>OV656837.1:16250000-16875000 GCA_927399475.2 Acleris emargana
GTAGGAAAAAAGACACCTGTCATGTCAATATTGTCAATCAATTGTCATAATGAAAAAGGGCGGGAAAGTTCGAGTAAGGTGGCCGCGTTTTTTGATTTCAAAAATTTATTTTCTGGTTTTTAGTTTATAAGTGATCAGGAGAAGTTGTATGTATATATTTTAATTTTAACTTAGTGTATATATTGTATATAAACTCTTGGTAAGTACTTTTCTTTTGTCATGGATGAGAACGAGCCTCCGGACCCCGGAGGCTCGGCGCCCCCGGTAGCCTACTATGTTACAATTTCCAACGAATCTGGAATGGATACAGACGGATCTGCGTCTACTAATTCACTTAAAAGATCGCGAGAATCCAAAAAAGTATTGTTGAAAAAAAGAAAAAAGGAATATTCAAAATTACCGCCCCTAGCGCTGGCATCACCTATCAAGGAAAAAATTAGTACTAGTGATACAAATAGTACAACTTTACCCGCGGTGTCATCTCAGGAAACTCCTTCAACTCCTCAAGACTCCCCAAATCCTCCGCGTCCTCCTCCAATTGGTAGGACAGAATATAACGTATCTGATAACGGACCATACATAGTTCATGTACAAAGAGAACAACAATTGCTTAATGATGGGACTACTCTTCATCCCATCACTTTTGGCAGGTTCCTTAAAAGGCATAATATCTACAATGTTGTAAATGGCAGTATCAAAAGAATAGGTCGCAATAGGTTATCAATAGCTTTCTCAGAACACACTGATGCCAACCTATTTATTAGAAACAGTAGCCTTGCGTTAGAGAAACTTAAAGCGTTTGTGCCAACATTTAGTGTCACCCGTATAGGACTAGTTAGGGGTATACCTGCGGAATGGACTGCAGAAGAAATTGTGGACAATACCACACTTCCTCCGGGTTGTGGTAAAATACTCAAGATTAGACGCTTGAATTTTAAGACAATTGTGAATGGAGTCCCTGTGTGGAAACCTTCACAATCAGTTGTCATCACCTTTGATGGGCAGACTTTGCCAAGTAGAATCTTTATCTGCTATAATTCTCTGACGGTTGAACTGTACACCTATCCAACAATTCAGTGTTACAGATGCTGCCGCTTTGGTCACACCAAAGTGCAGTGTAGGTCTAAACCACAGTGTTTTAAATGTGGGCAGGAGCACACAGGTGACTCTTGCACTGTACAAGAAGGATCAGGGTCATGTTTTCATTGTGGAGGTGTTCACTTTGCCACAAGTAAGAGTTGTCCTGAATTTGTGAGACAAACTAAAATTAAATTGTCTATGGCTCAAAATAACATATCATACTTTGAAGCTTATAAACTTCACCCATCACTCTCAAAATCATTTGCTGATGTAGTCAAAAAAGCTTTAGATAACAATAACTCGTCAATAACCCAATCTCATAATCATCATTCTCAGCCATCAACCAGTCATTCTTATAAAAAAACAATAACGCTTAAACCCCGTCTTACACCAAAAGTTCTAAAGGGATATGATCGTGGTGCTCACCGTGATCTTATTCGAGACTATGATATGCCATCTTCTGCAAATGGTGCTGCCTTAAAAGGTCAATTAAAAAATGAACAACAGTCAAATAAAGAAATCATAATAGCTTTAATCAACTCATTATCACATTTGAACATTATAAAACCGAACTACGCTGCCCCTATAATTGATGCCATCAGTAATATCACCATCTCCCACAATGGACTACACACCTCACAGTGTAATGCAGTGGAATTGCCGGAGTATTAGAAGTAAAAAATCTGACTTAATTTATATTATAAATAACTTTGAACCTCTAATCTTTGCATTAGCAGAAACCTGGCTTAAGCCAGGTTCTACATTTAAAATTAATGGTTATTCCTGTCTCCGTGAAGACAGATCTGATGGGTATGGCGGGGTTGCCATACTCATAAGTAATTCACTTTGTTTCACCCCTGTTCCTATTTCATCACATAATGATGATTTTAATATAGTAGCAGCCGTAGTAAACAATATATGTATTGTATCTATGTATATAGCTCATCCATCTATTAGGATATTTAATGAATTTAATCTTCTTTTATCCACTCTGCCTAAACCACTTCTTATACTAGGTGATTTTAATGCACAACATACTTCATGGGGAAGTTCCGTCTCAAACTCTTATGGGGAAGAACTTCTAGATATAGTAGATCATCATAATTTATGTGTATTAAATTCAGGCTCACCGACACGTAGAACTAGCCCTAATGAAGGCTACAGTGCAATTGACATATCTATAGCATCCCCAAGTTTATCTACAATTTTTACGTGGTCTACACTTACATCTACTTTTGGTAGTGACCATTTCCCTATATTGATAACTTGCCCTATTAATAAAAATAGAACTAACAAAATCCCTCCCAAGAAACCTCGAATGAACTATAGGCTTAATAAGACTACAGATTGGGATAAATTCACCAAGTATGTAAATAATAAGTTACATAATTTGCCAGATTTTACTTCAAGTGAGGACGAATGTAATGAGGCTCTTGCTAAACTTCTAATAGAGGCTGCGGATAGCACTCTTCCTACTAAAAAACCCTTTTTGACTAAGGTCCCCTCGCCTCCGTGGTGGGACAATGAATGCACTGTGGCAATTAAGAAGAGAAAAGAGGCAGAAAAAATCTATAAAAATGAAATGACTGAAGTAAATTTTGATAAGTTGTGTAAAATTATAGATGAAACAAAGTCGTTGTTAAAAGATAAAAAATTCTCAGGCTGGAGACAATTTTGTTTATCCATTTCACCAAAAACATCACCCACTCTTGTTTGGAAGTATATAAGAAGGTTCCGGAATGCTATGTCTGAAAATAGCACACAGACTCTACCCTCTTCTTTATCCGCAGAATACTTAGATCGTCTTGCTCCACCTTTCGTCCCCGAAGAAGCATTAATTATATCTGGTCACTCTGCCCCAATTTTCCCTCCCAACTCTCCCTTAAATGCTCCTTTTTCCCTGTGTGAACTTCAAGGGATACTTTCAAACGTTCGTGATTCTGCCCCTGGGGAGGATGGTATACCGTATTCATTTATCGCAAATCTAGATGAAAATAGTTTAGGTTATTATTTAAGTATCATTAATTCTGTCATGTTGACAGGTAATGTTCCAGAGGGATGGAAATGCTATGATGTGTTGCCACTATTAAAACCAAATAAAGACCCATCGATTGTTGCTTCATATCGACCAATAGCTATGTCATCGGTACTCGGTAAAATTACTGAACATTTGGTGAAAAACCGCGTCGAATGGATTGTTGAAAATAAAAACATTTTATCAAATTCTCAGTTCGGGTTTCGAAAAGGTAGGAGCACACTTGACAGTTTAAGCATTTTCATAACTGATGTTAGGACAGCTTTCTCCAACAATGAGTCTCTAGTTGCAGCCTTTCTAGACATCAAAGCAGCATATGACAATGTGCTTCTGTCTATACTCATGATGAAATTGCACAATCTAAACATACCATCTATATTTATAAACTTTATTATTAACTTCATGTCCGGTAGATCTATAAAATTAGACGGGCAGTCCAGAAAGCTATGGAAGGGCCTTCCACAGGGTTCTGTGCTGAGCCCTTTATTATATAATATTTATACATATGATCTAGAATCTTCCATTAATAGTCAATCTCATATTTTACAATATGCTGACGACTTAGTTTTATATAATATTAATAGTTATATTAATCATGCATGTTCCTCATTAACAGAATCACTTACCCAGTTAAAATATTGGATGGATAAAAACGGCCTCGAATTATCAATATCTAAAAGTAATGTGGTTTTATTCACCAGGCAACGAATGCCTCCGCCTATTACCGTTGCTTACGACAAAAAACGAATACCTAGTAAGACTCAAATTAAGTTCTTAGGTCTCATTGTAGACTCGAAACTCTCGGGTCTCCCACATTGTGAATATATAACCACGAAATGTGAACGCTCTCTTAACATCCTTAGATGTCTCTCAGGTGCTTGGTGGGGAGCTCATCCGTTTAGTTTAAAATTGCTATATAATGCCATAGTAAAAAGCGTAATAGATTACGGGACGTTCCTATTTCCACCTTGCTCTGCTTTAGCTATGAAGAAGTTGGATGGTGTACAGTCAAAGGCATTGAGAATAATAGCAGGAGCAATGAAGTCCAGTCCTCTTAACGCACTTCAAGTCGAATGTAACGAACCGCCATTACAGCTCAGACGTCAGTACTTGTCAAATAGGTTTTTCTTCCGTGTTATTCAATATAACAATCATCCATTAATCCCAAAACTTCGACATCTTACGGAGTTGATTTCTATCTCCAATTATTGGCGGCATAAAGCAACTCCATGCCTTATAATTAGTTTAAGAATGTTTAGTGACCTGTCTCCCAGAACTTACCGATGTCCACGATTCCCACTTTTCAATATACCTTACAATGCGTTAACTTTAGTGCCCAACATATTGTTTGATCTGGAAATTCGAAAATACAGCCCAGCAGCTAATACTCAATTTAACATTCATGTAGACAACAGTTGGATTGGTTGGCATCAAGTGTTTACTGATGCCTCTAAACAGAACCTTAATGTAGGAGTTGGCATTTTCCACTTGCAGTATAATATTGTACAAAAAATTAAATTTCCCAAGGAAACTTCTGTTTTTACGGGAGAGTGCTATGCTATCCTTAAAGCTGTTGAATACGTCCTTTTAATGAAATTGCCTAAAACGTTCATAATTTCAGATTCATTAAGTGCGCTCAAAGCATTAGCACGGTTTCCTTTCAAGTCTGCATTATGCTCTCCAGTTATAATGCAGACTAGAGAGTATCTTTTAAAATGCAACACTATGGGTTACTTAATCTCATTGGCTTGGGTTCCTAGCCACACTGGTATCAAAGGAAACGAAATGGCTGACAAACTGGCGAGTGATGCGACTAAGTGTGGAGACATGTATCCGTACATGAACTATAGTCACGACCTCATGAATTTGCCAAGGCTTGTTCTAAGAGAGGCATGGAATGATATCTGGAAAGTAAGCACACAAATAAAAGGAAAGTTTTACCATAGTATTCAACCTGATATTCCAATCAAACCATGGTTTTCGAGAACAAGTCTTGACAAAACTATTACTTCTGTGCTTGTGAGGATGAGATTGGGGCATGTTTGTACTCGTTCTCATCTTCATAGGCTAGGAATTTTTAGAGACGCAGCGTGTGATTGTGGGGATGACGTGGAGGATTTAAACCACATTTTCTTTTCATGCCCTCTGTATGATCATTCCTTTTTATACAACTCCTTGTCCAAATTAAAAATTGCACTTCCTACATGTATCCAGACCTTATTGCAGTATAATAGTGATGTATATAGTATTTTATCCCATTTTATTAGATCCCACTCTATAAAATTGTAAATAGTTATCCCTTTTCCTTTAAACTTTCCTGATCCTTTTTTTTTCCTAATCCTTCGTTTCCTCTTTGTAAATATTATTATTTCGCGTTATCAATCCCGCCTTTTAAAAAAAAAAAAAAAAACATGAAGTTCAACACGAAAACCATTTCAACGCGCTGAAAATAACTTAAGAAGCCTAATGAAAATTGAAGACGAGCAATCAATCGACTAACCAAGAATCGAATACCTACTCGACATTGGCAAATCCCATAGATTGCCATACCCCGAACGGGGAAGATAAAAAAAAAAAAAAAATTGTCATAATATCTGCGAAATTTTTGTAGCGAAATAGCAAAACAAACTCAAAACTATGCAATAAATAGTAAATGAATAGAGATATTTTTATAATAACAGAAAACTGAAAAAAAAACGATGGTATTTTTTGTAATAAAATGAACTTAGTGAAACAATCTACTGCGACGAATTGTTTTTAAGCGAAGTTTGATACAATGATTCCATACAATTTGTGTGTTTTTACCGTATTCGGACTTTATATTATTCATAACATAGTAGCTACAGCAGCACCCGATTACATTAAAAATCATTTAGGGTCTAAAACACCATACAGATTTAGATACAATAAGAATGAAGCCAAGATTACATTTCCCGGTAAGACTTCACTTAAAATAAGCAAGCGATTAAAGTATTTTTTTATTTATTTTACTTACATATTTGCATTTAAGTTATTAGAGTTGTTGGTAATTCTGTAGCTCTGCCTACCCCACTCTGGAAATGAAGGCGTGAGTTTATGTATGTATGTATGTATATTTGCATGTTATAAACCTAAGACGACGCGCCCTACTAACTAATTTGACGGTTGACGCAATCCTGTAATGAACTTGAATTTCACAGTTCTTCATTAAGCACTTGTTTTTATTTGCAGATTGCAAAGATAAGAGAATATGGATGGTGGTTCGCCATGGTACAAGGTTGCCAAGTAGAAATGACATATTAGGGATGCAATCTACATTGAAGAATCTGACTTACGAGGTTCTATTGGGACATAAAAGCAGAAAAGGTATGATATGATGTATTATAATAAAATATATCTCATTTACCTTCATCTTATTATTATTTATTTACATTGTTTGAAAAACAAAGCTTCTTCGCTTTCCATGCCTGTCAGTCTGTCTCTATATCTGCTAACTCTTAAACCACTCAACAAATTTTGATGTGATTTTCATCATCAGTTAGATCATTTTTCACTGATGGTTTTTAAGTATACTATGTTTGAGTTTATGTGTGGCTGTTCGAAAAAACTCATGTAAACTGAATCAACGCAAGGGTGGGTCACTAGAGTTATATAATCAGTACAATTGATTGATAATCCTGTACTTATTTCAATTGACTGGCACCCCTAATAATCCAGCATTAAAATAAAGTATGCAGCTTCAATGTACAAAGTATGGGTCACTTGATTGCCTACATACCCACCTAGGCATGTAGTTGAATTACATTACATACAAACAAATGGCTAAAAAGTACAAGACATTTAAGGATTACTGTTAAACCTACTTTTTATAGGATGTATGTATGTATTTTATATAGAAATGGCTAATTACACTTACAAATACATTATCTGTAATAATTAATGTTGATAGTCTAAAGTAGCTATTCCCAAAGTCTGGTCCTTAAACCAATTTCTTGCTCAAATGTTGTGAAAAAGTACCTATTTTATGATTCCTGAAAATCCTTATGAAACCTGAAATAAGTAGTTTGTGCCTTTGTAAAACATTTATGTTTGAAAAGCTGTAAAAAATAATTGCAGGTAAGCTAAGGAAGAACCAATTAGCAGAGATTGAAAACTGGTCTTGCGCTTTGGATCCGCAGCAAGAAAAAGATCTGGTTGCAGAGGGCAAAGATGAGATGATGCACCTTGCTAAGAGAATGAAGAAAAGATTTCCTAATATACTGAATCATAAGTACAATAAAGACAATTATGTGGTAAGATAACATTGATTCTATTGGAAGTCCATTTTAGTATTTTCAATAGATTTTGACTAGCTTTCATAAAATAATTAGTTATCTAAAATATTTAGAAACTTTTATATACTTAGTTAACTAACTGTTGAATGTGACTCCATTTAAATTCCCAAGTCATTTACTGCTATTCCCTAGGGAACTTTTCAATATTCTGAGATAAAAATATTAAGCTATCTTTACAGGTTTCATTAGAATAGCTTTTGCAGTTTAGCTGTGAAAGCATGACCAACAAACAAACTTAGTTACTTTTGGATTTGAAATATTAGTATGAGTAGTAATAATAATATCTTATTGTCTGTCATAGTTTTTATTGTATGTTATATTTTTATACCAATTTTTTGTTCTAAAATTAATAACAACAATTACCGTCTTTTTAGATTCGATTCACTCCAACACAAAGGGCTCAGGAGAGCGCCAGGCATTTCACAATTGGCCTATTTGATAAGCAGCAGGCAGAAAATGTCACAATGTCAAAATCATCACAGGGAGATGAAGTTCTCAGGGTACGATCCAGTTTCAGACCGACATATTTTATAATGTTAATACCCTTCCCTATGATATGATATGCTTTATTTACAACTTATTTAGGTTGTTAGAGTTATCAACCATAATGGGTGAATTGCAAAAATATTGTACATATGTAGTTAAGGGCTCAATTAAAAAATCCTTAATAATCTTTAACTTTTTCCTTTGTGTAACAAAGATTAGTCATATGATCATATCACAGATCACAGAAACAAGGGAGATATGTTATGGGGGCGTGGTTCGTGTCGCCTCGATATGGTCAAATTGACCATATCGGCACGAGGCGTGTCAAGCGTTGACACAGTCACTCACTGAACGCTGTCAGTATAGAAGCTCCGTTTAAATGATAAAATGATTGTACGTAGCGTGAAAGTGTGCAAAAATCGAAATACAAACGTTAATATAAAATCAAAGGGCATAACTTACCACCGGTAAATTTTGTTTTTAAGCATTATTTATATTTTTAAATGAATATTTTATATTTGAATGGATTTCAGAGCGTAAGGTTGTGAAAGTTGTGTTGACGTGATTTCTATCGACTATCGATAAATGGCTTATTCTACAGCTATCAATAGAATTCAATGTGTTAATAGTTCTAGTTATTTATCACTACCACGACACGCTTAAAACAGAAGAAAAATAATTATAACAAATTTTCACGTTATACAAAATTTAATTTTCTTTACAATATTAACGAACGACGAAGGACTCTCGCAATTCAAATATAAGTAGGCGAATCATACAATTAAGATAAAAATAAATTAACCAACCACAAAGGCAAAGGGCTCTGGCTCAGTATTGAGCTGTGCTTGCACACAGCGCTGATTGACAGCTCGCGCCGACTCACTCTTAAAAGGATTCAAGCCTAAAGGTTGGATGGTAGAGATTGCCCCAAGTATTAAGTCTATCTTTCTGTTTTAAGTAATTTGTACTATTTATGAAATAAAGTTTACATAATCAAGTCGGTAAACTACTGGTTTGTCCCAAACTGAGATCTTGTGACGTGACACTCAACCGAACCCATTTTATTAGTATATTTGTATTAACATCATACAAATATACTAATATATAAGTCCAAGTTTACAATTTAGACTTTTATGTACTAATCAAAACGAAAATCTTTAACAGCTCCAGAAAATTTAACCAAAGAAATTCGGCCATTTTTTTGTTACGTTCTAATATAGGTATCGTTCCAAATTTAAAATCTTATGTATCAATTTTACGCAAACCGTATTCTTGCTAATAAAATATTATTCTATTCTAACAATAATATATTAAGTTTAAATGATGTAATTGTATTAACCTAGTAGTAAAATAATAAAAATAGTACTTATTGCCTGTAAATTGAATAGTACCTACAGTGGTGGACATATAATTAGAAACACTTGCGACATATTTCACATTATACAAGGCACATTGCCGTAAAACTTTTGTTTTTGGAAATAAAACAACAAAATGCATAGAATACGTTCAACAACTTATAATTCATTAAAAAACAAATAAATATCCGAGTTTACAACTACCATTTAGATATTTAGTTACGTACAAACAACTAAACGACATTTGCAGTACCATCCGTCATGGACAAGTAATTAGAAACACTAAAGAAATGAGGTAAAAATCAAAGTTTTAACGTGTCAACATCAACAATTTCAAATTATTTATGTAAAATAATGTTTGGTTTACTAAATTTCTTAACAATTAATATTTAGTTGCATAGCCTTTGTTATTAATGACGGCTCTGCAACGACTTGGCATTGATTCAAGTAATTTCATACATTTATCGAGTGGGATCGAGTTCCATGCTTCAACAAAGGCTTCGTAAAGTTCATTTTGACTGGAATTACGTTTAACGGAGACTTTTTTTTTAACGACGTACCACAAATTTTCAATTGGATTTAAATCGGGAATATTTCAGGGCCAGTCTAACATGGTAACACGTTGCTCACTAAGAAAGGATTTAACACTGCGGGCCGTGTGTTTTGGGTCGTTATCGTGCTGAAAGATCCAGGTCACAGGCAAATGGTCGTCGGTGTAGGGAATCATTGTCTCTTCTAAGATGTTTTTGTATTGAAATTGATCCATTATACCTTCAATCTTACGGACGGGTCCAACTCCGCAACCAGAAAAACATCCCCATACTTTAATATTACCACCGCCGTGTTTGACTATACTCCTCGTGTATTTATAATCAAAAGCATGGTTTATTGGACGTCTAACGTAGCGTTTGCCGGCTGAATTCACCATATTTATTTTTGTTTCATCCGAGAATAACACTTTTTTCCATTCTCGTACGGTCCAGTTAAGATATTTCTTTGCAAATAATAATCGCTTCTCTCGGTGTTGCTTGGTAAGAAGCGGTACCTTTCGAGAAACCCTCCCGAACAATTTAGCTTCCACTAATCTGCGGCGTACCAGTTTCGAGGAAATGTTCCTTGGGTCATCAGGTGAAAAAACTTCATTCCTAATCTCTTTGGAGCCTTTGAACTTTATTATTTGCGAATCTTCCCGGGGAGATGTTTTCCTTGGACGAGCCTCTCTAACAACACTTTTAGTAGTTCCGTTAGTTTTATAATGAGCAATAGCGTTGAAAACTTTCTTCACAGAACATTCTAGATGTTTAGCAATTCTTCTATAAGTCCACTTTCGATCTAAATGTAATTTAACGATTAATTGCCTGGTTGACTCGTCACAACTCTTATTTTTACCTATTTTTACCCATTTTTACCAATACTTATTATTCACGTAATTTTCCAAATTGACGTTTAATTGCCGCCGAAACAAAAGAAAAAGCTTAAAAAGAGGTTTTTTTTTTTATTTTCAAAAATGGAACGAACCATGGATCCCGTTTCTAATTAGTTGTCCAAGCGGCCAGTAATAGAAATTCAACTATCATGATTTTAAAAATCTTTTAATAATTAAAGATAGAACAGATTTACTTTTTTAAATATTTTATGAGTTTTTTAACTCATTGGCTATATTCTGGCATAGTCAATAGTGATTTAATCATTATAATTTTTACTCATAACGATAGTTCAATCTGTGTTTACCTAAGTTTTATGTACTGTTTCTAATTATATGTCCACCACTGTATATTAACGTTGCAAACAAGTTTGAATTGTTTATCGATATATTTTGAAACATTCCTTGTGGCATCCCTAAGTGGACGACAGGAGAGAAACGCACACCTCTTGAAAAAAGTATAACTAGATGTCGCTGTGTGTGGGTAGTCCTTAACCTGCTGAACATAGGGACTACTATCTTGGCGCCATCTAGCTCTGAGGAACTAATTAATTACTCGTCGCATAGATGGCAGCTAAGTGACGAGTAAGCGCTACCTTACGTTCAGTGACTGAACTACGATGGAAAAAAAACGATCTTTCAGCATTTTTCAACCTTGAGAACTTAGTATAAAGCTTAATTTTCTGCTACTATCAAAACTATGTTACGGCGTTTTTAGTTCGTAAGCTGTAACCAATTATGAGGAGGTTGTTTTTGTAGTAGTTAATAGAGCGTAAGCGTAAGACGCACACATGTTTAAAAGTGGCGACACCGGGTCTTGTACGAATTGGCGTTCATGACATATCTCCCTTGTTTCTGTGATCTGTGGATCATATAGATAATTTTCGTTACACAATGGAAAAACAATGGAAGAAAGTTAATGTTATATCAAATAACTCCTTAACTATGTACAATATTTTTGCAATTCACCCTAATAACAATTATTCAATTGGGTCTGTTGAGACACATTGCCTGATTTCTATGCAATCCTATAAGTATTCAATTATATACTCCATTTCTTTAGGTATTTGACTAAACATAAACAAGTAAGAGCGATGTCATACGAGCACTGCCTGACGTTGCGTCGTCGAAACACTGTGATTTCAAAATAGAGCGACGCTAGCGTTTCATCGCATCGTGTGGCGTGTCGATCTAATTTATATAGTCGGTGAAACTGCAAAACCGCTTAAGTAACATTTTAAATAAGGAGCAAAATGCACCTTTTTAATAATACTGTAAGGTTTATTTTGCTGTGTCATAAGTTTGTTAGATACTCAGTTTTGCAGGATCTCCGACGATATGTAGAACAACGCAGCGGCGACGACGCAACGCAGGCATTGCTCTAAAACCACGCGACACAGTTGGCCAACTAATCAAAGCAGAATGCTGATACGTCAAAGTGCGACAAAATAGTAATTCAAATTCAATTTTTTTTTTTTTATTCAGTCATGTGTCCATAGAGGGTTAGTTATAAAAGTCTTATAAAACTATGTTAGTAAACACAATATAAATATTTAAAAAATCCCATAAATATTAGCTCTGGACTCCATATGAATGGAGTCCCAATGGGCTAGGAAACCGCTGGCCGGTGAGGCCCAGACCAGCTGCAGGATGCTGTTGGGACTGTCCCGTACGCGACACCACGCCGACGTTGCCCGCTTCCGCATAACGGCGCCAAAGCTATCAATCCGCGCCTCTGCGAACATGCCAGAAGCGCTACAAAAACGGGGCAAACCCATCAGCATCCAGTGTCTTCTTGGAGCAATTAGCCCACAGGCTGCACGTATAGGGCAATCGTGGAGGTGTGCCCCCATGTGCTTCTGTTTATTCCATTAGAGAAAATTCTCTTTTACCGAACAATTTTGTCTTTACGTGTGATATCCATTGACTTGTTTCTCTAATAAGGCCATGGGAGTGTCTATAAATAAATCGACATTGGCGAAATACACCTTAACAGGAATGAAAGCCATTAATGAAAATTATAATTAGAATAATAAGCAATAGCTCTGTTATAGAGTGATATGGTTTGGGTGGTTTATTTTTATGTGCCTATAAAATGGGAGTATATTAGTCTCGTTTTAAATGTTAGTTAAAACTTCTAAGGAATAAGTCTTGAGTCATATACTCGTAAAGTTTTGATTTACTTTAAAATCTTTTTTTAAGTTTTAACAGCAGTTCCCCCGACATAGCACGAAATCTATTCCAATGCCCCTTAGGCTGAAGCCAGACGAGCGTATTTTTTGAGTTGTGAGTCGCGTAATTTCTGCTCCTTCATTCATCATACTACTACTACTACTACTACTACTATGAAATTGAATGGAGGATTATATTATTGTTTGATGGATACCTTCCTTAACCTCCTGAGGTTCCTTGTACTAATATTAGTACATAATACGACCATTGAAATAAAGATCTAGTGCAAAGGAGGTAA
This sequence comes from Acleris emargana, assembly GCA_927399475.2. Taxonomy (NCBI): domain Eukaryota; kingdom Metazoa; phylum Arthropoda; class Insecta; order Lepidoptera; family Tortricidae; genus Acleris; species Acleris emargana. Next base: position 16,263,163 of record OV656837.1, read on the forward strand.
GGTGGTATTTCTTTTGTTTCAATGATTAATGATCAATTCAGAAAATTTACTTTATGATCATCCATAAAAGATTCATATTCCATTGACAAATTTCATTGTATGGTGGGTCTTAGGAGGTTAAAGAAAATGAAAGTAGTTAGTGTAGAATTTCACCAAGCAATTGACAGACGATTACTTTAATCATCTGTCAATTGTTAACAGCTGTCAAAATGTATGAACTAACAGTCAATTAACATTGGTTAACATTTAATATTGTTTGGTAAAATTGGTAATATTTAAGTCGCATAAATACCTGGTGTTTACTTATCTTGTTTGATAAAAATGTAAAAAAAAGAGTGCTGTCTTCGCCAACAAACTGCTTTGCAGTTTGGCGAAACTATTCTGATTGTTTTTACAATGTGTATCCTTGATATAATAAATTAAAAGAAAAAAAAAATTACGCGACTCACAACTCAAAAAATACGCTCGTCTGGCTTCAGCCTTAGAATAAGCTTTTCTTACCTGAGTTGCAATTTTCCAGTTTTATAAATATTGTAACAAGTGGCTCACGGATGTTAAGAGGAACGACCGTACGTATGAGGAGCAAAGGGTCATGAGAAATAGCTCCCTAATGGCTGGCACTTTACAAAATATAACACGAAGATTGGGTCTCAAAGAAACTATTAGCGTAGGTTTGTAGAAGTTTATTAAGCTTTTCATTAACCTAACCTAACCTTAAGTTATGATGATGTTGACGCACGCACGCACGCACGCCCGCACGCACGCACGCACGCACGCACGCACGCACGCACGCACGCACGCACGCACGCACGCACGCACACACACACAACATTTTTTATTTTTTTTCATTATTTGACATAATATCAATGGGATATTGGCCGCGATTACCTTTGTAAATATTGACCTCTGATATTTCAACCTAGTTTCATGCGTCGTGAATGTCATGATCACGGGTAGACTGAAGTAACGCGGTCATTATTTCCACTTGATAATATTACCAATGTAATCAACTGTGAATAATTTAGTCTTGGGTTAGTTGATAGTGACCCTGCCTAACGCTCTATCCCAAAATACCTGAATTTCAACATAGCAAACTACTTTACCACATTCCCAAATCACCAGATTCAAAATATTGGGAATAATCAATTTAATTTGAGTACCTGTGTGGTTGCCGGGTTAGAATAGTGCCACTCCATGTCTTCTCGTGGATGTCGTAAGAGGCGACTAAGGGAATAATAAAGGCTTCTAGTACTCTTAGGCGATGGGCTTGCAACCTGTCACTAATACACTGGTAAACATCTTAGCCTGATTGTGCAAAACGTGGTTACAGAATTATCAACAACTTATTTAAGAGTGCTTGGTAATTCTGTAGCTCTGCCTACCCCACTCTGGGAATGAAGGCGTGAGTGTATGTATGTATGTATTTGAGTAATTTCGAATGTTCAGTTTTGGGGTATCTGTAGGCATGTAAAGAACCTGCTATTTTAAAATTCGATTATTTTGGGAATGAGCGCCTGCAAACATAACGGTCCTGCTTCGCTATTGCCCGACGCTCTCGCAATCACAATCGGCTTCAAAGCGTGACAAATGTTTCATTTTGTATGCAGACAAGCCTTTGATTTTCAAAATGAAAACGATTGCGATTGCAAGTGCGGTAGGCAATTGCAATTGCAAACTTGCGGCCCCTCTGGCAATTGCAAATATTTGTGCGCTGAGCGTGAGTATTTATTGAAGTTTTAGATGTTTTCTATACTTATATTTTTTCGGTATAAGTATTTTATCGTAGTCTAGTTTTCATAATAAAAGCCTAGGGGTGAGCTTTATACTAGGTCAATTCGCGTGAGATTGGGACCATTTTTTTTCAAAATACTGGTTCACGACGCGTTGGCCTAGTTGGTAGTGACCCTGCCTACGAAGCTTGCAGTCCTGGGTTCAAATCCCGGTAAGGGCAGATATATGTGTGATGAGCGCGAATATTTGTTCCCGAGTCATGGCTGTTTTCTATGTATTTAAGTATATATTTCTCTATATTTAAGTATGTTTATCGTTGTCTAGTACCCATAGCACAAGCCTAGAGCTTAGTTTGGGACTAGGTCAATTTGCGTGAGATTGTTTATTATTTTATTACTGATGTGGACTGGCCCCATTATCCCCTGAGGTCTATTTATTTATTACAAATATTTTTGTCTCACCCCTAGTGTTAGTATGTGTTAGAATGTTAATCTATTGTTGAATTACCTACTTACAGCTACTGCCAATCTCTTATACAAAACCTGTGCATATGAAGTAGCGTGGAAGAAAAACTTTTTATCGCCCTGGTGTTTTGCTTTTGATATGAACACTATCAAGGTTAGTAATTTTTTTTTGTTGGTTGGTGGTTTCTTAAGGTATTCACAATATTATACACTTGCCCTTGCCATCCCACGGGAACAGTGGTTTACTTCGGGATTAAAGGTAGCCTACGTTTCCAGACTAAAGGTAATCTACGGATCCCCTTGAAATATTGATAAACATTTCATCGAATATGTCATTTCACCGAATTTCATTTCATGGAAAGTTAATTTCTGCTGAAACCTTATGGTTTTCAGGTAAGCATTCGTTACGTAGGTTAGGTTAGACTTGTGACCTCGAAAAAATAAAGCTCTTGCACGTGGAAATGCCTGTCCATGAAATGAAAATTCGACGAAGTGAAACGTAACGTAATATGTCGTTTTGGGGTGATTGAGTAAGAAACATCGTGAAAACTTTTGCATTAATAATCGTACGAGTAGGTAAGTAAGAAGTAAGATTAAAAGTATAGATGACTTATTTGTAGTATGGATGATTTATTCGAAAATATCGCAAACACGACGTAATATTGCATTATGCATGCAGTCAGCTATGGAGGGTAGAAATAGCTAGGGGATATACTTATTTTGGTTAACATTTGGGATTGTTCATATTTTTTAAATAAGTCTAATTTGAAAACCATTTCGAGAAATAGGGTTTTAAAGCTGTTCTGCATTATTCCGTTTTTGAAATAATTATCTATTTCGGAAATTTCGGCAAAAGTATATTTGACCTTTGTTTGACTTTCGTTTTTGGCTTGAAGCCCTCCTAGGTAAAACCGATTGAAATAGTATGTTTCATTACACTACTCATTACAATATAATTTAAAAGAAAATGCCAATCCAAATTTAAAATAATCATGTCACCCATAAAATGTCTGCTAAATAAATAAAGATATTAAAACAAAACTATTGGATCAAATACAAAATTATTGAAATTGGTCTCTTAAAATTATAATGTAAAAACCGTGAGTTATTTTTTTTGGTCCGTCCCATTTATTGATATTAAATACCGTACGTTTTCCAGGTCCTGGAGTACTACTTCGATGTAAAGCATTACTGGCTGGACGGGTACGGCGACGACTTGAACTCCCGCGCCGCCTGTTCGTCCGTCAAAAACATGTTCCACCTTATTACGTAAGCGTTTTATATAAAAATATTTGAGAAAATAGAGTTTAAGCATAGGTTTATTCAATGGGAACATACTAAAATGTCGAATTATTTACAATAACGAAAAAATATAACGCAGAATTATCATAATCTCGATTTTTATATTACCGAGTATTAAAATCACGAAAACGTATTTCGGAATATTATATTTAAGAAAGTTGACAATTCCAAATTTTCTTTTTTACGAAATTATATTTCCGATATAATATTTAAATATTTTTTGGATTTTAATAAGTCGTAAATGTGATTATTACGAATTTAAAAAAAACGTGATTGTTTTGCTTCGTGGAACTAAAATTAGGAATAGTGATGATTCGGAGATTTCTAAAAATTACATTAAATTATATCTTTGTAGTAATTTTTTCACTATGTTGTGCTCACGTTGTTATTGAGATAAGAGATAGCTCTTGCTATGAGAACTTTAAAGATCAAACAAGTGGGAGGAACCAAAATACAAGTTACTTGACGAAAACATGTTAAAAGCCTGTCAAAAATGTGGTTTAGGTCTTCTAAATTACTTCGGAATAACTTTATTGACTATGTACATACATACATACATAAACTCACGCCTTCATTCCCAGAGTGGGGTAGGCAGAGCTACAGAATTACCAACAAGTCTTTAAACTTCTTGATAATTCTGTAACCACATTTTGCAAAAGTAGGCTAAGATGTTTCCTAGCGTATTAGTGATAGGTGGCAAGCCCATCGCCTAACAGTACTACAAGCCTTTATTCCCTTAGTCGCCTCTTACGACATCCACGGGAAGACATGGAGTGGCACTATTCTAACCCGGCAACCACACGGCATTGACTATGTATTACGTAAATATGAACTATCCAAATGCGTATTACGTTAACATACAGTGCATCCATTTTCTTAAAAGCGATCGGCATTATTCGTTTTTCTATGACACAGGAGTGACAAATATACCGTCAGGTCAGTTGCGAGCGCAAGCGTGATAGCGATAGCCAGCCGAAAGCTAATAAGAAGCTGGGAATACTGTACTCCCTGAGTGTTTGATGTCTTATCTACTCATACTGTTTTAACCTAAAAAGCTATTTTATAACTCCTTTAAGCCGGAATTTCTCAGCGACGCATGGCACGCACGTGTGGATATAAATTCGCTTCGCATCAAAATTACGTGAATGACACACGCCTAGAACCAATTGATTCACGATGCAACGTGTGTAGCATGCGAAGCAGTGGAAATCCGGCTTTAAAGCCGAACATTTAGAAGTTTTTTTGTGCATAAAAGAAGTCTCAAGGTAAAATCTACGGGACTTGTTACGTTAAATGTAGATGGGTAAGGATCAAAAAGTTGGCGAAGCTAACTCTCTCAATAAAATTTTCTATTAAACTTTTCCGTTGTGACACGAAAATTTGCCATACAATTGTAGGGATACTTTTCGTCGCGTGTAGTGTGTATATCATGCGCCCGGGATGGCCCACATACCAAAACTGACACAGTTACGGAACCATGGTACAGTCAACAGCATAAAAAAGTGATCATTTATGTACCTTGTCACTTTAACGTTGTGTTTGAAATGTTATACAAAATAGTGAAACGATTGAAAGCGACAAGGTCCAGAAATGATCACTTATTTATGCTGTTGACTGTACGATGAAATGTCATAAATGTGGCCTCACCCTTAGAAAGCCTAATTTATTTCAGTTCAAAGAGCAATGGTGCGCCAAACGCAACCCTCCTCTTCGCGCATTCCGGTACTTTGCTGAAGATATTCGCGCATCTGGGCCTCTACAGGCCCGAGGCTCCGCTCCGAGGGAACGCAATACCAAAGAATAATGTGTGGAGGATGTCCGAGATTGATGGTTTCGGTACTAACTTGGCTTTTGTGTTGTTTGAGTAAGTATTTTGTTGATACTATTCAGATGTAGGATACTAAATTAGCGCAAAATTCAATTTGTAATCAATCACACTAAGAGCATTAATGTGAAAGTTTGTGTCTGCGATGTGTGTGTTATTATGTTGGTTACTTCTCGCTGAAACGCGTTTGGATGATTTAGAATGGAGATAGCTTATTCCCGGAATTAACACATATTTTACCTTTTACCCCAAAAAACTGGTATTCTCGTGGGATGAGAGGTGCAGCGAATTATAAATTCTACGCAGATGAAGTGGCGGATAGAAGCTACTAGAAATATAAGACGTTACTAATGAACGACAATAGATGGTCTTTGATGAGCATGTAGGTGTAGGGGATGTATGATTATGATTTAAGTATGGATTGGCAAGGCTTTCAATATTGAAAAGAATAGGACGAGATTACCCCATTTATTAAGGTCGCTTGGCAGTACTAAAGGTTTATTTATACCTTGTAGTAGTCCCACTGTTGGGCGAAGGCCTCTCCCTCGGATTTCTAACTCTGTCTGTCCATCAAACTCCGACCAGTAGCTTTTAAATGCATCTAAGTCGTCACGATGTTTATTAACTTAAAATACTAAAATTGCTCGCTTATTCTTTTCGCATTTTGTTCTTAGGTTAGGGTCCTTCGAAGAACCACCGCCGCGGCACAAAGCTGAGCAGAGGCCCATTTCAAAGCCATGTTTTTATTTTACTTTCCTTGTCATTCGCATTTGTTTTGTGTGAAAGCTAAATACATGTTTTCTATTTTATTACTTTGACAGGTGCAAGACTGGCGACCATCTTTTGACTTTGCATCAGGAGCGGATGATCAAGCTGCCGATGTGTGATCAGTTTCTTTGTCCATTAGGGAAACTGATAGAAAGTTTCCGCGACACTATTCATAACTGCGATCACTCTTCCATTTGCGATCACACCAGAGACGAGTTATGAAAAAAAAAGAAAAAATCCACTGAAATATTTTGCGTTCGGGAATCGTGACATAAAAGTCTAAACTAATTAGAAGCGTGGAAATTTAAATCTCGAGTCAGCAATGGCTGGCCTTTAGGTATTTGACTTCGTAAGTCCTGTGTTTTATCAAAAGCGGTAGTCCAAACTACCAAATGTACTGTACCAAGTACTTACGTACTTACTTAATTGCCATAGCCTAAGACAGGTGTTTCTTTAGTTTTTTTGTATTTTTTTACTATCTGGTTTTTGTAATTTTCTTTCTTGTCATTAAGAAAGAATGATTTTAAATATGTATTATATACTAAAGTGAGGAGTCAGGTCTGAACTATCATTAATTTGTACTTGAACAAGTACGCGGGGACTTACGCGGTTATAACACGAGTCGCGTCATAGGATGGTATTAACGTGATGCAAGTAAAGTTACAGTATTATAATATAGAGGCACTTATGACAATTTAATGACTTTCCTAGTATAGTTAATACAAAGATGAAAATATAACATATATTACAGGAAATTGTAGTTGGTTTTAGTTTAAACATTTATAGTAACTAGCTGTTAAGAGGTTAACTCTGACAGCAGAGCTGTCACTCAGTCAGTATAATTTATAACCCTTTCTTGAGATTGAGGTTATAATTTATAATCTAATTCTAATTTTAATCAGTTGCTTTCTCTCCTGTTAACGTGTATTTCGCCAATGTCAAGTTATTTATAGACACTACCATGGACTTTTAGAGCAATAAGTCCATGGATATCACACGCGAAGATAATTGTTCGGTAAAAGAGAATTTTCTCTAATGGACTAAACAGAACCACATGGGGTTAGCTCCACGCTTCTGTCAAGTCAGATTATAATTTGTACTATAATGAGTTAATGACAGGTGTCAGGATCTACTTCTTAACGGCATTTCACTATAGTTGGAGATTTCACACTTAAGAAATATTACAATTGAATTGTGAAGTTTGAATAAATTACGGGTCAGTTTTGAGTTAGCATTTGTGATATTAATAATCATGTTAACGTATTGTATTGCATAAGTATCACATGTTAATAAACTATTTACATACGTTTAGGTATATTGCAGGCTTGCGCTGAGCAGTTTCAATTTAAAAGTCGATTATAACCAATCTTTACATGCTTTAATTTAACTTTACTTTTTTACTTTATGAATCCTGTTTCATATTGTAGTTTTATTAACATATACCAGAGTATTGTGTTTTATAAAATACGGTCTTTAAATTTCAAGATGTTTTAAACATACCACCCAGTTTTTTAAACATAAGTTAATTAACCAAAATGTATATAATAGTCATTTGACTACGAATTCTGATGATTTTGGTGATTCTATTGACGATGTCCTAAATTGTTGGTCTCTAAGTGAGTAAGTCACTGTCAAAATGTATTTAATGTATCAAACAAAATGATTATTGTTAAACGAAACATTCCACGCATTGTTAACAAATAATTAAGTCTATGAAAAAGTAAAACTCTGCAAATTAGCCTAATGGCTTCTAAGTGACGTTAATGTTTGGTTTATGCTAAAGGAGATACATTTATGTGCCTAATTATGAAGCAAAATGTACCTTAATTGTGTAGGTGGGGGCTAGGGTCCGCAGTAAGAGAGATTTATATTACTACCTACCGTAGGGTCGGTCTGCCAGAAACGTGCTTTAATGTTACGAGTACTACATTGTTGCTTAGCTTTTGATATTTTGCATAATGCATAGAAATGTAAATAAAAAGAGTAATATTTTAACTGTTTTTGATTAATTCCCACTAATAACCAACTCCCAATGCAGCAGGTTCATTGACTAACTGGCTCGCAATCGCAATCGTAATTGTTTTCATATTGACAGTCCGAAGGCGAGTTGGCTTCAAATGAAATCAAATTGTTCCACTTTGAAATAGATTGCCATCGCGATTGCTTTAGGCAATAGGCCAGCGGGTCTAAGTTCAGTCACTGGCAATAATTTTTATCATCACACGACACGCTCTTATGCCTCTATTAATCCCAAACCACCCTGGACACAGGTGTGAAGCTGAGAAAAGTTTGATGATGAGCTCAACGACGTACTAGGGTCGTACAGTCAACATCAAATATATCGGGATATCTATGGCGCTCCAAAATATGTTAACTGGTATCTATGTATGTTGTTTAAGGCGTTGGAGCGTTTATAAATATATTTGAGCACCTTCTAGGTTAAAATATACTTGATGACTCGTAGCTAGAGATGGGCGGCTTGTAAGTTTCAAAAGTGAAACATTCACTTAAATTTCACGCAATATTCTGAAAGTTTCAAAAGTGAAACTTTCACCTAAAATTTCATGCAATATTTGAAAGTTACTTAAGTAAAATCATTTAATTTCCGAAAATTACTAAAGTTTTGTAATGTAACGGAAACTTTTCATGAAATTTACATGTGTCAGAATCATTTCCATCTAATTATGTAACTTTCAGAAGCTGTAATTTACGCAGTTAAGGAAAGTTTTGTAATGTTTCAGAAATCGCTCATCACTACTCGTAGCCAACTTGTGTAACTTATCAAGTTCGCCAGTGTAGCAAACAGTAGGCTACTCGTTCGTGACTATACTCTGATTATTGTAAGATGATGCCTGTAGCATGGTAAGACGAAAAAGAGCTGTGGAGTCGACGTTAGCATTCAAAGTCAACTGTTATTCATTCTCATATTCATTAATTTATTAAATTCTAGCTGCTAAGCTAAATGAAAGATTACATTTTTATTATAAACAAAATAAAAATTATATTATGTTACAAACAAACGAAAGTAGGTACTATTATTTAAGTTTAAAATAGTTATAACTCCATAGTTTCTTGTTTAATTTAATATAAAAGCATTTTTAAAGTTGTAGGTAATTCTGTAGCTCTGCCTACCCCACTCTGGGATTACGGGCGTGAAGGTATGTATATGTTTGGAATTAAATTAAAAAAAATAGTATGAGTGTGAGTAAGAGTTGACTTTTATGTTAATGTTGACTACACAGCTCTCTTTTGTCTTACCGTGCTATGAAAACTCCGAACCATGATAATAACCCTCCGGTACGTACATAAACTAATATACTACATTGACTGGTACGTATGCATGTAAACCACTTGTCTATCCCTCTGCGACTGATGTGACGTCTATAAGTCGTCGCCAAAAAAATAATCGCCGTATACCGTGATAATAGCTCTGTATCGCTCAGTACCTTCTTCTAACGACTCACGGCATAATAAATTAATTTTGTGAAAAATACCAGATTTTTTTACTTTATACAAGTAAATTACATTATTTTTTATTTACAAGCTTATATACATGTTTATTATTAATTCCGCATTCAAATTAAATAATCATGCTATGCACTAAATAAACAATTCTTATCATTGAACCATTAGTATTTTTTCAATATTTTATCAAAAATGACGTCTGACAGACTCCACCTCAGTAGAATGTTTCTAAAAAAGTCACCACAGTTGCAGAGGGCTATGATACATAACAGAATAACGCCACAGTTCTCTAACGGCTAAACCCTATATTCAATCCGCGGACAGATAGGCTTACTTCGGATTAAAATTTGACACATTTTGTATGGGCAAATGTCAAATTTTAACCCGAGGCACAGAATAATAACTAGTAACTAGCGTTACAGAAGCTTTACTTCACAACGGTTTTCAAAGAAATATGTACTCAATCTGATAGACAATATGATTTAATTTAGCTCGCGTTCCAGTCGAGCACGTGTTCATTTACATACCTTCTAATTTTTTTTGAGGAAATATGGGCCTTAATTCACTGTACTACGGTTCATAATAAGTTAGACGTGGTTATACGTGGTTATACGTGTGTCGTCTTTCGCTTGCGGCAGCCTACTAGATTGGCCCTTCCGCCGTGGCCGGCGCCTGGAGGTATGTTTTTAATACCTACACGCGGAGTGACACAGGCCTGCCCGAGGTAAGCCTTATCTATCCTCGGTTTGAATACATTAGGGTTCGGCCGTAAGAGCTCACCTAAGTATCGATCTGGTTGCCGACTGTTGAAACACCATTGATTCTAGGCTACCTCTACGTCTGAACTTTGAAGCTCATCAACTATTGCTTACTTCGGCGAACTTCCAACGGCAGGTAACGCGCAATTTACAGTAGGTATCGAACTAAACAGTCACTCAAACTTGGTTGTATAGGGGGAAAAGTTTGCTAATGTCGTTATACCTAAATACATAATACCTACGGGTGGAAAAAACGAACGCCTCTTAAACGGCCGGCAACTACCTTAAATAATATTGAAAATAGCAAGAAGAGAAATAACGATATAGATTTATATACCTATGTTCCATTATTCAACAACTATTAGTTCAGTTACTGCCAAAACAGTTTTTTTTGTTGATATTTCTAAAGTAATATAAAATGGGGTGTCATATGAAAGGGTTCAATCTACACATTTTAAAACATATTTATAGCCAAAAATGTTCAATCAATTACCGACCCCCCTTATCTCCGAAGTTAATTAATTAAAAACTCTGAAAAAATACTGATGTCTAGCTTTAAAAACTTTCTTAGTTCATAGTGAATCTAATCATGCAAGACCACACCGTTTTTTTTAAATTTAATACATGAATTTAGGGGTTTTTCGTAACACGGACATAAGGAAAAATTACAAAAATTCTGATTGAAATTATCAATATCTCGGAAACTTATTAGTTTCATCATTGTTTTTATTACAATTGCTGAACATACATGGGGGTTGAATCGACAGCTTATGAGCTGCTCTTTCACCCCCTTTTGCACCTAGCTACCAATCACCCTGTATATGACGTAGGTTGGAAGTCTAATGATTCTTTAATTACTATTTTACATAGAATGATTTAATTTTGTACCTACCTGGTTTAAAGTAGGGTAAAGTTTCCAGAACTTTCTTTACGAGATGTTTTAACAATCGTATAAAAAGTAGTAGGTATCTCCCTCGCATAGTAAACGTGAGATTTGGTGGTCTGTGGTGTTATTCGGTGATGTTGCATAGTGGAGTGAGATAGAACTAAACTTAAGCTGGATGGTAGTAACCAAATGCATAGTAATGAAGCACAAAATTTGACATATCGGATGCTGCATTATTTTTACTTGTCATTCGAGACTAAATTGGCAGAAAAGGCTGGAGATACCAAAACTACATACGAACTTCTGGCAATCTAAGGCCAAAGACGCGTTACGCTAGCGATCCAAGCGCGTGAAACGGTCTGGGTAGCTAGACAAGTGGTGGTACTGGTAGGATGTGTGTTGCGTGTGTCTTGATTGCTACCACCATTTTACTCTTTAACCTAACGCTAAACAACATGGAGTTCGCATTTAGACAAGACAACAGGTAAAATAACTATAGTTGGGTCGATCCAACATGATTCCTCTGACAGCTCATTTATTTACACGAATTATATTATTTGTTTCTTTAACTTTTCATTAATACAGTGAGATAAATCTTACGATGATTGGTTGAAATTATTAAATACGACTTTCACAGAGACAATTCTAGATTGACTAAGCTATACTAGGTATAGATGCTTTCCTCCTCTAAGTCCTCAGGGTTGTTTTGAGATTTGAGATCTGAGATCTACCTATGGGCTTAAGAGCCCACTTACTATGCGGTACCTACTCGTAGTTAGCTTGCCTTCTTATTGACAAAAAAAGTTTGGTCTAGCGAGATAGCTTTTGCTGGGAGACGGAATAACCCTATGCCTTGGAAGCGGTTGTTAACGACCACACTTTGCCCGCTCTCAGACCGCATGGCTACTTTGTATCTTTGCAATCTTGTCAGGTAAAGGGCCCATAAATAATTTTGTTTATTACGTAATAACTGGCATGTCTGCGGAAAATTATGATCCTATAACTTAACTTTTTTGGGACGTTAATTGCTTATAACGATTCTAATTGATTACCTCCTGAGAGTAAAAAATCCCTGCTTGAAATGTCTCCGAGGCTGTATTCTACTCAGGCTAAGCTTTATTGCTCTTCACTCATTTTAGCTGTTATGTAGGTACTTGTGACTAAAAACAATACGATAACATGTAAAAACAACATTTACAAAAATCTAGCTGAGTTAAAAACCAGTAATGGACACTTGATCCTTATTTTACGGAAGATAAGAGTAATTTATTTGTTTTGCAATAGGTAATCAATTTAGTACCGTATGAAATTTGAATTAAGAGTGAAGTGTCCATTACTGGTGCCTGTCAACGAAAAGTGTCCATCATTGGTGCCGCCGCGTCACGCGTTTGCATTAAATAAAAAAACTAACAGTCCGTACGCCCCCAATAACAGTAAGTACGCGACTAACTGTGAGTTAATTCTTAATGTAGACTCTAAAATCTACCTATACCTACTGCGGCGTAGTAATCGACTTGTAGTGGTGTTAAATATAGGTAGCAGAATCTTATAACTTCTTGCGCATTTTAACATCATAATTCAGCTTATTCGGGTCAGACAAGTTTAATCTTGCAGAATAGGTACGTCATAAAAGTCTTCCGCCACGTTGTAGGTACGTTCCTACACCTTTATGACTCATTAAAATAAAACACTACAAAACTGAACTGGATCGTTCTCATAATTTAAGCATAATTTGTTATATGAAATACGGGAACCGAGCCGTACAAACGTTTTCCCCCGGGTTTTCGCGTACATTTTAGCATTCATTTGTTACCATGCCTAAAGAAACGAGCTAGTTGGCACAAGAAAGCATAAACCTATACACCGTGGGCCCGAATAACCCGACCAATTTTAACAATCGATACTAGAGCCTATTTGTAGAATATAATGGGTATAATATGTAGTCCAATAACGCATAATTTCCGAGATTTTCATTATTTAAAAAACAATTCCATAGTTAATTTAATTTGAACTCTGTCACCTTAACCTAAAGCATTATTTAATAAGAAATTGATTAATTAATTTATGTTGTATGTGGATGATATTGCTACTTACAACATGAATCTTTCTTAGTAAATAATGCTTTAGGTTAAGGTGACAGAGTTCAAATTTAATTAACTATGGAATTGATTTTTAAATAATGAAAATCTCGGAAATTATGCGTTATTGGACTACATATTATACCCATTATATTCTACAAATAGGCTCTAGTATCGATTGTTAAAATTGGTCGGGTTATTCGGGCCCACGGTGTATCTTAAATTGAAGATTATTTCACAAAGTGCTCAAATCACTGAATTCGAACGCCTCTACGCCACTTCGTACTACGTCTTAGGACTGGATAAAAATTAATTTATAAATACATGGGCATAGGTATCACGATACAACTAGTTCCGTGACCGCGGAATCCGCGTTGACCACCCCATGGTAAAGTGTATATGACAGAATAAAAATAGCCCGCTCGTATTACGTTTTATCTTAAGATATCTTCATTTTAAATAGATACCGATATAATCCATCGATTGTTTTTTTTTTTTTTTTGCTTTGGAAACCCCTATACAACCAATCACAGTGTTTGTGAATGGAGGATTACCGCCATTTTCAGCGATTGTTTATAGACAAATTTTAGTGCGTAAATAACCTCATAATTACCACTCTGCAAAAATATAAAAAAAGATGAAGATGAACGCATTTTATTATGCATGGTCCATTTAGTGTTAAAATAGTTTTCATGTTTGGACGTGTTGGCTAAATTCAGAGTTGTGACATATTTGAAATACTTGTATTTAAAATACAAAATACAAAATACGTATTTTGGATTTTGTACTTAAGTACTTTTTTTTAAAAGTATTTTGTATTTTATTTGAAATACTATTCGAAACGTATTTTGTATTTGTAAAATACAAAATACTTTTTTATTCTTAGCTTCATTTTTCTAAAGCATTCCGCGATTCAGTAAAAACAAAAAATGGCCACTAGTGGCGCAGCAGCTTTGAAAGTCTATGCGCAAAATGACAGATGAAACAAAACGCATATAAAACCTGACCAATAATATATGAGGGACCCCTCTTGACAATCCTCAAAGTCACTGTTACGTTTTGCAGTGTTGGCAGCTATTTCATTATTTCCGTGTTGTTCGCTCGAAAAGTCTTTAAAAAAATGCCAAAACAAATTGTATTTAAACAATATGCAGTGTAGGCAATAATACGTTATTTTAACGATTCATATTTAAGTGATTATGAATGTATAAATGTATAAATGACAAATAAAAATACAGAAATAGAAAAATATATTTATAAAAAACCGGTACGTAAACAGCACTACAAAAAAGATGTCATTGTGGGCATTGTGGCAAGTATGTAATATAAATATAAGCGTCGATCATATTATCATAAGTTAATTTGGTCGTTTTGTGTGCTAATTGACATTTAAATCTATTCTATGTTAACCATGCTTGCCTGCAAATTACAAACAACGACGTCGCTAATGCAATATTATCTTTTAAACCCGGTTCTGCTGCGGGCCTGGATGGACTCTCACCCCAACATTTAAAAGATCTAACTTCTCGGTGTGTGGGTGATGCTGGTGAGCATCTTGTCAGTGGCCTTACTACCCTTATTAACATGATGTACTCGGGCAACATTCATCCGGACATTGTACCGACTTTGTATGGTGCGAACCTCATTGCCCTCAGTAAAAAAGACGGTGGGGTGAGACCTATTGCTGTTGGAGCAACACTTCGCCGCCTTGCATCTAAAATCGCAGTTCGACATATTTTACCAAAATTACAATCTTGTTTCGAACCCGTTCAGTTAGGCTTTGGCGTTAAGGGAGGCTGCGAGGCTGCCGTTCATGCTCTTCGCACCTACCTTAGCGACGACCAATGCGAAGTGTTACTCAAAATTGATGTTAAAAACGCCTTTAATTCGGTAAATAGGGATACCCTGCTGTCTGAAATAAAATCCAACATTCCTGAAATTTACAACTATCTTCTTCACTGTTATTCAGATCCAACGAAGTTGATGTACCGATCAAACGAGTTGTCATCTGAAGTTGGTTGTCAGCAGGGGGATCCCCTGGGGCCAGCAATTTTCAGTTTGGCTATTAATCCTCTAATTCAAAATTTAGCTTCAAAATTTAATATTTGGTATCTAGATGATGGGACCTTAGGAGGTGATGTAAATACAGTACTTTCCGATCTTTCATCTTTAAAAAATAACTTTAAATCCATTGGTTTAGAGCTAAATTTTGATAAGTGTGAACTCTTCATCAAAAAACCTTCCAACGCTGACAATGACATAACACAAAAATTCAACGAACTTGCCCCAAATATAAAAATAGTAGATAAAAGAACACTTTGCCTCCTGGGGTCACCTATTTTTGAAGAAAGTTTTTCAGATTATATTCAAAATTCTATTTCTAAATTTCAAAATCATTCCCATCGGCTTCTTGACATTAGTCCACATTTTGCACTTTTGGTTATTAAATTCTGTCTTTTTGTCCCTAAATTTACTTATGTGCTTCGCTGCTGTCCGTTTTGGAAACATCAAGATCTTTTGTCAAAAATTGATACTTTGATCAAAAGTAACCTGCAATCCATCCTTAATATTCAGCTAAGCGAGCATTCCTGGACTCAAGGATCCCTCCCAATTCGGTACGGTGGGATAGGGATCCGCAAAATTTCTAGTATTGCTTTACCAGCTTTTCTTTCGTCGATCCATAGCTCTTCTAGCCTCATAGGACAAATCCTTAGGGAATTCCCTTTAAACTATGAGACTTCAGGCTTGGAGGACGCAAAGAATGGGTGGTTAACTGCTTGCCCCGGTCAAAATTTTCCTGTTAACCTAAAATCGCAGAGGTGTTGGGATGACATAGTATGTAAATTGACTGTTGATTCCCTTCTTAGCCAGTGCTGCGCAGCGGATCGTGCTAGAATTTTAGCAGTCGGTACAAAGGAGGCTGGATACTGGCTTCAAGCTCATCCCTCGCCAAGCACTGGTACTTTCCTTGACCCTAACACACTCCGACTTTCAGTTTGCCTTCGCCTCGGGGTCCCGGTCTGCGCTCCACATCGGTGCCCCTGCGGAAGTGACGTAGATCGGCTAGGACATCACGGACTTTCTTGCCAGAGAAGTGCTGGCCGCTTTTCCAGACACGCCGCACTAAACGACATCATTCGTCGGTCTCTTGCCTCAATAAAGGTCCCGGCTCTTTTAGAGCCGACCGGCATTTCTAGAAATGATGGCAAGAGACCTGACGGAATGACCTTGGTCCCGTGGAATATGGGACGGGTGCTAGTGTGGGATGCAACCTGTGTAGACACGCTAGCCCCATCACATCTCCATCGGACCTCTAATAGGGCTGGTGCGGCAGCTGAAGCGGCCGAAAGCATGAAGGTAGGAAAATATAATGGTCTCGGCCCAGAATATATGTTTATTCCATTCGGCGTCGAGACCCTTGGTCCGTGGGGTCCTAGCGCTCGAAGCCTCTTCAAAGAAATTTCGAAGAGGCTCATTGACGTCACGGGAGACCGAAGAGCTGGCAGTTTCCTCGCTCAACGTATAAGTTTAACCATCCAGCGAGGAAATGCTGCCAGCATCTTTGGTACAATGCCGCAGGGGCCATTCTTAGATTTAATGTTTTAGTTAATTTATATATTTAGAGTTAGTCTTATTTAATTTTAGTCTTATTTAGTTATGGTTGTATTATTTTATGTCGTTTTACAATAAAGTATTAATTCTATGTTAATAAAAATCTTTAGATTTCAAAATTGTTTACTGTACAACTATAATAATAGTAAAAACATTTAAATCGGACTGTGACTTTTTTTTTTATTATTTAGCACCATTTTTTTATTTTATTTTTTAAGACTGCACGTTTTTAGTTCATTTCGACATAGTTTTAGCACTAAATGAAATTCAGAGTTGGCAACACTGTTTACATGTCATTACGCCGTACGCGCCTTTTCCATTTCATTTTGCCAAGCAAAAAAGTGAGTCTTACTATATGTTCAATGATTCAGACTCCTCGGCAACCTCTACAGATGGCAACAGCAGCACCTGCACTGATTTGGAGACCCTCCAATATTTAAGAGATGAAGACACAAGTCTGAATATCCTCAACACATATCCAACTATAAAAAAAGTGTTTTTACGGTACAACACTTGTCTCCCGAGTTCAGCACCAGTGGAAAGGCTATTTTCGTATGGTGGTATGATTATGCATCCACACAGACGCAACATGTCAGATGCTCTTTTTGAAGAGCTTGTGATTTTAAAATCTTTAATAAATAAAGAAAACCAGTAATTTTACCATAAAGTTTTTTATTTCAATAAAGTATTTTGAAAATACATATTTTGTATTTAGTATTTAAATACAAAAGGCAAAAGTATTTTGTATCTTGCATTTGAAATACTATATTAAAAAAGTATTTGCATTTTGTATTTAAATACTTTTCGAAAAGTATTTTGTACATCTCTGGCTAAATTTTCCAGAATTAAAAGCGTCACTTTACAAAAAAAAACCGCGGAACAAATTTGTAAGAAACTTTTTTTATAATCTATATTGTAAGTATACAATGACTTTTTTTTTCCTCGTTTTTAAAAGTAATGTAATGTAATAACTAAATAGCCATAATGGCTTGTTTTAGTCCCTTGTTGAACAATCTTCTATTAATGGTCCTCGTCGTTATCGAGTTAGCCAAAAAACGCCCTCTACTGGACATAGGCTTCAGCCAAGTTTGGTCAAAAATAGAAATTATGTATTAGTAAAAATTACTATTTTTGTTAGGTGTAATGGTTGTGCTAAAAATACACAGGTCAAGTGCGATTCGGACTCGAGCACCCCTCGGTGTACAGTCAACAGCATAAATAAGTGATCATTTCTGTACCTTGTCGCTTTCAACAGTGTCACAATATTGTATAACATTTCAAACAAAACTTTAAAGTGACAAGGTACATAAATGATCACTTATTTATGCTGTTCACTGGACCTACGTCTTATTTGTATGAAATATAAAAAACCATTACTCGTGCGTCTGCTTGGTGTCATTATTTTTGCAAAAGCTAACAAGGGACATATCTGGAGCTCTTTTTAAAGGATAGTGAAACTAAATAATTTGATACAAAATTCTATAATGTTTGTCTCCCCTTAGTAAATCTAGTCCATTTATTTAGATTTTTGAATAAAGATGTTAGATACAGTATTATGAAAAACTGGGTCTGCACTATCAACAAGTTTTTAGAGTTGTTGGTAATTCTGTAGCTCTGCCTACCCCTCTCTGGGAATGAAGGCGTGAGTTTATATATGTATGTATGTATGAGTCTGCACTTTTTCCTTTCTAAGAAAATATTTCGTGGAAAGAAATAAGAAGAAAATAAAGACGAAAACGTAAAAACCTACATTTTCATAATACTATCTACAACATATTCAAAATTTAGTGGGTAAAGAACGTTTTCGCCCGGAGCTAGATTTGTATGTTTTTTTTTCGACAGCTACGCGATTTAAGCGTCCCCTCAGAATGCTCTTAAGTAGACAGGGTAGTTCTTGCTTCTTCGCCGATAGAAAATGTCACCAACCACAGAACAAAGTTTTCCTTGCGGCAACTTTAAGGTTTTCCTCAAAAACCATAAGCCTGGGCTTTTATTCAACAATGTAAAAATTATATCGTGTTTGAGCTGCTATGGTATTGTCACCGTTTTGATAGGCTGAAGTCATAACCATACATCGTTATCGCGGGAGCAAAAACAAATCTATTAAAGAACAGATATAACAGTTGGTCGGTTCAGTATAAACGGAATATTCTGCCTATACACTCTAAGCCTCTAAGAAGTTCTTCATGTCTTGCACGAAATTTTCGCTGGAAACAGTCAATTACACTTGTCTTACAATTTGTAAACGCTTTTATAAGTCAACGTGTCAGCTTTAATAAAATAATATAAAAGGCAAATATTTTTGTCCAGAACTAGTTTTATTTCTTTAAATATATTTCATATTTAATTGAGATATATTTTTGTATCTTTTTGTACATATCAAATCAATCAAGAATGACAAATGTCTAAAGTAGCAGGAAAAGTGACTGAGGTTAGGATTGCGTATCTAATCTTTTTAAATATGTACTACTAATCAAGTCAAATACGGAGGTAAGACATTTGAAATAATATGATACATTTTGAACTCGTAGGTATAAACGTTTCTCGATACGAGTGTCACTTCTGTTATTGCCTATTTGTCATAATCTTTGACTACTGTCAAATCGTTTTTGCTCCCGCGATAACGATGTATGGTCATAATCATAACTACACCTCGGTAACTCGTGGCATTTAGGTAGCGTTTGACAGTTTCTAACAGACTAGTGATGCGACAATGTTCTTCTTGTACGAGTCGAGAAAAGGAAACAAATTAGAAAAAAAATGTCAATCATTTAATATATAAGTATATGACATTCGTGATTAACAATTAATATTTGAGAAAAACCACTTTGTGTAAGAAAATGATCTGTCAACTTCCACTGACGTAATGGGTAAAAAAAGCAGAGTCGCAGCGTATTTTTATTGATGTTCTCTTCGATTTCTACTTCTTTATTTTGTAATAAGTTATTAATATTCTTTGTCGTAACATATCCTGGATTTTTTGATATTACTACTTTCAGCTTTTTATAAACAAGTTTACCTTTGTGGTGCAGTATAAGTAATGAAAGTGACTATTCAATTTTAAATACGATCTCCAAAGACTGTTTTAGTTAATGCTTCTACCTTCTTATTCCTTAATATCATTGACATTGACATTGATGTTTTTAAACTAGTGATCAAACCTACTTCGTCATATGTTAAGACCGGTTCACTAATGTTTGACCAAAAAATTATCGACAAATAGTCATTTGACAAACAACGTTTCACCAAATGATCATTTGGCAAACGAGACAATTGACAAAAGTATCATCTTACAAAAACTCACTTAGCAATTGATCATTTAGCAATTAGTTTACCTATTTCTGGGTAGAAAAAAAAACAACCTCGAAGGCCAAGGCGGGAGCTAAGCTCCCGCCTTTGCCTTCTAACCTAACCTATCCGAGTCGGTTATGCCCTGATACGTCTTCCTCGTAAAATGTAAATTTAACTGTTGATCATTTGGAAAAATAAGTCATTTGTAAAATGACTACTAGTAAAATGATCAATTGACTTAACATTTTTTTGCAAGACGTTGTTTGTCAAGTGTAATTTTGCCAAATGTCTTTTGGTCAAACGGCAGGACACCGTTAAGACCATGTAGGTAATACTAATTTATTATTTTGTCTTATCCGAAAAGACACTTAGAAAACTTGTCCCATCACTAATCTGTCAAGTGCTACCTAAATGCCACGAGTTACCGATGTGTAGTCATAACAATACCATAACAGGTTAACTACGATATTGTTGTTACCGCCTAGAATATCGGCCCAGGTTTCACACGGCATTAATACTGCACGTTTTTCTATGTTAATAATATCGTAAAGCATCCGAAAACAGCAATATTTGAATGGAGAAAAACATGTCGTACAGTGCAGTTTGAAAGGGAGCTTAGAGTTAGAGGACAGACGGACAAGAAAGTCATCTGATAAGGGAAACCAGGAAATAAGATACGCGACCCTAAACATATTCCCAAGATTTGAAGTTTCTCACGTTAACTCCGCCCGCAGCCAAAACACCACGTGACACAGAGTGCAATATCCGGCTCGAAGGACCAAACTTTACCTGAAAAATAAAATATGCTCGTGCAACGGAATTGTACAGTACAGATCGCGTTTAATGTTATTTGAAACTATAACAAACATTCTCGTGCTGTTTTGAGTCGTAACAGTAGAACAGTTTGTTGAAAATTATTACTGTTCTAGACAACATATAACCGGTGAGATGGGTTTTATTATGTTAATATTATGTTACATTGTCTGTGGAGCCCAACATGGGCAGGACTTGAGCAGCTACATTGTATATTATGTTACCTGGAATTTGTAAGCATAGTAACAAGACCTATAATAATCTCGTGTTACGGGGCAGTGTTTTGATGTGAGGTGAAACTCAAAATTTTCTTACGAATTCACATGTCCGCCATTGAGTGTATCGGTTATAACCGCACTAGGAAACATTGATGGTTTAATTTATTTGTAAGATTGAAAAAAAACATGTAGGCAGATTCAGTTTGACCTACCTACTCTATCACCCCTTAATTCAAAAGTAATTAATCCGGAACACTGTATATTCCATTACTAGGTAGGCGATGTGTAATGACTCATGATGATGAACGTTTCGTTAACCTAAGTTGTATTCCTTTTATTCATACTAATTAATTCGCCACGCAATTAACTGAGACTTAAATCTTCGTTTCAACTGACAAGGTTTCAAGTGGTTCGGGAAAAGTCGGTTAGACTCGGGCCACTTGGGTCATTTGAATATTCACTTTGGTTTTAACTATAAAATAAATACGTATTTATTTTAAAGTTAAAAAGAGAAGTTTTATAGGTAAGAGTGACCAGAGTCTAACCGACTTTTCCCGAACACAAAAAAACAAAAGTGCATATTCAAATTTATTTGTTTTTTCTGCCAACCATACCCATTGCTACGAAAAGTGCACGTTGATAACGATAACTACTGATTACGTAATACAGCATCGTCGCGATGTATTCATTCATCGCTACAAAAGTCGTGATGGGCGGTATTATCGCAATGTAAAATTCTTAACTTTGTAACTTCTTTCATTTCATTTAATCTAATCTTTACTCTACACAATAATTTACAGAGAAAGTTAGATACTTACTTATTCCAAGTTTTGCATCCTACAATTATTAAATTTTAGTTAAGTATCCCACTAATCTCACTAATAAATGTAAAAAAAACTATGGATGTTTGTATTTCAATCACACAAAAATACATGAACGGATTTGTATGAAAAAGGTCACCCATTCCTTATCGCGGATCAACTTATTATGACTTATGAGTGACACATAGGACTGTTCTTATATCGATATAAGCGATATAAACGACTTCTCCTTACCTTCATACCTACTCACACATACTCTAGATATAACTCTTTACGGTACTAATCCTTTTTCGCCAAACAATATACGTCAAGTGACATTAATTTATATCATAAAAATAGGTGAAAATCTAATAAAATTACGTGAAGTTTTTATTTTAATCTAAATAATCCAATGCACATCGATCTAGAGTTAATATTCAAGTATTTCAAGTAGAGTCCTAATAAAGTGCACGTATGATCACAGTATTTTACACATTAGACTAGGGCACGCACTGTTTGGAATGTCAATAAAAAAACAATATAAATAAGGACTTAAAGTTAAAATCTCACCTTAATAAAATAAGCGATTCACACTCGGATTAAAATATTGGTGTATTTTTTTTTGTCAACCATACTTTGCTACTACTACTACTACTATCGCGGCCGTTTTGCAACTATATATGTGATACGGCTGTAAAAAGATTATTATTTATTTATTATTTTATTTAATAAGTAATACAATTTTTAATTAAGACTAAAATTAGGCATTGCCCCACAAAACTGGAGTAACAGTTTGACTGTGGGAACGGCAGTCGGTAAGATAGACATTCATTAACATGAAATAAAATTAAATAACAGTATTATGCTGTCCAAATAATCAGTGATGGGTGATCTTCCTAAGGGAGATCAACATTAAGATCTTCAATTGAAACTCTTGAAAATTTCACTGTCGCCGGTGTACATGCCAGAGATAGCAGTTCTCCACGTGTCGACCGTGTAATTGAATACAGGATTCACAGCGTCGTTTAATGGACTCTAATGAAGTGGCTGAGATCGGTCGTTTGTGTCAGTTTTTCAGAAACTTTGTTTTTTTTTGAGCTGTTCCACCGACGTCCTGGATTCCGAGTACACCTCGATCTTAAATTTCCTAAAAATAAAAATCCAGTGGCGTTAAATCGGGAGAACGAGCGGCCCAGTGACGTGGGCACGTGGGCCAGCACTATGTCATATGGCGTACAATCGCCCACACAGCTGAGTGACCAATGAAGATAAACAGAGAGAAACTGTCTCCGTCGTGCACATGAGATTCTTATGTAAAATATATATTCATCTCTTTCTACATTTTCTCACTTCTGTCTTTAATGGGCAGTTAAGTGTGTGGCTGTTTGTAGGTACTACACGATAGGTTTTCTGAATGCGGTGCTAGTCCTAAAATCTAAACTGTTTTGATAATTAAGTAGGTACAATACAACTTCTTCGTCTATGGTCATCCGATATCACGATTGATTATGAAATTTTCACAACTTTTTTGACAGTTACAGCTAGTTCTTTGTTGATAAATACCACATAAAATCTGCAAAATTAAACATTGCTGCTCGATGGGACCTTTAGAAATTAAATGCGCTCTATGTATTAGAGTTATTAACGAAATTCCACATTTACATAACTTGTAGACCTACGTCTAGTTAAAATGTTTGATCGTATTCCGTTTAAACACTGTATACCAACCTAGTTTCTTGTTTTACCTTCAAGGTGTTGAATTCGAAAAGTTGCGAAACTTAAGGGCTCTACTGCTGAGTTTTGAGAGAACCTTGAAATAATTTTCAAGAAGTATGAAGTAGCTAGTTATGGAACGAGCCAATTTTAAAGAATAATAGCTGTTGTCCGCGACTCCGTCAGGGTAGAAGTCGCTGTCCAAATTTTTGGAATAAAAAGTAGGCAGGGTTCATCGAAATCGGTTCAGGAATCAGTGGTTTAGCCGTGAATGGGTAAGTAACAAGCAGACAGAGAAATATACCGAGTTACTTTAAAATGGATCATATTAGTTTGGCTTAGAGTTGTTGGTAATTCTGTAGCTCTGCCTACCCCACTCTGGGAATGAAGGCGTGAGTTTATGTATGTATGTATGTATAGTTTGTCTTAGGTATAAGTTTGGACTAGATGAGAAGGAACTGGACTGAGAAAATATTAGGTAGTCCAGGGCAATTGAACTAAAAATGAGGCCTTCTTTTCTTACATGTGTTGAGTATAGACAAGAGAGTGCACAAAATTGTAGCCCGCGAAAAGTTCACCCCCAAGTTTACGTTTTTTTTAAAGGAATTAATTTGTCGTCCGCGCAACAATGTTTTTTTTGATAGTATTTTAATTTGAAATTGTTCGTTACGCAAAAATACTAACAGGGTCAGTAATTAATCTTGTTAACTATTTTGCCTTAAATTTTATTAACAAAAACGTGTATTTTTTTACCTTGTTCCGGTCATGGAAAGTGTTTAATTTTTCTTTATTATTTGGTGAGCTAAGTTTAAACATGATTCAAGAAAAAACTTTTTGCAAGGCTCATATCTAAAAGCCCCACAGTAAGATCTAAGTTACTATTAATGAAACTAATACCTTCCTGTGAAAAAACAACACCTTTCTAGCGCCAGCGCTACCCAAAAAACGTACTAGGCTACCATTGTTATTACCGTATTAGTGTATAACTGTAAACATTGTAACGTATGTATTTTAAACGCTACGTGTACGTAGTAACATCAGGTTTAATAGTCCATTTTGTAAAATATAAATTAAAATGTATTGCAAATCCACTTCATTCCACTAAAACTTGGCATGATCGCAATCTGTAAAGTGGTAGGGTAAAAAGTTACAGCAAGAGCACTCTGCTCTTAAACTGCTGAAAAAAAAGCAAATGTATAGAAATGTCGTGAGTGGTGAGAAGTAGTAGTCTAGAACAAACATTATAATCAGGGCTCGGCAGGGATGAGCTGTTTTCAGAGTTTGCATAACATGGACATACCTTGTCATTCAATGGTAGATGTGGTTTAATTTTTTAACTAATGAATTTATTTCAATTCGGCTTATATCTTCTTATCTTAGATTATACACCGAGGGGATAAAGCACTGTTTTATGTCACGGGCGCGATATTGAATCCTGAGCAAATGAGGGACTCCAGATTTAACTCCCGAGCGTAGCGAGGGGTTATGAGCAGACATCGTTATCGCGGGAGCAAAAACAAATCTATTAAAGAACACATATAACAGAATGTCTGTTCAGTATAAACGGAATATTCTGCCTATACACTCTAAGCCTCTAAGAAGTTCTTCATATCTTGCACGAAATTTTTGCTGGAAACAGTCAATTAAAATTGTCTTACACTGAGTAAACGCTTTTATAAGTCAACGTGTCAGCATTAATAAAATAAAATAAAGTCGAATATTTTTGTCCAGAACTACACTCACGGACAAAATTAGAGGAACGGAATGAAGTAATAATTTTATAACAAAAAAGCATGATTTTTATTTTATTTTATTTTTTAATTAATTCGGAAGATTATTTTGTATCGTTACAGTAAACATAAAATGAACAAAAAACAAATGACTATCCCTTTAAGTATGCTGTAATTTTTTTGGATTATTGTTGTCGTTTTCTGCGACAATATTTTTTGTTTTATTCTCTTTAAAATGAGCATTTTTAACAATTATAACAAAAAATACTCTTTTATTTAAAAAAAATACAATTTATAGTTGCACAAACTCAATTTTTCCAAAAAATCGCATAAAGTTAAAGCAAAAGAAAAACAAATGAAGTATTAGAAAAAAATTAAAAACATCAATTTTAAAGTAATAATAATAACCCTTTTATTTAAATGACCCAAGCTTCTATCATTATATGACTTACAACGTATAAAATACGTTTTATTAGTTTACTTGTATTTTTGCGTTCCTCTAAATTTGTCCATGAGTGTAGTTTAATTTCTTTAAATATATTTCATATTTAATTTAGATATATTTTTTATCTTTTTGTACATATCAAATCAATCATGAACAGGGGTCGGACAAAAAGTGCGGATGACGTAAAAATGACGTAATCTTGCACACAGGATGATGTTTAAGTTTGTATTTAGACTTCCGTGTGACATGTAGTAACAAAGTAGTATTAATGAAACATAACAAAATAATCCTAAAAAAATTATCCATGGAATTAATAATACAGAGGTGATGATAAGAGAGAGAGGGTGATGTAGTGAATAATAGTATAAATTACACCACTAGGGAGATAAAACAAAGAAAGTCCGAGATCGCAGATGTTTGCGGCTTTTTCCGTACGCGTAGCGGGCGTAAAAAGCGACTTTATGGGCAGGTGTGACATAAACTTGTTACCATAAGGTATAATTATTTGAAATTAGAACAAGTCTGTGGGAACCTCAGATAAATAGGTTTAATACTCAAAAGTGGGAACAGTTGGTAAGATAAGTAAAAATAAAAAAAAGATAATTTGGTGTTATTTTATTATATTTATTATTTAATGAAATTATGCATAGATGACTATTTTTCTAACAAGTCTATTATTGTTGTCACAGACTTAAAATATGCTTGAATGATTTTTTTTTCCTCAATTGGTTGACCGGGGGAAAAAAAATTAGCCAACAATTTCGCGGTATCCATAACAATCGCAGTACTTGATTGCTCAGTTTGTGTAGAGATATCTTTGCCTTGTCCTGTAGTCTGCGTTCCTACGGATATTAAAATATCAGTTGTAGAATATATATATATATATACATATAAATATATTGCCACAATATTCGAGTAAAGATGACATTTTACAGCGTTTTTTATACATTAGTAAATATATTTTTTAGCTAAATATAATCGTGAAGATACAATAGCTAAACAATAACGAAGTCAATTTATTGTTCATCTGATTGACAATATGTCAGTCAAAACCGTACTTACTCATTTCAAGTGGCGATATCGTTTAATAAAGAGGTTGATAAATGATAAGTGATAATTGTTTATGAAAATCAAAAATACTATTTGAAATCATCCTATAAGTGGTTTGACGTCATCTGCACTTTTTGTTCTACCCCTGATCATGAATGACAAATGTCTAAAGTAGCAGGAAAAGTGACTGAAGAGGTTGAGGTTAGGATTGCGTAACTTATCTCTTTAAATATGTACTACTAATCAAGTCAAATACGGAATGTCTTAACATTTGAAATAAAATGATACATTTTGAACTCGTAGGTATAAACATTTCTCGATACGAGTGTCACTTCTGTTATTGCCTATTTGTCATAATCTCTAACTACTGTCAAATCGTTTTTGCTCCCGCGATAACGATGTATGGTTATGAGATATTTCCTGAGTGAAGCGATTGAATTAAAACGGAGTCCTAAGTGCAGTAAGGGATTCAAGCTCGTCCAACACAAAAACAGCTTTAAGGTCACAGCACACATATCAACTCGGAAAGGGATCGTCACCGCCTCGCCTTTCCACTACTAGGTGAGGCGACTACGTTACGATTACGATTAGTCTGCGTTGCAGTAGGGAGTTTCATACAAATGATACGTTCACGGTTCGAGTTGATAGGGTGACGATCCCTTTCCGAGTTGATATGTGTGCTGTGTCCTTTATCCCAAAGGAATACTCTACTTTTCTGCGAGGCAATAAAAAGCAAGGCTACTTACTAGATACAACGTTTTATTAAAACTTAAAGTACCTACCCTTTTTTTTTAAAACGTACAAATTGTAATTTTTCATAGGAATTCAAATCTCATTACTAACCAGCGGGTTATAATGACTTACTTTAGTTGAGGTTTGCATGATATATAATTGGGCAATTTTGAGCATGTTGTGTGAAAATTACATTGACGTGATACTGTACTTATTCCAAAGAACTGGGAT
Organism: Acleris emargana; assembly: GCA_927399475.2. Taxonomy (NCBI): domain Eukaryota; kingdom Metazoa; phylum Arthropoda; class Insecta; order Lepidoptera; family Tortricidae; genus Acleris; species Acleris emargana. The sequence goes on from OV656837.1 coordinate 16,291,075, forward strand.
CGGTAGTGTGTGTTTTTTTATTTACGTACCAAATATTGCTCTGTAGGTGTTTTACATAGTGGTAAGTACCTATTGGTAATTAACACCGCGCTTTAAGTTACGAGTAGATGTTTTAACTAAGTTAATTAAGGACTTTAAAGCAGTTTCTGCATCCTAGGGTCTATAAATTGTTTGAATTTTTTATATCCTTCCTCTCTTTTAGTGTTCTACTTTTGTAGTAACTTTTATTTAATCTGTGTTCCTCCTAGCAGCCTAGATATAGTCAGTTATGGTACGTAGGTAGCTAAACGTTTTATGCGATGAGTTCCGGGCACCGTGCCACGCAGTTGTGTCCCTACCCTACACAAATCCTACTTCCAAATGCACCCTACCCTCATTAAAACCGACGCAGCCGGGTAAAAATAAGTCTTCGTTGAGAACATTCAGTTCAGTGTAATTGGTATCGACGTAATTGTAATCATTTTTAAACCGAAAGACCTCCACTGAGTGACAGAGCCTTTCTCAAGGGTCTTCTCGATGATTGTTTTTTTACTACTTTCGCATAGTTCGGACTAGTTGATTATTTTCTATTATTTACCTAAAAGTATCTTAGTCCTCAGGGTTGGCAGTGCATTTGCAGTCTTGTGAATGCAAATGTCTATGGGTCACAGTTTCCACTTACCATCAGGTGGCCTGTGTGCTCGATTGCCTTCCTATGCCATAAAATAAATAAAATCATAAGTTAGAAATGGGTCAATCAACTTGTTGTAGCTCGTTGCCACGGTGACGTATCCTGGGTCACTCTTTAAAACTATGATTTTAAAAGATACTCATCATCATCATGTGGTATGGGTAAGTTTCAAATATATGGAACGTTATTAAGAAATGTTATTAATGCCGTGTGGTTGCCGGGTTAGAATAGTGCCACTCCATGTCTTCCCGTGGATGTCGTAAGAGGCGACTAAGGGAATAAAGGCTTGTAGTACTGTTAGGCGATGGGCTTGCCACCTGTCACTAATACACTGGGAAACATCTTAGCCTACTTGTGCAAAATGTGGTAACAGAGTTATCAACAAGTGTTTAGAGTTGTTGGTAATTCTGTAGCTCTGCCTACTCCACTCTGGGAATGAAGGCGTGAAGGTATGTATGTATGTAAGTCAAATGAATGTAAGTTGAATGACAGTCAGGGCGGTTCAATTCAATTCAACGCGGTAAAATAATATTGCTTTGATTTCGTAATGTTTTTAAACTCAAGAAAATAAGAGCTATGAGAACGTGACAATACGGTAACAGGACAAAGACGATATGGTTTTACCCCCAAGAATAGAGGGTCAAGATTCCTGGGCCTGAACGCTTAATTTTTTTTTCCTTCTAATCTTTAATATAGGCTTCGTTTTTAAAAAAAAATTACGTCATTTTAAACTTCGATTAATTATTATTTAATCAGTAAGTGTATTTACCACTAAAATTATTTCAGAGCTTTTTGATTCATTGTCAAAATTGAAAATTCATAGTTGTAGGTAGGTTTGCCAGGTCTTAAAACCAAAAAGCCAGACCAGCTAGTGTAGCCGGACATTTAGATAAAACAGCCGGACACCCTTAATTTTTTTGTCTTAGTATGACACGACGTTTTATTTAGTTCTTATACTACGGCGTTTTTATCATTTAACATAAAATCTGCTTATAATGAAACAACAATAAAGTTGAATAGTCTTCAGTCTTCTATATTATTTTATTACACATAAATGTGAAAAAATGGACAAATTTAAAAGGCCGGACACCGTCTAATTTCGCCGCACTGCAACCAAAAAGCCTGACTTTGGACCCGATTCTACAGTGGCCTCTAAACTTCCTAATTTTATTTAGGTGTCGCTAAAACAAATTAAACAATACACAAATCGGTCTTGTTAACTTAAAAATTATGCAAATCACTTTCCCTCACCATCTTCGATCTGCTTAGGCACTATTTCTGCACAACCAGTACCTATTAAAATACAGTACATTTAAATTAAATGAATGAACATGTAAATTAAATATAAAAATTATAAACCTTTTTGGAACAATTAATAAATACATTTTGAAGTTATACACAATAAATGTTGCATACGCAACAGGGGTTATTCTACAGCTCATTTGTAACGATTTAAGTCCAGTCAACCAGGGGTCAAAACTCATTGGTTATCGAGTTATTCACGTTTTTAGAATTAAAAAAAAAAACCGCCTTTCGACCTAAAACTAGTCATTGTGTAAAAACTTCGTCATTTAGAAATTAAAAAAAGCATTTTTCAAATAGCCCATGAATTACTGATTACGAAAAATAATAAAAAATGCCAAAGAAATGCAAAGTTTTGCAAATAAAAGGATTTGAAGTTAAAAGTTCTAGTAATTATTTTCCAAATTTTGTAACATTTTAAAGCATAACTAAAAAAAAGGTACGACACTTCGCGTACAAATGACAGGAATAGTTTGCTCAATTCATAAGCTTTCTAAAAAGGTACAATTTATGACATTTTAAAATTAATTTTCATTTAAAAATGTACAATTAATAATAATAGCAGAAATGTTCGCGGTTAAGCTCCATCGTTTCAACCAAAAAACGCGGGATCGTTATCGTGTTCTTTTAAATTTGCTAAATTGCGTAATAAAGTGCGTTCCATTTTTAACCGAAAAACGCGGGAAGTGTTGTAGTAAAATGAATAGAAGATCGTTCTCCTTTTTAAATTCAGCTAATGGTGGTTTATTTTTAAATAAATTTGCTTTTTAAAAACAAAGTGCGTTCCATTTTGAAATTTCGAGCATCTCAAAACTTTTTGAGTGACCTACGTATTCAGTTCTTTCAACTTTATTTCCATTTTGGACGATATTGATAACTAAGCTTCTTTCTCAAATGCCTGCGTGCCAATTCGAAGAATACGCACGCAGATATCATTTATTGTTACGGATTCATCTTGATACGAAACTTGATAATATAGCTTTTTGTGGCCTTTTCTAAGGTAACAACATAATTATTTCTGTCCCACGTTTTAACATAAATTGAATTCATACCTAAAGATAAGTATGTCATCCAGATTGAAGGCTCGACCTAGGCTCCATTACGTAGCTCGAAATAATGCAATCATAAATTCTCCCCAGGGTACAATAGCAATAAATAAACCTCTTTATCGAGACGCTACTTGGAAAAAATATAATGCAGCAGGCGAGACCGTCGATATTGAAATCCCTACGTAACACTGAACGTGCTTTCTCCTTGAGGATCAATAGTAACACGTTCAGAGTATAGGTATTATGCCGTGAATTATTCCATCTTCTAGATTGATTATAATAACGCCGAACTAGATTATTTTTATTGCCTAATATATACAAACTGGTAGCGGGTCGAAAAACTCAACGAAAAGGAAAGATAAGATAAGATCGCAGCGGAAAAATGTCAGCATGTAGGAAGCTTAATCCAAACCCTCACAGATATTGATATTCGTGTACCTCTTATGGGTATTAAAAATACACATTTTTGAAACTATGAAGTAAAACACTATTCACGCCAACATATAATCTACATTTTTTATTAGTAGCCGAAATAGGCCCCGCGCGAACTAAAGTACAATCATGATTTGTGCCCTGAACAACTTTTACGCAATACGCAACCTAAACAGGTTTTTATTTTAATCTCATTAAAACGCATTTAAAGAACTTGTACATGAAGGTGGCATGGCAGAATCCTCATAAACGTTCGGAAACTAAACAAATAATATTTATGAGTTTAGAAAATTATAACAGCACCTTGAGGTGCAATTTATACGATGAAAATAGTGCCAGTACTCCCGTCGTTCGCAAGCAAGTAGCAAGTCAACTCGCTAGGGACAATAGATAAGTAATGGAAAACTTTCCAAAGAGCTTTGCTGTTTAACGGGCGTGTTTCTCTTTCAAGTCATTGACTTTAATGACGACCGGGGAATTTCATTAGAGTACAAGGCGAAACGCAGCGATACGCCTGTCTCCCTTGATATTATTTAATTTGAGGAAATTCAGCATAATGTCCGAAACGACGAACGTAATGGCCAATATTTCAGTTTCTAGTCTAGTCTAGTCCCATTACCCTATCAAAGTACAGTTAGGGTGTGTTCACATTATCATAATTTTTCCTAATGTAGTAATGATATATAAAGACCCTTTGACGAGAATGGAAGCGTGTTTCGAAGTATAAATAGTATGGTTATTATTTTAATGTGTCTTTTGCGGATAGCCGTTGCCGTTGCGCGGTCGTACGAGTATAATTTTCATCTATTCGTTGTGAATTCCAAAGGTTAAAGTTGTATATTGACAGACAGTCCGCTTCAATAAAAGTCAACCCATCACATTAAGCGGAATAGGTAAACTATTTCCAGGAAGGAGTTCGATCGACCGCTCCAGTTTGGTTATCGTCGGCCGGGCGGTAAAACTAAGCTCTGGTTAGTTTCAGGTCTCGATATTTACTGTTCTGTGATTAACGGCATTGTCTTGGTCTTTAGCCGGTGAGATTGACGGCGCAGGTTTACGCGATTTTTACGGCCCAAGCCGGCCGAGCGTGGAATTATGCAGCGTTCATTCTGCTCGCGCCGGCTTCTGCAGTTAGACAGCGGCTGTTTCAGGGAATACGCGCACACGCATCTTCCAGTCTGTAGTCGCTTTAACGCGCGGGAAAAAAAAATGGCTACATAGTGCGTCTTTTGTTTTTGTAAAATAAAGTGGTTTTTATGAAACAGGATGATGTTTATGAGACTGATGATTTGTTATGGATTATAGACGCGGCACGATGAACTTAAAATTGAAAAACGATGTGAGGCGCGCAAGAGTGAAGGTTAAAAAACACCCGTCAACTATCAAGGTACTCGTATAATATTTTAATTTGATTTTTATTTGTTTGTTATTATTTTTACATTAAAAAGTTAAGAACAAGCGATGGCGGTAATTTTCGATTTTCAAAAACGAATCCGTTACTCATCATATCATCAATTATTAAAAAAGTTTCCGTTGGTACGTTATCAATATTTTATAAGAGAGAACCTTTATATGAAACTGTAAATTATTTTTATTAATTAGCGCTAAAAGCGCAACCCAGATTGTTTAGATACAAATCCCGTCGCAACTGCAGCGTGCCAACATTTTGATTCGGTAAAGGTTGTAAAAATTATTGAGGTATACGCGCAACTTTGCATTAAATTAATAAAAATGATGTCACGTTTAATTTATAATTATTTTTGATAAAACGAAATTCATGGAACACTTGATAGGTAACTCATGCACGCATGATTCATTAAAGTTAGCCTCTGTTACCTACATTTACTGTATAATTATCAGGGATCGGAAATTCGGATCGATATTTACCTAAAGTAGGCAAAATCCCGGAAAAAGATAGGCGAACAAGGCGTCGGCTTCTTAAAAATATTATTTTAATAATATAAGTTCCGGGATTCGGGGATTCTACAAAATGTTATTATAATAATTACTTTACATGTAGGATAAAACATTCATTTTTGCTCCTATAAATTCGTTAGGTTAATGAGTTACAGGTAAATTAAATAACATTTGGTAAATCTATACTTACATGAAAAATAACTTCAAACAGTTAATATAAATAATTGATTATAAATTAATGCCGGTGCAAATTATTTATTTTGAAATCCTAGAAATTTTAGTAATGTATTCTATGATTGAGTCCGCCTCCATACAACTGAACAACAAAGCCGGTGCGAAAGTATAGGTAAATATCGATCCGAATTTCCGATCCCTGATAATTATGTATTATGCTTAAATTTGTTTATGTGCAATGATAGTTATTTATGTAACTGGTACATAATGAAGCTTCTTAAGGAACGAGTGACGAGGTTAGAGTGCGAGCTTGCGAACGCTCCAATTACAGACACGAACACCTTAAGAGCTAATTATGAACCGTTGGATACATAACTTTTTCTACAAGACGAAATATAACAATCTCATCGCTAACTTTTCTCGTAGGTATACTTACTGAACTAGATTCTGATTGGTGTTAATCGTTCATGAATTTTATTGCAAATTAAATGATAACAAATTTGATGCAAATTGTCATAGGTTTAGTAACGACAGTTCTGATTTATCACAAAAGTTGGAATACCAAACGAAACGCCATTTTGTTGATATCCACATTGAACGTAACTATGGTAACGAAATAACAAATCGATGGATATTAACCATCTATTTTCAGTAATTTAATAAAAATTTTTTTTAAATATAATTACTCTCAAAATTAGTTTTGTTTTTAACATATGTAATTGTAATAGGTATTAAAATATTTTTAACGGTTTATTATACAAATTAGGATCTCAAGTGTTGACTAAACGCCAAGACTGATATCCGGAATGACCGTAACCATGGTAATAACAATGCTATAATACTTAGTATAGAACTGTTATTACCATGGCAACGCTCATTTTAGAATGATTTTCCCGCTTATGTTACGCTATAGGTGGTATTCTGATACCGTTAAGGATATCAATATTAGCGGTTTGTACGCGAGTAGAAAAAACTACTATAACATACATACACACTGACATTTAGTTGTAGAACCTTGAGCAGGGTCTGTCGGTCTGTCCAGATCGCTACCGATTTTTTTTCATTTAACCAACAACCAAGGAGCAGTGTTCGCATTTTTGTGTTCCGGTGCGGGGATAAGAGAACCGGTGAAATAACTAGCTTATAGGCATTCCATTTTAGTCCTCAAGGTTGGCAACGCATTTGCTTTCTTAGGATTGCAGACTGGGATTGTAGTCTTGAATGCCTATGGGTGTCAGATGCGCTCACGTTCCTTCTTCGTGTCTTTAAAAACATAACTATGTCCGAAGCCGATAATCAGCCACAGTCAAGCCTTATTCTTATACCCGTATAACTGTTTATTTCTCATTCCTTCCTTTCACTGCCATCTAAAGTAAAAATACACATTTCATCATATCTTATATTTATTTTAAACTGCAGCAGTAATATAAAGGACACCGTCAACAAGGGGTGTTATTTTGTAAAAAAACATATTTACGCGAATTCAAATAGCTCGATAGCTCTGCCAAGTGTCTTGATACCTCCGGCTGAGTAATGACTACGGGTATACGGATCAAGATACATTTGGTGTCTGGTTTGGGATCGATTCGAACTTTTTGTTACGATAGGTAATACCCAAGCAGTATCTAATGTGGTTTACTAACAAATATTATTTATCCTCATACAAGTTACGAACTCAGTTAAGAACTACAAACAACAGCGCTTAATCGTTGTTTAAAACATAAATCCCAAATATCATCGCTAACCATTAGCTTTAACGAATGAATTAGAGGACGATTATGAGCCAACAAAACTTACCATGTTCCTTACTTTGAAAGTAATAAAATTATAGCAATAATTTAAGTCTGTCACAGCCTTAAATTTGAAGTTTTACATACATACATACATACATAAACTCACGCCTTCATTCCCAGAGTGGGGTAGGCAGAACTACAGAATTACCAACAACTCTAAATCTTGTTGATAATTCTGTAACCAAATTTTGCACAAATAGGCTAAGAGATGTTTACCAGCGTATTAGTGACAGGTTGCAAGCCCATCGCCTAACAGTACTTCAAGCCTTTATTCCCTTAGTCGTCTCATACGACATCCACGGGAAGACATGGAGTGGCACTATTCTAACCCTAACGTTTTAACGTTTCATAATACTAAATATTGGGCATGTTTTAACCAGCTCCGCCTCAGGCACTGATTGAATCATGGCGCTGATTGACGGAGGGCTCAGGAGACCACCTCTGAATGACAATAATAATGTCATAATAAAGTCCACTGAAATAACAGCGCGTCGGTGAAACTGCAAAACCGCGTAACTAACAAATTTATGATAGAGCAAAATAGACCTTACCGTCTTATTAAAAAGGTGCATTTTGCTCCTTATTTAAAATGCTACTTAAGCGGTTTTGCAGTTTCACCGACGAGCGTTAAGTAAAGCCTGATTGGGCTTAGCTAAAATAATAGGAGGTACTTCGCCGTTTGCGGCCGCTAAGTGAAATTTTATGAGCCGACGCTGAGGGTGTAATTGCATTTGTCAGACCGTAGATATTGAGGAGACCAAGTTCATGTGCTCTTTTGTTTCTAGGGGAGTGTTTTGCAAAGATGTCCTGTCCTGGGGGGTTATTATGACACAGTTATGCAATTCAGTTGGTTACGTCATAATCACCAATCCTTACAAATGCGAGTGTAACCTTGTTTGTTACGTCAATTCAATTGTTTTTCGACATAAGCGTCAGGGTATTACATGACGTTTAAAGGCCATAGCCGGGTTTCCATAGTAAGTCGGCCCTTACATCGAATGGGCTCGGGGATTTTTTCGTCAGTACCTCTTGTGATGAAGAATATTTTAGTCGAGTATGAACATCCTACTTGTAATAGTTTTTGACTTATAGTACAGTCATTTGGTCGAAAAAATAGAGGTTACCTGGAAAGTTTTCCAGGAGTTTTGAAATTTGGCAATTTTATAGATTTTGGGATGCTCTTGCCAAATTTCAACTTTGCCACCTCGTATGGCTGCCGCTCGCGCCGCCATATTGAAAAAATGGCGCCGAAAAGCAGTTTTTTGATAATAACTCCTTTCTGGCGCATTTTACAGGAAAAACATATTTATACAAAATAAAAGTAGAGAAAATTTCCTACAATTTATGTCTTAACCTTTTCTTTCCTAAAATCAATAGTTTCGGCGTAGGAGCGCCGTAAAGTTTTCAATACACGTTTCGGCAGAAATACTCGTTTCCACACCACCATGAGGTAGAGAAATCGGCGCATTTTTTTTATCGTGGTATCCCTAGTAGGTCTAATCCACATCTGACTCACTATTTAAGTATTTAGGTCAATTTAAAAATATTTCTATTGAGCTCAGCTGGGGCCAGATGTTTCTTAGAAGGGAAAGAAGGGGGCCTGACACAAAAGGGACGCATTCCTTTATACCTGCGGAGACATAACAGACTAGCTAGACATGGTAGACTAGTAGTTAGGTAGGTTTTCATTCTATGGAACAATATTTAACCTTCGTATAATTTTTATAATTTACAAATCACAATATGAACAGTTTAAAGTAAATATGACACGTTGGCGTGGATGTATAATGGTTTACGGTGCTCGTACGCCGAAACTATTGATTTTAGGAAAGAAAAGGTTAAGACATAAATTGTAGGAAATTTTCTCTACTTTTATTTTGTAAAAATATGTTTTTCCTGTAAAATGCGCCAGAAAGGAGTTATTATCAAAAAACTGCTTTTCGGCGCCATTTTTTCAATATGGCGGCGCGAGCGGCAGCCATACGAGGTGGCAAAGTTGAAATTTGGCAAGAGCATCCCAAAATCTATAAAATTGCCAAATTTCAAAACTCCCGGAAAACTTTCCAGGTAAAAATACTAAATGACTGGGCTATTATGATTTTTTCAAGATTTTTTTTTCATGTTTGTTTTTTCTGGATGTATTCAAGCGATTTGCTTCAAATTTTGATTCTACGTTCTTAAGATAGATTTGCATCGCCACCCAAAAAAAAAAAAAAAAAAACATTTTTTTTTTTTTTTTTTTATGTGGTTGTGAAGTAGTGACACCCCTAGATTTTTTTCTCAATATAGGCCATACATTGGCCGACTACTAGCCTAAATATCAACATTTTCCAGGCGGTACTTCCTACAAAAAATCAGCAGAATGTGAGACCAAGTGGTGTATTCAATCGGTGTTTTTCGATGTAGTATTCAAACTCTTCGATTATGTTTGAGTTTTCTTATTAGTTTGTCGTATCTAAGAGTAAAATGCTAATGACAACTTAATGTCATCGTGATGCAAGATATTTATCGCATTATTTATCTGCTTGGTCTCACATTCTGCTGATTTTTTGTAGGAAGTACCGTCTGGAAAATTTTGATATTTAGGCAAGTAGTAGGCCAATGTATGGCCTATTGTGAGAAAAAAAACAAGGGGTGGCACTACTTCATAACCACATAAAAAAAAAGATTAATTTTAAGTTGGTCTTTTTTTTCTTTTTTTTATACGATAACTAGTATTCGTTTTTTGGGTGGCGATGCAAATCTATCTAAATAACGTCATTTCAAAATTTGAAGCAAATCGCTTGAATACATCCAGAAAAAACAAACATAAAAAAAAAACTTGAAAAAATCATAAGTCGAAAACTATTACAAGTAGGATGTTCATACTTGGCTAAAATATTCTTCATTACAAGAGGTACTGACAAAAAATCCCCGAGCCCATTTGATGTAAGGGCCGACTTACTATGGAAACCCGGCTATGGCCTTTGATTAAAAAAACAGGGGAATATCTCACATAAATTGACCTAGTCCCAAACTTAGCTCTGGGCTTTACTATGAATACTACATACATACATAAATACCTTCACGCCTGTCATCCCGGAGTGGGCCAGGCAGATCTACAGAATTACAACTTAAAAAGTTGTTGATAATTCAGTAACCACAATTTGCACAAATAGGCTAAGAATACTAGACAGCAATAAACATACTTATGTAAAGAAATACATAGTTAAATAGATAGAAAACACTCATGACTCAGAAACAAATACTAGCGCATTCGTGTAACAATACCAACTAAAGCTTGTCCCAGTAAAAAATGTCGCTTATAAACTTTAAAAAAATCCGTATTAAATATTAAAATTCACCAAATTTTCTGATACCGTTTTATTTAATATTCCTTTAAATATTATTATTTACGCATAAAGACCAGTTTAGGATTAGTTCATCCAGAAACTTCTTAATTTTCCCTTGACCCCTGCCATCAAAGTTTGTACATCGTCATCGGTGATCAGTTTGGAAGCTTCATTCCACTTCCGCTTGAAGTCTTGAACTGAAGTGGCATTACTTTTATGTTTTAAAAGCTTCTGTTTCACACGAGCCCAATATTTTTCAATGGGTCGTAACTCCGGGCAGTTGGGAGGATTGAGAGTTTTTTTAACAAAATCGTCATTATTTGCTTTGTACCACTCTATTGCTTCTTTCGTGTAGTGACACGTGGCCAAATCAGGCCAGAACAGGGCAGGTGAAGTATGCCTCTTAATGAATGGCAGAAAGCATTTATGGTTCCATTAGCAAAATATAGTGTAGGTACTGCGTTTGCCACATGAACAGATCGCCTGCCACACGATAACTTTCTTTGCAAATTTATCCATTTTGATAACCTTATACTCTTCACTTACTACTTTTCTGTCGGTCCCAGAATAAAAGTGGTGTCCTGGAAGTAATTTGAATTCAAGTTTGCGGTAAGTTTCGTCATCCATAACTGTACAATATTTTTTCTTAGTCATTTTTGAATAAAGTTTTCTAGATCTCGTTTTAGACTCTTTTGACTGTTTTGCATTTCTGTTGGGCACTTTAGTTTGTTTAAACGTTGTTATAAAACATTTTTTCTTCACTCGTTACACTGTAGATTTCGAGGTTTTAAACTTCTTGGCCAAGTCTCGTACAGAGAGGGTAGGTTTTTTCTGTAAAGCTGTTATAATCTTCTTCTCGATATTCTGGTTTACATACCCTGGTTTACGTCCACTTCCAGGCCATCGCCGTATACCACCTCTCTCCCTGAACCGTTTTAAAACCGTTTGAACGGTTCTTGTAGACGTTTTCAGCTCCGATGCCACTTTCTTCGCAGAGATGCCTTTATATTGAACATATTTGTACAAAAAACAATCGTGTAACTTTTCTTGCACCGACGACATCGTTGAACATCTAGTACTGACAACTTTTTTTTAATTTTTAATTTTTACATTATAGAGCTTCCTAACAGGAAACATAGTTTTCAAACCTCTTTAGATTCCATCCTGATATACAACCCCATCTAATAATGAGCGACATTTTTTTCTGGGACAAGCTTTAGATAACGGGTCAGCGCAAAACATACTTCTTAGTAACTAACGGCTCACTTGCGGCGTGAGGTCCTAATTTTGATTAGTTCTGTTGACAGACAGCCAATATCAATTGTAAACACGCATCAAAATGCCACAATGTGCATAACAAGTTGCAAAAATAACTATGGAATAAGAAATGTATTTGTCGGAGTGTCTTACTTTCGGTAAGTACATGTAAAATATATTATTTTCAAACTTTAAACAAACAATTAATGTCATACTTCCAACAAAGTACAATATCGAAACCTCAGCTAAGAATGTTTGGCCCAGGTCGGCCAATATACGCGCAAACATTTGTTTAACGGAACATTACATGCATGGAGTGGTTTTTATATCATTGTTCCACTAGTGCGCTTCTATTCTAGGCAATAAAATTCAAATCTTATTTGACCCGCCATTACTGTCAAGTAAATAAGAGCTATCAAAACGTTGATAATACGATAACAGGTCCTAAAATGATTTGATTTGTGTCGAATAGAGGCCCTGGTAGGTATTTTGTTACCAGAACAGCTCCCGTCACTGCTTACAGAACTCTACTATACCTACCTTAAAATCAATCGTCATATCCTGTATAATAACTACAAAATCGTGGTTGCCTTGGAATTTTCTAAAGGTAATTTTAACCCAATTGATCAATTTTGGGAAAAAGCATGAGTGAAAGATTTAATTACTTTGATTTCTGTCTCTGGTTAAAATAGATTTCTACGAATAATACCAACCAATTAATTATGTATGATTAATGTAAATACCATTTTCGAGCTTACTGGGAACCTTTTATTGAAATAATATTCATTAGTGCTAGTGGGACAAACCTATATTTATTTATGGTGGAGTAATTGGCAAATATTTGAATGACTTGACCCAGCCGGCGCTTCCTACGCCTAGTGCCCATGAGTTTGAAAAATGTGTGTAAAATGACATCAACAATGTTCAGGGAAAAACAATCTTTAAATAATTTTGTTTGTTTTAATGTCCTAAATTGTGATACGTTGTAAAATATCAAAATAATTTAAGGATTTTTAAAAATAAGTAGATAAAAAGTCCTAAAACTATTTTGATATTTTGCAATGTCCTAAATGAAGATACGTTGTAAAATATCAAAATAATGTAACGGTATTTTTCATCCCTGAAAATCTTTGATAAGTTTGGAATATAAATAGTTTGGTGCACTCGCTCTTGATTGCTTACTTGAACATGAATGTCAAAAGCAGTTAATCTATTATAATTTAGAATTAAAGCTTGATTTTATTATTATTAGTTGAGTTATTTACTAACTAAATTTTACGATATTTACTGCATTGCATTGCATGTGAAAATATACGAAATGGCATTGAGATCGTCAACACAAATAATAATATAACTTAACATAACAATATAGGCGTACCTACTTTTCCGAAGCAAATCGCAGAAATACTGGAAAATGGCCGAATCTTAACTTACCCGGAACCGAAGTGCATGCATGACTCGATGTATAAATGTGAAAGAAGTGAAAGAGATTTGTCAGGATCGTAGCAGCTGGAAAAAAGTGGTATCTGCCTACCACTCTGGGAAAAAGGCGTGATTTAATGTATGTATATACTCGTATAACAGAATGCAAAGAGTTTTAATAACTAAATCATCGTCAATTATGTGTACGTATAGTTACGTTAAATGGTAATTTTTCGATTGTAACTTCCTGTAGTCTGAACTAATGATTTTAGCGGTGTATTGTTAGATCGGTGTTTACCCAAGGAGTTTCATAGGCTATAAGTAATGCTGCGCTCCTAAATGAAGAGGACGCATGCGCAATTTGATAGTCAAAGTAAATTTAACCTCCCATTTTAAGAAATAAGGTTACTAATACATACGCGGTTCTATGAGACATACGCCCTTTTTGTAAAGAGGGCACAATGGAACCTCCTCAGTCCTTATACTGCGTTAGTAATCCGATTTCATTTTAGAATCGTTTAGAGGTTTTTTTATTTGATATTATTTTCCGAACTTATAAAAAAATAAAGGTTCTCAATCTACAACATTTTATCTAATACCTTTAAACGAGCAATTCTTGTATATTTATTGTGTATTTACTCAGCTAATATTATATAATCTGAGTCTCGGAAACAGCTCCAACGATTTTCATGAAATTTAGTGTGCAGGGGGTTTCGTGGGCGATAAATCGATCTAGCTATTTTGATTTCGAGAAAACTTCATTTTGAGAAAACTTACCAAATAAAAAATACCGTCCAGGTCATCCAGCTACTGAAAAATAAATTGAACTTAAGCATACGCGTTGTGCACAGTCTATAACTGTCCGCGTTTGCGTTTACTCCGCGGTATTTATTGACAGAGCAAATGGAGTACCAGAGCTGAGTTAAAAGGGGTCTGTGCTTTCGATTCTACTGAAATCCACACAACTAACGAGTGTGAATGTTTTGTAATTAAAAACTTTTAATTGTGAAATTGCGTTGTGTAATAATTATGACATGTATTTTCACGGTAACATATAAAACGAAATAATTAATTAACGTTTATATTTACGTCATTTTGCTCCCTGGGGAAGACACGTGAATATTCGCAGCAGATACTTTAAAGTAAATATTTATTGTTTTGTTATACGCTAACGAACGTCACTTCCGGATAATGTTACGTTTGAAGCTCGTCGATCGTTACCTTCAGTCGAAGCGTCGTTTAACACAAGCGTCTGAATTTCAATGAAACCTTAATAATAGAATTTAACGTTATAGGTTTGGAAAAGGGAGGTTTTTGGTCCTTAGTAATTTCACGTAATTTACAAGTTAACACTGCCACCGAGTCGGGCCATACAGTTTTCAAATATTTTATTAATATTAATGGAAAAACTCGAAGCCAACACCTGTTTGCCTTGCCTATGGTCCCAAACAATAATGTAACCAAGAATGCACCTATTGCCGAATGTGTCGTTTATTTGATAATTTAGATATAGATTTAGACATTTTAAATGTATCATTATCCAAGCTGAAGAACTGTTTGAAAACCAGATATTCCTGACTGCTATGTATATATTTTTTTTCTCTTTTTTTTCTTTTATAATTTACTTCGCGAGTTTATTATTGTATTTTGTATATACATTATTATTATTAATCATTAGTATATTAATTTAGCTTTGATTTGCCTACTAAAAATGTTGTGTACATTTATTATAGTAGTGTAAGCAATGTGAAGTTCTACTGTAGTAATTTCGTTATACCATGTTTTTGCCTACATTATGTTATTGTACCTATTTAAATAAATAAATATGGATGTCTCGCACACACACAGCAATAGGTACACAGCTTTCCCTTTCCCTTCCCGGGGTGATGTCTCACATAATTCACGTCTTCTCCTGCAGGAAGAGCGTCGCCGTACCGGCCGGTACATCGCGATCCTCGTGGGCATCTGTCTGCTTCTTCTGGCGATATACCACGCGTGGGTGCGTCGCATCCCAGTGGTGGCCAGCCTGGTGGTGCCAGCCCTCATCATGTTCGTGTACGTGGGCTGGGTGCTGTACTCCGCCAACAGGGAAAAGCACAGGGTGGGTACTGTCAATTCTAGGGAGTTCCAAATGTTCAATCTTAGCATACATCTTTGCTATTCTTTTGTTTTCTCCTCCTTAGGTTCCTTGTACTGAAAATAGTACATAATACGGCTATTGAAATAAAGATCTAGTGCAAAGGAAGTAAAGTAGAATTTCTATTGTTTTGGTCAATACTGATAAAATTAGAAGATTGACTTATTTCATTCACAATAAATTCATATTCCATTGACAAATTTCGTTTTTTGGCTTTGGGAGGTTAAGTACTTCTCAAAATAGTCAAGTCGGCTAGTTCTCTCTGTCTTTTGCAGAGCCATGATGGAGCCTTATTAGAAAATTGATTTTGAAAAGGTTTGGTGTCTAGAGAAGCGCCGTAACACTCTTCTATGAATTGACGTTTATAACTACGTATCTTGGGATGAGCATATTGAGCATCTTACCCGAGATCAGTTTTAGTATATAGGTACGATAGAAGCGCTTATTGTTTATAACTTGGCGAGAACAAGTTTGGACAAAAATGAGGACGCTGCTGTTTTAAGTGAAATTGGTAACATGACTTATGGTCCGATTTTAAGCCAAAACGGTTTTCTTTATGATGGTTAGATATTCAGAACTTATCATAAAAATACATATTTTCTCTTCTTTCAATAAGCCCGAGCAAATATAGGGCATCAAGGCAAAGTTACAATGCTTTAATGTATAGTTGATGGAAGTCTTGCACGTGTCAATTCTACTCGTGTTTCGGATCTCACGTGTAACGTGCAGAATTCCGAGAATATAAACTAGAGAAAGTAAATAGACGATGCGAATATTATTTGACAATAAACATGAATTGCGCAAAATGGCCACTTAGATGGTTTTGTCCTGATACAGTATAATGCTAACAACGGAATAGAGCAGACAAGTCTATCAAAACACAAGTTTTTAAATAAAGGTATTTTAATATGGTCATCTACATATGTATATTTTAGAGTGTGGC
Organism: Acleris emargana; assembly: GCA_927399475.2. NCBI lineage: Eukaryota > Metazoa > Arthropoda > Insecta > Lepidoptera > Tortricidae > Acleris > Acleris emargana. Next base: position 16,307,503 of record OV656837.1, read on the forward strand.
GATATTTTCCAAAAATCTTTTTTTTCCTGTTAGCAATCTTTCCATTCGTAAAATTTACCAGTCTTTATTTTTGTCAGCAGCATATTTGGTCAATGATTTTATCTCGGCAGAAATAATTCCACTATCATAATTTCCCAATCTGTTTTTATGAATATATAGGTATATTATTATCACAGAGTGGACGGAGATACCTCTACCTCTCTACCTTTGGGTGGCTTAGCCCTTCGGGCCTGCAGCAAAACTAACATTAATCTAAACCTGCCTACCTATTTCGGCCTAATTATAATGGGTAAAAACCAGAATGGTAAGTATGCGACCAAGTAAAATTGAGAATGGGAAAAAAAGACTTTCAGTAAAATCACGAATCGGAAAAATCGCATCTGGAAAAATTGCTACCATAAAAAAGATTTTTGGAAAAATATCGCCACAATACTCATGTACTTGTTTTATTTTAAAACGCCGTTTTAGCATTTATACATACATTCATAAACTCACGCCTTCATTCCCAGAGTGGGGTAGGCAGAGCTAAAGAATTACCAACAAGTCTTCAAACTTCTGGATAATTCTGTAACCACATTTATATTTAAGCCTTTATATTTTTATTTTAATGACGATCGCGAAGCTAAGACGGATCGAACGACACCTCGCTTGTCGAAATCGGTATATCAAACCACATATTATGTACCGGTGTACCCGCATTTATACATACAGAATTCCCAGCTTCTTAATAGCTTTCGGCTGGCTATCGCTATCACGTTTGCACTCGCAACTCAGAACATTTGTCACTCGTATGTCATACAAAAACGATGATTGCCGATAGCTATTAAGAGAAACATTACTCTCATTCATCGGCAGTCGGGTAACAACTACTAAAGACGAGCTAATTGTCACGTGTCGTTGGGATGTGGGTGGCCACCCACTACTGTGGCTCACAGAACGCGGGAGATCGGTTAGCCGGTTAATTTCAGGGCGGTTTGCGGTAACATGTAATCGAGTGTCACGGTGAGGCAGTTACGGCATTGTAATACAAGTATCTTGGTTGATCTGTTTTGATTCTGAGTTTAGACCGGGATAGAGCTTTCGATACGAGTATTACCACAGAATAAGTGATAGCACAAGTATTACTTAATGGGGCCGCAGCGCAAGGGCAATACACGTGACATACTGCAGACCTGACCTGACCTGTGAGGACCTTGTGCAGGGTCCGTCCGGGTTGGTTGGTACCACCATCTTATCCATTAACCTACCGCCAAACAGCAGTGTTCGCATTGTTGTGTTCCGGTTTGGGGATAAGACAGCCGGTGAAATTACTAGCATAGAGGCATTCCATCATAGTCCTTAGGGTTGGCAGTGCATTTGCAGTCTTGTGAATGCGAATGTCTATGGGTCACAGTTTCTACTTACCATCAGGTGGTCTGTGTGCTCAATTGCCTTCCTATGCCATAAAATAAATAATACTTTTATTTGTCGCTAAAGAGTAGCAACTCGAGGGAATAACAATATTCGAAATCTACGCGCATAAAGTAGCGGGCATCAGAAGCTATTGTAGGGCCATTACCAACTGACCGTCGGGGCAATAAATCATTTTATCGGAGTCTCTCGCTCGTACTCGTGGAGCCTATGGCGAGCGTAAGGGATGCGTGTAGTATCAGCGTTATCTTGTATCCCTTACGCTCGCCGGGCTCGCGGGGCTTATCCCCACGAGTACGAGCGAGAGAGTCCGATTTATTTATTGCCCCGACGGTCAGTTGGTAATGGCCCTACAATCGTTTTCTATAACGTAGTCATTAATATACATATTAAACTCTTTCGTGACTAACTGACTGACTAATAGTTAAAGTGCTTTGCTCCATATTTAGCCATTTCATTGTGCGCTGCGAGTTAAACGGATGAAATTTCTACCGTGGATAGGATGTTCTTCAATCAGTCATTCTCCAGAGAGACATTTTTGTATGGCAATTTAGGAGCGCACTTTTGCTGTAACGCAATGCCTAAAGGAGGGGAAAAGCGGGAATATTATTTTACACGTACGAAGTCGCCGGAGTTCGGGACAATAAATAAATGGTGATATTGTTGATGGATGATAGAGCTTAGTTTAGCACTAGGCCAATTTGTGTGAATTGTCCTATGATGTTTATTATAGCGTTTGCCTGAATTTCAATTTCCATAATTGTATCAGTTGCCATAATATTCACTTGCCATAAAGGCAAAGGTTTCTGAAACCGTAAACTTTTCAGGTAATTTTTACATGCCATCGTATAGAGATATTGATTTTTATAACAATTCTACATACTGCACGGTTTCAGAAAAAATACGTTTATGGCAAATTCGTCTGTAAAAACTACCATTCGTTTAAAGAATTAATTAGCAATACAGCCTGCACACGACTGCAAAATAAACATTTTACTTGTTCGTAAAAGCACCACGTTATCGTTATAACGTTTTTCAGAAAGTTTATTAGTTGAAAGGGGCATTTAGTTACGTGGTTCTGAGAACGTACCTATATCAGGGGCCCCAGACAAGATGCATTACGCCAACTCGCTTTTCTATTCGTTTCGTTTTTAAACCAATCGCGTCACTGCTAGATCACGTGACTTTTCGTATCACGTCATCTTCAAGTGAAGCGATTGGTTTAAAAACGAAACGAATAGAAAAGCGAGTTGGCGTAATGCATCTTGTCTGGGGCCCCAGAAATGTTAAATGATTATCTCTCTCGTACCTACTACAGACATTACATAGTTTGAAAATTGGAAGAGAACTGACAAACATAAACCTCAAAGGTATTTTTGGGCAAAAAATACTCAACAACACAAAGCAGAAATTAACTTTGAATTGTTATAATAATGAAGCCCACGTGTAAAATACCGGCCTACAACAAAAGCGCAATACGGAATTCGAAGCGCAATTTTTACAGCATTTCTCTGAATCGTGCAATTTTTTGTGTATTATATTTGACAAACCGTGTGGAAATCAAGGGAGGAGGCCTTTGCCCAGCAGTGAGACACTTATATTGGGCTAATTAATAATAATAATAATAATGGGCAGGGCAGCTAGTGGCGAGCTGTTGGTGAGTGGCGACACCACGAACCTGAATGCTCCCGAGGGTAGGTCCTGTTCCTCACCTCACGCTTGCCTTCACCGGCCGGCTGGAGTGTATAATGACGAGGAACAGACCCTCACCTCTGGCTTGCCTTTATTGGCCGGTCAGAGTGGAGTCGCAAGAGCTATATGCTCGAAGGGTGGATGTGTTGCATAAGTGGTGAGTGGGCACCTTATGGTCGTTTAAAGTGCAGAAGCACCTCTCCACTCTTAGCCCCTCTGGAACTGTTACCTCCCTGCTGCTATATACATATATGCGGCTATTTCGGGAGGCCCATTCCATTGAGTTGGCGAGTCACCGCCTGCCATTTCAACCAAACTAATTAGCATTTGCCAGGCAGGCGCCGTAGTTTCATCAATAGCCTAGTTCACCAGTCCATATCTGTTCATTCATAGAGCCTATTTTAATACTTCCATCCTTCTTAAATAGTCCTACACTAACCATTGGTTGTCCGTGGGAGCATACTTCCATAGTTTGAACTCAGGGACAATCGCCGGTTGGTGTCCCATCACTTTACTAAATTAAACTTGTCTAAAGGGCCTCTGCGTGTTGGCTTCGGCTCCATGTACGCCTTCCAAAGGTCCGGGACTCCCATAGTCCCGTGAATGGTAAAGACATACAAATAATAATAATATTTGAAAAAATGTTTTTTTCCATGTAATGTTACGCTCTCAAAATCAACCCAATCATGAAGTCCTCTGGCCATGTTCGGTCTGATGAATACCTGTCTCTTCGCGTTCCGACTCCAAAACGTATAGTGACATGCGCTATCCGATACGTGTGTTATCTACGTATGGTAATCCAAATGTAATATTGTAAACGCCCGGCATTGTTTAGCTCAATCAAATTGTTAATTAAACCGGGGCAACATCAAAGTTGTAGTATGTACGAGTATGTATATTCCGTCTGAATCACGGGCCGTCTGCTCGGCGGACGTAAACATTTGCGTTAACGTAAGCGCCATCGATTGATGCTCCCTTGACAGCCTGTTTATGAAACTGGATTATAATGTGCGCTTACGACTGCCCCGAGTTGAGCGCTGCGGAAATTGACCTGAGTATTGATCTAAAATGGTTGACGTGTTAACTGATAAATATATGCCTAAGGTCATCTCTTATTTGTAATAATATTATGGACGGTCTACTAAAAACGAAAAGTATTGTTTCAGGCAGGAAGTTTAGTTAAAAAACATCGGATAAGTTTGATTAAAAGGAATAAATCTATTAGGTATTTTTATTACATACATACATACATAAACTCACGCCTTCATTCCCAGAGTGGGGTAGGCAGAGCTACAGAATTACCAAGCACTCTTAAATAAGTTGTTGTTGATAATTCTGTAACCACGTTTTGCACAATCAGGCTAAGATGTTTACCAGTGTATTAGTGACAGGTTGCAAGCCCATCGCCTAAGAGTACTAGAAGCCTTTATTATTCCCTTAGTCGCCTCTTACGACATCCACGAGAAGACATGGAGTGGCATTACTTACCCGGTATTGTTAGCAAATATACAATTAACACTAACATTAGAACCCTTAACGATACCTACTTAATGTATAATATATTTAAAAAAACCTACTTACCTAAAACTAACACTAACAAAAGAATCGTTAAGGGGGTGTAAGTATATCGGTTGGCCTAAAATTGTTTGGCCTATTTTTGTTACTCCTTATTTTTTTGCATTTGGTATGCAAAAAAATAAGGAGTAACAAAACGTTTTGCCGAATGATTTAAATGTCGAAAATGGTTTGATCGAAATTGGTCAAAAATTGTTTAGAAAATTTTGTTCGGAATAAAGTTATTTTGTCGAATGAATTTTTGGTATAACGTTCCAAATATTTTCACCACTAGTTTTATTTTTTCTTTTTTTATTACGAGTCATGTTAATTACCTACATTTTACAGATGTTGTGTTTGGAAAGCAAATATTCATATGGAATGAACCCTAATCCTCAGGCGAAGGCGACGGAGCTCCGCGAACTCCTATTCCGCGTAGTTGTAACGCTTCGCGCCTTGACACAATTCTAACCTAATCTAACCTATAGATTAGTTCAGTAATCATGTGACCTAGGTGGGTTGTACGTTATTTTACAGACTGAAGTTGTTTAGAATTTCATTTCATAGAAATTTTTTCTCGTATTATCATTTCATAGAATAATCAATATGTAGAATAATTACTTTGAAGACATTTAAATCATCGTTTTTTATTTCAAATAAAATTCAATGTTTCTTTTTTCATATCATAGAATAGCAAATTAAATATTCTTTGTTCTCATATTATTTGATTTACAATCAAATTATATCGCATAGCTTATTCAAGGAATATAAAAAAAAAATAACCTCGAAGGCTAAGGTTAGCTTGCTTCGCTTCGCTCCCGCCATAGCCTTCTAACCTAACCTATTCAAGTCGGTTCTGCCCAGAGAGGTTTTTTTTTTTTTTTTGAAAGATAACGTATTTGGTGTCGACATCGTAACTACTTCACCCGGGCATGGGTAGCAATGCCACGGGGGGGCATGCTGAACCCTAAGTTAGAGGTGCGGTGGTGGTCGCACCTCTGGAGGGGTGCCTCCGTCAGGTTTCAGGCTGAGTATCTTGATGGTCTTCGTTTTCTTCGGTTTCTTCAAAGTGTTTAGAGAGGTCTTGCTCGCTCACTCATATTTATAGGTTGTACGTTCATGAGTTTCTAATGAGTTTTGAGTGAGTATGAAAAAATACACTGACCAAACAATATTCGTTGAAAAATAATATATTGTTTGATAAGTTTGTGTAATGAAAAAATAAAATTACAAAATTCATTGAATTGATTTTCTGTCGAATTTGTTTCTTTCAAGTAAATAGTTAAAAAAATATATATACGAAGCAAAAATACAAGGACCAAATAATATATGAAACATTTTCTGTGAAACAAAATTCTGTAATTTTTCAGTCTGTAAAACAAGGGGACACCGACCTAGGTGTTGTATACTGGGCCGCCCGCGTAAGTGGGGTAAGTGGGGCCCATACAACAAACGTGATGTTTTTGGCCGTTTTTTGCTCGATATTAATAACGGCAACAGGTTGTTGTATATTCACTTTCAAAATAAATAAGTAAATTAAAAGAAAATAAATATACAGCAAACGTGCCGTTCTATCTCGTATAGAGTACGAAACACTTCATGTGCGAGGCCGACTCTCACTTGGCCGGCTTTATGATCTATCAAGCTACTGTCAGTGGCCATCGTTTTAAAAATACTGGCAGCACTGCCAAGTTGAAGGGCAATGTTTAATCTGTGCCAAGTAAATATTTACCATCAATTTGGTCACGAGTTATGTATAAATATAATTTTGCAGCGCTATGTTTTACGGATACTGCCGTACGGTAGCAGGTTAGGCGAGGAAAAACTTTATTTTAAATTAAAATACTCCGTTTAGTTCTGTAAAAGAAATTAACCGTCTATCTATTACAGTTTTAAGGATGCTCTTAAATGTTAGGACAGACAGAAGGATGGACGGACGGACAGATAACGACGGCTTAGTAACAAGGTTTCTTTTCGGCTATGGAAGTAGTCTGTGTAAAGATGTCAAAGTGGTCACCGTGACGTGACCCAAATATATGCCGCGTCATTAAGTACAGCAAAGTATATACGGGGACTCTTTTCTACCCAGTATAACCTTATTGGTTTTGACATGTTACTGTATTGTCTACTTTACGATAGCTTGACCGACAGATCGCGGCCGGGATGGGGTGTTGTTGGATAGGGCTCTCAAAAATATTGCGGGTTTTTGGAAACATTTTTTAAATTAAGGGATCCGTTTATGAAATATTAAGCTTCAAAGCGCTAATTGTCAAGTCTCCCCACCCACCCCTACAGCCAAAACTACAAATACTAAAAATCTGAAAAATATTTTAAACTAAAGGGCATATTACGAATTTAAAAGAAAAACTATGGAAACTAAGTAGACTTGATTTATTCTTGATATACCTACAGGCGGCTAAAGTGTTTATACCTACTAAAACAGCACCAAATAACTTTAAAAACAGAATTAGGTCATAATAAAAAAAAAGATAGTTTTTGTGAATTAACGGCTTTGGAACCCTACTGAGCATGATCAAACATGCTCTTGCCCGGTTTTTTTGCTTAAAATTTTAACATTTACTGCCATTCTGTGTTCAAATTAACGACCTAGTTATTAGACCGAACTGTCTAAAATATTTGGGATTGAATTGACTATTTTTGTTTCAAGCGGCTTTTAGTGTTTAAATCTGTATACTGCGTCGATGTCAGTGATTACTGTGACGTGACGCAAATATCTGAACCGTGCCGCGTCATTACAGCAAAGCGTATCCAGGTCACCCGAAGCATCGCTAATTACATATTTGCTTGTTATTTAAACATTTACGGCCGTTTCGTTTGTTTATTTACGAAGGCTAAAGGGGTTTTTAAACGCGTTTTATGATTGTTAATTAAATTTTGCAGTGATAAAGTTGTTCTCTTTTATTAATATAGGATCGTTTATTAATGTTTGAGTCAATGACCTTGCCTTTTGGGTTTGTTGAATAATAATATTGTGCATGTAAATATATAGTTCAGTAGTTTTGAAAATCATTGAATACTTTAAGAGTTATTTTATTTCAATGTTATCTATGTACCCTAAAAATAAACTAAACACATTAGTTGTGCGTGTACTATGTTGGTATTCATGTAAGTCGTAACAATAAGTTTTCTCAAAGAGTACTTAACTCTTAATCTGAGAGCTTACGACCGTGATAACTACATAAATGATAACATGATTTTCTGAATGCCTTATGTTCTATACTCTTGACTGTTATTTAACCATGCATGCATAAAATGTATACATGTCTTTGTATTTGACTTTAACTAAAGTAGGGACACCGAGTGATGGCACTTGACACATCGGTGTCCCTACTTTACGTATAATGAATTCGTCCAAATGGAACCCAGATTCATCACGAAACTGTCACGGTGACGTTATAAATCAAATCGTAAGAATTATCAAACGCAATGTCACTGTAGCACAGTTCTCTATGGTTGGTTTAATTTTGCCAGTTGTACATACAGCAGTGTCTTCTTTCAAAGGACGGCTACGCATTTGTGATTCCTCTTCTACTAATGCGAGAGCAGCCACGCAGCGTGGGTGGCCGCGATGACTCCATTAGTCGCCGATCGCGGGCGCGTTTCCCACCACGTACTTAAATAAAAATTGAAAATCAGGGTTAACCTTTTGAACGCCACAGTCGGCTCTGGCCGACAACTGAAAGTCGTGCCACTGACGCCACCGACGGCCACAGCCGACACAAGTTAGAGATTAAAAGAGACTTTGTTTCGTATGGATTAAGTTGTAATTTGCTTAGCATAGCAAACATGTTTGGCGTGTGAGTGACGCATTTTGTATTTGACGTACGGTACGGCGTTCAAAAGGTTAAAGATATTTATATCTTTGCTTATAAGCAAAAGCTCCAACTAATAGCATCATCTTGTACATTCGGATGGCAGGACCTTGTGCAGGGTCCGCCCGGGTTGGTACCACCGTCTTATCCATTAACCTACCGCCAAACAGCAGTGTTCGCATTGTTGTGTTCCGGTTTGGGGATAAGACAGCCGGTGAAATGACTAGCATAGAGGCATTCCATCTTAGTCCTCAGGCAGTGCATTTGCAGTCTTAGGATTGCAGTCTTGTGAATGAGAATGTCTATGGGTCACAGTTTCCACTTCCCATCAGGTGGCCTGCGCGCTTGTTTGCCTTCCCTATGCCAAAAAACATACTCTAAGTAGGTACCTAGTTACTTAAATATTATGGCATTTGATTGATCTTAAATGCAAGTCAAGCAAGGAGGGTAATTAGGACATAGCTATGCGTAAACGACAGTGATATAGCCGTTATATAGCTCTGTCCTTATGTACAAACATAATTAAGCATAGCTATGTGATAATAATCTTGAAGTAGCATATTGTAGAGGAAACTCATTAATTTATTATTTAAGTTATGGGGTCAATTCGGGTCAGTGTTTTGTAATTTTAAATAGGTACCTTTAAACCTAAATTTATCAATTTCAAACTCAATTCTAGTTTGTCGCGTAAAAAAATACGTTTTATATGATATGAGAATTACTGAATTAGTGAGTTTTTATTCTTTGTTGACGACACTTGGAAAAGTGTAGGTACGTATACGACATAATACAGAAAGCGATTTTGACATCGCTGTGACCTAAGACGTCTATCGTGGTTTTAAATAAAATCCATTAAAATAAGATAGTGATAGTTACTGCAATAGTTAGGTGGAATTTAACGCTAGCGGAAGCAAAACTTTCCCAAACTTTAGTATATTTCAAGTATCTCCTCGATCTATCCTCACGCCATATTAATATCGTAAAACTTCTGGAGTTGAGATGTTTAAGGAAGTTCAGGCAATTATGTGGGCTGTTTAGGTTAACTCAAGGTTATACACACAAAGTCAAGTGCGCCATTAAATGTATGGTTTTGTTTAAAAACTCAGGTGGGTTTATAATTTATGGCAGGTGCTGATAGATTTGTTTACATTTTGTCCGTCGGATGAAAGTTTACTTCTTTATTCATATTAAAAATTTAATTGTTTGTGTTAAAGTCATTATTTACATTCCCAAAGTAAACCAAAAGTAATGGATTATTAAAAGATGTTTATTCATAAGCTAGGTTTTCAAAGCGCTTAGTCATGTTAAGTTGCATACTACATACATTACTTATGACATAACTATTTTACGCTGAGAGAAAGGGACAGTGCTATATAACTGCTATAGCTCTGTCCTTTACACTCGCCGTAAAATGAATTGCATAGCTTTGTCATAATAACCCCCCTGATCAAAACACACACAAGATTAATTAACAAACTCGGAACTTGAAAGTTCGTGTATGATAATTAATCCAATTTGACGTTCCGAATATTAATTAAACTATTGCACGGGAGTGAAGTTTCTTGTAAGGTTCGTACAGTCTAGTTCATACATATGTGTGCACTTTGGTACCTTGTGAATTTATGTCGAGTTCTTACTATGTATATACTAGATACTACGGATTAAAATCTGACATTTAAAAATACATTTTTTTACAAAAGTAGGCGTAAAAAAGTGGGTAGCCTAACAATGCGACGTCATTTCACATAAAACGGCAATTTTAACACTTATAAGAAATCTAGAACAAATATATCGAATATTTTGAATCCAAATCACGTACCATAAACTCCTTAGTCACGTACTCCATTTCATAGTTTGAGTGGCATTTTGTGACGGGGGCTCCTACACCTTACAAAATACAGGTACCTATTACTTTAACGTCAACCCCTTTATTCATAAACGTAGAATAAACCTATTTTAGCTAAAGTACGCTCCTTTCCTTAAAGATAAAGATACAAACATTTATTCAGTAAGTAGGCCGCACGGGCACTTTTACACGTCAAGAATCTACCAGCGCTTCACAAGAGGAGACCACTGCTGAGAAGAAACGCCGCCCCCGTCCCGTCCAATTCAAATGTCACAATGCGAGATAAGGCCAAAGCATTATTTAATCATACTTTAGCTATTGCGCGTAAATAAAGAGGTTAACCTCTGGGGGTAAATGTTTACTTATAAGTTATAACTTAAAGTTCTTAACTGTACTCCCTAAAGTGTGCTACTAGTATTAGTGGGTACTCCTGTCACAGGGAATTAATTCACTTAATAGCAGAACCCAACCCCGACCTCAATTAATGTACTTAAAATCGAAAATAACTATTTCCCATTTTCATTTTCACTTCCAGCTTAAGAGAGAGACTATACCAAAAGTTTAAATTCCACCAAAGATAAATATGGCGATCTTTCGTACGTGACTACACCAGTCAGTGGAAAATACGTTAAGACAGTATAAGCATTACGCAGTGTACTTATGCTTTGGCATACTCGCTCAACTTTCTTAATCCAGATATCTTATCGCAACCCTTGTAACAGGAACCGTTGAGGAGTTCCGGTGGCCATCTGTGGTCTTCATCATCAGTTCCACTCCACTAAATAGTACTTTCCGAGAGAAAATGCACCAGTTACTATCAAAAATACCTAACTGCCTCGATTTCTCCAGAGAATATCCCATCATGGATTCCTTCCCAATCCCAATGAATCAACTAGGAAGTATACCAAAAAAACATCGGTCCAGCGGTCTTTGAAAAAAAAACCACGATGAATTGAGAACCTCTTCCTTTTTAGACGCCCATTAAAAAGAACAAGAAAGCACTGCAGCGATAAAAATATGGATAACTATGAAACCTAAGAAGACATTGGTACTTACTTAGTTGTTCCTAGCGATGGGCAATTTCTGAAACATTTCTTATGTGTCCTTAACAGTGAAATTTTTCAACTGTTGAAAATTACAGAAATGTTCCTGAACGAAATGTTATCGCTTAAATTTCATTTCAAATTTCAGTTACTTCTGACATTAGTAGAGCGAATAGTGATTCGAAAATTCGGCAATAAGTGACAATAACCGCGAGGCCAAGGGGTATTTGTGCCCGTTTGATTCACAAAGGACTGAAGTTCAAATCCAAATGAAGCCGAGCTATTTTTTGACAAATTGCCATTTGTTTTACTTAATATGTGTATATACTCGTACAACAGTGGTGGCTAGTGATGAGCGATTTCTGAATAATTTTAAAACTTTCCTTAACTGCGAAAATTACAGCTTCTGAAATTTACATAATTAGAGGGAAATAATTCTGACACAAGTAAATTTAATTTAAATTTTATGAAAAGTTTCCGTTACATTACAAAACTTTAGTAATTTGCAAAAATTTAAGAGAAACTTTCACTTTTGTAACTTACAAACCACTCACTATCACTATGTTCCTACTCTATTTTACTGGATCAAATCATTGCTCTAACATCATAAACAGAGTAATCAGACAAAAGCTTTTATATGGAGGAAAAGCCGCAATTCCTCCTTAGCGTTGTTTGTAGGATTGCCTCCCACTCGTGCTACTCCTATAATCATCCAACCCACATTGCAGAAAGCATTTCGTAATTAAACTATTTTTATTTTCTTAAGTATTAAATAAACACAAAAGATTTCCTTGTTTGTACAGTCAATATAATATCCAACCTCAAACATATCTGATACGCTCTTATGTACCCAGTAACAGAGTCGTGTATCAATTTTTTTTTGTATTATGATGTTAATTTCATTGACAAGCGCGACTATGCAACCTAACCTATTTAGGAAATAGTTCAGGAAATATGATTTGGCCGGTTCACTAATGTTTGACCAAAAAATTATTGACAAATGATCATTTGACAAACAACGTTTCACCAAATGATCATTTGGCAAACGAGACATTTGACAAAAGTATCATCTTACAAAAACTCACTTAGCAATTGATCATTTAGCAATTAGTTTACCTATTTCTGGGCAGAAAAAAAAACAACCTCGAAGGCCAAGGCGGGAGCCAAGCTCCCGCCTTTGCCTTCTAACCTAACCTATCCGAGTCGGTTATGCCCTGGTTCGTTTTCCTCGTAAAATGTAAATTTAACTGTTGATCATTTGGAAAAGTAAATCATTTGTAAAATGACTATTAGTAAAATTATCAAGTGACGAAACATTTTTTGTAAAACGTTGTTTGTCAAGTGTCATTTTGTCAAATGACTTTTGGTCAAACAGCAGGACACCGATTTGGCCGTCTGTTGTCTACTTTTCGGCCTTTTTTCTGCGTGCAGACTTATTGGACCTAACCTTGACCTTAACCTTTCAACCCACTGCGCTGTTTGAAGAACGAGGGCAGTTTTACGATTACCTTTTGTTTGATATTAATAAAAAGATCTCATAAAAGATAACAGACATGCAGACGGTCAATAATATTTCCTGAACTATAATAATATTAAAAATAAGCATTTCAACCATTACATATCATCGGATAACTCCCACATACTTACTTTCTTCATAAAGTTAATAAATTAGCAAACTTAAAAAAGAAGGTTCTGAGTTACCTCAATAGACCAGTGTGAAAATCGCCTTCTACAGCGAAAAAGGTCAATTTTCAGCTTATTTCTTTTTTTATTCAGCTGTTTCCGAGTCTTGTCCTCATAAACATATTATTCCACGTATTTCCTTTGCGCTTCTAGCACTATTTAAGTTATTTAATAACGTTAAGGTTACCTTAATAATTTTAACATCATTTTTCCCGTGAAACTTACCCAACATGTTGAATCGGGTGTTTTGGGAATCTGGTATAAAGTGTAATCTGATATTTTCAAATTATGGTATTTTGGGAATGAGCGATCCCGACTACTATTTTATATATGAAGTGTGTTTGTAGGGTTTGTCCTTTCTCTGTGCCTTCAAGCAGCAACAGCGCAACGGAGCAACTTGGTTTTATGCACTGAGATAGCTGGAGGGCCATGGGTTGCGATACGAAATAGTGATAACTACATTTAAGGGGGTTTTCCACCAGCGAGGCGAGACGAAAATTGAAATTTGTATTTGAACAACAATTTCCACCGAAGATGTCCGAGTAGGGCATTAAAGTTTTTCTAGCGGAGTCGCAGAAAAAATATAATCGCAGTTTACACCCAATACAATTCAACAATTTACGTAGCCTAAGGTTGGTTGGTACAAACCTAAAGTTTAGGACATATTTAACTAAAACTGAAAATACATCCAAAATCTTCTTTGTTTACTGGACATGGCAGAGCTTGCGGCTAGTTTCTAAACAGAACATATACAAAAATGGTAGATACCAGCGCCTCTATTCTAGACGGTAAGGTAATAAGTAGGTAAATACATACCTTCACGCCTGTAATCCCAGAGTGGGCTAGGCAGAGGTACAGAATTACAACTTTAAAAATTTGCTGATAATTTAGTAACCACAATTTGCAAAAATAGGCTAAGATACCACCAGCATATTAGTGACAGGTTTCAAGCCCATCGCCTAACAGTACTACAAGCCTATATTCCCTTAGTCGCTTCTTTAAATAAAAAGGTAAATAAGAGCTAACAAAACGTTGGCAATACGATAACAGGGCAAAAACGATTTTTTTTTTATCGCGTTAAATAGAGGCCCTGTTACTTTGAAAGCTACTTTCAATTCATACAGATTTATTGTATTATATAATTCCCACTCCTACCTCAAATCCGACGATAAGTCAAACAATTTAACTAGTTTTCCCTTATATTTTGGGGATATCGTAGTTGGCCTGACTCCAGGGCGCGCGGCGTGATGGTAACGCCTAACGACCCGTCGCGGTCACCCGCAGCTCGGAGCGAATCACCGGCAGTTTCAATTACCTAGCTCACGATAGGTACCCACCAGTACCCTTGCCATGAGTTACAATTACCGTACTCGCTAGCCAGTCGTATGTTCTGTCCCTCGCACTCTACATGGTTATTGGTAAGTTGACCTATTCCCCTCTAGGTGTTATGGGAGAGGTCATTTGCAATCATTTTGATCCCATAATATCCTATGCAAAATTGAACCGTATCTCAGATAATTTAAATTTAAGTTTTTTGCAAAAAAAGTCAGGAACGCACCTTCAAAATTTACAAAAAAAACACTTTAAATCATTTTTTTAAAATACCTTTTGTACAAGCTGAAATTTCTGTTCTTATGCAATATTAAAAGTAGAATTAATCTGTATACGTTAAAGAATGCGAGACCAAAAAAAAAAACATGCTTTTTTGGCCGTTTATCCAACATAAATGACCAGAGATCGGAATAGGTAGAGCTAATTTGCCTAAACTTGATGCATGTTCATTCATAAATGTGTTCCTATTTCACTCACTCATGAATGAATATGCGTCAAGTTTAGGCAAATTAGCTCTGCCTATTCCGATCACTGTAAATGACACAAAAACTGATAAATTTACTAACCTTTGCGTAGGGTATTATGGGACCAAAATGTTTGCAAATGATCTCCCCCATAACCAAAATAATAATTAATAATTGGGTATAGGTCGACTTACCAATAACCCTGTATAACAACGCGAGACACAACTGTACTGCGAGAGACAAACCGGAGAAAACATTCGACTCGCTAGCGAGTACGGTCATTGTAACTCATGGTAAGGGTACTGATGCTAGGGATAGTGAGAGGTTTGTTGAGGAGTGATTGATTTTAGCGAATATATGCCGAGTCTAATTTTATAGTAAATCATATCAAATAGAATTCATTGATTTCGTTAAATTTAGAAATTTTTCATCGATATGTTGAAAAATTGTGGTTATGAAAAGGGCGTGAGCACAGCCAAGCGGAGTTCCAGCTCACCCGAATTCAGCCATGGAGCGAATAGATACTTAACCACTACATTTGTCAGGATCGTAGCAGGTGGAAAGAAGTCGTCTCTGCCTACCCCTCTGGAGTTTCTTACTCGGCTGCTATTACTGCCAAGTAGATAAAATACCTTGAAAAACGATAACATGTCGAAAGCAATATGTTTTACCCAGGTGCCTAGGTGGAATAGACGCCAACTCTTCTCTCAGCATACTTTAAGCTTTAGATTCTCCTTTTTAATATTTATTCCAGTAACGAGGGAGTAGGCACATTAGGCAAACCGTTTGCGGCTTACTCTTTGCCCTGCCATATATTTAACCCTTCGTATGTCGGACGGGGTCGCACACTTGCACCCATCGACTGTCGAAAAATGGCGCGTCAAAAGTCAAATTCAAATAACTAACTGTTTTATACGTTTAATTCAACGAATGATGAATGTCTATGGATTATTGGCATTGGAAAATTTTAAATGTATTAATCTCTATTCAATTTAATAAAAAATAAAAAAATGTTGATCACGTGACCTTGTACTGATCTGATCAGTGCTTAAGCAGATAATTCAAATTCAAATTCAAATTGTTTAATGCGTATCACATTACAAAAACACAGGTGGAAATACAGGTAGGTAGGTATACATGTGACACCCTGCAAGGGCACAGGCCACAGCAATATACTTAGATCTAGGAGGGCTAACTAACCTATGAACATTAATATCGACTTCTACCAACAACTCAACGAACGACCAGAATGTCAACAGCTGTCAAAACGTATGAACTAAAACTCGATTAACACTTAACAACGTATGGTGAAATTGGTACTTAGTCTTTAACCTAGGTTAACATGTAAATAAGTGTACATATTATATACATATATATATACATATCCCCACGATCACACACACGCTATCTATAAATATATTTAGTAGTTAACATTGAAAAATTCGTTCAAATTATAAAAACATTTGCTGATGAGAAATAATTTTAATTGTTTAATAAATAGCGTTGGCTTTTCTAGGTTTTTTATGGAATTTGGTAAATGGCTATACATTTTTATTATCATATAAGTAGTGAGGGCTTGACGTAACTAATTTTAATTTTGAAAAAGGTAATTTAAGCTTATTTAGGTATCGGTCGTTAAAAGGGGGGAGCACTGATCAGTGCTTAGAAATACCAAGGGCTAAGACTAGTGACCTTCCCTTGCTTCAGCTTCAGAGGTGGACAATGTCGTGTTTCCTCCTTTTCTGGATTTTGTACTCGAAGGCTGTTAGGCCCCATTTCGTCGGTTTGTCCGTCTGTCCTATCTTTGATGAACAGAATGTGTTATAACGGCGGATTTAATATAAAAAAGAAAGGATCATGTTTTTCTTTACATTATTATTTTGATGCGCAATATTCGGTTTAGAACTGCTTTTTTATTACTTTTAATCCCAATACAAATGAGAATTAAATAATATTTGAAGTAGGTCCCGTCCGCGATTTTGTACCTATAATTATAAATCATTTGTCACACTATGTGTTTGTGGTAGTCCGTTTTGCTAATATAAATAGTACGTTGTATGAACACTCATTCTTTCCGCAATAATTACGACTGACCCGTCACTTTCACATCACACACCTCACACTTTTCTTTCTCACTCTGAACGTTGGGACCCGCTCACCACAACCAATATGCATTAGATCGCATCAGATGCACGAGAATACCGAAAAACTCAAAGAAAAGTTAATCATTAATCGATATTCGGCGGCCTCGCGGAGTGCTAAAATTTGAAGCGGAGTGCTATTTTAAATTCAAAATTAATTTAACAATATATAATCCCCCAATTCTGATGCTGTTTAAACAATATAGATCCAGTAATTCCAAAGATTACTCAAAATGAATATACAATTTTACATCTTTGAAATGTATGTGCCGTGTGGTTGCCGGCTTAGAGTGCCGTGTGGTTGCCGGCTTAGAATAGTGCCACTCCATGTCTTCCCGTGCAAGTCGTAAGAGGCGACGAGGAATATAGGCTTGTAGTACTGTTAGGCGATGGGCTTGCCACCTGTCACTAATATACACTGGTAAACATCTTAGCCTAGTTGTGCAAATTGTGGTTACAGAGTTATCAACAAGTTTTTGGAGTTGTTGGTAATTCTGTAGCTCTGCCTACCCCACTCTGGGAATGAAGGCGTGAGTTTATGTATGTATGTATGTATGAAATGTATTAATCTCTGAAAGTTTTCCGTGTTTGGCTTCACTGCACGTCTACTGCAGTACAAAATGCTCACCAGAAAAATCAAAACTAGGTCTAATCAAAATAAAATAAATTAAAAGGAAATTAGTTTTAAAATCACAAGGGATTAATAAGATAAGTATTATTCATTTATTTTATAGGATGAAGCGGGAGTAAAAAGTTCTGATATTTTTCTGGAAATAATGTAAGCAGACTTTCCTGGAATAAAAATAAAACAAACTAAAGCTTCTCATTAGTTGAATGAATTATTTAGGGCTCGGCATTGCACGGAAGATTTATGTTTTAACCTCGTAAGGCCTAACGTCCTAAATCTAGGACATTTGTTAAAGTGACTTTTGACTTTAGCCGACTGATACAAGATTATTTTTCGAACTAACGAAATTTGACGTGGGCCTTACGCCAGTCGCCACGTCAACTCGCGTCGCGTCCGTAGGCACAAACGTCCACTTTTTTTTACGACATAGTAGATTAAAAGCATTATTTTTGATTAAATAGATGGTTAATTATCGTTGTCGGAAATTATATTTCAGTAAGTACGAGTATGAAAGAGATAAAAAATCTCTACATTTTATGTTTTGTACGAAAATGTAAAAATGATGTATTACTTACTCTTTTCTGTCTTAGTATTCGTAAAATTTCAATACCAAAGCCATTTAAAATTAAAAATTAACTACACGCTTTAAAATGTCGAGGGATCTAGAATATTCTTCAATTACCTACGTATTTTGATCGTTAACGTACGTATATGAGTATTATAGTATAACAAACCAACCATATTTACCAGTTATGTCTTTTTTCCTCGTTTTTGTGTATGAGATAAGATGATTGACAAAATTGTTTTCAATTCATCCCGAATCTAACGGCATGTAAACACCGTCGATTTTCTTAGTAAGCTACTTACTTATAAATACAATGAAACCACCAATTCGTCGCATTTCTCGAGAAACGCTCCTCAGTCTCATCACGGTTGATTCATGCTCCCAGCAGGTATAACGTAATGATACAATTTTCTCATCTTCTCAGAAACGTTAAATTTAGAACATTCCTCGGCTCTGATATTTATGATTACAACTTTAATTAGTATTAACTGAGAAATCTCGAAAGCAAGGGCGGTCAGTAACGCGGGCGGGCGTTTTATACATTTTTCATGTAATTTAGGAAACCTCTGCTTTGGTCTTTTATTTTACATTTAATTATAAGATAGGGAAATTTTATCTTGCAATATTTGACCCGTACATACATACATTACAAGTTAAATAAAAGCTTGTAATATCTAGACACGCGGGAGCGTGTCAAGCCAAGTTCAAGAAACAGAACTGGCGAGGCGCACCGTGTGTAATATTACACGAACCATTTGGAGCCACTTTTGACCCCCTCATAAATCAAAAACTATTTTACATAAACGTATCAAATTTTGCTCATATATTGAGACTTGCGAGATACATATGTGTTCTAAATTTCATAAGCTTATCTCAAACGGTTATTTAGATATTAATGTCCAAAATTCCTCATTTTTATCATTGACTGACCTATAGACCAAAACTCTAACCCAGTTCCAGATGACCTAGAGAGTTAAAATTTGGTATGCAGATAGGTAATTAGATGAATACAAAGGAATAAATAAAAAACTGGCAATTTTTAAATAATTAGATTCTATTATGAACGCTTAACATAAATACCTAATATTACTTAGGGTACCTACGTTATTAACTGGGATTAATTATTATTTTTATATTTAGCGCACATCAATAGTGTAAAATCATTACCTACTCATAAATAATGATAAAATAATAGGCATTTAGATTTTCGGTATATACACGACGCGCGCGCGCCGAGTGACGCCGGAGCGGCGCGGGCGCTGTGACGATCGAATCGAACCGTTGACGCGAACGTGGCCGAGCGAGCGGCAGCCGCGCTCACAAGCGCGAGCGCCGGCTTGCTGTCCGTCCGGTTGTCTCTCGATATCTGACCTATAAGGTTGCAATTTATGCTGCGAAATTGCTAAGTTTTCTTAAGGAAAACTTATAATTTGTAGTAATATTATTATTACAATTTCTTTAATAAGTTGGTACCTACGTACGTATAGTATTATAGTATAGGCTATAGTTTAAATAAATAATAATTTTATAGTTATAAGTAGGGAGGTGTATATACTTATTATTATTACAATTCCTATAATAAGTGGGTACGTAGGTTTAGTATAGTATAGGCAATAGTTTAAATAAATAATAATTGTATTTTTTAGTAAGTAGGTAAGTTAAGTATAGTTAAAAGTAAGTAGGTGTATATACCTACTTAACTCTGAGTTTGAGAACTTGTTGATAGTAGCAAATAGTTTTATCTTTTTATTACGTAGGTAGGTACCCACCAAAAACATAAATGTAAAAAAGGAGAGCCAAGTTCAATACAAAAATTATTCTCTGCTGTGGGCTTGGCAATGCAATTGTTTTATATTTATAAAGTCTACTTTTAGTTTTGAATTTGTCCTTTTAAAAGGACCCACGGCGTTACGAGGATATGTACTTACCTACAAAAAGTAATGATATCCCACCAAAAACATAAATGTAAAAAAGGAGAGCCAAGTTCAATACAAAAATTATTCTCTGCTGTGGGCTTCGCCGCCAAAAGAATGGAGATCTGAGATTGAGTGCCAAGTTCTATGCAAAATCCAAATATGTAGTCTAAGGGCTCACTTGGCTGGTTTTCCCATACTAATTATATAGCCTTCGCATGTTCTAAACCTGTTACCTTTCGGTTCTTATTTTATTATTCCGAAAATTTGGCTTGCTGGTAGAAACTACCCATCGAACATAAGGCTCGTCCATGACTGTGTAAAAGTAGGTACTTAATAATAATTCGTATGGGAAAACCAGCCAAGTCAGCCCTTAGACTACATATTTGGATTTTGCATAGAACTTGGCACTCAATCTCAGATCTCCATTCTTTTTGCGGCGAAGCCCACAGCAGAGAATAATTTTTGTATTGAACTTGGCTCTCCTTTTTTACATTTATGTTTTTGGTGGGATAAATATTGTACATCGCGGACTTACAATATAAAAGAAAGATGGACTAGAACGACTTATGGTGCGTTCCTATATTCAAAACCGTTGGTAGAGTTGTGACGGCTCGTTAAAATTTGACACATTTTGTACGTAGCAAATGTCATAAGTCATAACGCTACTGCCCGTAAGGAAAACGATTCGTTTCTTAAATATAGGAACCGGGTATTAGTCCTCCTGGTTGGCAACGTATTTGCATTAAAAGGGCCTTAATTAAACTCATCTTGACTGAGATGCCCGTCACAAGATACATCAAAGTAAACGTCAAGCCGTAGAAAACTGTCATTTTTGACTAGCATTACAGTCGAGATCACTTTATTAATACAGCCCTTATTATAGAACTACAGTCTTGATGTCTTGAAATTGCAAATATCTATGTTATAAGTTGTTTCTTGGATGTCCGATGGCCTCCAGTGGCTTTGGGGTCGACTCGAAACGAGAAGAAAGATGCCAGATACACGAAATAAGTCCAAGTCTTCAATCACTGTGCGACACAAAGGCTTAAATAAGTACAAATCACTATCAGAAAAGAACTTTGAACACCTAATTACCCAAAAATTAAAGTCTAAAACAAATTACACGTCCGCCATCTTTTAACGTTGCAAATGGCCATCTAGAAAATGTTTAATGCAATATGGATTTGACAGCTCAAGTCAGCGACAAAAATGACAATTTTAGCCGTAGCGAGCGCTGTGATCGTTTAGGCTACCCCCTCCACCCGCTTTGCACTCTGCCAATATCCGAAGGATAAGATAAGATGCTTATAATGTTCAAAGTGGTCTATAGATGGCGCTAATCTACTACTGTAGCGTCTTTGTTTCAAACTATTTTACTTTTATTACCCTGTGGTGGCAACATGATGCAATGCGTTTTGAACCGTATTTACTCCGCAGTTAATGGTTTGTTTTGGTAATTTACAGGGCAATTGTCGTTTAAAGACATTTAATTGCACATGAATCGCTGGCAGTTACTCTTTAGTTTTATTAGCTTCTATTCTTAGGTTTCTGTTTGAAAGTTTTAGCTAAATAGTTTTCGGTGAAGAGTTAAACTCATGGGCGGTCAACTACCTACGCTTTGTTAAGAATAAAGTTCTCTAAGAATGTGTAATGTTTGATTAACAATTTAGACAAGTTGAAAACTTTGTGACGTGATAATTATACACACATAAAACATGTTCAATGTTTAAAACATCCCTATATTTTGATAATGAATGAAAATGATGGCGGGTTAATACTCAATACTTTATTGCAATTCATAATGTGTACAGGTTGGAATACAGTACCTTTATGTGCATTATGTAGGTACTTACGTAACTTGTTGGGCACAGCAACGAGAGAGGATGACTTATATTAGGGTGTTTCACATTTGTATGGAAAAAAATAAATGTCTTATTTTTTGCAGACTTCGCTTACGCCCTAACTATTTTCATTGTAAAAATTGAAAATGTCTAGTTTCAAGGTGAATGGACAATATTTAGTGGTTGCACAAATTGATCATTTAGGAGGAGCAGATTTTCAATTTTTTATTATTTTTCCAAAAACATGCAAACAATAAGTATTTTTTCATCTCACTAGCTCGGAAAGCCATTTTTGCTTGTTTGATATCTATTGAGAAAATCGCATTTTATCCACATGTGAAAGAGTTTTGACATTTGAAGGCAGCTAAGTGATATTTGACAGCTAACAAAACGTAAAACGTTAAAAGTTCAGAATTTTCAAAATCACAATTAATGAATTGCATCAAGTAAACTTACAACTTTATTTTAAATCATAAATATCAGCATTCAAAATTAACCTTCATTCTTGTTTTGAAAACGGATAAATGTTTTGACAGTCTAAATAAGTCGATGTGCGAACAAAACGCATCCCAAAAAATAAAAAATAAACTTACGTTAAAACTTTTCTAGTAAGCCGTCAACGTTAAATATTCGCATGTTTTTCTAGTTTGTTTTGTTATTAAAAATGAGTGATTCGAGTTATGAAGACGTATTAACACCTGTGTAATTACGGGAAATCGTGCAAAATGCAGAATTGAGCTTATAGTACAAACCTTTTTCTTAGTTTCCTCGCTGTAGTGAGGTGAAAAGTTTTGTGTTATACACGGGTGAAAAGTCATTTTACGTCTCGTGTCTTGAAACACTTGCTACGCTCAGGATTCTATTTTTGAACCACTCGCTTCGCTCGTGGTCAATCATATAATCCTTTCGCTAGCTCGTGTTTCAAATGAACAATCGCAGGTAAAATACAATTTTCCCCACTTGTATAACAAATAACTATTCTACTCATCTTATGTCAATCACTATTGATATCGACCATCATCACCATTGTTTCGACCCGTTGCAGCTTTGAAGAATCGCATAATCATAAAAATTTATTCAAATAAATAGTTGTCAAAATGTGTAACCCCTAAATACGAACTAATTGTATTATTATTAGAGTTAGGACTTTTGGTGGCAAATCGTGGTTCTAGAATCCATGGAGTCGCTATTTCCTATTTATTGTAATACATACCACTTTGATTTTGACCTTCAGTATTTTAATATTTCAAAATTAATTTATTAATCAAACCGCTAAACCAATTTAAATGATTTTTAGTGTGGGGGATATCTCTGCTGTGAAAGCGTTACAAACTAGCAAATATTAGTAGGTATGGAAAAACCGAACTAAAAATGTATTTAGTTCATTTTGAAATATACTGAACTGAAGGTCAAAATCAAAGTGTCATGTATTATAATAATTAGAAAAAAGCGACTCCATGGATCCTAAAACCACGATTTGCCACCAAAATCCCAACCCTAATTATTATGTTGAATACTGGTCTTTTAGACCGTAGTAGAACCGAGAATACAATCGAATTCATTAAAAAATGCAATCTGTCAAAAAAGAAACACCCTACCTTATATGAATATGTATAGGTATTTATAATTAGATTTACAATGTCATGCTATTAGTGACTGTGATCCTTACACATTTAACAACATCATAGCCTGATTGTGCAAAACGTGGTTACAGAATTATCAACAACTTATTTAAGAGTGCTTGGTAATTCTGTAGCTCTGCCTACCCCACTCTGGGAATGAAGGCGTGAGTTTATGTATGTATGTATGTATCCTTACACATTTTTGATTTGCGTATTTAGTTGAACACCGTCTCGGTCTAAAGAAAATAGTACTTAATCTCAAAATAGTTACGTTTGTGGAACAATTTTAAACACGATTTTTTATGAATGACCGGAACTGCCATTTGGCAAAGACCAGACCCGACTCAAACACCGCCAGCCCTGAGATATTTCGTCTAGACGATATTTGAAGCTGCCGATAAATAACAGAAATTCTACAGTTTGTTTGTAATCCTTGGCACTTGCGAAGGATGTTATGGAATCCAATCTAGCTGTTGTGTGCGCTGCGCTGGTAGCGTTTGATAAGTAAAATTGTTCGCTTCCGCAGAATTTTCTGGAATCAATACTATTATATTTTTCTATATTTTTCTGCGATCCTTTCATGTGATACGGATTCTAATGAAATTGTATAAATGCTAAAGTTTTTGTATGTGTGTGTGTGCGTGTGTGTGAGTAAGTATGTTTGTTACTCCTACACCCTACAACAGCTTGACGGATTTGTGTAAAATCTAGAGTGGATATAAATGTAGATTATACAAGGGCTTTAATTTATTCTAAAAACATCACTGTTCCCGTGGGATGATCAACGCGGACAAAGTCGCGGGCAAAAGCTATTTGATTTATAAAAATCGCATAAAATATTTATAAACATTTATAAAATGCAGTTTAAGAGCTATTTATTATGGTTTTATTTGTGGAATGACTTACATAGTAGGCTACGTGAAAGAGCTTTTTTGGATTCCAAAAAAACAAGACTGAAGTACAACCGTGGAATGACCGTCACACCTAGCGTGACCAACTAAAAACACAACAACCTGTGGATATAGTTTACAATTATCTCAATGGTATACTGACATTCCCGGCATAGATAATCCGGCAATATATTTTTAATTGGCTTTGCTAGCATCCTGCGTATGTGCTGGCATGACCGGAGATGAAAACAGAAGCAAGGATGATGATTTCTGGGATGAAACTGACTCATTAGTTCGGTAATGTTCTAGTGTGTTCAGGGTCGTGAATGCAAATCCCGGTAGGAGCCTGGTATGATGACCTCCAACTTTTGTTACCGAGTCATTGCTTCATATACAGGGTTATTGGTAAGTCAACCTATTCCCGTTTAGGGGTTATGGGAGAGGTCATTTGCAATAATTTTAGCCCCATAGCACCCTATGCAAAAGTGAACCATTTCTGAGATCATTTAAGTTTAAGTTTTTTGTTAATGAAATTGTGAAACGAATCTTCAAAAATTTACAAAAAAAAAACAGTACTTTAATTATTTTTTTGAATACCTTTTGTACAAGGTAAAATTACTGTTCTTATGCAATATTAAAAGTAGAATTATCTGTACACGTTTAAGAATGCAAGACCAAAAAGTAAAAATAAAACATAAACGACACAAAAACTGAACATTTTACTAACTTTTACGTAGGGTATTATAGGACCAAAATGATTGCAAATGATCTCCCCCATGACCCCTAGAGAGAATAGATCGACTTACCAATAACCCTGTGTGTACGAGTCAGTATTGTTGTCAAGTTGTCATGGAAAATTCTGGTTTCAAACAGGATCAATAAGTGTGGGCTATTCCCAGTAGTCCGCACCCCGTAGTTCGCACTGCGAACTAGTGGGATTTTTTTTCCCAGTAGTCCGCAGTGCGAACTACTGGGAATAAAAATTCCTACTAGTCCGCACCTCCGGCAAGTGGTGCGAACAACTGGGAATTTTTATTCCCAGTAGTTCGCACTGCGGACAAATGGGAAAATCAAAATCCCAGTAGTTCGCACAGTTTAATTCAACATAACTGTGTTCAATTTCATATGGTATTATAGGAGCAGGAATATAAAAAAGTAATTTTAATTTAACACATTTATTTAAAATTAGACTGACAATTTAAAAAAAACACATTAATTTTACGAAAAATTTAACAAATCAACATAGTAAAGCATTTTTACTCTATATATCGTAAAAAATTTTCGCAGTGCGAACTACGGGGTGCGGACTACTGGGAATAGCCCATAAGTGTTCAACATTATTGTTATTAAAAGCTTTTATATCTTTTTTAAAACATGCTCGGAAAAAACGGTTTTCCGATTGAAACACAACGACGGAAAGAGCCTCATTTTACTCCTAGGAGTAAAAAAACCATATGAAAACACTTTCCGTCCATGTCCATATATTTCTTAAAAATGCTGTCAATATGCATACAAAATCAAAAGGACCAAGACAAAAATTCCAAACAGCCAAGGTAACTGCTCTCTTTTTTAGCACAGTGCGTGTGTTTCTTTTTGAATTTGCATTCCAATGTCTATCGTTAGTATTTAAAAACAATTGACAGTCGGTAACATTCGTTCATTCTGCATAATATAATTGTGAAACCGAATATTAAACTATTTGTTGTGTGAAATACTTACTATAAAAAATGAGCTCAAGCGACGAAAGCGACGAAATAGGTACCACACCGCCTATATTAAAATCTGAAGCTGCCTCGGTTAGGCAAAACCTGCTTCCCGCTAAATCTAAGGAAAATTATAACCGAACTTATGACCAATTTATGCTGTGGAGGGCAAACAAAAATGTAAATTAAATTACTTGCTTTTTAGAAATGTATTTGTATTATTTCCTCGCATGTTTGAGAAAAGCATTATGTATGCCTCGGCGGAAACAAGGATTTCCTGACTCGTATTTTAGCAGGAAAACCTCGTCAGGAAAACCCTTACTTTCCGCGCCTAGGCAACAATGTACTATTCTAAATCCCTGCATCCTTTATTAAGTACAAAATGGTAAGCTGCGTTAAGTCCTGACGATACTACGTATGTAAACTTAGCGAAAAAAAACACCTCCTATTTCCTAAAAATACGAAATTGGTTTTTCAATAAGTGCATATAGTCGCTTAGCTAACAAAACCGCGTTAACCAACGGTTGAACATTAATTAAGAGTTAATTTAATATAATAGAAAATTCACAATTGTTTACATTTATTTGGACCTGTGCTTTATTGTTAGCTAAGCAAGGATACGTCAATGAGTTATTGAAGTAACTTTCGAATAAATCCTAATAAATATATAATGCACATGATTGTTTTAATTTAACCTTAATACCTTAACAAGTTATTAATTAATATTATGAATATTAGTTGGTTTCGTCCCTCTACGCCTACGGTTTGTTCCATACCCCTAGCCCAGTTGTCCACACTTCGACCCTGTAGGATCTTTTTTGCAACTACCCTCTTACACACACACCTGTTCGAATGTGCAGGTTTCTGTACGATGTTTTTCCTTCACAGTAAGCGCATCGGGTAATGCACTTAAGTTAGTTCATTAGTATACGGTTATTAATGTGATTTTACTTATTGGGTAACGTATTTTCGATAAAAGTTAAAGTTTTCTGATATCTGTTATATTTACGGAATAATCACCTGGCTACACTTAACGATTTCACCCTGTATATAATAATCTTTGATGTACCTAGTGAAGGAGTGAAAAAAAATTAAAGCCTTAAATCAAACGTCGGAGGGATGAGGACTCGAAGCTTTATAAAGTACATTTGGCTTTTATGGCTGTTCTTCCACTCCGATCAACTAAACTGACCAACTAAAACAGGTCAACATTTTTTCTTTCCCAACGGGTCAACTATATCAAATTGAACAGAGTCGACGGAGCTCCGCTACCGCGGATCTCCTATTTCTGGGTAGTTTGGCTCATCGGGTCTGCTGAAGAACTAACATAACCTAAACCTACCTCATATTTATGCTATGAGACTGGAAAAGCGATCTATTTGGTTGGTTCGATAGGAATAAATGGCTCCTCCGAATTCCATTCTCTACAACTGGTTGGTCAGTTTAGTTGATCGGAGTGGAAGACGCCTTTTATGGTAGTGTCGTTATATTGTCGTTGGCATCCAGGCGGAATTAATAATATAGTCTCACATATATTGATGGTTGTATGGTTTCCGCAAATGTATGTTGATCTTATCCAGCCGCTAGTAATCAGAATTGCAAATTAGATCGTCATTTTACTAACGAACCATCACGTGCCTGTTAATGATCTGCAAACTCCAGTAATGTATACTTCCACGCAACTCGCTGAAATGTCAGAGCCTACATTACCATGATCTAATTGTAATAATCTTGTTTCTTAGCAGCTCCCGTATATAATAAGTTAGATAAGCTTGTTTACTTTTTTGGATGTTTACCTAATTTTGACATTTATTAATTTTACGAACATTGGGCGATAGTTACTTAGGGCGTGTGTTTGTCATCTTACGTAGCGTGTTGGGTGTGGTCGGTATTTAAGAGGATTGTAAAGCTAAAAAGTTACATAAAAAATGCGATAGCGTTTCTCTCCCCTTTAACTTAGTCCGATTTTTAATTACGATTTTTGAATATTTTGTAGATATCATGAAAACTATGTCTGTACGTTTTTTTGCAAAAAATATGTCTTAGGATGACACTAATTTAAAAAACAACAGAAATGTACCTACTTCTTTATAATAAGTAACTAGAACATATAAAAAATGTGGAAATCCGGCTTGATTTAGGGGGTGAGAAACGTTATCGTCCCAACTAAATTTGTATGGATTGTTTTGACAGCTACGTGGTTTTAGCTGCGTTTCACAATCCTCTTAAGTAGCTGCACATTTTAGTGTTTTGTCACTATTACGTCACGTTTGAACTGGCGCGCACGCATCTGTCAAAGGCGTTAAGCGACAAGGTATAAAAAACTGCAGATATCTATTTAGGGCGACTGTAACTCTCCTTTGTCTAAAGGTTAACGACATTAAGTTGGCCTTTTGTATATTTAGTATATTGTTTTGTGCAGTAAATATTTAAAAAAACTCTCGTAGGTGCTATATTTCAAAAAACCGTTAACAGTATATCTATAGATAGTCTAAAGGTCCATAAAAGCAAAGATCCAAAGTAGTAATATGTTTTAAGGAAAAACATAATGACACTTTTAGAAAATATCAGCCTCCAGGGGAGTAACCATGACATGGATAAGCAATTCAGTTTAGGACGAGTGTAAGGGACAGAAATTTAGCAGTTATATGGCTTTGTCTCTTTCGCTTACCGTAAATTGAACTGCATAACAATGTTATGATCACTCCAAGGAGACTGAATTGCTTCATCTTCTTTCAACTGTCCCTAATAATGGCTACCGATGATACAAATCCCTAAATTTGTATCTTTCTTATGTTTCAGCTCATTGACCTCGAAGCAGCGATCACCGCGAACGTCTTAAGGGAACGGCAAGAAGCTAGAGCTGCTGAATTGGCCAAGAATAAAGAGGAACAGTCCAGTGGTCGGAGCACCCCGCGGCCGCGAACACCTGACGACGGCACACACAGAGACCTAACAAGAGTCCCGTCCAAAGTGAGCCACAGAAGCAATATTTCCGGCGAACCTGGCCAACGGTTTATCAAGCCTATAATCCTAGTGAATGACAGACCACCTGACGATGAAGATGATAAATGGACGTGTGTAATCGATATGATGTCGCAAAGTGACCGATTCAAAGAATTCAAGGGCAGGAAGAAGTTCAAACGGAAATTTTGTAGAAAGAAACGAAATGCTATTTTCAAAAGGTCTTATTCGATTGCGTGACATTTTTTTTTGTTGTATAATTTATGTTACCGGTTTAGTTTTGTTTCAATTACTTAGGTTATGTTTAATATGGTTATACATCATTAACATTATATTAGTGTGACGAGCGCGAGTGTGTTTCTGAGTCTACACAGTACAGGCCTAGAGCTTAGTTTGGGACTAGGTCAATTTGTGTGAGATTGTCCCCTGATATTTATTTGATTTTTGTTTATTTCAATTTCTATTTGTAAACTGGAATTGTCATGACAAACATATTTCTTACCTATGCTATCAGTATTATTTGGTAACGTTATTATGTGTACTAAAACAAATGAAAGACTCCTTTGTCACGATTCTGTCAACGCTTGTAAGAAGAAAATTATTCTTATATACATGATATTAATATTCAAGTTATTCAGCGTAATGTGTAGGCATAAAATTATTAGAAACTATCCTGTATTCGGGTTTTATAAGACTTCTCATGATTCAACCAGCGCTTCCGATGAGGAAACCACTGAAGGAACTTAATATTTTAAGGAGGAGGAGGAGGATTATTTTGGGGGTTAACATTTTTTTTATTTCCTTTGGCAATGGTCCTTTTAGTCTAATTACTTGTAGTAATGTATAGGTGAAAAACTTAAGTAAATGTCCTCTTGCATGTAGTCGTACCCCATCTGTATAGACCGTTCGAAATTCTATATTTAAAATTTGTCGTTAATTCTATACTAATTTTGTATACAACTACCTACATGCAACAGGTCATTTATCTACTTAAGTTTTTCACCCATAACTTAAGGAAAAGTTTGTTGTATAACTTTGAATGTCTTGTATATATCTATCTTATAACTTTAGAACTGGATAATTGGATTTTCATACAATTCGCGCTATAATATTAATAATTTTCTCGAGGAATGTTTCCAGTATGATCATCTTTCCAGACAATTAAGCGATTGTGCGTATGTTGATATGCCAATAATTTAACTAGTCATATTTTTAATAAAATATGTTTTAGGGTAAATAATGTATATAAGAATTGATTTTGTGATAATTTCTGTAATAAAAATATTGTATTAGCTAGTATAATTAATCCGAAAGTAACTGTATGTCTGTCTGTACGCTATCACGGCTAAACCGCTAAAGCAATTTCGATTAAATTTGGTATGGAGTTAGCCTGAGTCTTGGGGAAGGACATAGGATAATGTTGATCTTGGAAAATGGAATGGTTCCCGAGGGAATAGCGATAGGTGACTTCACCGCGGACGGAGTCGCGGGCAATAGCTAGTAATTTATAAGAAACTAGAATCTTTTAAATAACTCGATACCACTAGACGTGGAAGAAAAAAATAAGAAAAAAAATCATTTAGTAAAGGCATGTTCGTCAATAAGGCTTTCAGTTTATTTTACGTTTTCTACCCGTGTTGCGGATAAAGGCGCCATGTTGTATAATCGACTGCATTATAGTATTCAGGATAATGAAGTGACACAGTCGTTTTTAAAGTGAAACCACCATAAAGTCGTAATTTGAAAACGAGTTTTTTCGATGATGAGACCTAGGTGTTAAGAATGTTTTTTATTTGAAAACCTTTGTGAAAACAGCTATTAAGTACAAAACTATAATATTTTTCATATTTTATGAACCTGTCATAGGTTGAAATTTCACATTTCATGCGAACGTTGTTCCTATACCAAATGAGCAGCGCCTTAAAATAGTATATTTGTTTCAAGAAACAAAAAATATTGTTGTACCTACGCATTTTTAAAACCAAATTATAAACACTATGCACATATTTCATGAAACTAAAAAAAAATGAACCTAATTTTACTTCCTATATGTGAAACGGACCGTTAAAAGTGTTTGACCGATTTGTTCGTTGTTTTTACCACATACGAACACCTATCTGGACTTTGCTTTATGATGGCAACATGACAGCATTTATTTTACAGGTAGGTTAATTAATTAAGTAAATAAAAATATTATAATAAATAAACAAATAGTAGACGATAAATAGTAAGATACGATCTTTTTATTTTTGCTCACTTAAACCACTGTTAAATAGTTTTTATTTTATTTTTATTTTATGACATATGAAGGCAAACGAGCACACAGGCCACCTGATGGTAAGTGGAAACTGTGACCCATAGACATTC
The DNA here is from genome assembly GCA_927399475.2 of Acleris emargana. Classification (NCBI taxonomy): domain Eukaryota; kingdom Metazoa; phylum Arthropoda; class Insecta; order Lepidoptera; family Tortricidae; genus Acleris; species Acleris emargana. The sequence continues at coordinate 16,338,997 of OV656837.1, forward strand.
GCATTCACAAGACTGCAAATGCACTGCCAACCCTGAGGACTAAGATGGAATGCCTCTATGCTAGTCATTTCACCGGCTGTCTTATCCCCAAACCGGAATACAACAATGCGAACACCGAAATAATTAAATTAACCTATGGGTTATAGTGAAGTTAACAGGAAAAATATCTACAAAAAATAAATACTAACCTGACTATGTATGAGTTTCAAACACAATCACGATCTAACTTATTGCTTCAAAGTCATAACATAAAATACCGGTCTTCGTTTACTGCGTCAGCGCCGAAAATGCCTATAACTTTGTAAAGAGTCACACAGATAATGAGGACTATCAATGCCTATGAAACTCTTTCTTTTTATCTACTGTATATAATCTTTCCACCGTACTCAGAGATATTTTAGGGCCAATTAGATTCTCTGACACTAAAGTAAGTGTACGACTTAGGGTAGATTCGACCAAACGAGAATAAGGTTTTATACTTAAAAGCCTAATTTGTAGACTAATGTCGAAGTAATTCTTATTCCAGTTTGGTAAAATCGATGGTTAATCATCACTAACTTATTCTGAGTGCAGCCGTTAGCAACTAGAACAATGTACTATACGTTGGTTATCATCATAAAGCTATATGTTACCGAATTTCGAAAATCGACGAAGCTGATGTCGGATCGAGTCGCAACTCCATAGATACATTTCGAGTCGATAGAAAACAGAAACGTTACCATCGTTAGCATCTTGGCTAAGCCTACTAGGTCCAAGCTATGCGTTTCTAATGAGTCAACTTGATGTTCCATATATTTTCCTTTTTTATATTGGGGATCATACTAAACTGGACCAGGATTTGCGGAACGGACTTTAATACACCGTCTTCAGAGAGGTTTCCGTGACGTACCTACTGAAGCAGTCCATTTTAGTAAGGAGAAAGGGGCAGAGCTATAGCAGTTATACAGCTCTGTCCCTTTCACTCAACCTAAACTAAACGTCGCTTTGAGTTCATGAAGTGGTTTAACGGTAAACTCGACGAAATAATATCGCTTTATTTAATAAATCAGGGTAGCCCAAGCCGTCTGGTGCCCAGTTACCGTTGAGCTGGGTTAATTAATAGCGGAACCATTATTTCTCCGCTAGCGGTGTTTATCACGTAGCAATATCTATTAAATAGACCAAGCCCCCGATATTATGACGACTCTTTCTTTCAGTGCTGATATCTCTTAAACTGCGGAACTGATTTTCGTGAAACCGCGTCAAAATTGGTCCATCCATTTGAGAGCTACGTGCCACAGACAGACAAATATAGACAGATACACACATATAACTTATATATTATACTTATATGAGCTACTCGTATTGAGCATTTGTTTCACAACTAAAAGGACAAGTTTTACATTTTTTTGTATTTGTCAACAATCTAGAACAAAATACAGTGTTATTAATTTATTATGATTTCGAAAGGGTTTCAGGCAATCCTTTTCATTTTATTTTATTTGTTGTACCAAAATAATTATATACAATTTTTCTTCCACTTGGCACTTTTTGCCTCGTACCTATGTACATTCGACTCCAAAGAGATGTATCCACTATTGGACCTTATTACAATGGAATAAGGTGAAAAAGTGGATACATCTCTTTGAAGTTGACTGTACAGTGAAACTGTGGAACGAGCTCCCTTCGGCGGTATTTCCCGCCAGTTATGACGAAAAAAAAAGAAAAGAGCTTACATTTCCCTAATTGGCCGGCAACGCACCGACAACTCTTCTCGAGTTGCTGGTGGTGGTGGTGGCTGGGCGGAGGTGATTACTTTCCATCAGGCACCCTAAATGCTCCATTGGCTCCTACGCCTATTAAAAAAACTCCATGCTCATAATTCAATCAAGTTTCCTTTCTCCAGGGAGAAGTAACATTCTGTACTTCTGAAAGTTCGAAGCTCTAGTGGACTAGGTATGCAGCAACTGAAGACCTGGGGCCTTACCACGATCTTAATAAAAACTACCCAAACGCAGAGCAGTTCAGTTTAAGAACTTAAACTGAAACGCCCAATTTGCTACCATAACGTATTTAATGCAGAGCCGACTCTGAACCGCTTACAAGTGAATGAAAGACCGATATTGTCGCTGGTCCAATACTGAGACGCTGCGGCGCGAAAGAGATGCCGCTATATCTAATCGTATATATCGGTCTCTTTTTGTCAAAAATGACGTTTAACTGTTCGAAAACCAAATGGTATTTTAAGTTAACTTTAATTTTTTTTTAATAAATACTGTTTAGATGTTAAAAATTAGAAGTAAAGTATATCTAGTAAAACATTCATTTGTTTTAAGACAAATATTATGTTATGTGCTATATTACCAAATATAACAAACAAGTAAACTTTCTTTCGTGTATTTCAAAACGAACTACAGCAAACATTCTGAACGCGACGCCTGCACTGACAGGTACAAACTAACGCAGTTGCAAGTTTTGAAGTTGTAAAGCTGCAGTAAAAATTTAAAAAAGTTTATGTTGTTTACACAATATTAGTATAATGTCGTAAGTATTTAATTTTACAATAACTTAATACTTGTTTAACGGTTGTCGTAGCTATAATTGTTTGTGTATACTCTTGTTTTTAATAAAGTGTTTGAGTGTATTAAACATACCTATCTACTAGCTAGGCCACTTAACATTCTTTAGAATCTGAAGTGTTTGTATTTTTACTTTTAGTGATGGAATTCGACGTCGCGTTACCTATACCCAGCTAGAAACCCTTTGGGAGTTTCTTAACAATCATAGAGGTATCGCGACTGGGTATAATAAAACTGCGAGAGCCCGTGATACATCTAAAAGATTGTGGACGAGCATAGCGGATACATTAAACGCGCAAGGTGAAGGCTCTGTAAAGGACTGGAAAGGATGGAGCAAAGTAAGTACATATTACAAGAACCAGAAAAAAAGCCTAGAAATATTTTTTGTTTCCAACTTTTTATCTATTACTTTCGCACCACTCTCGGTACTGCTGTCATGTCTTTTTATGATTATGACTATAAATACGAAGTTTATTGAATCAATGTCATGTTATATTTTGAACAAAAATAAAAGGGTTAGACCAAATACCCAAAATACCTATGTTATGGTAGCAAAATGCAATCTTTCAAACATTTGGAAGCACAGCGCGTAAACACAATAAGTTTAAAATATAATGTATTGTGTGCTAATGTACTAAATACTTTTTTTTTTTTTTTATTAACATTCTGCCTTCATAGAGATTATTAAGTGAAGCATTTAGGTTCAAATTCTTAAGGAAGTAATGATTTTGGCCGGTGATTAATTACCGGGACTTATCAAAGTCCGCACCCACCATATTTGTTTAATTCTCACCAGAGGTATAAAATAAAATATTTCGAAAATCAAAAAAACCATAATGGTTTGTTAAGTTTGTGAGATGTGGGCTGGTGGCTTCATCCTCAATCACATCTCAGCCACTTAAAGAATATCATAGCTAGTGTGACAATGCAGTTAACCTAGTTGGGTTTGATACCCGGTCAGGGCAAATATTTGTGTGATGAGTGCAAGTATTTGTTTCTGAGTCTTGAGTGTTTTCTATGAATTAGTATTTATTTCTCTTTACATATATGCATGTATGTTTATATTTGCCTAGTAGCTCGTTTGTCATATGTAGATACTCTTGGAATAAGTCTAGAGCTTGGTTTGGGACTTAAATTGGCGGGAGATAGCCCCATTTAATAAAAAATAGTATATATCTTATAGTTTATTTTTTCATGTTTCAGTACTGGAATGACTATAAGTCAAAATTAAAAAAGACGGTTGCCAATATCAGAGCTTCGCAACAACGCACAGGAGGAGGACCATCTGATACTCAGAATCTCTCAGATATAGAGCAGAGATTCCTGCAAATATTGGGTGACTCATTCGGTTTTGGGCTGCCAGGTGCAAGAGTAGAGCCTTTTGATCAAGTAAGTTAAATTATATTCATTTAAAAGTATGGATAAATAAAAATATCACATCCATGGCTAAAGTATTTAAGTAAAAATATACCTGTGCCAGGGGACCCCGCTCTTCTATAGCATAATTATATTATGTTACATGTAAATTAGTATCCCCGTGTGGTTGCCGGGTTAGAATAGTGCCACTCCATTTCTTCCCGTGGATGTCGTAAGAGGCGACTAAGGGAATAAAGGCTTGTAGTACTGTTAGGCGATGGGCTTGCAACCTGTCACTAATGCGCTGGTAAACATCTTAGCCTTATTGTGCAAAATGTGGTTATAGAATTATCAACAAGTTTTAAAAGTTGTTGGTAATTCTTTAGCTCTGCCTACCCCACTTTGGGAATGAAGGCGTGAGTTTATGTATGTAAAAGTATGGTACTTATACTTGTCATTTTAATTTACACCCCTATATGATAGATCAGTCTTGTTGATTCATCTGAACATATTTTTACTTTCAAGTGATTTGATTTTGTGTTATACTCAATAACAAAAATTCAGGATGAAGTATTTTTTAATATCATTTTAGAACTTTTTTATATTGACAACATATCAAGTATATGATGCAACTTGCTTACCTAATTTTTTTTAAATTATACAACAATTTATTTAATTTCAGAGTTATTTTATTATTGTTTTCTATTTGATCATTTGATTTCAGTTACCAGTGGAGGTTGAGGAATTGAATGATATTGTATCACAAAGTTTAGTAGGAAGTACAATCCTATTAGGTGAGTAATAATCAATAAACGTGTATATGTGACTTAAATATTAAAGTCTGTATTTCCAGTAAACGAAAACATCGTAAATAAAACTTGGTAAATATCCCCCAACCGTCAGCCACATAGAGACTAATGGTTTTTTTTTACAGAAAATATACAATTTGACAATTCCCCTCAACCCGGGCCATCGAGACTGCCCAGTACGGCTAGAAGGCATGCAGAGCATCTCACGCGCACGCCGGCGCAGTCGCCCCGCTCGCGCGACCCGGCCCCGGCCGCACACTCCCGCGCCGAGGGTTCCGCCGCAGCCGCGCACTCCGCGGCGCAGTCCTCGGCAGACTCATGCGCAGAGACGGGTACCGGCGACTCCAACCACACCCCAGAGGCGGAGGCGGCGGCGCCAGGAACCTCCAATGTCACAAGAGGTGGCTCGGAGGAATCTCGTGGCAATATCCAATGAGAGGGCCCGACACGACCAAACGAAAATTGAGGTCTTGCGACAATTAGTCCAAGAAATAAGAGACATAAAAGAGATATTGCAAACAAGGTGAGGACAGTATTTCATTTATTTAACATACAGCTATTTAGTTATAGCTAGTTTGCCTGGCAGGATACTGTCAACAATAGTTTAGCACTATAAAAAATACAAATACGAAACATATAAAACTTTATTTGCTTACACAAGTATAAGTACATAAAACTGAGGCCCCTGGAGTACAATGTGTAAAAAACAAAAAAACAATTTTGGTTAAAGCTTAAACTGTATCTTACTTATTTTACGTCGAAAACAAAATGTTTATTACCATTATTTTAATTTCAGGTTGCCCATGCCGGGACTATCCGAAACTCCCGTGATTAATTAATATCTTATTTTTATATTTATTTTTGTTGTCTTATTTAATTTTAGTTTTAATTTTCACAATTTGTAAAAGTACACAACTCGATTTTTAAAACAAAAAAAGACATTTGTAAATTCAATACACGTCACCCTAGCAAACTCGTCATACCTGTCAAACAGACGAAGTTGTATGGTCGGAACACGTATAGCATGTCAATTAAAGTTTAAAGAAATTAATATCTTAACTGTAGCGTCTCAATTTATTCATGACAATATTATTTATGTTATTAAGAATTTAGATTCTTTCACCAAAAATTCTGATATACATAATTTAAATACTAGAAATAAAAATAAAATCGCTATTCGAAAATACCGCGTCCGTAAAGTATATAAATCATTTGTTGGTCAATGCGTTCACTTCTATAATAAATTACCTTATTAATTGATATAGTTTTAAAGTTAACCTATCCAGCACTTAAAAATTACTTGAAAAAGTCGTTAATGTCTAAAGCGTATTATAGGGTCGAGGACTATCTAACAGACAAAAATGCTTGACCTAAACCCGAAACTTAGTCAATAATAATTTCTTCCAATGCAAAAGCTTTATCTTGTCTAGGGGACACCGTTGATGTAGGAAAACATATCGAAACTTATGTGGTCGTCTTGCACCGTCTTATATACACATAAGTAGGTGTTTTATTTCCTTTTCTCCCTGGAATATCCCTCTATCCCTCTCGTAAGATTTTGGCATGTTTTCCTGCTGATCTACGCAGGTTATTTGATATTATATTTAATTTAATATTTACATACATACATACATTAAATCACGCCCGTTTCCCAGAGGGGTAGGCAGAGACCACTTCTTTCCACCTGCTACGATCTAATTTAATATTTATAGCTTTATATAATGCTAGACTAAGTAGTACCATTGTAATATTAAATATGTTTAAAAAACGACTGACTGTTGAGTTTCTTGCGGCGTTTCTTCTCAGCAGTGGTCTCTTGTGAAGCGCTGGTAGATTCTTGACGTGTAAAAGTGCCCGTGTGGCCTACTTACTGAATAAATGTCTTTTATCTTTTATCTTTTTAACTGTTTACAAGATGACATGAAGAAATTACCTCTGAACTTATTTAAGATTAGACTTAAGAAATGGTTGATATAGGAATGTTTTTACTCAGTCGAAGAATATTTTGACTATCTTAAATAAAAATTAAAGCATGTGAATTATTACTACTTAATTGATCGTTTTGCTCAGTTGTTACTTCAATTATGCGATCTCAGCTCAATGTAGAGTTTATTTGACATATAACTCTTGCATGCCAGTTTCTGGTTCAATGTGCGAAACTTCTACAACTTTATTGCCATCTTGATGTACCACATTTTGTGCGAAATACATATTGGTATTTGTAACTGATGTTATTTTGACTAACCAATACACTTAGATTTAGTTCCAATCATACCTACGTTTTCGCTTTAAAGGGGTTCGTTGTTGTTTCCTTGGATACTTACCTACTTTATTTTGTTTTTTACATTTTCCTGTATACCAAATACAGTAAAATTTGTACAGGAGATTCAACATTAATTAGCGCAGTGTTAAAAATAATTTGTATTTTTTTTTTATTGAATTTTATTCACTAACCCTCTTAAAAGTTTGACTTAGAGTTATATTTACAGAAAAGTCCATCCTAGTATGGTTATTTTCTAAAAATTGGGAAATTTTCAATTGCATGCTCAAGAACAACTTTTCCACTACCTGAGCATTTCTCTTTTTTTTTTGGCACAATCAGTGACATCTCCAGAATTTAAAAAAAAAATGGCAGGTAGGTAGAGTACATCAAACTATGCAATAATTAAATAATATTCTAATGTGTCCCAAAATATTTGTATGGAAAGTTCCTTTTGTGTTACCGATATTCATACGTTTTTGGTAACGCAAAAGCGAAATGGTCACCTACAAAACAAAAAACATAGTTGTAAATTTAATTGTTTAGATTTAATTAGCAAAGATAGGTGATAAGTGTGATAACATACGGTGTTAGTAAAACTTTACAAAATCTTGAAAATTTTTGGAACAGTAGAAAATCGCTGAACATACTCGTACATGGGGGTGTGAAAATGATAGGTCTTGACATCTTCTATCGACTTGCTTCGTCTGATCCACCCCTCCTGTTACACCCTTTATGTTAGTAGGCACACTTTCCAATACTATGCTAGTATTGACGTAATTGGGCTATGTTAATTGATACTGAACTTTTTTGTGAAATGTACATATATATACTATATATATATATGTAATCTGACCTGTAGCTAAATGCTTAAATTTACCAAAAAATAATTTAATTGAATTAAACTGCAATTGAACACCACAAGAACAACACTTAGTTTTCACGATGAAGATCTCGCTTCCCAGAGTCGTTGAACGAGTCGCTGTCTCGTCGCCGTGCCAAGCCGCAACTCGGGGTTGTTGCTATTGACCTCTCCGGAGTCTTCGGTAGCGGCAAGGGGTGGATGCAGGTGGGGATCTTGAGACCTAGGTATGGGTAACGAGTCGGGTACTGGCAGATTTGCTGTATTACAAATGTTATGTAATACAGCACATGCGTTTACTATAGACGCCGCCACTTTTGGGCTGTAGTGCAGGACTCGATGCCTAAGAACGCACCGAAATCGAGCTTTGAGTAGTCCGATGGTTCTCTCCACGACGTTTCTGGTACGGACATGTGTTTCGGTGTAGTGGCTCTCGGGTGTGCCCTCTGCGGCGTCAGTGATGGGAGTCATCATATACCTCCTAAGAGGATATCCTGAATCACCTGCAAAAACATAAATATATTACAATTATATACATGAAAATAATTTGTATTTTTTAATAAACGATCGTGGTCGTTACCGATTAAACTACCATAACCCTGAGAAAATTTAAATTGTGGCTACTAGATGTGAGTGTATGCATTTTAATTTTAAATATATAACTCAATTGTTCGCCTGAGTCGAGCAAAGATGTGTGCTGTGGATATAAGTAGGTAAATAATATTTTTATAGCCTTCTAGGTACCTACCTATCTTTCTATACTTAATCATTTTAGAGTATATAGGTACCTAACGGAAAATGTATTGGGTAGGTGGATACATTTTATTATCTTACAGTTGGTATATGCGTAATTGTCTTTGCGACTACGTCCGCGTAAACTCGTCAGTTTTTCTTTTCCGAACTTTACTGAAATACTTCCCTGTGTCTAAATTAATAAATCAAATATTTACCAAGAAGCCATGTACTTTCATTTAGACCCTCCAAAAAAGTTTTTATGGGGTGACTGTTCCAAATGAAAGAGTCGTGGGTTGCCCCACCGAAACCTGCATCTATACTTGTGATTTGCATGTTCGCGTCACAAATCTGGAATTAAAATTGTGCTTAGGTACACATCGTGTAATGTGTCTATACTATACGACGCGACAGGACGAAGTGTTCCTTAGCGTAATATGTTTTAATGAGAATACTCAACTTACCAACTGAACATTTAAGGAATGATATTGTTTCCTGCAGTAATACCGCTCCTCATGTTCAGATGGCCTAAGAATCGGGATTTGCGTACAATCAACGCAGCCCAAGACTCCAGGCATCCCAAATTTACTAAAAAACCTGTAAACAATTGTGTTATTCATTGTAAATATAACGAAAAATATAAATCTGTCAAATTTTTTTTCGCTTTTATATTACCTACAACACTATCGGCGTATAACTCTGTACCTGGGCGTTTTCACTAAAAAGTGTACCCAATTAAGGACTGAAATTAAGGAACTTTAACTTAGTCAGTTTTGTGACGAAAATTAGCTATATATTGACGGCCGCAATGTATGGCTAATTTTCGTCACAAAACTGACAAAGTTAAAGTTCCTTAATTTCAGTCCTTAATTGGGTACACTTTTTAGTGAAAACGCCCACCTACCAGATTTATAAAACTCCAGATTCGAAATATTAGATAAAAGTAATGTACCTTAACTCGAATGTAAAGTTTAGGGATTACAGAAGGTAGGTACGTATACATTGAGTATCTGGGTATTTTAAATTCTGTACCTATACCTACATATAAGTAAGTAAGTACCTACTTAAACTCTTTATTGCACAAAAAGAAATCGTTTCACAAAAAACACTTAGGTATATGAATTTGAATTATGTGCAAAGGCGAACCTATCCCTTTAAGGGATCTCTTCCAGCTTACCTTGTAATGAAATAATGAATGTTGTAATATCTCGAGAATTAGCATTTAAATAACAATGTAAATTAGAAATACCTATCTAAGTACCTACTCGTATTATAATATTTATTGATACCTACTTAGTCGAGAACATCTTTAATAGCTAGTCGTTCAATCACTACATAGTATAAAACAAAGTCGCTTGCGCTGTCTGTCCCTATGTATGTTTAAATCTTTAAAACTACGCAACGGATTTTGATGCGGTTTTTTTTAATAGATAGAGTGATTCTTAAGGAAGGTTTATATGTATAATACATTCCACGCGGGCGAAGCCGCGGGCGGGTCGCTAGTCTAATAAATAAAGCAGTGAGGTAGGTACCTACTATAGAACACAATATCAGCCGTCAAATTACCTAGATACATTTTTACTTACAAGGTTCTCGTCTCATTTCTCTCTTCCAAAGTATTAGGGAAAACTATATACTTTCTCCTCATTTCATTAGAATTTAAACACGCCGTTATTTGCGCAACAGCAGTCGAGACTGTTTGCTGCGCCAAAGGATGTGCACTTATATCTCCTATAGGCCTTTGATATGACCCAACGGCATAAAACGACAGGGCAGTCAATACCTAAAATAAATAAGGAGATTTACGAATTAAGATGATTAAAAGCAACATGAAATTATTAGTGCATACATAAGTGAGATATGTAGTCCATAACTTTACCTTCGTCTCTAAATCTATATCCTTAGATCTTGAAGGTCCTTTAATCAGTGGTCTTAGCTCCTCACAGAGGCCCAGAGTCAATTCTTTTGAGAGGCGATATCGACGAATGAACTCTAGGTCACCCAGATTAAATGGATTGCATTGCGTACGCATATCATATCTCCTTTTTTTTCGAACTGCGTTCTCCACGAGATCGCATTCCAAAAACTCGAAAATAATTAACTCGTCCGACATCTAAAAATCAACCACTAATTACTAGGTATACTCAGTATCAACTTACCGCTATTCGAATGTAAATTCACTTCACTAATCACTGAAAATCAACTTACTTACGCTTTCAAACTTGTATTCCACGGAAAATCACATAAACTCTTTTATTTAAATAGTATTGTATAAAGCGATCCAAAACAATGTGTTAAATTAGTAACTTATTCTAAAACGCTAAATTTGACACTGCTGCGATTCAATTCCGACTCAACTTGCGCGTTGTGGTACGGATACCACTTGAAATGAGTGAATGATGTGGCTGCGTCGCTTATCATGAACCGCGTCTAAACAAAATCGTAAATACAATGTCGTGGTGCGAAATAGCGACCCAGTTCAGTTTAGGCCCTAAAGAGAGTCGCATTAGGAGATCGTGGTAACCCCCCTGTTGATTCGGCCATCTTTATAAGCGTCAAAAAAAGTTGTATCTTAATTTTGGCTGTAAGTTTACGACTAGACATTAATTTCTGTGAGAAGATTATATTATTTTAAATACCTTAATCCAATTAGATTCGCTATATTCTAAGTGAAAAGTAGATTGCCTGTCGGCTTTTAAGATAATCCCCGTGGGTCCTAAACCAATGTTATACTTCTGAAGTTACTTACTTTGATTACAAAGAAAACCGAAGGAAATCTGGATAACATTCAAAGAAGAATTTCTATAAAATGTACTCGTATTTGCATAAGGTTTTTAGATTTATTAACTAGGTCAGCTATCTTGACCTAAAAACTTTATAATATTGAATCAGTTCAATTTAAGATGTACTTAACCTAAATATCACGACAATAATATATAACTTTAAATTAACATAACATAACTACTAAAACACTTCCACGGTATCAGCTAGCCAGCGGCCACGAAATCGTCAAAAAATGACACCCCTTGGCTAGAATTCCTTTTATAATGGTCGACTGATCTTTGGTCGGTACTCTCACCACAAGGACTTAAGTTATTGAACCATATCACAATGACGGTGTGTCATATGTCATATAAGAAACAATTTATGTCAACCCTAAGGACTAAGATAGTATAGCACTTTCCACGACATGGCGCGCTCCGTCATTCAAATTGACGATGCACGATTGCGTCAAGATACGTTAATTTAAATAGGAGAGAGCGTTTTCTTGGACTCTATGTTCGTCATCATTGCGTTGGATATGGAACCTCCAAAAAACAACAGTACCCTTTTTACTTGGAGGTAGGTTAGATTTGTAGTCGAATGCGCCAGCAGAACCTGCAGTCGTCGCCAACAACGGCGTTTTTAAAATCGCTGGGTTAGAAAGAAAGAAAACATTTGCTTATGACATAACATATCAAAAGACAGGAAATACGCATAAGAAGACTTTAGATTCGTTTTTTAATTTTTTGAGGGTTTCCAGCCACTCTCGTGATGCTGAGTCCTACATAACCACCTGGCCCGCCCCCGGCACAGGGGTATGCGTAAAAGCATTTTACCTTCTTCTTCTTCTTATAGTGCTTCTCCAACTAGTGAAGGTTGGCAGTCAGCTCCGCATATTTCTCTCGGTCTTTGGCGAGGTTGAACAGCTCCGCTGCACTTGTGACTCGAGTCCATTCTCGAATGTTTCGCAGCCACGATTTCTTTCTGCGCCCGACAGCTCTTCTTCCAGCAACTTTGCCCATCATTATTAATTGCAGGAGTTCGTATCTTGAGTGCCTAAGCACATGACCTAGATAGGCTACTTTTCTCCTTTTGATGGTCTGCATTAGTTCCTGTTTCCTAGCAACTCGACGCAGAACTGCATAATTTACCAGCATTTTACCAGCGCAGAAAAATACGTCAGCGATTCGGACAGACTCAAAATTCGGACGAACCCACTACCTGCAACGTACGAAGGTATGAGTAATTAGTTCTCTGACGAGAAGTTTGTGCCGCAGTTACAAATTTTAATGCTAACGTAATTTCCAAAAGCGGAACTCGCCACAGAATCCGTACATCTGGAACACGCCACATTGTTAGATTGTCAGTTAACTGGAACTGGGACTCGCGGAACTAGCTGAAAGGACGATTGGCCTGCTGCGTTACAATGGCCGAACAGGACCGACGAGCCACAGATGAAATTACAACAAAATATACACTTTGATAAGTAAACGCTTGTAGGCGTTAAGCCACGTTAAACTGCAAAATCAAGTACCAGTTCCTAAAGGAGCGTCTTCACTGAGACCACTAGCGTGTAATGAGCATTCGGCGCGACCACTCGAATATTCACGCGAAATGCTCTCAGTGTGGACGCTCCTAAACATTAATATTTTGAATACCAAAGTTTCAAGGAATGACACATTCTCTTTTCAAAATCATCTATTAATTTGTTCGTATGGCATTTGTTTTTGCTCGAATAGTCTTGTGAGTGAGATAAATGATTAAATATAATTAATCCTCAGTTGACAAGAGAAACGGTTACTTGAGATATATTGCTGTTGGAGAGGACTTATCGTACAATCGTTCTCACTTGATTTCACAAGCTCTAATTGCCCTCAAGTATAATTAATTGGAGTCAGCGATGCGATCATATCGCACCTGCTTGAAGTGCAACGAACTGTCCATTCCATTAAGCACTATATTTTCACGCGAATAATTCAAGCTACAATATATATCGTGAACGTGATTATCGATTTGAATTACAGTGTAACAGCTCTTAGAAAGTTTTTCGGGTTCGGATGAAGTTGGGTAAAGCACATTTCCGAAGGTCGTTTTAGGAGCCATTACACTGTTTAGACCGTAAACAAATCGACCACTAATCTGTTGGGTCTGTTGAGCATCTCACTGGTAATTCAGCAAACTGATGAATTTCTACAAAACAGTCGCTGACTAGCCACAAACTACGAACGTGTAGTCAATAAACATGCAACCATATTTTTTGATAGGAAAATGACGAATATATCTTGCTTTCTCAGTCGGCTTTAGGGAGTTCAAACATGACATTAAAGTGACAAAACACTGGAGTGTGCTACTTATTATAAGGCCAAAGAGGAACCCAATTAAGGGGATGGAGTTGAAAAGACTAGCTCGCAAAATTACAGACTCCGCAAAACGACCACATCGCTTTTAGTCTACATTACAAAATGTCAAAGTCGTAAAATTACCACATCGTTTACTAGACAGATTAGGTACGTAAGGTAACTTCAAATGCCCGAAGGGATAATCGTCTAGGAATAGGAGCCCCGCCACGCGGCGCTGCGTCGACTTTGCTAAGACAGATGACACGACTCAGACTTTTCGAGATGTAGGCTACAAGCAATGTGGTCATTTTACGAGTAAGTTAATCCTACTAAGAACCCAAATTAAGTATTTTTTTATAAACGCTATGGCCACGCGAGCGAAGCCATGTATACTTAAGATAGTTTGTAATATTTGTAAGGATACTTAGTATTGGATTCTAACTAATGAAAACGCGACCTAAAATATGCAAATACTAGTTCGCAATCTATTCATTGTTCTCTGACATAAGAGAGGATCTTAAGCTATTATTATAATTCCTTGGAAGCGTTGTTACCCAGTACATGGTCGGAGTGGAGGAATCTTGTATTAATTCACCTGTGGCTGATTTCCCGCCTGCGTGGCTCAATTGATGGCGGCCTGTAGTTTCCTCGAATTTGCATTTTACGCTGACGTTTAATTAAGAGAGATGTTCACTACGTTATGTGAAATATAGTTTACAATACAAATAACACCGACACAGATTTAGTCAAGTATGATAGTTTTCGCAAAAGGAATTGTGCTACGGTATCTATTCGTAGCACGAACTAAATTATTTAGTAGACGACGAGTAGACGTAGATTACGAGTATTTTAACGGACGAAGAAAAAACGAAGGAGGTTCTCAAGCGAACCCATTTTTAGGGTTCCGTAGTCAAACTAGGAATCCTTATAGTTTCGCCATGTCCGTCCGTCCGTCCGCAGCCTAGCTCAGAGACTCTTAATACTAGAAAGCTGTAATTTGGCATAATTATACATACTTACCTATTAGTCACGGCAATAAAGTGGTGAAATAAATTCATGAAAAATAAAGATATTTAGCGTGTCTCCCCTACACGTAACGTGAGGATGTGTTTTTTTTCCTCGTCTTCTCCATAGTGTGGGGTGTTGTTAGATAGGTCTTTCAATAATATTGCGGGGTTGTGAAGACAATTTTTTTGATTAAGGTATCCGTTTATGATATAACTACCTATTAAGCTTTAAAGCGCTAATTTTTGTTAGAGTCATATAGGTACAGCCAAAACTACAAATGGTAAAAATCTGAAAAATATCTTAAATGAAAGCACATATAATGAATTTAATAGAAAAAAAACTATCATATATATCACTGTAGGTACATATAATTGAATATTCGCAATAAGCTTCCTCATTTTCAGTTGGTAAGTATCTTAGGTATGACTATAGCCTAAATTCCCTCATTATGAGTGGCGTCTTTGAGAAGTATGCATGAAGTATTTATAGCATTAACATATTTATATGATTTTTTACATTGGCAAATTTCCAGTTACGTGTCTACCGGAATCTCAATACAAATTTAAAAGTATAAAGAAAATGATTTTCATATGGAAATGTTGCCTTACGCCTGCCTGCCAATTCAAATTTCCTCGCTTGACAGGACGTGGTAGGTATTGTTTATTTTTGCTCAAATCTAGCGTCAGTTATCAGGAAAATGACCTGTCTCTTAAGTAAGTAAAAACTTTAATCATGTTTACTGTACAATCTGTGAGGAAGAACGTGTAAATCCAATACAATTTTTGATTTTGTGTCGTATTTTTCAATAGACTGGTAAATGGAGCTAACTGATATTGTTACTTTAGGTTCCGCTGTACCGGTACATTTGCAGGGACATTGCTTATCATTCCATTTTGCTTTTTGTCTGAAACGCAAAAGACCATAGCTGGGCATTAACTCGTTAATCCGTTAATCGTTAATTAACGAAGTTAACATTTTGATTAACGGATTAACTTTTAAGTAAACTTTTTAAAATGTTAACGGACACGTTAACTTCCGTTGATATGCAGAAGTCCGTTAATCGTTAATCCAATGCCTACTATTTACCGAACGGCACCGCGGCGCGGCAAGAAAAACAGGTTCAGACAAGTATGAAACGACAAGTGCCGGGCGGCGCGTAGCAGCGAGTGTGTAGTGTGAGAAACAACGATGATGACGAGGAAGACTTTTTCAATTCTGTCACTCAGTCTATAGAAAAACCAAAGAGCTCCAACTCTTTAAAGAGTAAAGCGCAAAGTCTCGTTAAAATGTCGCTGGACATGAAATCAAAAGACTCGTTCAAAGATGCTGCATTCCTCGGGGAACAAATATTCATAAATCTATTCATTAAATACAATACTGCTATACCCTCAAGAGCTGCAATTAAACGTCTGTTTTCCACGGGTAAAGACATTTTAACTCCAAAACTAGCCTCGCTTTCAGACGAGAACTTCAACATGTTAATTTTCATGAAAGGGAATATGCACCTTATGCCCTTTTGTATTTTGTTTTGTTCCTATCCTGTTAACTTCCGGAACCTAAACCAACGGGTTTTATAAGTTCACTAACGCAACGATATAAAAATGCATTTTTTTACACATATTAACGGATTAACGCATAACGTTAACTTGCGTTAATTGTTCCGAAATGTAACGCTTTAACGTTTAACGAAGCTAACTTTTTTTGTAGCGGATTAACTATTAACGAAGTTAACTATTTAATTAACGGTGCCCAGCTATGCAAAAGACCATTTAGATCCCTTAATAATGAGGTGCCATTTAATTCCATTATTATCTAATTGCCACCAGCGCGTGTGGCACGTTCTTCATGGTGTACCTATATGAAAAAAAAGTAGGTAGCGCACATACCCTCTGAATATAAAATTGATTAACATTAAAGTTGCTTAACTTCACTAAGGTAAAAGTCAACTATTGAACTCGCGATGATTAGGTACGAGTTAATTGGTCAATCATTAACATACATTATTGAAACTTAAATACGTGCATATAACAGGAAATACAGGACCAGAATTGATTTTTGATAATTTATCTTATAAACTTATATTATAAACGTATGTTTGTTCCGTCTTCACGGCATAGAGAGTTAACTAGAATGACGTGATATTTAATGTTTATCATGAAAAATTCAAAAAAAAAATAAAAAAATCTTCTACGTGTATTGAGCCTACCTCACCATACTTTTATAGAACTGGTGGACGGTCAAGTATTAATAACTTCCTTTAAATTCGATTACCCTGGGGTTGCAAGCTATAAAGTCGAATTTACCTTTCTGTCATGAGATTATTGTAAATTTCGAGAAAATATCCGTCCTTTTGCACAGGTAGTGTAATGCTTTTACCTTCATGAATATCTTTTGTAAATTTTTAGTTCAAAACCCACTCGATTTGGTTCACGGAAGCTCACAGCCAAAAACACAGAGCAAATTGAATTTTCTTTCAAAGCGCGACTGCATCGGCTTTTATCCCGGATTTATGAAAATTAAAAGCATTTTGTCGATGCCCCGAATATACTCGTACATTCTAAATAAAATTAAAATAGGTACAAAATAAATGAGAATATTCTATATTATTATATAAATAGTTTTGACATTTGCGACAGTGCATGCTGGTAAGGTTTTAGCTCAAGAAGAGAAGTGAAAACATTTATTTTTAAACGACTTCAAAAAAGGAGGTTCTCAATTCGTCTGTTTTTTTATGTATGGTACCTCAGAACTTTCGATTGGGTGAATCGATTTTAATGATTATTTTTCATTTGAAAGCTGGTGCTTCCCGTTTGGTTCTAGTTTTATCAAAATGAACATCTGATGATGGAGTCTATGAGGAATCGACAAAACTCTTCAAAATTAATAGGCACACCTATAGTGATTTTGGTATTTTTCATTGTAACTCGTATTTGCTCAATCTTGGAAAACACTGGTGAAGTGGAACTGATGATGAAGACCACAGATGACCAGCGAAACTCCTAAACGGTATATATTTAAAGGGTGGTGACAAGATATTTCAATTAAAATAGTTGAGTGACTATGACGAAGCATATTTAGGTTTAAATATATGAATATGAGTTTCCCACGGCATTGCTTGCGGCGAGATTGACATGTTCTATAGTTTCTAATTAATTGAGAAGTGGGACTACATAACTGCATAACTATGACCATTAAAAAGTATAAAATAACTTCTTTTAAAATGGTAGGTAATAGGTCAGTCCAACTGAAGTCGGCGTCTTACAATATTTTAACCAAAAGCAGACTTCATTTGGACTGACCTATTACCTACCCTTTGAAAAGAAGTTATTGTTTGCTTTTTGAAGGCGGTTTTTGAAATAGAGGGTTAAAATAGAGTCCCTAACCTATACAGGGTGTCGGGTTTCTTGTCGTCCAAATGAATAATTTAAATAGGTCATCTTGAGAGCTATCAAAAACACCCCCATATTATGTTCAGTGATTTTTAGTACTTTCAGAGATATTGATAATTTTCATCGGATTTGGTTTTTCCATACCAAATGAACCCCATGTTTGTTTTTCATCTAGTATGGAAAAACCAACTTTGTGTGATTACACAAAAAGTTGTCATGAAGTAAAAACCGTAATGTAGCTTTAAAAACATCTTAAGTTCATAATGTTTGTAACAATGTAAGAAAAGACTGAAAAAACATTGAAATAATACAAGAGCTTAAGGGTTTTTCGTACGATGGACACAAGGAAAAATTACAAAAAATCCGATTAAAATGATCCAATATCTCTGAAAGTACTCAAAATCGCTGAACAGACATGGGGGTGTTTTTGGTAGCCCTCAAGATGACCTAATTAATTTTTTCATTTAAACCACAAGAAACTCGACCGACATCTTGTATATACCTATAAAGCTTTAGCCATTTCAAAGAACCAGGGTCTTGACGGATGGACAGACGGATACACGGATAACATAGTCATCTTGGAACATTTCCGTTTTTCAGTATAATTATGGTACGGAACCTGAAATTATTGCTGAGTAGTGCCTACATGTTTGCTTCTTTATCTATTTACGACACGTAATAAAAGCTTTCACGGTTGACTGAATGAAAGACAATGCTCAACCTTAACTACTCGACAGGTTGCCAGCAGTTGCTCAATCGCGCCGACGGATGGGCCCAGCAGCACCATATCATCGGTATAGCTCACGTTATTTATGTATAAAGGTGCTAAACCGATCTATCAACTCGTTGACATATAAATTGAACAACTTTGGAGACGTTGTACCCCCCTGCCTAACCCCACATTTAAGCCTGTACTCGCCGGGTAGAGTGTTAGCCCATCTAACTTGGTTCGCCTGATTGTCGTACCAGTGTCTAAGGACAGCCACACACTCCGACGGCAGACCGATCTCCCCCAGTTTATGCCACAGCAAGTTATAGTCGACTCGGTCAAAGGCTTTTGACAGATCGAGAAAACAGGCATAAACAGGGGTTTTTTTGTCTGTGTAATATAATAATATTATTGCCTAGGCACGGAAATCCTAGTTTCCCCCGAGGCATATATAATGGTTTTCTTAAACAATGCGAGATAATTATACAAATAAAAAAACAGGAGAGGAAGGTTATATATTTTTTCTCAAAAATGACCGGAAAAGTTGACATTACTAAATACTGAGACTCGAAGTACAGAGTTTACAGACAGTTCCCAAATTAAAAAAAAAACATTGCGTGCTCGCTACACAAGCCCGCAATGTTGCATACAAATTTCATTGTTACCTTGTTTGTAACATTTTAAAAAGTGAAAACGGCCATAATAAAATGAGGGCACAAGTCTTATACATCCATATTTTATTCGAAACGTAACTTTTTTATCTGTGTCTGGAATAGCTTGAGTTTTTTTTTCTAAAAAAAGCTTGCGTTTCTTCTTGTCATAAAAATAAAGGCGGTGGAGAGTGATGTTAGGGGCCATTTGCAACGTTAAAAGATGGCGGACGTGTAATTTGTTTTAGACTTTATTTTTTGGGTAATTAGGTGTTCAAAGTTCTTTTCTGATAGTGATTTGTACTTTTTATGCCTTTGTGTCGCACAGTGATTGAAGACTTGGACTTATTTCGTGTATCTGGCATCTTTCTTCTCGTTTCAAGTGGACTCGCAGTGGTGCAGAGGTTAAAACTATATTGACCTCTGACCTAAAAATCACCGTACAACGTTGCCCCCAATCTTCCTAGAGAAGATTGGATTGTGTTTTATTGCTATATTGATTTATACTTATATATACTTGACACTGGCGAAATCACTTCACGTGGAAACGCCATATCCCCGCGGTAGTAGCTGTTCAAGTCGCCGTGGGGGCAAAGAAAGAAAAAGAGTGATGTTATTTCCCGTGAAGTTTCTGTTTATATACGATTTGTATGTTTCGATTTTTGAGAAAAACACTATATATGCCTCGGCAGGAACGGCAATTGCGGGCCTCGTATTTTTAAACGGAATCGCAAGCTCGTCCGTTTAAACCAAATCTCGGCCCGCAATTGCCTGCTTCACTGCCTAGGCAATAATGTACTATTTCTCAAAAATGACCGGAAAAGTTGACATTACTGACTCCATACTGAGACGCGAAGTACATAGTTTACAGACAGTTCCCAAATTAAAAAAAAATTACATTGCGTGCTCGCTACACAAGCCCGCAATGTTGCATACAAATTTCATTGTTATCTAGTTTGTAACTTTTTAAAAAGTGAAAACGGCCATAATAAAATGAGGGCGCAAGTGTTATTCATCCATATTTTATTCAAAACGTAACTTTTTTATCTGTGTCTGGAATAGCTTGAGTTTTTTTTTCTAAAAAAAGCTTGCGTTTCTCCTTGTCATAAAAATAATGGCGGTAAAGAGGTGAGGTTATTTCACGTGAAGTTTGTGTTTATATGCGATTTTTTTCTTGCGATTTTTGAGAAAAGCACTATATATGCCTCGGCAGGAATCGCAATTGCGGGCCTCGTATTTTTAACCAATACCAATTCTCGGCCCGCAATTGCCTGCTTCACTGCCTAGGCAATAATGTACTATTAAAAACCTTTGACAAATTCGGAGAGAATGTTTGTTTGAAAACTACGAGTATTAGTTAAGATAGTTTTCCACGCACAACGAGCCGCCGGCGCCGCCAGCACCGCAGGGCCCCGCCGCCGCACCACACTGCAGGGGCCCTAGACAAGATGCATTACGCCGAGTCGCTTTTCTGTTCGTTTCGTTTTTAAACCAATCGCGTCACTGCTAGATCACGTAATACGAAAAGTCACGTGATCTAGCAGTGACGCGATTGGTTTAAAAACGAAACGAACAGAAAAGCGACTCGGCGTAATGCATCTTGTCTAGGGCCCCAGCAGCACCGCCCCGCCCACACGTTGGGTGAACGGGATTTTTTTCACGGTCCTTTTGATTTTATACGCAGTAGAGAGCACATTTTATCCGCAGGAGAACTAAGGTTGCCGACATAGCCCGAAGAATAGCTAAACTGAAGTGTCAGTGGGCGGGGCACATCGCACGCAGGACTGATGGCCGATGGGGTCACAAGGTTCTTGAGTGGCGTCCGCGGACGGGGAGACGAGCTGTAGGTAGGCCTCCAACAAGATGGAGTGACGACCTTGTAAGGATCGTGGGAACGCGGTGGATGCGAAAAGCACAAGACCGGTCTGAGTGGAGAGCCTTGGGGGAGGCCTATGTCCAGCAGTGGACGTCTTTCGGCTGACATGATGAGAGAGCACTTTTAAAAACCGATATCGACATGGACGGAAAATGTTTTCATATGGTTTTTTTACTCCTAGAAGTAAAATGAGTCACTTTCCGTCCTTGTGTTTAAATCGGAAAACTGTTCTTTCCGAGCATGTTTGAGAAAAGTTTATTTTTGTATACCTACCCTTCGATGTGTAGGAAAAAGGTAATCCAAGTGTAAAAGTGCTAATACAAATGCTCGCGAATAAAACCTAACGCAAATTGTAAAACCACGATGCTTCATTCGAATAGAATCCCCGCTGCGCTGAAAATCTCTGCAGAAATATGGTTAAGGCTTCTTAAAAGCACATCTGGAACCACGTATTGGACGTAAATTTTAAAATTCAATTTTTCTTCATGGTCTCGGTTATATTGAAACGATCCCATAAGTAGGTAAGTACTTATTGATGAGAAAAGTTATAACGTTTCAGTTGGATTTTAGAACTTATAATATTTTAGACTGACATTTTTACTTTTAAAAACTTAAATCCAATCCCACGCAACGCAATAGAGAAAATTCATGACTTTTTTTACACAGTTTCAATAAAAGATGATTCGTGGTTCATATAACCAGCAGCTGACAATTTTTTTTTTCGAATATGTATAAAAATAACGAAGATATCATTGGTTCGTATCTCTTTTTAACAACACATAATTTAACATGGAGTTTATAAATATGGCCGACCTGTTACATGACGTCACAGTGCATATCGGATCTTTATCTGTCTAATTGCTAATTAACAGTTTAAAATGATCATTCGTATTTTTTGACCAATTTTAATATCACTGTCTCTTTACGGTATTTTCATTATTTTGTTAAGAAATGCGATTTAAAAAATCCAAGCACATTTCCTATTGTCGGAGTGTTCTACAAGTTTGTTTCCATTTTTTTTAAGGATTTTATCAAAATTATGAACAATAAGCTTTTTTAATAATCTTCGGATTCTTACAATTTGTGGCTACGTAGATAGATATTAGTTTTTTTCCAAAGTTCTATGCTGTGACCTGTTAATATTTATAAAGCAAACGAGATTTGAAATGATAATACAACACTTTGCGTTACAAGTGGCACCGAGACGTGAACAAAATATACCATGTATGTTTTAGTGGCTAATAAAGTTCACTGTCGACGCTAACATGCTTTATGTCATAAAGTAATATTAAACACACGACCGTCGCGTCATCAATCTTGGCTGCTCCCAAGCCCACTCTGACTTAAATGTAATATAACTGCCGTGTTTTAACGTTATTTCATAAGTATTACTCTACAACATAAGTAGAAGATAAGTACAATTAAAAGTTAAAACGAAACTAATTAAAATTAAAATAAAACTAAGCTACTCAAATTAAAATAAAACTAAGCTACTCAAATATTAAAGATGTAAATAATAATCACCACTATAAAAAGAACACCCCCTCTAACAGGTCCGCTCGCGGCATGGTCCCTATGACACTGGCTGCATTACCTCTCTGGATAGCTAGCCCAATCCTTTGGGAGAGGTAAGCACCAGCTCTAGGATCTCCGTAGGTGTCTATGAGCCGGGATGACAGAGCCTTCATAAAGCTTTTCATGTCAGCTGACCAAGGACCCATGGTCTCCACTGCAAGTGCCACAAATTCATAATTATTTAATAATGATGAATATTTGCGGTCGCTACAGGACAGCTGGTACAGAGGCAGTGGCAAGCGAACGACGGATCAGATCATTAATTGTGCCGTGGAAGTACAAACTTATTAGTATTACTTAATAGTAAGTAGTTTATGCAACAGTTGTATAACAGAGGTCTAAAAAGACTAGTTGCATGGTGAACATCGTAAAGGAAGACGCCGCATACAATACTTTTCACACCACATACTCGAAATTGCCCAATTATATATCATGCAAACCTCACCTAAAGTAAGTCATTATAGCCATTGGCTAACCAGCGGGTTACAATGGGATTCAGTACCAGGCGGGTTATAATATGGTACTGAATCCTATTATAACCATAAGTATAATTAATAACTACACGTAGAAGTGAATCTCCTGTACCCAGGCCCAAAATGCCGCGTTTTAAATACCTACTTCCCCCTCCACCCCGCTACGTCGTACGATGCCACAGACATACCTATACACAGTGCCCGGTTTTCAAAGTACATTGAAGTGTTAATTGACACTTAAAGTCCATTGTCTTTAGTAAGCTTCATTGTACTACATACTGATTTAATTTGCACGGTATGTAGGTACCTATACTCACCATTAAATATGTCTGAGAAGTCATATTTTAGGGTGTGTTCGTTTCAAAAAAATACTAGTTGAAAAATATTACTTGAGTTCTGATGGTTGTTTTTTGCGAAATTGTTGATGGCGAGTAGTATCATTGGCGGCCTTAAGTACCAACGGCTTTCTAAAACGCTATCCTGTAACCCGTATCATAGCGCTCATAGCAGCGTAAATATTTAAAAGGCTATATTTGTAAAGGCTTTAGCATTATACCTATTAGCGTAAAACACCGCTGCACAGAGAATGATGGATTAATTCATGACGCCCCGAGCCTGTATGGTTCCCGGAATATAGCGTCGTTCGTGTCAGTCGGATCGTAATGAAAGATGAAATCCCGGGCATAATAATATGTTCTTATACAAAGATCTATTGTTCGGGGAAACTAATTCTTATATTTGGTATTCGGATTCCGAATTACCTAAGATTGGTAAAAATCAATTAACGTGTTCGGATTGGGTTTGCGGCGAATGTTAAAACAAGAGGAATTTAATATATACCTATTTCATACTTCAAAGTTCTACAAATAAGAGTCTTTACATACTATATTACTGAAAAATGTTCAACGAATCTTAAAAAGTTATAAGCGTTATGATCGAATGCACCGTAGCAGTTCCGAATATGCACTTATAATTACTGTATGTCGGCGTTCGATGCGCCGCCCCCCCCTAGAAAATGACTAAAGGCGCCGTCAATAGAACTTGCAAAAGATGTAAACAAAACCAAATTAACCAATTCACCGTGATAACTCAATAAGCACGTACTTTTAAAGATCAGTGACGTCTTTGCAATGATCATTATTTTCATATTAAGTTCAACTATTAATTGTACGTTATTTTTATCAAAACACGCTTGGTGAATATTTGAGCTTATGTGTCAATCAGAACTAAATCGTTCACAAGTTCTATTGACGGCGCTTTTACGACTTTACTTAAAATGATGTGCACCGAATATACTGACACACATTTTAACCTCCGATAAAAATAAGGGTGCTATAAGTGTCAGAAGAACTTACCTAGACCAATTAAAAGAAAAAGTAGGCGTAGTGCCGTAGGCGTAGTGTGTTAAAGAGAAGGCTTGGAACAGGCAAGAATGGAAATTACTCCACCGACAAGAGCATAGCTCTTAAGTAAATGATGATGATAAGTGTCATCTGTGTATGTGTCGTTGTGTGTTTGTCTCTATCTGTGGCATCGCGTAGCTCACAAACGGATGACCTGATTTAGACGCAGTTTTTTTAAGTAAGTTTTGTTTAATCGGGATGTTTATTTTCTTAGCTTGTTTGAGCCGTTAAAAGCTCTAAAAGCTCTGACAGAAGAGGTAGCCATTATATGTACAACGGGTTTTGATCTATTTTAGTTATTTTTGTAGTTAGCTTGGCTGACGCCTCACTTAAAAGCTCGCGGCATATTGCAACATTTGCGACACCTTGTTATGATATTGTATCATAGCCATTATTACATTTTCAAGCTAATCTCTTGTGGCAACACTCCGTCACATATGTTGCTTAGATTAAAGAACGCCATTTCAAGAAGAAAAAACCATGCAGTTAGGTTATACACTCGCAGATTGTATATTTTAAATAATGAAAGACAAGGCACCTTGGCGATCACGATCTGACGCAGGAAAAATTTGCGCGGCAATTAAAGATTTGTCAGTTACTTTGTAGTGACCGGATTGTAGGTACGGTTGGACTCTGAAGTAGCTATTCTCTTAAACACATCATACATAAGTTACTATCATGTACATTTGTAGTGCAACTATGTTAGAACAAAAGAAGTCTTGCTTAAAATCGAATATATGTTTATTTTGTCTTTGTTTGTGTCGAGTTAGTCGAATGAAATTAATTAGCATTTTGTTAATTAAAACTAATATTAATATTTTAAAACGGTCACATGTAACTTTATTTGTAAACAATATTTTTGTAAATGGATAATCAACCTGTAATTGCTCTTTGAGAGGATTGTGAACCTAAAAATTGCCATACAAAATGCGAAAACGTTTCTCTACCTAGCTCGGTTTTTACGATTTTTGAATATGTTCTATCATATCATGAAAAACTATGTCTATAAGTTTCCCTTTCCACAAAAATACTTCTTAGAATAAAACAAATTTAATAAACAAAAAACAAAAATGTACAGACTTTGTTCTTTATGATAACTACAACATATTCAAAAATCGTGGAAATCGGACTTTATTTAGGAGCTAAATTTGTATGGATTTTTTTGACAGCTACGCCAATTTAACGGCCCTTCGCAACCTCATAAGTTGTTAGAGTAATACGGCATACAATTTATAACACTTTAAAATCCAATATTTTAAATCCATCTCTAGAATCGTACAAGTTATAATATATTTAAAACTTATTTTAAATACTCATCTAGTTTTCTCAAAATTCACAGATAATTAAATCCAGTAGCATCATCCAAACACGATGAAAGCCTAAGCTTTCTGACATTGCGACGTTTAACTTTGTAAAATGCTGCGTAGGTGCGTCTTTTTGTCCTCAATTAAAATGCTAACCAAGTCATTGAAGGGTGCCCTTTCGAGCTCTATTAATATATGCAAAACCGGTCGTTCTTGAGAGTGAGAGAACTTTTCAAGCACAAGGAATATATGCGAACATATCGAGACGCGGAGCATGTATTCCTTTGAATATTTAAGTTTGAGTTTGGTTAGCTTTATCGAATTCCGCAAAGACAACTTTACCCTGAAAAATAAACAGAATTAACCAATCAGCACCCGAGAAGGCTTTCGCATCACGTCGTGGCCATCGTGGGTGTCCTTCGCACACAAGCACACGCAATAGCCCCACGCCGCCAACGTCTTGTAACTTATTTGAATTCCTGACGCACATTGTCTCACGCTATCCTCAGCCCTCGATATTGCCAAACCGCCGCAGCGAGCTCGGATTGTGTTTAGAATAACAATATTTACAGTCATTATATTAAATGCAAACATTTACTTAGTCTCTCTTTGACAGGTGTGTCAATACAGGGGCCGATAAAAATAATCTCTCCTGTTCGGTACTTTATTGCTCGTCAACGGGAAATTTAAAAGTGAAGCAGCAAATTTCGCCTCCGCCATTTTGTTTATCTGGGTCAATCAACTATTCTTTGTACACTATTTTTTTCACTATTGTTTGTGGCTTCTAAGTATAAAGAAAAACTAAATGGGTTTTCTTTAAAATATTGCGTGTTTTTATTACACACCCGGTAGATATATTTATTAAACAGATAAAATATCTTCTTTCACTAGTAACTTAGTGGACAATGCTGTCCCCAGTTTTGTATGAAAATAATGGTTGGTCCCCTAAGTTACTAGTATTTTTGGCAAAAATGTTATTCTGATTTGGATAGCTTATTTTCACTTGTACTGATAATGAATCTATTGATTAAAACATATACTTTATACCGTGGCTGTGGTTTAACAGTGTTATATAAAACATACTAAAATGTAGAAAGAATACTTGATTGACCCATCTGCTTCCTAAAAAAATGGTAACCAACCTTTCTCGTTAAACAATTGTTATAATTTATTCCGAAAATTTGGATTGAGGCCGGCAGGTTTAGCGTTAAGATGACGGTCCTTTCTAAGGATTCGTAATAAAGGAGAGGAAAAATGTGCTTATTCAGATTCCTTTCAGATTGTATTTGAATTTGCATAAAACTGTTTTCAAATTCTCAGATTATGTGCAATCTTTGTTGTTTCCCACTCTAGCCGTGACATTTACGCGGGCTTATTGTTTCGTTTATTTCTCTGAACTGAGAACATCTGGCGTACCTACACCTGGAGCCAATTTATGAATTTGGCAATTTTCAAAAAGGTACAATTTGCAATTTTTTCGGGTCTTAACTGGCAACATTTGCCGCTACTTTTATTGCCATTTTGTGACGTTTTTTTTTTTAATATTTATTTATTTGGATTAACAAACAGTCACAACAAGAAGTTAAATTACAGAAACAAACTTAAACAATAAGATGACATTTGTGTGACCAACACCGTTAACCACAATTACATATATTATGCTGAGCTTTTCGGAGTATTACAGTGCCTATACTAAAGTATATTGTTATATAGTATACTAACCCTCTCATTAATAAACGCGTGCGATAGTTAATGTATGCTGTAAGTATGATTTGGCCTTATTGAAGCAACTTTTAGTTTTACATTGTGAAACCAAATTGGCATTGGGCGACGGAGTCGTACCTTAACACTTAGGCGGGTAATTTGTTTCCTTAATACTTTATCTGTTTTGCTCCTTTAATCTCCACTTCTACCTATATTTGTTTAGGTATAGAGTCTTAGAAGTTTCTCGGCAGCTTCAGGGGGTGGACGCTACTAAACTAACAGAAGGACTAATTGAAACGCCCGAGGAAAGGACTTGCGATAAAATTAAAAGTGCCATCGACTTCAGTTTCAACAAAGGATTTCAAGATTACCAAGGCAAGAGAAATAAAAACTGAAGCCATTTATTCAGACATACTGTATTCAGAAAATATTGTTTTACTTAGTAGTTGTTTTATTATAAAATATTAGCTGCGTTCCAGCGTTTTCATCGTGGCAATGGTCAAATTATCTAACACCTTTAAGCGAACAGCTTCCTTATTTTTATCTAACCTTGCCATGCTATTATTTGCAAAGCTAACTATAACTTATGCGTGACAATAACAAAACCGTTGCATCGCAGTAACTCGACCGCTCATCAAGCCGACAGCGAGAAATGCGGTTTACTTCAAATACAATCAAGCGGCGGCGCTGTAATTTGCTTCAGCGGCTGGATCCAATAAGACACGCAAAATTGATTTGTATTACTCGTCTTTCAGCTGAACCAGGGCACAGTACAACTTACATTTGTTCCCTTGATGTTCACAGCGTCTCTTTCGTTTTAGTTTAGTTAGAAAAGGACGAACTCAGCTACGAAGTGGCTAAAGTTTAGTTGTGCCACGTTGTGCGAACAGCCTTATCTTACCAACAAATCAAGTTTTTCAAGTCTGATTTCTGATTTTTGCTGGCTATCTGAAAATGTTAAAATGTAATTTTAGTAATAATTTTATACCTGGCAAATGGAAGAAAAACGGAAGATCTATGCCTGGAAGAGTAACAAAATGATCGACAGCCTCTCTGGCTACGACCATAGCATTGTCGGATCTTACTAGGGTACGTACTTAGGGTTAGCAATTTAGATATATGGCATATTATGTAATGCGTGCCACCTTGACACCGCGCACCGACAAAGACCGAAATAAATAAACTATGCAAATATTATTTCCCATAAAATAATCCTACCCTACATAATACCTACCTTTTCAAATGGCTTTGAAATATAACGAAGAGAGTTTAAATGTGTATACACAAATTCTTACATTTGGACATATTTGATTTCTTGTCTTATATTTAGAAATAAGGTCCGTAAATACCGAATGGTGCCACTTTAACATATAATAGAGCGTTTATAATCTCCGAATGCTGACGGCGCGGCAAATACAGTATTATGGAAAATAATCGTATGGGCGCCATTTCATCGATTTCTATGTGAAAAATATCTACATATGTACTATCAGCCCAAAGGAACCCTGACCCACCATAGAACGGTGTCACAGTATCATTATAAAACAATTTGTTTGATATTTCTTACGGCTTGAATCCTATTTATCGTCATTGTGACACAGTTTTATGATGGGTTACCTATAGATGGGTAACTGGATCCCGTAGTCTAAGTACGTAGTGGTGACAGTAGTGTCAGGATGAGCAATGACATTGGGTAAATTGTCATTAAATGGCCACTTAAGAAATTGACAACTAGTTTCTGGCCAAAGATTTGATGTACTAGGTATTCCAGTTTAGTCAAAGAAATATTAGGATATCTTGTGGCCAAAGTGGCCAGTTACCCGGGCCGGGGGGTACTGCTTTCAAATGACTGTATCTACCTACCTTTTTGCATGCATTTTACCGGGTATGATTTTTCTATCAAGCAAAAAAATAAATTTTAATTACGCTTAACCTTTGTCTGAGGTACCTTTCTCTGAGTAAGCAGGTGACTTAACACAGGTAATAAAGTTATTACAGTAGCTAAAGTAACACCATTTATTTTTACCTACGCAGCTACGTCAGATATATGAATCTTGCTGAATAGAGACAAAATCTATACTTACATAATATACATACATACATACATTAAATCACGCCTGTTTCCCAGAGGGGCAGGCAAGGACCACTTCTTTCCACTTGCTACGATCTTGACAAATTTATTTCGCTTCTTCAACATTCACACATCGAGTCATACATAAAATAAGTCTATAAAAAAGTTGTGACTGTACATAACTGCAAATTTTGAAAGAAGATTCAGGTAGGCGGCTAATTAAGCGACGCTGGGCCTCTATTCCCGGCGCTAAAAACCATATCGTAGTTGACCTGTTATGGTACTTATGGTATTGTATAACGCCAGCCGCCATTACTGTCAAGTAAATAAGAGCTATCAAAACGGTGACAATACGATGACAGCTCAAACACGATATTATTGTTTTAACTGCCTGGAATACCGGCCGAACTGAACTTTACTTGTGGGAGGACCTTGTGCAGGGTCCGTCCGGGTTGGTACCACCATCTTATCCATTAACCTACCGCCAAGCAGCAGTGTTTGCAGTGTTGTGTTCCGGTTTGGGGATAAGACCGCTGGTGAAATTACTGGCATAGAGGCATTCCATCTTAGTCCTCAGGGTTGGCAGTGCATTTGCAGTCTTGTGAATGCGAATGTCTATGGGTCTCAGTTTCCACTTACCATCAGGTGGCCTGAGTGCTCGTTTGCCTTCCAATGCCATAAAAAGAATTGTTAAGTACGTTACGGTACCTAAGCGACAATTTCAAATGGACACAACAGAGTAGCCATTTACATTAAAAAAAGGTCTGCAAACAAAATTTTTAGTCCCATTTTAAATAATGACCCTGTTTAAATAGCTTTGGTTTCCCATTTGTCACGTATCGTTTTTGGCAAGCGCAATCCAGGCAGCGACCCGCGCTGCGGCCAGCGCATTGTTTTGGCTCCGGTCCGTGATGGGGTCTAATGAAACTCTTCCCATGCGTGAAGATTAAATTTAGAATTTTCATTCCAAATGCAAACAAAGGAGTGTAAACTGTTCAGGCTGTCGCAGACATAACCGCTCGGCCCCGGATCGCCACCGCCTCAGCTCAAAGCGAAACATTGAAAAGTGAACTTTGAACTATACTATAGTTCAGAAAGTATGATTTGTCCGTCTGTTGTCTACTTTGCGATTTTTATTCTGCGTTAAGACTTACCGGACCTAACCTAACCTTTCAACCCACTGTGCTGTTTGAAGAACGAGGGCACTTTTACCTTTCGTTTAATATTAAAAAAAGATCTTAGTGAAGATTACAGACGGCCAATTCATATTTCCGGAATTATACGTTACATTTTTACAAGTAAAAGTGAAAGCAATAGCTAGGCTTGGGCCTTTGGTTGTCCACTGAATTAAATCAAAACAATACATACATACCTTCACGCCAGTAATACCAGAGTGGGCTATGCAGAGCTACAGAATTACAACTTAAAAAGTTGTTGATAATTCAGTAACCACAATTTGCACAAATAGGCTAAGATGTTTACCAGCATATTTAGTGACAGGTTGCAAGCCCATCGCCTAACAGTACTACCAAGCCTATATTACCTTAGACGCCTCTTACGAAATCCACGGGAAGACATGTTGTGGCACTATTCTAACCCGGCAACCACACAAATCAAAACAATATTTTAAAAAAAGTTGTTTGTGTTAAACAATATATTTGTGAAATTAATGGTAGGTAAATGAAAAGTTGGTTGTGAAATGAAAATTTGTGAAATAGTTTCGGTTAAACATTAGTGAACCGCCTAACGCACTCGCAATCGCAATCGAATTCAAAGTGGAACAATTGTTTTCATTTTGTATGCAGACAAGCCTTCGATTTTCAAAATTGAATTTTCATAGTTTTGCATTTGAATCGACGGGTCCCCGCTACGCGGAGCCCCTATTTCTGGATGGCTTGCCCTTCGGGCGTATAGAAAACGAACGCTGAAATACTTTTTTCATCTCACTAGCTCGGAAAGCCCTTTTTGTTTGTTTGATATCTATTGAGAAAATCGCTTTTTATCCACAAGTGAGGGAAGAGTTTTGACATTTGAAGGCAGCTTAAGTGATATTTGACAGCTAACCAAACGTAAAACCTTACAAGTGCTGAATTTTTAACATCACAATTAATGAATTGCATCGAGTAAAAAACACTAAATACCGTCTTACTAGGTACTTTATTTTAATTCATAAATATCAGCATTCAAAATTAACCTTCATTCTTGTTTAAAAAACGGATAAAATGTTCTGACAGTCCAAATAAGTCGATGTGCAAACAAAAAGCATCCGAAATAATAAAAAAAAAAATTACCTCAAAACTTTTCTATTAAGCCGTCAACGTTAAAATATTCGCATGTTTTTCTAGTTTGTTTTGTTATTATAAATGAGTGATTCGAGTGATAAAGACGTATTAACAAATGTGGAATTACAGAAAACCGTGCAAAATGCGGAACTGAGCTTACAGTACAAACCCTTTTCTTAGTTTCCTCGCTGTAGTGAGGTGAAAAGTTTTGTGTTATACACGGGTGAAAAGTTATTTTACGTCTCGTGTCTTGAAACACTTGCTACGCTCAGGATTCTATTTTTGAACCACTCGCTTCGCTCGTGGTCAATCATAGAATCCTTTCGCTAGCTCGTGTTTCAAATGAACACTCGCAGGTAAAATACAACTTTCCCCACTTGCATAACAAATAACTAATCTTTTATCGAATAAACATCAAAATACAAGATCAACAATGTCACAATTTACAGTGTAGGACCCCGTTTATTCACAATTCGTGTATTATTTATGTAACAAACCCTTAGAAACCCCCAAAAAAGTTCCTCTTGCTTTTACATTATGCTTGGAAAATTCCCATTGCAAGTAGCTACTAATACTTCGGGAAAGGTAACCCGTCTGGATTTTACGTAGGTAATAGGTATGCCCGAAAAGCAGTCAGGCGGGAACCAAGTCTTTTCGCTATTCAATATTTCATATTTCATATTTAGTCATTGCTTTACACGGGTATACAGGGTGGCTCATTCAAATCGGTCAATATGGGAAAGTCTGAAACTATAACACATACGAAGATTTGTTCTTAGGAACAATGTCACCGATTTTGATAAAAAGAAAAACTGCATTCATATTCTATATTCTATTCATGAATAGAAATAGTGTAAGTTTATTTTTTCAAAACAACCGGGTTCGATTCCCTATCTGGGTACAGATTTTTTTTCAAATGTATGAAGTTTTTCTTTTTATCAAAATCGGTGACATGGTTCAGTTTCAGACTTTCCCATACTGACCGATTTGAATGAGCCACCCTGTATAGTACGTACAGGGAGTTGTTATTCTGATAAAAAGTTCAGCCAAGTAACCCTGCAGGGCACCGCAGTATTGTTACTTACGTACTAAAATTAAATTACACATTAAACGCACAAGCTAAAATGTAACCAAATAAAGTTAAATATACATAATGTGATACATTTTATCAAGTAGTGGGTACTAGGTTGAGAATTAAATTAAATTATATTACATTTTACTTCAACATTTACAGCTGATAGTTTACAAATATTTTAAATAATAAGTCGAAAGACTTTGTCATCAAAAAAATCTTGCAAAGTATAAAAGCTTTTACGGACTAAATAAGTAGTAAGTATATATATATATTATTTTTTTAGAGTGTTGTCGTTAATCTCGTTTTTTATATTTTCTGGATATAGTTACAAATTTTTATGCACATAGCGTAAGTACTATACATTTAAACTATGCATTTTTAATTTTGAAGGCGGTAAAGGTATTTTATGCCAAGGACGTAGATTGCGTGGTTGTTGCTCATTTGGAAAAAGATGTCGGTATTTCCTTATAAATATACAAATCTCTAAAATGTATATGGACGGCAGTGTAAGTATATTTAAGGTCCGGAAATATGTTTTGCGGCTTTCAGTCTGCATGATGTTAGCCAGTATTCTTACGCTCTTACAAATAAGTCTTTCTGCGCCAAATACACTATTCTGTTATCTATTTAAATAGAATGGAACGAGATATATGTAGGTTGTTAATGTTGTCATTTTTCGTCTCACCTCTAACAATCGCCAATACTTATTTCAATTGCTGATATATTAAAACACATTTTTTATAGAGCAAGAAGGCTCTCAGGATGGTAGAGAAGGGATCTGAGACCCTTTGATATTTGAATTATCAAGACTACAATCTCAAGACTGCAGTTGTAAAACTTCAAATGCGTTGCTAACTCTGAGGAGGTAGTGTTTTCATGATCTCTGTTTTTTGCGTATTAAATAGTGAGTAGGTAAGTTACCTACTCACGCTTAGTTTTCGTTATTCGTTAAGTTTAAAACTTGAACCAGTTACCGTTATGTTTCATTGTTAATGAGCAGTTGATGACCATGCAAGGTAGATTGCCTATTTTAATACTAGAGTCAGTTGTAATTATTACAGGCACAAACGCACGTGTATTCTACTGAATACGATAGTTGTTATAGCTCGCTGCTTAAATACAAAAGCGCCACAAATCAACAGATACAATTTGATTTAAAACTTAAAGTAAATAGTACCTATTTCGAATTAAAATGCAATACAAACGCATTTGGATTTGTGTCGCTTATGTATTTAAACAACGAACTATGAACTTCTTTGTGAAACCGAAGTGTTCCACTAAATTTTTAGTAGTATTTATTTTGCACTGAAAGTTTCTTTAATATATAAATAAATGTATTGATTACCAGGCAGCAAACGCTAATCTAATCCCCTATAACAACGCTTACGGCTTTTAAAAACCTTGGAAACTAATTAGTATACATTTCTGAACTGAATAATTTTATTTTTACAATATATTTACCGTGCAAATCCTTTAAGCGGCTTAGGATTACCATAATTGGAAGTTCTGGCGACACGAGGCAGGAGAGGTGACGCTGTGATGACTAATAATTTCATAGATAATAGTGTACTACAAAACATGTTGACTACATCGACAACGCAGTCAGCCTAGTTGGAGTGACCGTGCCTAGTTAGCGGTCTTCAAGCTAGCGGTCCCGGGTTTGAACGCGAGCATTTGTTTCTGAGTGTTGGGTGTTCAGTATTTTTCTCTATATAGGGTGTCCTATAAACCGACGTAAACCCACCTAGGTCTGATAGAGCAGCTAAAAAGCTATCGATTTAAATCTCATGTATGTTCAGCAATTTTTACTAGTTTCGGAGATATTGATCATTTTTAAACGACTTCAAAAAAGGAGGAGGTTCTCAATTCGTCTGTGTTTGTATGTTTGTTGCCTCGGAACTTTCGACTGGGTGACCCGATTTTGATGATTCTTTTTGAAAGCAGGTGCTTTCCGTTTGGTCTTATTTTTATCAAAATGAAGATTTGATGATGGAGTCCATGACTATGAGTTTCCCACGGCGTTGCTTGCGGCAAGATTGAACTGTTCTACTGTAGTGTCTTATTAATTGAGAAGTGGTACTACATAACAGCATAATTATGATCACAAAAATGAATAAAATAAAATAAATGCTTGAAAAAACAAATAACCTGTTTTTTTGTTATTTTCCCTTATTTCATATGTTTTTCAGTGAAACCTTACATAATTAGAATCATTTCGAATCAGCAACCTAATTTCCCTTTTTTATGTAATCGCATAAAGTAGTTTTTTCACTACAAAGTGAAAAGCAAACACTGGGAAACCTAGTATAAAGAAACACACTACGTGATTATTTAAAAAATATTTTAAAAAACGGGAAAGTGTCTTTATCGTTGCCCATGGTACCTACAAGCCTAGAGCTCAGTTTGGGACTAGGTCAATTTATGAAAGATTGTCTCTAGATAAGTATATATTTATACATTACATAGTTGTATTCTGCGAATGATAGAATATAACTATTTAAACACTTTCGCCGTGATAGCTAGCCGACAGCCAAAGATTTGCCGAAAGATGACACCCCTTCGGCCAGAGTTCCTCAGATATTTGGTCGCATTAGTGACTGTAGAAATGGAAAAAGATTTTTAAAAATTCAGATCGTGCGCTCTGTTGGGTAGGATTGTAACTATATTTTATTTTCAATTTTCCTTCTTATATGTCTGCAGAAACGACTAGAATATAAGCTCAATTTACGCTTTCTCAGTTGCTCAGTGCATATCTTATGGACAGGAAATACTGAGTTACAAAGTAGTTGCTGGTAAGTTGAGCGTGTCTCCTAGGACCACATAGTTATACGGGACGAACTGGAACAAGTCAGTTTTGGTGTAAGAGGGAACATTTTGTCTCGGAAACAACTCCCCTGGCCTCAAAAGAAATAAGATAATCATTATGTAAAGATGTGTACTTTTATGCAAGAACTCGTATTATCAGACACTAAAAAAAAACTTTTATAATAAGAGGAGAGCAGACAGAAAGGCGAGGTTTTTCATCACAGCAACACAAACAAGGAGGTTTTACTTTTTAAAGACCATGAGCAAAATTATATTATTTACTTCGAACGTGAGACAAACTAACTTTTGAATTATTTTTCAATATAAATGGGCTGGGTGACAAATAAACATGTGGTTTCATTTTTACCTGTGGTTTACTTTTTTTTTGTTGTATTTGTTTCGTTTTACATAATATGTTGGTGCTGCGCTGAGGTGATAAGACATTATGTGCTAAGGATTATAGGATTCAATTATAGATTTGTTCGCTTACTCGGGATTCTTAATCAACACTCGCAGCAAAAACAAACTTGCTATCTTATTGCACAAATAGCTATTTTAAACTTAAATGAAAACAGAGGCGATTTTGTACATTTTATTGTGCGATTACCTGTTTAAATAACTTAAATAACGAAATAACCTTGGAAAATTGACTAAAAGGCAAGACCGAAAGACAAAGAGAGATGAACAATTTCAAATATACTTTCCACCCAGTTACTGTCAGCCGTCAACCGCCAAAGCAAGTGTACACGCAAAATGACAATAGTTTCGAAAGATAACTCCGAAAACAAAGCTGATTTCAGCAATGATTAGGGTCATTTGTACGCAAAACGTCGACATTTTAACGAAAAACGTATAAAACTTTTCGAATACAAATCAAATTCTGCTCAGAGACCGCTTCAATCGATTTCGTTTAATGAAATAACTTCTATCCGCTGGCTGGGTGACTTTTCTTTTGACTCGAATTTTCGGGTTGAATGTGGGTTGAATAAAGTATTGTTGGTAAAGTGGAAGTATTATTATGATAACACAAATTTTAGGGTTGTTTAGTTCTTACCTAAACAGACATAGCCTAGTTAAAATTAAAAAACTTAGTAAACAAAACATAATATTATTAATTCTGATTCATGAAATCATGAATCAAAGAATAAAGATTATTTATTATATATCTGCAATAATAACAAAAGACCTGCGCTGACTTTAATGCCAGCATTACGCTGAATTGGGCCCATTTCGGGGCTACTCTCTTCTTGTACAAATTAACCTGTTCTTTGTGTTGTATGTCACGAATAAATGATTTTCTTTCTTTCTTACTTTCATAATAGACTCCGCATATTATTTACTTTTGATGTTTTTTTTACAGAAGCCCCAAACAATACAATTACTTAACGTATTCTTTACGGTATTAAAATAACGATATCCCTAACTACAAGTGAACCTTTGCTGTACTCTTAGTGTAAACGCTAGAGGAAACTTGACCGGTTTCTTATTTTAATTCGTTTGCCTTTGTACATACTTTTTTTTGTCATGTTTATTTAGTCGCTTTCTCCACAATAAAGTGTTTTACACTAATATATATTTTCAGTTTCCAAAATTAAAACTACATAAATAAATGTCAGTTACACGGAACTGAGATTAATTAAAATTTCGTTGAAGCCCGCTCTGAACCTTTTGTGTTTTAATTAAAGTGACGTTTATTTACGTAAAATGTTTTTGTAAAGCATCGTGTGAACGTGGCACCTATGTATTGGGTCATCATGCAGAATATTATCCATAGCTGTACTATAAAGTATTGTTAGATATCAATAATGCTATTAGACATAATGAAATACCTTATAAGTTATAATTTATAAGTGACAACATCGTGTAAATTTCTGAATACCTTCATGATATGTTACAAGATGACTACAAAGCCCTAAATAACGCTTTATAAACGTATAACCGTAACGTACGTACGTTTTGACGTAAGCAAGTAATTAGAAAGAATTTTTCGCAATTCAAAGTCCTACATTTTTGTAGCTAGGAACATGAAATTTGGCATTAAGGCTTATAAATATGAGGATGTAAGTAAATGTACATTTTTTATTTTTTATTTCAGCTCTAACCGGACGAAATAGTGGATTTAATTAAGTTTTATGGGAGATACGTCATTTTTGTTGTCCAAATTTAAGAAATATAATTTTATCGTTTATGGAAATCCCACCCTAAAGGGAATAAAAAAGGGGTTAAAAATTTGTTCGGAATTCCCGTTGTTTCAAAGCTGACACTATAAATTATGTTTTCAAAAATCTGATTTAAATTGGTTCAATTTATTTTTAATTTTTACCAGCCGGCAGGTAAAGAGACGCGAATGTAATGATCAAACATTTATTATATTATATAAAAAAAATATTACGTAGTTTACGTAAAGTTACATTTGTGACTGGCAAAAAAAAATCTCATGCGGTGTGAATTGCCTTTGGATTATATGAAAATTCTGCGCTCCCTGAACATTTCTTTGATACAGCAACATAAAATGCCTTCAATTATTTCAAAATGGCCTCTGGTTTTTGTTTATTACATTACACCACATATAAAGCGCCCCATTCAGTGATAAGGGTCATTTAATTAGAAGGGCAGGTAAATAAATGGACAGCAACAAAGACCCGCACACAACTACATATACGAGTAAGTGACGGAAACCTGAAAGGACGGGGTTTTGTATTCATATCTATCAGAATGTAAACTCAAGTGCCAGTATGTTTGTTTTGTACGGTATTGGTTCTTATATATTTGTATGAAGGGTTCAAAGGTATTACTTGTTATATTATCAACTTCTGTAGCCATTGTTTGTTTATATACTTGGAAAATGTTTATAATTGGGACCAGCCAATTAACAGGTATAAAGTGTAGCTTAAGTAGGTTTGTTAAATAAATCAGTTTTAAATATGTTATTTATTAGGGATTCTAGTTTCTAAATACTTTGGAATTTTAGGTAAGTAGTGTAATAATTATGGTGGAGACATGTTACTCTTAAAATAAACAAGTGATTTTATTAAATCAAACTTATAGTACTGTGTTCATTTGCCCCTAGAAAATATATAATTATACAAAAAATGTATACCCTTTTAAGCGTAAAATTAAATATAGGCATGTAGTAGTTGGTAAAACATTCTTTTTTTATTAAGACACGATAAAAATGAGAATAAACAAAGAAACCGGCTAAGGGCAAATCGGAGATGCAATCTTATCTATCTTTTATTTCGCTTATATCATTATTTCATGATTTTCCTTTTTCATCCTATGTCATACTACTTTTCCCGTAAAAATTACAACTTTTATAAACTGCATTTCTTTGAGATTTTTCGCTTTACAACTTTGGATATTAGAGCAGTACCGAAAAACCGGAGCGTAAGTTGAAAATTACGTAGCATAAAACCTTAATATGCAATGAAGCCCTTTCCTGATGAAACCCCACTTTAACTAGTAGCCTTACTTTGAAATAGTGACCCTATTTAAGCCTCTTATGTTAATAAAATAATAATACACTTAGTCCCTAAAACAATTTGCAAGGCATAGGAATAAGTACCAACATTTCATAATTATATTTCAGTAGGTAGGTACTTCTTTACTTTTTGACCGACTCCAAAAAAAGAGGAGGTTCTATGCTCGACTGTAATTATGTTTTTTTTTCATTAATTTTCATCATCGTCTCAGAGATGAACAGATCTTAAGACCCTAAACCTAAATTGTTTGAACAAGCAATCCAACAAGTTCATTACGATCCCTCTTAGATCCGCGGAAGAGATAAGACAGGATTCAGCAAATTAGACTTTTGTTCTTGTGTTTAAACTTCTGGACACTTTGTTTTGGTAAACCGCCTTTTCAGCCTCCATTTCAAAGGAACATTACTTACTAAGTTTGCTACTAGGAGAAAGGAAGTAAACTGATTAAAATTGAGAAAAGGTAGCCAAATATACTGACTGCGTTATATACTAACCTTTGTTTCAGTGTCCCACTGCATAGGACTTACCTCTTTTTCGCCTTTCGTTTCTATTGATTGCAATGTTCCGTCAGTCGCCTTGAAACACGTCCAAGTGATCCCGTTACCTTCTTTCTGGTCTGCGTCTACTCCGGTTACAAAAGATAAGATAAAAGATTTAAAAAACAGTCTTTACACTCACATCTGCGATGCTGGTCTTGAAACGCCGCGCCGTTATAATATAAAAACAACAGCAATCATTTTTATATTGTTTTTATCAACGACAGTCCGCCCCGACAGTCTATAAATACCTCTTGTTCGCGGGTTAAAAAGAGTATTCATTGAAAGGCAACAACTTCGCTGTGCGCCTGGCATTGCTGATGTTTATGGGCGACGGTGACTGCTTACCATCAGGAGGCCCGTCGGCCCGTTTGCCTTATACGGCTATAAAAAAAAACTTGCCACATAATTTCAGTAAGATGCGGATCACTTGACACTTTTTGCTTACCTTGAAAAGCAGTATTTCTCCTAAACAGAGGGTGTAGCCAAGATGCAAACACTGCTTACGTTTCTGTTTTCTATCGACCGGAATGAAGTTGACAGAAGCGGTCGAATGATCTGTCATCAGCTTACGTCAATCCTATACAGGGTGGAAAACACAAACGCCATATGAACAGCCACTCCCTTTTTTTTTCAAAACAAAAAATACTGCAAGTCTCCTTTGCGCAGAAACTTGTTATTTTCAATATTTAAGGTAGTTGCCGTCCATGTGGAGTACGTTATTTCCAACTTATGGATTTTCGTAGATCGCTAACTTGGAGTTATGCATCTTTACTAGGGCCCCATCATGTCAGCCGAAAGACGTCCACTGATGGACATAGGGCTCCCCCAAGGCTCTCCACTCAGACCGGTCTTGTGCTTTTCGCATCCACCGCTTTCACTCCATCTTGTTGGAGGCCTACCCACAGCTCGCTAGCAGCAGCCCCAGCTTATATCAATCCTTACTTTAAAAACCGTATTTCTCTAGTTATAGTTAGAGTTGCCGCAAGCAGCTGACCTCTATAAAAGGTAGTTTATTCGCTTATTCGCTTGGACGAGCGTGGTTTGGTGCGTTAATGTAGGCATTCATTAAACTTAAGATGTATTGGTTGTTCATACCTCGCTGGGCAGAAATATTCTCGGATGAGCGGCTTCTTTCATGCACGCTGCGACGCTGCCTCCATCGCTATATTTACAACGTACTTTGTACGCTGCACAGTTAGGTTGAACGGACTGTACTTAAATTTTATTTTCAATATGGAATCAATTTTACTTTTATATATCGGCAAAAGATGTGAAAACTGTGAAGTAGCACTGTACTACTGTAGTAATAATGTGGGAGTAAAAGAGCTATTTAAATAAGTATTATTTTCTTGGAAATACTTTCAATTGTTGCTGGATTTGGTTTAGATTAGACTAGTTGTGATCTTGTTCGCTTTTACACATGATAAAAAAAAGGTTAAATGAATACATATGAACGATAAATCCTTAACAAAAGCACATTTTCGTACATAATATTTAGTATTTATATCGAACTTATTGAAATTAAACGTTGTTATTTAAATATTAACCTAATTCAAAATTATTAGAACTTTGGTCTTTGGGTATTAATTTAAAACATCTGTATAAAATCAATATAGAAATAGGTAGGTACAACAATAAGGACAATGATAAACGTAGATGTATACATACCTACGAGACGATCTTATACTTACGAGTACCTAAGTCAAATATCACGAAACAATTTAACGAAAAGGTAATCAATCGTACTTATTACTACCACCACCTGTTTCACAATCGACAAGTAAATCATATTTGAAACATAAATTTAACTTTTTCACTTTTTTATACTTGCAAATGGACGAAGAGAGAGCCAACTTAGTCTACGTTTTGACAACCTCCGAATCATAAATATTGTTTTTTTATTATTCCAGCAAAAAATAACGCTTTTTTGACAATCTTTGATTTGATTTGTAGTCATATCTCGGAGTACTTAAGTACATTTTATTCACTGTTCCGCGCTTCAAATACACTATGGACTAGCTCATGGTGAAATAGGAGCCCAGGGCCTCTATTAAAGTTTGTCTTAAAGCATATCGCTATCATATTGCCAATTTCATACCATTTTTATGTAATGGTAGCTCTCGGTAAAGGCGGTTGATAAATCGTACACAATGTATTTCATATAGGTACATACATACATACCTTCACGCCTGTAATCCCGGAGTGGGGTAGGCAGAGCTACAGAATTACCTACAACTTTAAAAACTTGTTGATAATTCTGTAACCACATTCTGCACAAATAGGCTAAGATGTTTACCAGCGTATTAGTGACAGGTTGCAAGCCCATCGCCTAATAGTACTACAAGCCTATATTCCCTTAGTCGCCTCTTACGACATCCACGGGAAGACATGGAGTGGCACTATTCTAACCCGGCAACCACACGGTTCAAACGGTTCTTCTGTAATGTAGTCGCTATTCTTTGA
Organism: Acleris emargana; assembly: GCA_927399475.2. Taxonomy (NCBI): domain Eukaryota; kingdom Metazoa; phylum Arthropoda; class Insecta; order Lepidoptera; family Tortricidae; genus Acleris; species Acleris emargana. The sequence continues at coordinate 16,381,484 of OV656837.1, forward strand.
GCTTTGTGAACTATAGCTCTGTACAACTAAGTATTTAATTACTCTAATTTACTAAAACTTAATAGCAGCTTACAAATTGTGCAGGTATTTTCATCGCTCAGGTACCTGCAAAATTTATGTTTAATTAGATGGTAATTTAAAAGTATTTTATACCTAGTAATTAAGTCAATGTACTCGTAGCAATAAACATATTCTGTGGCCCTAGTCAAAGAGTATGCAGTTCACTTATTTCTTTAGGGCTTACTGCGTATGTTTAATAACCATTTTTATTACGAGTTAAGAATGACTTATACCCTTTTTCACTATAGAGCCCGGCCGACAAGAAGTCAATCCTGACACATCGCACAACTATGAAGTTTCTGGATACGGATAATGGTGACAGCAGTCAAACAATGCTGTTATTACTATTCCTTCACACGCAACAAATAAGTTTAGCATTGTTTTATTGCTGTCAACAATGCCAATGGTCAAAAACTTTGTGGTCGTGCATGTGTCAGGAATGACTTCTCATCTGACTGGCCTCCTTTCATTTATGTGTTTTTAGTAGGTTTTTTTTCTAAATCAACGGTTCACCCTATGATCTTTGTCAATTCTCATGATCTGATGCTTAACGTCACTGTGACCCAGTTTTATGGTGGATCTGGGTTATTTTTTGCCGATTGTACATTTACTCAACCTTGCAACGTTATTTGAGTAGCGAGGCGCACTTTTATAGATTAAAAACACTAAAAATAAATTTTGGTCTCCGCTTCTCAAAGGTGTACCTCGACTTTGAGGCTCAAAATATTATGGTGCGAGAATTCAACTCCACAAAGTCTATTCCATTTTTCTCTATAGAATAACGCAATTTCGCTGTAACAAAGGCTCCTTTGTGTACCACTACAACCTACTGAGCATGTATCGCACATCGCACCGCAGGCTAGCTTCCTGTTCCTAATTACTCATAATTGGACATAGGGCAAACATATTATCTAGAAGGTTCGTAAGCGACAGGTTGATTTATTACAAGTTTGCTCGAACCATATAACATCACGTGAACACAACATTCACTCTATCATGTCACTTTAGAGAGTACTTTTTCTAATAAGTATTAACAGTACATAGAATCAGGTATTTCTGCACTGTAAATTAAAATAGCATGGCTCGTTGGTGCTCTTTAATCGCGGATTATAAATCTTTCTTCTAAACTCCTGTAAGATTAGATCTAAATTAGTTTTAAAGTTCAGAATCCGTTGTTATAGCGTACCTTGGACTTCTTTTGGCCAACATGACGATTTATGATGACAATTTAATATCGCGATGAAACGCTTCGTACGACATCAAACAGTTAATACACTCGAATTGAAAAGGTACGATTTCAATGTTTCCACTCGTTTCACGCACCTTCTCCCTTAAATTATCCATTTCCTCCGCCCCAGTTCCCGCGTCTTTGGCCGGCTCGCTCGCGGCTTAGATCTTACTTTATTAAAGCACGACGGTAAATAAAATGTGGGCTCAGAATCTCCAAATAGGAGGAAGAAGTAAACAAAACAAAAAGTTTGATAAACAATTTCAAGATGAAAATGCTTATGAAAATATCTTGCACACTGTTGAAGGCGATTGCTTAAAGTAAGACATCATAATGTCTAACAAGCTACACCAAAAGTAGGTACAGAGGTTTGAGTTCAGTGTGATAATTTAAACTTATAAGTTTCCAAATAAAATATATGACCTAACGAAGTGGTTTTAATTATGATATTGTGAGTTGACGCTCTCAAATCCTGTTATTTACATTTCCAGTACCTTAGCTCCAACGTAAGTTAGAAATAAAATTACAATTTTAAGATTTTAGACGGAAAGTGCTGTTAGTTGTCCCAGAGTGATGAAATCATTTAATTAATGCGGTCAGACTCGCAGACTCTTACCAACAGGCGGAGATGATCATTTGCTTTATGATATCTGTGAAAGCATCTCTGCATTAAAGTAAGTAATCGTCCACTTCATTCGGAGAGAAGGAGCGGCGAGAATTGCCTCCATTGTCGATTTATGACCTCCATAAACTTAAAACGTACGACTATACCAAAAACCACTAGAGATTTTTGTAGGCACAATTGAATAGAAACGCCGAGTCGTCAAGTTGAGGAGTTATTGGAATCGGAAGATTGCGGATGGAGGTCTGATGAGTTGCAGATTGGGAAGAAGGGTGGTGCTGAACGGTATGTAGCGGGATGATCGGGGAAGGTGTCGGTGCACGATCGGGGGGGTATCGATCGGGGCTGCGCAACAAGTGCCGGCGGCCGCGGCCCGGCGCCCGGCGCCCGGCCGCGCGGGGCTGGAGCCCGCGACGACGTCTTCCTAACGAGCCGCTGGCTTTAAATTGGTAGGAAGGAAGCGTAGTTGACGATATGTTGTTTTAGGACTGCTTTGTAGACCTTGTTATGTCTCTCCATGAGTTCAATTGTTATCTATTTCTATTAAATTGCTTAAGCGTTGATCAAAATATTTTTTATTAATTAAAGGCCGATTTTTTCCATACCCTGTTGGTCATAAAATATCATTTTTTTTCCTGAAGCCGTAAACTTTTAAACAATTCAATGTTTCAGAAATAAAACCATTTTATATACGATCCCTTGATTAATTTATCACGTTACATTTCTTTGCCATAATATGTTAGAAAAGCACGGAGAGAAAATTAATGAGGCAGATAGTTTATCTGGACATTGAATTTTTTTCCCTAAATGTAGAATGTTCCCAGAAAAGGGATACACGATATAACTCTAACATACTTTAAAGGTAACTTCTGATAATGAAAACTGTGCTATACGAGCCGTATCAGCATTCACCTTCATTAAGGATTAGTTAATATTAGTGACCTACCCTCGCTACGCTTCGGTTTACGTGCATAAACCAGAGCTTACTATACATAAAAACCTTCCATGAAAAAATTTCTGACTGATGGTGAAAACCGCATGAAAATCCTGTTTTATAATATGTAGTGATTATACAAATGATCTAACTAAAGTGACTAATAACTCTTTACTAACTGCCGCACTCAGAGACGACAATTAAATTTAATCCTGGATTAATTTTCTTTGCTTTAGCAATAGAATAAGACGATACGTCACTAAACAAGCATTAAATTTAATTGACGTATCTGAGTGCGGCAGTAAAACTCGTAAACACTTCGATTTCGATTATTATTATCAGGTTCTCTTTCTATGGTTATCTTAATCAATCAATGAAAACGGAAACAATGTTTTCCTAATGCTAGTTTTATTTTTGTGTGACATAGAAATATAAAAATACGATTAAAGGTAAACTATAACTACCCGTGAACCCGTGCTTTGCTGGGTTAGAATAGTGCCACTCCATGTCTTTCCGTGGATGTCGTAAGAGGCGACTAAGGGAATAAAGGCTTGCCGTATTTTTAGGCGATGGGCTTGCCACCTGTCACTAATACACTGGTAAACATCTTAGCCTAATTGTGCAAAATGTGGTTACAGAATTATCAACAAGTTTTTAGAGTTTTTGGTAATTCTGTAGCTCTGCCTACCCCACTCTGGGAACGAAGGCGTGAGTATATGTATGTATGTATGTATAACTAAGCACGAATCCCTTCAAGAACTTGCCCGTCCTAAATAAAACGGCAACTTTTAGTTGTGGAACATCCCCTCCTAATCGTCGGTGTAAGCTCGCTCGGAGCGTCTGCCAAGTCATCCACTATCGGCGAACTTTCCTCGTTCCTGCGAAAGAGATAAAACGAAACGGAATTTGTTACGTTCGGTTGATTTATTATGTCCTAAAAAGGTTTCAACTGAATCAGGATGCCATAGAATTACTCTATCCTGTGACGTGCTGTCTGTTTAATTTAAATGACAAATCGAGTTACAGCGCTTATCGAGTGACAAAATATGGATAAAACATCAGTCACTTTGTGAAACGAGGGTGACGGACGCTTTATCCACATTTTTTCACTCGATAAGCGCAAACATACTAGGCCCACATAACTTATAGAGATAATTTAACGCAGTAGAAGATTGAAAGGCGGGTTTCAGGCGTTTTTACTCCCTGACAAAATAAGAGGGGTGTTATAAATTTAAAGTGTGTATCAGTGTATACAGGGTGCTCCAAAAATCAAAACCAAAACTGAGAGGGCTGATAGAGCGGCTAAAAAGGCTATCAGTTTAACCTCTGTGTATGTTCAGCAATTTTTACTAATTTCGGAGGTATTGATCATAATCTGAATTTGTGTAACTTACCCTTCTGTCCTTTTATTTCATACGTTTTTTAGTGGTATCTTATATTAAGTATTAGTATCATTACGAACTACTCTGATAGTAGTTTTTGAACCCATTCGCTCGTTTTTTTTGATCAACTTGTTAAGTAACGACATAAAGTTTATTTCTTCGTACTTGGTATCCCAGTGTTTGTTCACTATGTATGGAAAAAACAACTTTATGTCATTGTACTAAGACAGTTGTTAAAAAATCAGGCAAATGGGTTTAAAAAACTTTGATGATTTGTAATGATTCTAAATATTGAAAATGTTGAAAATAAAACAAGAAATCGTAACGTTGATAATGCGATAACATTCAAAAGCAGTTTAAGGTTAATCATAGTTATTTTATAAGTATGAGTAGGGATACATTTTGAAAAGGCCTATTAATCTCAAATCAATTTCCCATGAATATTTCCTTTCTATATAGCTAGTTTAAACTTTAATCTTACATTAAGACTTGTTTTTATTGACCTAATAAATAATTACTGATGATTGAGTTTTTGCAGAACCCTTTCTTTCGCATAGATGCCTCCCTGTATGGATAGATGCCCCGACACGGAAATTATAAGTAGGATAGATGCTCGTGGTGTAGGATAGTTGCTCTATGGAATAAAATGTTATGAATATAAATAAAATATGTAAAATATTTTCGATACGTAATAAAAAAATATGAAAATACGCTAACAATATCGGGGTAAGTAGGTATAGATTCTTAGAAGAACATAGAATCCTATCAATAGAAATCGAAGGAAAAAAGCGATAAAAATTATAAAAAAACATATTACATGGGATAGGTGCCTTTTTAGGGTTCCGTAGTCAAACTAGGAACCCTTATAGTTTCGCCATGTCCGTCGGTCCGTCCGTCCGTCCGTCCTTCCATCCGTCCGCCTACAGCCTAGCAGCTCAGAGACTTAGTACAAGGAAGCTGTAATTTGGCATGATTATACATATTACTCACGCCAACAAAGTGGTAAAATAAAATCTTGTTTTTTTTTTTCTCGTTTACCTTATTGTGTTGGGTGTCGTTGGATAGGTCTTTCGAAGTCTCTAATTCTACCCACGAATATGAACAACTTTCACTATGGCACAAACTCCGAAATCGCGAAAAAAAATCAGCTGCATAGAAAAGTTCAATATGTACTCGACCAAAATGTATGAAGCAGCTGTTTTTTTATTCGTGATTTCAGAGGTGGTCCCATAGTGAAAGTTGTTCATATCCTTGGGAAGAACACAGAGTATCCAGAGTACAGAGTGCTAGTTTATATGTAATCGAATCTGATATTATTGTACACCTATACTAATGTAAAACTGACTATGTATAATTATTACAAATAAAGACATCTTATCTTATCTTATCTTATTTGTATGAGTATTCATACAAAAATAACTATTAAATATACAGGGTGAAATATAAGTCGTAGTAAAAATGATCACCACGTAAGTAATGTCAAAGAAGATTGTCAAATGTGTTAATGCGATAAAGTAAAACAGTGATCAGCTTCTTTTGACCCTGACTGTACATACTAGGCTGGAATGTAGACGACCGCTTATTATGTTATATTAAGTCCAAGCTTTACATAAAGACCAAGAAGATAATAAATAAACCTCCACGTCGTTATAACAAAGGGCGACAGTTTTTGTTCGCACTCGACGCCCGGGGCAGACACGGCTGCAGCGCCTGTAGCTGAATCTGACCTTTATGTTGGCCAACGCACAAATATAACAGGCCGCAACATTTTACAGAAGATTTATTAACATTACAAATTATAATAAAGTTCCAGTTTAAAGTTCGCGTTTTCAATGAAAAAAATTTAATCATTTTAGTAAGTAGAGTTTACAATGCACTATTCGACGGTAATATATTTTCAAAGTTTGTAACCAAATGAATATAGTTATTTAAAAAAATAACATCAGTTTTGATATGGTATAATTTTGCGACCTTATGACGGTAACCCATAATTTTATAGAATTTAATTTTATCGGACCCTGTTTTCTACTGAAAAAAATATGTTTTCAGGATGTGTTTCGAAAAAATAATAGGTACCCCCTTATTAATATTCTGAGATTGGTCAACAACAAAATGTCTTTGGTGGTACGGCCAACATCTTTAATTGGGATGGACCAAAAAAAATAACTCACGGTTTTTACATTCTAATCATTCTAATTCGAAAGAATAGGTAATTTTAATTTTAAAACACCTGCACGACATGTCAGCCAGCAACGTTGCCCATTTTTCATCATTACTTTTATTTTTCTCAACCACACAAAGGTTACCTGGAAGAGATCCTAAAAAGGTATAAGTTCGCCTTTGAACAAAGACGAACGAATAAATACATACATAAAGAGATGCAAGAGAATACCTACGCCGATAATGTAAACTGGACACTGAAATTACGTATTAATGTAATCCATCGCGCTAAAATAATGAATAATAAATCTCCGTGAATATTTATTGAATTAATGCGCCCACGAGTAATATTCGAACGAAAACGAACACATGGTTAATTAATGATACGGAATCTGTGTTGAGCTTCGGTCCCAAAGTTGCCAACAATTCTGTAAATAAATTATTTTTGGTCATCAAATCTCACGAGAAAAACAGAAAAAATGTATGAACTAACAATCAATTAACATTGGTTAACATTTAACATCGTTTGGTAAAATTGGTAATGTTTATGTCGCACAAATACCTGGTGTTTACTTATGAAAGGTAAAAAAAATAAAAAAGAGTGCTGTCTTCGCCGACAAACTGCTTTGCAGTTTGGCGAAATTATTCTGAATGTTTTTACAATGTGTGTCCTTGGCATAATAAATAAAACATAAAAGGGTCCTATATATTATGTTTCAAGCTATATTATCTTCAACTCTTTATCTAGATTTAATTTTGAATAAAGCCGGAACTCCACTGCAGAGAAAGCTAAGCACGCCCGCGCTGTACACGTGAAAGGATGCAACTGATCAAATCGTGTGGACGTTTCATTTCATGTGTACAAGTAAGTATGTATTTCATATGTACCTATCCTTACCTATCTTTAAGAAACTTCTTCATGAGCACTTTTTGTCGCAGTCATAATTGTTTTGTCTCAGTTCATTCCTTTTCATTACTTCTAAAAAAGAGTTTCTGTCCTTTGCCTGTCGTTTTTATTATTTCCCTGATGTGGATGAATTGTTATTTATGTATTAATGTACATGTATTTATTTGTTTGGTAAGCATTTATATTTGTTACTTTTTCCAGTTTTTATTTTAATATTCTCTTTTAACTACTAATATAGTTTATTGTTATTGCTCGCGTGAAGCCTGCACCACCTACTTTATAAAATATTTTAATTTGTCCGTACTAAGGTTGTCTGGAAGAGATTGATAGTCAGCGATAAGAGCGCCTGTTGTTTACCTGTATTATTTTGTTTTGTGTACAAAAAAGTGTTTTGTATTGTATTGTATGTATCAATTAAAACACTAGGATGCATCTAGATCACTGCCCTGCCAAGTTAAAAGGCAGTTTTTTTACACCGAACTACTGTAACGTGTAAAAACGTGCCTTTTAGCTTAGCGGGGCAGATCTCGGCTACTCTTTTAGTCGTTTCAATGACGACATTTTGTTTGTGTCCATTTTCCCACATTAGAAGTACTGTCGGTGTCAAAATATGCAATATGGAATACGGATGGATTTATAAATTGCACATCTTAACAAAAGACGGTGGGAAGGCAAAATCACTGAAGAGATATTTTTTGTGAAATTGAGTTATTATACTCGTTGAAATCAGCTTTTTTTTCTGCGTCGTTTGAACTGGGTCTCGCGACGAACCGACGACTTTGATGGCGCTTAAGGTAATCGGAAAATGGACCTCAGTTTTAAAAAGTGTTATTTATGCGACAAACAATTTCAATAAAATATAACCAATGTCACTTAACTCGCCACTTTTTTATCTACGTACCCGCTTAAGGTATTTAAAACACTTATTTTGTAAATAATGGCGTTTAAGGGTTTCTTTCAAATACATAATTTGACTATTTTTTAGCAATATTCGTCGCATCAAGGTTTTTTCCGGGAACGTTCAAATGGTAATTTTGGTGAAGCGACATTTATTTCAAATACCGTATTTTATTTGGAAATGACGCTAGTTCTGTTCGGAAGCTATCAAAATTTTGAACTAAACGTGTAAAGCACCCATGGCTATATGTTCGATAAAAAAAAAGTTATTATTATTTACATACATACATACATACACTCACGCCTTCATTCCCAGAGTGGGGTAGGCAGAGCTACAGAATTACCAACAACCCTATAAAATTGTTGTTAATTCTATAACCACATTTTGCACACTCAGGCTGAGATGTTTACCATGTGTATATTAGTGATTATTTTTCCTTAAAAAAAAACGTTAAAACGTTCTCCTGTAAAATTCGCAAAATGTCGCTTCAGTGATTCTGCCTTTCCACCGTCGATATGAAAATACCGTAAAATCGATCTCCAAAAGGAATTAAAATTACAATCGGCGAATAATACGGATGATTCAAGCATTTTAAACTGCTAATTAGACAGAGAGATCCGATATGCACTGTGCCGTCATGTAACAGGTGGGCCATATAAACTCCATCATAAATTCTGTTATGCTAGAACTTAAATCTTGGTTATTTCTATAGCTATTCAAAAAAACATTCACAACAGTTTGTTATATGAATCAGCCTTTTATTGGAGCTTTGAAAATAAGTCATGAATGAATATTCACTATTATACGAAGTGTTTTATCCTCACTCGCCAATATGGAATTCCGGCCTTAAGGCCACCACCCACCACCACCACCACTTGTCTACCACCGAGGCAAGGTAGAATATAGACTTAAAAAAAACATTTCCATCGAAGACGCGCTAGGAGGGATTTGTTTTATTCTTAAATAAAATTTACAGATCTTGCTTCGCTTCGCTTCGCCGGAAAAGCACCTTTAAGCAGTTTTTTTTTTACATAAATACTTACCTCTTTTCTATAAAACGTTAAGATATTATTAGTAATTACTTACCCTCAGTCACAATTAGTGTTGTTGTTACTGTTGGTTGGGATCGAGTCTAATATATTTAAATACGTACTTAAATAAATGTAAAAACCACGTTAGGTACAATATTAATGTTTATTCAATGACAATGTCAACATTTTGTAATATTAACCTAAGTAGTATTGAAACACCTGGCTCAGAAATATTATATGCAAAACACAGTTTACGTTTCTGAAAAATACAAGGGTACTACGTATTTCAAATCCTCAGTGCTCAAGTAACAGCATACAGTAAGTACTATTTTTAAAAACATCAATATTTTCTCTTTTTTGTTTGGTTACATAGTGGTAGAAATATATACATTTTTTAATAGTTGTAAACGTTTCTTGACATATAGGTATAGTTATATACTTACATAGGCTTAGTTACTTATACAAACAAAGGAATTTAATCATGTTAAGTTTAATAAACGTAGGTTACAGATTACCATGAAACAGCATCCATGGGCACTGGTCCCACAGCCGACGATGAGCGGGAAGAGAGTACAGCCAGCGATCCACTATTTATATTTGTGTCTCTTTTATTGACACGCGATCTATATTTTTTGTTTCGACAAATTAGTGGAAAGAGTTCTCGCCGGCAGTGTGAACCGCCAGTGACCAACCATTAATATGCGTGTCTCTATTATTGACACGGGATCTATATCTTTTGTTTGTTTCTTGAGCGAAAAATAGTCGATAGCTTATCGCTTCCTCACCCTTGATGGGACCAGTGCCCTACCCTTAAACATAATTATCCGATCCCATTATTTGATAATGATAAAATCAAAGTAATACAGAATTTGTCTTGTCAACTAAGGAGACCTACTTTAAAAAAAAGGCACATCCATAAACTTGAAATACTTTAAGTTAACTATATAAATTCTTTGATATTTAAGAGTCGTAACTAAATTGTAAAAAATATATTGAAATCAAACTCAAAAATACAGAATATTATTTAAAGTTACAATAGTTAATACGAGGTAGTTAATATACTAAAAGGGACTGATTGTTCTTAGTTTAAAGTATGAATATTGTTGTTGCATCCGACTCGTGACGAGTATTGTTAACTTTGACAGCGTATAGCGATCTAAATATTTTACATTTCAAATGCGGCATCGTTATTTTTTTCCAAATAAATCAATATACAGGTACACCAAACACACCGATAGCTATTTGTCGATAACACGTCTAGTAGCCAGAGGGCACCAGGGGGGTTATTATGTCGTATCTATGCAGTTCATTTTACGGCGAACGTAAAGGACAGAGCTATAGCAGTTATCTAGCTCTGTCCTTTTTTCTCAGTGTAAATTGAACTGCAAAGTTACGTCATAATAACCCCCTGCAGTGGTGAGTTATCACAGTATACGTACGTTAGTGATTACAGTATGCACTACCAGCACTATAGTCGTTCATCGAATTCGAGATCAAAATGTGACAGTTCCCATCTTGATTGTTTAGTTATTTTAATATTATTTCATAAAAACATGAATGAGAACTCGTGTAACCACTATATAAGGGTAAGTTTTATTGATAAAAATACATACACTTATACCGAAATGCAGTAATTTAATTCGATCACCGACTGTAACTAGTGTTCCGTTAGCTGCAATATGTCCAGAGATATGGCAATTTCGAAGCCAAATTAAAACCATTAATTTGAGGTTCGTCGAAAAGTAATTAAGGCCCTAGTTATTTATACGATTGAAGGGCCGCAAGCTGCTCACCCGTCCGGAATAGTTTTAGATTGAAAACCTTATACATTAAATTAGACAGCCTGTTATTTACATATTTTAATATTTAAATTATGTAAATGTGGATTTTGTAATGTATGGTTAATTCAATTATGTCTATTTTAAAAATAGTCGTATTAATATACTATTCTTTGACACATCAACACCACCCTATGTCGATGACATACTCGCAACACAGGCTCGAGATTTGAAACTGGAAAAGTAATTAAACGTTATGTAACACGAGCTCGCTAATGGTCGTCGGCAGTTATCGGCGTTTAAATAGGCGTCACATTCGGTAGTAATCCCAGTGTGTGCTCTAATGAAAACCAAGCGTTAAGCAGAAATACAGCTAGCTAGCTTAACGGGAATTACAATAAGCAGCAGAGAACCGGACCCTTTTCACGCTTGCAGCACTCCATGATTATTCTCGGATCCCGCTACCTTTGCCCCGCGAGAAATAACTCCTAGAAATTATTTTTTATTATTTCAAAAGAACATCACGAGCTACGGTCTATTCACGATAAGAAACCACACCTACCTAGGACACATCTGAAGTTCCATACAATACATTCAGTCAACTTTTTTTTTCTCTATAGAGGCCTGAGATACCTCGAACCTTATTTATAAACAAAGTTTTGTATGTAGCCTACATGAAACTTATATATAAATCCAGTCACAGATAGCCATTCTTATATACCACTTATATTTTTCCACCTCTTTCGCTCAGTAATATACCTAAATACCTTATATAAAACCTGCTCTTAGCATTGGCGTTACTTTAATATTATCAATAGACATAATAAGTTCTGTATTACCGAATGAATATATCTTAATGGAGAATAATGTATCTCGGGATATTAAAATGGAAAATTGATAAGAATTTAAAAAACATTCCAATATATCGATGGTTATGGTTATCTTTGATTGCATGTTTGAAATTGACCAACGGGTTTGACAGTTACAGAAATTGAGGTTGGGTATTTTGGTTTTCTGTACAAACGTAGCGTTATAAATATCTAGAGATAAAATTTAACCTGTTTCACACTGAGAGGCTGAGGTAAGTACTTTACAAATCGCTTCAGCAACAGTTTTCCAATTTATTCGGAAACCCTTCCTCGGCGGTTGTTATCTTTAAGTTATTTATTGCGGATATAAATCCTTGACAAAGCACCTCTCTATAGATAATTTATAAATGGAGTATAGAAATTTTGTACTGGAAGAAATGTATTGAACGAGCAGTTTTAAAACAGTTGCATTGAGGTCAAATTGGAAAACTAACAAAGATTAACTAGCCAATTTTTAAGTATTTTTGTCAAAAGTTGATTGAGCTAACTAAACCTGAGTTGGTCTTGTAGGTATCTTATGAATAGTATTTTTTTTTAGTATACAATTAACATGACTCATAATTAAACATACCTAATCGTTCATTTGAGGTTCCACGACATCGGGCATCTCCCATATAAACTTTCCGAGGAATGTCATTGCACATTGACACAATAGTAATTATAAATGGTCTGAAAGCTGAAAGCGTAACAGTTCAAAGGATTGAACTTTCGCTGTTAAACAAAACTTTAAACAACCCCTTGTGGGAATGGGGATGAGTTTCGCGATTAGGCAAATAATGGAACTTTAGATGAGGAACGAACTTATAAGATGGCTTCGCAGAACAAGTGCACTTCGACGCTGAGCTGTTTGAAATTAAACAGATTTACGCTTTTTATTTTTTTTAAGAATTCGAAAATTTTCCGATGGGATATTTGAGTTAGCCTGAGTAAGGATGAGATGAGAGCATTGATGAATGAATATAGGGCATTTTTAATAGCATGATTGTCAATTTACTTTTACTATTCAGGTATTCATAACGCAACTGTACATGTACCTATTCGAAATTCAAATTGATTGTTCGAATTTGGACCTGATCTTTAAGAGATGATGCAGGAGTTGCGTTTGCTGTTGGCATGTCGCTCCCTGATCTGTTGTAGGTGAGCGAGTTGGGCGGCGGAGGGGACGTGCGGGGCAGGGGGTGTGCCGGGCGGGCCCTGCGGCCCTGTGGGCAGGGACTGGCGCCGGCGCCGGCGCAGCGCGGGCGACAGGTTGTACTTCACTTTGGCCTGCACCAGCAGCTCCTTGAAGATCTGGGACACATTGGTGTTGTCCTTGGCTGAAGCCTCCACGAAGCCATTCTCCCAGTCCACTGTCACCACGGATTCCGTTGTGTGGAAGTCCACCTGTTAACAAAAATATAGCTTGAATTTTTCAATAACTATTTCTTGTTGCGCCGTTAATTGTTTTTACTAATGAACATTAAAAAAAACATCATCACCATGGTTAGTAGCCTAAAGACGTACACTGCTGGACAAAGACCTTCCGAAGATTCTCAACAGCAGTGGGTTATGTGCTACTTGTGTCCATTTCGGCGAACTTCTCCAAATCTTCGATTCAACTCGTGTCGTGGGGGCCTAACCTACGGTTTCCAGTAAATTTTCTATCTTTTGAAGAACAAAAAGGTTAGATAAACAATTTTCCCCACCAAAATAGGCGATTGAAAGAACGGGGTAGTTTGCGTCAAATCCAGTAAGTAGTTCTGATTTTATGAAGACTTGTCTATGCTGTTGGCCCGAGGTCGCAAACTTGGATTATTCCTTGGGAAAAAAAGTCTGCAAAAATTAAAACTACCGGATTTGACGCGAATTCTTAATGACTACAGTTACTGACGTAAATTATAAAATGAATTTGCGAAGGGCGGTACCTATAGCGCTCTGAACGCCGATTACTATAAGGATTTACTTAGCGCAAGCTCAAATATCTAAGTAGGCGTCAAGTAACTTAACGCCATGATCAACCGCCAAGTTAGCTTTACTCATAAAGTAAATCAAAAGATCGTGGCAGGCGCTAAGTAATTACTATTTACTGCTTAATAGAAACAATAATTATTTATATCTTTTATAATAAGAGTGTGTCAGTCTTGCTGTATGTATTCGTACGTATGTGTTATATTGCTCATGACGCAAGTTCTAATAAACGGTAGACAAACATTGACGAGTTTCCCTCCCAAGTTTTACCTTCACTATACTAACTCGTATATATTTTGTATAAAGGCGCCGCACTTCGCTCTGAAACTAGGGCAAAGAAATATCATAGTCATCTGTGAACTACTTTATCATAAGCCATTCCCGTAGCCATCTGTTTCGTTCTATCAGATTATTATGCTACCATAGCGAAAACACTTTCGGTGGCTCAAAAATATTCGTATAAACGACATTAACATTTATTTCGGGTGGAAGGGCCAAACGTTGGCGGCGTTACTTATAAACGTGGAATAACCGTGAGGTAGCTAAACCATGCTTTGACCTTATCTGTCACTGTGACATTTGAATTTGACAGATAAGGACAAAGCATGGTTTAGCTACGCCACGGTTATTCCACGTTTATGAGTAATGCCGTAAATGTTTTTGAAACTAGTTTAAAAATCAAATTCACAATATTACAACTTAGCTCTTCTTTCTCACGTATTTTTAACTTCTAAAGAGAGCGTTATTTCTGTCCATCCCTAAATTTATCTAAGAAATGCTTCTTGGATCTGATTAAACGTCAACATCAAAAGGTATCCCCTAAAATGACAAGTGGGATATTGATTCATAATTAGCCTGTCACCATCAGGCACGTGAGGGGTAATGAGCTCCCTTGGGATTTATGGCTGTTTGAGTTTTACGAGCCAAGTTGGCGGTGCTTCGAGTATCGTCAGAGTTCAGGAGACAAATGAGAGCAACAGATGCCTATCTGGAGGGAGTGGGGGCCATTATTTACCGCGCTGTTTCGGGGGAAAACATAGCACGGAGAAATTATTTTATAGAAATGTATTTCCCAAAATGTGGCAAACTGATGGGTGAATGTACGAGTATGTTATTTAAGTAAAAATTAAATCGAACTGATGATCTGTTAGCAAAAATTACGCGTTACAGGTTTAAGCCAGATCTTGCCAGATAATTAAAGTGGCCTTACTGAAACGGTATAAGTCTTCTAAAATGAAAAAGGATACAAAGGGCAACCTGTATTTGATTTTGAATGCAAATAAACCATTTAGTTTAAGGTTGCAATGCCACAATAGGAGACAAGGTCGTAGGCGTAATAGCACTATTAAGCATAGTTTTAAGCCATCGCCCGTTTTAAATTAGAAGAAATCATCTAGAATTATTTTTGACTTTTATCTATTGCCTACAAAACAATGGCCAGCGTCTTCCTTTTATATAACTAAGGCACACACATGCACATAATCGGTAGCTATATAGCCAGTACCCTAATACGAAAGTAATCTAAAATGCCGATACTGCAAAAGACAGATATGATTGACCTGTTGGAAAAAGCATTACAAAGCGTAATCGAGTCCTTTCTCATAACCGAACCCTCCACTCACCTGCTGTTGACTCAATAATGTGTACGTCTACCTAAATCGAAATCTGTTGAAAACTTTCTCAAATGGAGTACAAGATATTTTGGGTCTCAGAAAATTTAGTCTATAAATTATAAGTTTAGCTCACTACTCTTCGGCTTTGAATATTTGATTGTAGTTAATGTTTTACATCGTAACGAGTTTTATGATGAAACGGAGAAACGCTCTTGCTACATTAACGCTTGCTAGATAAAGATAAAAATCCTTTATACTTAGCACAATTTTAAGGACAACCTAATAAAAACGTAATGTATGTTTGCGTTCATATGCAAAATTACTATTGAATGGGTATGCTTAGTTTGCAGTTGCCTTTAGTTATCAACAAATATACGTGTTACATTTGTTTTAATGTTTTGTAACTGTTTATATCAAATAAATAATTAAACAATAAAACACACAAACACAATCACAATCGACAAGTAAATCATATTTGACGATAAATTTAGCCTTTCTCTTTCTTACACTTGAAAATAGACAAGGAGGCCCTATCTTTTTTTACATTAACTCAGAAGTTTGATTTTTCACAACTTGAAGAGATTTTAGACCTGAGTTAGTACCTATATGGTTTTAATTTCTACTTGGTGCCTCCACGCGTTCCCGAGATAAAGGGTCTGGACCGACATACTGACGGACGGACGGACGGACGGACGGAGGGACGGACATACGGACAACAAGGTGATCCTATAAGGATTCCGTTTTTCCTTTTGAGGTACGGAACCCTAAAAACAAAAATGACGTAGCAAAAATAAGTAAATTTTCCAAACTTTACGGCATTGTAAAGTAACGTTTAAATAAAAATCGAATTTAGCTTAATCTATATCACCCGGAAGTCAACGTAAACTCAATTCGATTTTTCTACTCGTATAACATTTTTTTTGCAAACAATAGGTGTATAGTTTTTATTGTGACTTAATAACTCAACATATAACGAATTAACTAATAAAGTGCAGCTTTCCGAGACAGATATCGCGGATATTGGTGCGTTAGGTCAAGCCAGGTGGTAGAGAAACTACAGACGGTGCTCGGCGGATTTGTGGGGCCGGATGGACTCCGGCGCAGCGTCCGACATCGACCGGCGACGGAATTCTCAACTTTATTATCAGACATCGTTGGAAACACTTTTTTTATGCTGCGAATAAATATATTTCAATACAGGTGTTAGGGCATTAAAACTGTTTTTTTCAATTACAATTGTAAATTCCTCTATCTCACTAAATTCATACTTAAATCTGCCCGCTAAAGCGTTTTACCAAAGAGATTTTACTCAAGGCTTTTTACCCTTTTTTCGTGTTGAATAACTAACGAATTTTCCCAGTGAAAATCTTTACTGCAAAGAAAATCCCCAAAAGGCGTAGTTTTTATTACCGCCAATTCTGAGTCGTTAAACTAATAACCAAGTACCTAGCTATAAAAAATATTATTTTTCCAGTAAGTATAAACTTACTGTTAGTTATTCCCAGAGTAGACGCTAAAAATACATATAAAATATTGTAGATAAAATTTGTATTTATTTAAGTTATTTGTAGACACATGTCAGTCAACGATATATTCAATTTTAGTGACATAGTACTCGTACAAATATATGTTTTGACGTTATTGTATACTGATATTAATAAATGTATGTTTAAGATAATATTCATATATGCATGTATGCCTACTGTATTCTTATATATATTCTGTGGTTCGTCAGCATTAGGAGCGTCCCCACTGGGAGCATTCGTGTGAATATTCGAGTGGTCAAACGTTGAGCTGAGCGTTACAAAGCTTACACACCACTCAATGTTCGCGCCGAATGCTCATTACACGAATGCTCTCAGTGGGGACCCTGCTTTAGGTTAATGATAGACCTAGCATTACAATTAATATCCATGACTTTAAAAAAAAACAATTTTATACCCTTGGATTTGTATATTTAGACTTTCACCATGCTTTCAGCAGTCTATGTTAATGAAACAATAGAATACTGCATTGCGTGTCTAATGTATTGGAATATGATTGAATACCAGTCGACCGCGTAATAAACATTATGGTGATGTATACTAAAGACTCACGAAGGAAAGCTTATTCCTACATGACCTGTGTATATGAACATTAATAAGAACAATAGCTCTTAAAAAAAGAGTGAAAGAGACTCGTTACAAAAGTAGTCATATCTTTATGACGTTGGTTATACAACATAGTCTGCGGAGAAACTTACACCTAAGTACATTACATAGATACATCAAAAACATCTCCTCTTCTTCAGGTGCCATATCCTACCGGACGTTGGTGATCATCATAGCTATTTTGATTTTATCTACAGTGGCTCTAAATATACGACCTCATTCTAATTGCAGCGTTTTCTCAGATTTTTGGGCCAAAGAATTTTACGTCTGCCTGATGGTTAATACCGCTCAAAATCAGTAGCTGTTGATTTTATGAAGGAATAATAATCGTTAATTCGTTAAACTTACCTATAGCTACTCAATAACTATACAAAACGCTCAAACTGGACCGCAGTCTGTCGGACGACGGAGGACAGCGTCACTCGTATCCGAGACACCGAACTCGTTTGCACCGGAAATGCAATTCCACCCACACCCTATGCAACTGGCCAAATATAGACTATATTTCGAATGGCAGAAATACTCCGAGCTAGTCACTAATGAAAATTGGCTTATATCCGGGTCGTATTTCGAATGCTGCGCGTATAGATTTTGAACATGATTGGCCAATGAGCAATGCAGTCCTCATTTAGTGAAATAAAATGTTTGTTACTTTACGCTAGTTCAAATTATATGTAGGAGCATAACTCATACAAATAAATTAATAAATAAGTCGTGTCAAACGGTAGAGTTCACCCAAAAGGTGTAAAAAAGTATAAAAAACCTTTTGCTATTCAAAGCTTAGAGTAAATTCTGCTTAAAACCTTTTTACAAGCGAAGAAGGTTGAAAAAAACGTAAAAGTCGATGTTTTTAAGCTTGATTAAGATTGAGATACCTTAACGATTCTAATAAAACGGGAAAGAAACGAGCAAACTCAATCAATAAATTACCCTATTCGCCTGATCTTCATGAATATGTATAAAACTTTATTAGGCACCTCCAGACCTTCGTACAAAAGTATTGAAAGACATCTTTGCCGTCACGTACGAAACGTAGACGGATCTACGTGTGGGAAGGAACACTGATTTGGTTGCCTGTCCTTTATCCGAATCAGTATTTATGAGTGATAAAATTTGGTCATTCCAAATAACTAGATTCAATCAAAATGCCTGTCGCCACGCAAAGCTGGTATTTGTGGCAATGGCTCAAATCAATATAATTTCATTAGCATATTACCTACCCTAAGCATTTAGATACACAAGTACTTTGCGAGCTTAGTTACTTTGGGAATATTATCGATAGCCACTACATATCCAATTAAATTAGTTGAAGCGTAAGGATCCCGCGTAAATGGCTACAGTATAAACGTGTAGACTAATAGAAGCCACTCCGAACGTAATTTAATAGTTTGTTTAGTTCCAACACAACGCAAACAACAATATTGGCGCGCCGAATATTGCTATAAAATGATTGACTCGGGCCTTTATTTGACGTCGATATTGCAACCATATCGCTGTTTTGTCTCAATCTTTTTTGCCAGAAACAAATCTCTCTCTAGACTCTCGTTAGACGTTGAATTTAGGCCCTGATCAATAGGTGGGTATCTCGAGTGGGCTCAGGGAGCGAGAGTTGCCCTCGGGCTCTCTTGACGCATGACATTCGACTTGTTTGTTCTTCGTGTACCACTTTGTCGCTCCACTAATACCGGTTGTTACCTAATAAGATGCTCGTCGCGTTACATTAACTTTCCCTTACACAGTGGAAAAGGTCACACGGTGGCTCGTGTTTCAAAAAGTTGATATTTCAACTGAGACAATAAGAACGAAATCCAATGCGTGGGATGAATCGTTGAAGTAGTTGCTATCATACTTGTCTAAATTGTTTTTTTGGGCCTTATATATATTGTTAAATATAAACATAATATGTGATACGTCACGACTATTAAACGATGTATTGATAAGCATTTTACAGTTTAGTTAGATTATGATTTGGAGGTTGATATCAAATCGAATCAAAAATATTTATTGTAATTGTACAATATAAGTATGACGATGTTATCGATCGATCAAACCACAAAAGATCGTTTCCATGAATTGTTACTGCGCCTTCCAGCCCAAACCTAAAATGCGAAGCTAAATCCCTTATTGGTTGGATTGTATTATAGTATTTATAGTAAATGACAAAAACAGATTAAGTGAAATATATTTGTAGTAAGCATACATATTTAATCCAATTATATTATGATATTTGATACGTTCCGACCAACGATTGAACTAAGAAAACATTTCCCGCGTTTTTCTCAACTCAATCTGGTAGGGTTTAAGTTGAATCAAAGGTCTAGCTTTGTCTTGCAAAAAGATTGTATTTATTTTATGGTAAAATAATTCTCCAGCCGTACACGTGCCCGACTGGACCAACAATTGCAGATTGTTCTAGTTTTTATAACACAATCTTGGACAGAGTCGTAAGTTTGTTTTGTTCAACATAAATCACAGACTTATATTAATTTGTGAAAAGGCAATCGGAAAATTCGGTGTTTTTGCACGGCCATGTTAATTGGCAAAACGAAATTGGAAAACATAATTTATGTCCAGACCAGAATCTGAATTGTGATTGTTATGTTTTATTTTGTGAAGATGTACCTATGTCGTTTTATAGCAAGGTTGACATTTGGATGAGGGCGCAGTGATTTGAAACAGTATTTAGTGATCTGGGCTATACTATGTATTAGAGCAGGAATATGAACAGACGGGCTCACAATGTCCATGGTATTACGTAGTTATATCAATTTCCTTCAATTTCTCCCTCATTGTGTAGTTTCGTAGCATTTTTAAAAATTTACTCCTAAAAATTAATTCCTGTTTCCCGTGGTCACTTTTGAATAGTTTTTTTTTATGTGTTCGTAATTACTAAGATAATACAAGACAAGAATTATTGAATTTACACCAGGCGGCGCTGGGCACGGACAGCTAGTTAAAATATATAAAAGAAAAAACGGACATATCAATGCACAGCCCAAACCGCTGGGTCTAGAGATTCCAAATTAAGCACATAGGTTCCTTATAGGTGAACTAAGAAAGGATTTTCTGAAAATCGACCTCCAACGGGAAGAAATACGGGGAGTAGCGGGAAACTAATTGTACGCGTACGAAGTCACGGGCGTCCTCTAGTATTAAATAAAAGTACCGACAGACCCACACTATCAAGATAGATAAGTTCAACAAGTCTAAGTGCCTCACCTGTCTCGCGCCGGTCTCTGCCAGGTCCACCTTATTCCCGACCACCACGATCGGAACCGCGGTGCTGGACTTGGTCTCATGGATTTGGTCCCGCAGGGTCCTGACTTCGGAGAAGCTGTCTGGATCCGTAATATCGTATACTAGGATGAAGGCATCTGCCGATTGCATGGACAATACTCTCATGGCAGGAAACTCGTAAGCTCCAGACGTGTCTAAGATATCCAGAGTCAGTCTCACTCCTGCCACGTTGAAGTCTCCATGATGCATCTCCTCGATCGTTCTCTTGTATTTGGTTGAGAAGGTGTTGTAGAGGAACTGCGTGATGAGCGAGGATTTGCCGACTTTCGCGGCTCCTAGTACTACTATTTTGTGACGCACGGCATTGTTGGTCAAGTTGGCACTACTGGATACTGTTTCTTCGGTTCGCTCGGTCCTGCAACATAGGAAAGATTTCATTATTGCTACTGATCATAAAACGTCAACTACAAGACATCATTATACATGTAAATAAATGTATCTTTTAGTCAAGTTTTCAAGCAGTTCAGACCAATCAACGGAAAAATATAAATCCGTTTCATTTTCCGAACATAAAAGAAAACTTGATGCTTTATTAGACTTTCTGAAATTCGTTTTCATCTGTATTCAAGTATTCAAAATGTTTTCATAGTATTAGGGCATGTTAGCATAAAATATGAATGGAATCAAATAAAATGTGTATAGGCGTAATAAAGCAACGGCGTCAGAGTTCTTAGCGAGCTTGAACAAACCATCTTTAAAAAAGAGCTGGAATTATTGAAATTATTTTTCTGTAGGTTAATATATACGTAAGTACTCTACATTACGTAAATTTGGGAAGGCAACGCGGTTGTGAAGCGAACGATTACCATGCAAGTCAGTCATGCGTTACGTGAAATATGGCGTCCTCCGATAAAACCTCGCGAAAAAGGGTACTAATGTATTCGTAGGTAGATAAACAAAAATGAGGGTACTCAGCTCCTTATCTAGCGGGGCGGGTCGAGAAATTAACTAATTGACAAACGTTTTCGCGTACCCTATTAACGTTACTTTGTAGCAATTGTATGATGGTTCATTCAAAAGCGAAAATTTCAACCCTTAGGTTAGTCTTAGGTTAATTATATACAAATATAAATTAAATGGTGTTTGTTGGTAAGCGTGTCACTTGAAAATGGCTGGACATATTTTTTTTCAAATGTTAGTAGGTGATCGTCTGAATAAGGTTAAAAGAGGGGAAAAACAGGACAACGTCACCGAATCGGGACTACTTAATTAATAAACATGAAAGGACCGAACTCACACAAATATACTTTTTTTCGAAAGGGAAATCTTCTCAAGATACCCTACTTTGTTACTGCATGAGTACATATCAACTAAAACCCTCGGTGGTCTACCTTGGGCAGCTCTGGGACCTTCAAATGTATGTGCTGCCTACGCACTTTGCCGCAGCTCATCACTGGCACACAAATTTGTCTAGTACAAAACAACTAGGCCCACATAATACTCGTACTAATAGATCGTCGACCAAAAAAACTCTTTTAACATTTCTTGGCACCAATAATGGTCACCGAATTTGTTGGTAGCCTTATACATAAAGATAAAGAAAAACTAAAATATCAAAGAAAACTATTAAAAACGCAACTAATACTTGCGATCAACAGACAAATGTTTGCCTTTACCGGAACCCTTTGCTGCGTAGGAAGGGTTAAACCAACTAGGCTAAAGGTGTCTTTACCGTCATAGTTGACAAATGTGATGGCGCCTAAGACAAGCCGCATGGTTAAACCATACTGCCTTTAACATGTTATCGTATTGTTACGATAGCTCTTATTTATTTGACAGTAATGACTGCCAAGTTAAAAACATCAAGATAGCATGTCGAAGGCTAACCATGTAGGTGTCTTACGTGCCATCATATTTGTCAACCATGACGGCAAAGACACCTTTAGCCTAGTTGATCTAACCCTTCCTACGCAGCAAATAGTTTAAAATAGAGGCCCTGGGTTCACGATTTTTTGTAAGTGGCAGCAGTATAGTTTAAGTAAATTGGTTAACGGCTGAGACCGCTGTCGGAATCGATATGTTTCTTGTCACAACCGTAAAATATTTCATGAACACAAATAAAAGTCGCAATATCGTTGCAATCTCGAATAAAACAGATAGCATTGATTAACTTTTATTGAATGGGGTCAGTATACGGTAAACAGTGTTCAGTGTACTTATCAATCCCGTGATATTGAAGATGAAAACATTTATTACCACCGGATATTTCTGGATTTAATTGGTTAGAGCGGTTATACAAAAGGACTTCTTGCAATGTTTACCTACTTCATTCTTGCATACGCACATTAACTGCTCTTTTTACTGCACAATATACAAAGTAATTGTAATTACAGATGGTGGACTATCTTAAGGCAGAGGTTGGAGCTGAATTTAAAGAAACGATTTGACGTACCACTTTATCTAAAACAGAATTTTTTATTAACATTATGTTAGCTCTTTTTACCTTTATAGTCAAGGCTGAAGGGTCTATTTAATGTAAGACGCAAATTACTTCGTTCTGAATTGACTTGAATGATTAAGTCTTACATACGAACATACTCGTATCTAAAAAAAGTGACTAGATAAAAGCTTGTAATTTATTTACCTTATTTTTACTCAACTGCCGAAGAAGGAGCGATTAGTTTCAAACTGAATGTATATGTATACATTGGTCTCTCGTAAGGGCCGGACGGAACGTCTGATTTTGACAAATAAGGTGTCGTTAGATTCGCCTCAAGTAGCGTCTTGAGAGTCACGGGGTAGGTACCTACTTTATTAAATAAAAATGATAGCGGATTTAAAAACACATGGCATGGGTATTAGAATTATCATAGTATACTCAAGATTATATCGACTGTAATGTGGTCGGGTTTTTAATAAAGCTTGCTTTAATCTGCTATATAACAAAAAAAAATGCGTTATTTACCTATTTTGGAATCAAAATTCACATATTACAATATTTACCAGGCAATTAATAAATGATAAATTACGTAGACATCACTAATTAATGTCAAGTATAATCGGCCCTGTTTAATTGGACAGCATTTTGTCAAAATAAAAATCATAAAAACATTTAATTATCATTACTTAAAATAGCAATATAATATAATATATGATTATCCTCCTACAAGTTCCTAACTTATTCCTGTAAGTTACGTTCTAAATCAAATTTAACAGAATGTTTGAAAAATAATTCAACAAGTCCTTTAAACCAAATTGATAACATTTCTGCAATGTTTCACAATATAATTGAATTATCGGTAATAAAAAATATGAATGCTTTCGATCACGGATTCGAAATAAACCGTTTCATCAGTTTCATAAAACGCTTTGTTACAAAATGGCGTCGTTATCAATCCAGTGTCCACGTTTTACGCGTAACAATTAAAATGGATCCATTGTGTCCTGAATTTATTGATGGTTGGAGTTCCTACAAATCAGACTAACGTAAAATTTATATTGACATATCTAGTTTCCAGTTGAAAACGTACAAAAAAGTTAAACTCGAGTGAGAACCGAAAAACTGTGTTTTTCTTATTCGAGCTCCCGAGCCAAATTTCTGAAATCCTTCTAAATAGCGAAAGAATTTCAGACTTATTTCCCTCCCTAGGGAAAGTTTGAGACCTGGCTGATCGGAATGCAAATAAAAACTGACGTTTGAAACTATTATTTTTTATCACAGCGATAAAAATTATATTCGTGTGGCTGGAAAAAAGGTGTCAAAATGTATCGAATATCATAACATAAGCATGAAATAAATCCTTCTTTGATTTCTGCATCAATGAATAAAGTTTTCAGAACGAACCTTGCTTAGACTCAAGGGTTATTAAATTACGAACCCTTTTGTTTCTTTCGCTCAAATGTGAAAAAAAGATACAAACTATTTGGTTAAGTTAGTAAAAGACTGTGGTTGCGCCCCACCTTGAGTTGGATCCAGGAGTTGTCCTTGAACGCCCGTTTGGTTCTCTCGCCGAATTCTAAACGTCAAAACTAACACAAACTATACTTGTTTTCGACCACGCTACCCTTAAAAGTATAATTTAAGCTATTACTGAAACTCGAAAATTGCCACGCGTAATGTGGTTTCCTCCCCCCATTTGCGGGCCGATTGTTAGAGCCAGTTGCAATTACATGGGATAATCAGCACGTTCCTAATTGAAAGCTTGTTACTAACAATAGTATTCACTATGGCTACCTATACTGTACGCCTCACGTGTAATTTGCATCCACGATTTACATGATGAGAGAGAATATTAAGTAATTCAACAGTGGCAGATTAATTCAATTAAAGAATTACAAGAAACTGATTACATCGGAAATATTCTCTGTAATTGCCAATCTCTAGTCCAAATTGCTACCACATCTCATCCGCCAATAGTGTGGTGTATTATAGGTGTTTAAAAAACAATTTTTCAATTTCCGAATACGAAAGTCACTGTAGATTTTATTATTACATTCACTAAAACATTATTTAGCATATTAATCACCCGCTAGACAGTAAGTTTGCACGGAATGAGGGAAGGACTGAAAACCAGCGCTGTGAGAATGCGATCCTGCTGGAGCGCGCCTACAACAAACGCCGAGCCTGATCCTTTGCCACATATTTTCTTCTTTCTTCTGTGTTAGCTTTATTTCATACCATAGTTTAAGTCTATTAGTTAAGTTAAGAGCTGCATGTATTTTGTGTACTATTTTTGGAGTGGCAATAAATGCTTTTCTCTTCTTTTCTATTCTGTATAACATAATATGACACCATGACAGTAACGAAACGAAGATAACGAACGACGTTTCTTGGCGTAACAAAAAGCGTTTGCAACTACAACGTTGATTAAAATTTAATATACGACTAACAAGGACGTCCTTTTTCAATTACAGTTGACATAAGTCTCCATTCAAGACAGCACCATCGCGTAACAACCTACCTATTATAAATATTAATTATATACCGATCACTTTCGGTGTTGTCTTATGTCAATGGCAGTAGAGTACTTATAAAAATGAATATGAGTCAGACTCGAAAGTAATTCCAGGAGGGAAAGTTCATGACACGTAGTATTACAAATATCTACAGTACTCCTAGTTTCTTCGGCAATTTTCGTTTTTCTATGAAGCACTAGAGACAAATATACTGTTAGTTGCGAGTGCAAGTGTGATAACCAGCCGAATGCTATTAAGAAACTGAAGGTATTTGTAATGGAAGCTTATCTCATGTATTTTCCCTCCTAAAATTAATTTAGAGCCTGACTCATACCCATCGTTATAAGCATGATTAAAACCAATCCAGGTAGGGCGTTTTTTGCAAACTATGAGTCAGTTAGTGTATATTGATCGGTGACGGTGTCAGCCGGCGATAAGCCGTGGCACTGTGACATGTGCCCAGGGCGATACGCGAGTATCTGCGGTTATCGAGACGGGATTAGAGCGGCCAATAGCGATGCTATCGGGCCGATATCGGCCATGAATTCGTGGTCATCACCGAGACTTGGCCTCTTATTCATCAAAGTGGAATATTGTAAGTGTGCTTGAAATATGCTCTTTCCTTATCTGTCAAATTACGAAGTAGGAAAAAGTTATGAATTTTGAAAAACTTTATCTCAAAAACTATAGGGTCTGCAGAGACAATTCTAGTCTCAAAATATATATAAGTATTGGAAAACGTTATTTGAAACGTGTTTTGGAATGTCCATTGTTCGGCCTAAAGAACCTTAGTATTTACTTTATGATTGTTAATCCTGAAACGTCTCGTACAAACTTGTTTTGTCATGATTAAGTTTTTGATTGTTTTGTTTTGTTTTGAGTTTAACGGTGTTACTTATTAACGTGGAGTAACCGTGAAATAGCTAAACTATGCTTTGTCCTTATCTGTCAAATTCAAATGTCACAATGACAGATAAGGACCAAGCATGGTTTAGCTACTCCCCGGTTACTCCACTTTATAAGTAACGCCGTAAGAAAGTAAGCGGCGCTAGGGTTAATGTATACAAAATACTACAGTGTGTTGAAAATTACAAGTGTAAAACGTGCGTAATTAAATTTTTAAACGAATTTATAATGAATACGGGAAGCCCTAAACGACACACATTCGTAATCATCCTCTTCCATTTCATTGCCTTCACGTACGCATCCGTGTTGACATTCAATTAAGGTTTTTTTTAATTTATTGCACCCTGTAAACTCGCCGACGCCATCATCTCAAAGGTAATTAACCATCTCAAGATACAAAATTTACTCTTTATTTATTCAGGGTGTTAGTAAACTCAGGGGCCGAAGTTCGCGACTTCATTATTCTCTTACGAGAATCGTTGTAATTAAATTTCGCTCGTTAAAATCATTTGAGTCACATCGATCGGGAATATTTGAATTTCGTTGACTTAGTTGCTTATTTTATGTAAAGCCTTTTAAAGTGGTTACATCGAAATCATTTGTTTTGATGCCGCGGGACATGGCGACTCGAGTGAGAAGGCGATACTAGAAACAAAAGAGAGCCAGAGTGGAAGAGCCCTGTTCATTATAACAGCGCTTTAGCAGCTAATGAATACGAGGGAGTGTTTTTCTGTTTGTTTGAGCTGACAATATGGTCTGAGAGAAGGAGGGACGAGACGGTCTTATGTAGCGGAGGGCCGGCTCACAATAACCTCTTTACGAGCGACGCTTTATCTACCAGCGGGCGGCATCATATCAATTTTATTGACCTATTGTAAGAATAATCGACGTATATCGGAGTTTTTATGTTTCCGTAGGTATCATTTCAATACCTATCACTTAATTTAGAAGTGTTTTTAAGTGCGCAGATTAATGTTTGCGGCAAAACAAAAAACGTCGTTTTATTTTGATTGCGTCGTTTATGGTCAAAACGAAACCAAATGAGGCAATTCGTCCAGCGTTTCCGGCACAACAACACATCGACAATAAATCTTTCAAAAACGACTTTTTTCCCTTTTTAACGTTCCACGAGCTAAATATTCAAAGTAGATATTTTTTTATTAACATTGCCGGCAAATATGTTTTTTTAATGTAACATATTCCGATTCATTTCAAGTGAGACTTTTACGTTTTCCACTTAGATCTTTATTCAGGGAAAGAAACAATAAAAGTTCATCAAACATATAAAAAACCAATTCTTTATTTCCCAATAGCGCTTAATTTTTTTTCAACGTTTTGCTTGACAAAACATTTATAACAAAAAAATATAAGTACTTAGAAAACATTAAAGATCATCTCGTTCATGAAACATAATCAATATACATATAATCATCCTAAACAAATGCTGCTGAATCTGATTACATACTTCCGAGTCCAGAATCAAAAATATGATTCATTTTTCCTTTATTTTTTTAGACGGCCGGAAAACCGTAGTCCTAGAACGCATTTCCACATTTCCTCAGCCCCCATTATGCACGCAAGAGCAAACTTCTTACATACACACCGACTTCTCGGCGCCGTATATTCCTACAAATGCAGGGGGAGTGGTGCCGCACAATAGACAATGACAGCTCATTTGTTACGAAAATCCAATATATCAACTAAAGAGGACACAACAAGATTCATTTTTCACTCTCTTTTTCTGTCAGTGCACAATAAAGATTTAAGACCGCATTAATTTCGCTGACGTGATCGACGAAGGCATTAAAAGAAGCTTAAGTTATTAATCTCCGACCTAATTGGTGCTTGTTTTGGTAATTCGGCTACTATTGTCTAACGAAGCGTTACGGATTTGCTTCGTTTACGCGATTATGTTCAGCCATAAAACATTGATTAAGTAATTAAAGAAAGTGCGACATTAAGACGTTTTGAGACGAAAGATAAACTTATGGATATCCGATACGTTAACTACAGCAAAGAGAATTATAAAGGAAAAAAATATAATCTAACGCGTGAGGGCGTAACTTGACAATTCAATTGCAAATTTAATATAGACAGTGTAGTGTATTGCTAAGAGCATAATGTAGCAGAAAAAGTTTTGAAAAATACGCTTTATAGCATTAATAATGATTTACAAACCATTACAATTCTAACGAGTGCAAATGCATTTCTATGACCACCTGCCTCGTCTTCATCATTATACGATCGATCATATCGTACTTGCATCAACATCAAAAATGCCTTTAAAGTAAATCTCACCCCTGATTGAGTTTGATGAGTAGTAGGGTGAAGTCGACTTAGATGGTTTATCCATACTTTTAGTTAGCTATACCGTTGTCTAGTACCCATAGTACAAGCCTAGAGCTTAGTTTGGGACTAGGTCAATTGGTGTGACATTGTCCCTTGATATTTATTTATTTATTTATTTACATCATCGACAGGTTATCCAGTAAATTCATACGTTTTTTCCGTACGTTAATCTCCTGATTAGGTATTAGAATCGTACAGACAGACATTTTTAAGAATTACGTAGCTACCATGTTTATTTCTGACTAATAAAAATAAAACTAATCTATGGAGGTAGTATTTCTTCGGTTTCGTAAAAAACTGAATCTAATAATCTGAAACTGATACCTACATAATGGAAACAAAATAAGGTTTACCGGTGCTTTCGTATTTTTTTAATTTTCACTCATTCGTTTTTTTTGTTTCCTTTAAAATATAACCTTCGCTCTATTCAAATAGCATGTAACTTTATTGAAAGTCAATTGCTTTTCAGTAAATCTAGAATGGTAATATTACTTTCACGTTCTCTATGACATAGGTTTTTTTAAATACCTACTGATATAATGCCAGAGAGAGTCAGCCATACTATAAATAATTTTGTTTACTGTGCTTAATTATCTCCTTATCGACTGTTCTGTACCTAAAAGTAGGTGCCTTTCAGTCCTCCATTGTACAGGTATATAAAATCTAGCATTATTGAATGAAATGGAGAAGGCTCGGCCATTAGATATCACTCCCGCGTCAGCCAGCTATAAAGTGTCGCATGTGGGTTTTCAGCACACGCCGGTCGTTAAAATTGTCACCAGTGTTGAAATATATAATGTTGAATTTGTTGCTATACACACGATATGAAACGGGATTTATGTGGCTTAGATTTTCTGTAGGGATTTGGTAAACGAGTATTGAGTTGTCAAAGTTAAAAAAAAACATGGTAGAGGCATTTTTTCAGTGGACAATATACCTACTAAATAAAAGCAGTTTTTTTTTTAAACACTTTCTTTGATAGCCCTTTGCTAGGACCTAAGCGAGATGCATAACGCTAATAGTGATTTAAAAATAACAAAATGTATCGAAGCGATAGATTATCAACCTTTAAATTTTATCAGTTTTCGAAAATAATAACTAATGCATTTTGTTTAGGCCTCCTACACCCTTACCATGTGTTACAATTAACGTACTCCCTAGCGAGTCGAATCCTCTGTCCCTCGCAATATCGCAGTATTCTTATAGAGTGCGACGGACAGAGCATTCGACTCGCTAGCGAGTAAGGTAATTGTAACTCATGGTAGGGTACTGATTTTTCGCATATATGTTTTGCATGATGCTTGAGTAGTGAAACACAAGATCTAGGCAGCGGGGAAAATATTTGGCAAAAAGGCACTTATCTTATTAATGTTATATGCATAGATTGTGGCTAAACAACTTTGTTACTTAACAAAAATTACGCAAGTCACTCACTGAGAACATGTTTAATGGCCAATAAAGATCAGAAGAAACATATTTATTTAAACAGTATTAATACAAAATCCCAGCCATCAAAAATACCGCATTAAGTATTCCTTCGCTCGCAACAAGCAAGTTCAGCATTGTTTTACAGCTATAACAATTATCAATATTCAGAAACTTCATGACTGTGCAATGTGTCAGGATTGGCTTCTATATGCCCAGTACTATAGATAGATACCTACAATACTTTGAAACCACAGACTCAACAGTAAATACAAAGAGGTGGAGAGTCCCGGAAGAATAACGGTTATTTTGTACCAATCAGTGGTAGAGCATAAATCGCAATTCTTCACGATCGTATAAAACACAAAGAGAAATTCGTTTTTACCCTCATCAATTTGTGGAGAAGTATAATATCTCTGCCACGTCCTGACGCAGCCGGTTAGAGTTGCGGAACGAGCTGAGTCTGCAATACACAGGAAAATGTAACGTATTGTCTTTACACATTTAAATCGGCGGTGAAACTGCAAAACCGCGTAATATTATTAATAAGGAGCAAAATGCACCTTTTTCAAAAGTTATTACGGTTTATTTTGCTCTATCTTAATTTTGTTAGTTACGCGATTTAGCAGTATCGCCGACAATATTTTGCTTTTTTTATAACATCGAGAGGGCAAACGAGAACACAGGTAACCTGATGGTAAGAAGGATCTGTGACCCATAGAAATTTGAATTTTCAAAGCTACAACCTAAAGACTGCAATCCTGAGACCGCAAAAGCGTTGCCAACCCTGAGTACTAAAATGGAATGCATATATGCTTATAATTTCACCATCCATATTAGAATTGATTTTGAGCAGTGCATAAAGTATTTAGAAACATTCATAGTACATACACATTATTATAGTCTGTGGATGTTCAGCTGTAGAAATAATGATTCTTTAATTTTCGTGCGCTTCTTATAATCTTGCCTTTCCTTGTAAAGTTTCCACAATCATGGTCAGGTTAACTGGAAGAGATACCTTAAAGGGATAAGTTCGCTATTGTGCATGTTAATTATATCTTAAGTTGGTACTTACGTTTATTACTTGTGCAATAAAGAGTTTAAATTTTCGCACTGCCAGATCAAAAGTGTAGTAACTCAAAATACAACTGTATTTTAAAATCAACTTTAATACAACGTCTACGAGCTTGAAACAAATATAACAATGATTTTGAGTTGATACTGTCTTCATCTAGCAGTGCGATATAAGTACATAAACAGGGCGACGGCGGGGTCGTGTAGCAACACAGTAAACTTAAACTCACTATGCCATTAGGAACATAACGTAATAGATTTAAAAGCGTTAAGACAATTACTTGAGTGAATTAATTTTATTCGGGATCGTGGCAACCCTACATACTCAATTTCTCACAAGTTTAAAGTTTTTAACATGAAAACGATAGGTGATCATAATTTTAGTAATAATTAACATGACGTTTGGTACCTACAGGGAACGGCTACTAATAGCCCCGCGAACAATATAATACAATAACAATACCATACTCGTATCATACTCTTTATTGCACAAACTTTATTGAAATAAATAACAATAGGTCCTAAAAATACTAATTACCTAGTCCGTCATTTACATTCTCAAAAAATATTCAATACATATTTTTATTTTGTCTAATAAACAAAAAATGACCAACGAATGTAAAGTGCGTTGAAGTTTCACGTGACGTCACGCCGTGGCCCACTTTATACCTTCCACGTCACTAGCCCCCACTCCCGAACTTCGATGCGCGTTATATTTTCCAAAGGCTATAGCCGTGTTTCTATACAAAATTTGCCTTTCTGTCAAATGTTCTAGTAATTTTATTTTTAGATACTCCTTGTAGGCAAAGGTCTGTTCCCCAAAGAAGAGCCATGTACACTTGTCAGTTTTCGTAATATGGCGGTTTGTTTTTTTTCACTTTTTAATTTTTTTCTTGAATTCGGTCTTTGCGATTAATTTGATTTTTTGCTAAACTATACTACATAATAAAACCCATCACTACAAAAAATATTGCTTGAAACTTTAGTACAAATATATGTCAAAATAATGGAAACTATAAATTGTTTTTTTTTTTTTTGGTGTTCTGGTGTAGCGGCACCTACAGTTTTTATTTCATAAATTGCCCATCTATAGACCTACTACATATATTAAATTCAAATTATTAGCTTTGGTACTTCATGCCAAAAACTAACTACTAATAAAATTATTCCTTCCTTGTTTCAATGTTTTTACAGGATTGCTTTAATTACTTGTATGAATGAAATCGTATACATCCTATTTTTGTATTTTGTAATTTTTGGAAGTTTGTTTCGTTTTTGACATTTATTTAAACATTATCTAAAAAATATAGTGTATGTATAGAAACACGGCTATAGCCTTTGATTGATTTGATAAAGCATTAGTTTTCGTCCGGTCTCATCACCGTACATTTAGTTATGCTTACTTGCGACCTACTTTAGGTATTAGTAATACGTTTTAATTAAAAACAAGCAGAGTGCTATTAACTACCAAGCATTACGCATCAGGAGAAACAATTACCGACTCTTTTGATTATCTGTATACGTTTACTTTAACTTTAATAAACTACTTAAACTTCAACTATTTATTTCTGTACTCCATCAACTAACTACAAACTACAGTCAAGTATAAAGGCTAACTGGCCCTTACACCCCCTATTTTATGTAACATGACAAACAGCAATACTTTTATGTATTAAGGGAATTCAGACAGTTCCCGAGAGATTAGCAATAAACTGCAAGCAAACCCTAACGCATTTGCAGTTTCAGAATTTTAAGTTCTAAGTTTCTAGTCTTGAGAATCCAAATGTCTACGGTCTCAGATCACTTACCACCAGACAGCCAGTGTGCTCGTTTGCCTTAACTTTGCCATAAATAATGAACATAGGTTTTTTTTTATTGCATGGGAAGGCAAACGAGCACACAGGCCACCTGGTGGTAAGTGGAAACTGTGACCCATAGATATTCGCATTCACAAGACTGCAAATGCGTTGCCAACCCTGAGGACTAAGATGGAATGCCTCTATGCTAGTCATTTCACCGGCTGTCTTATCCCCAAACCGGAACACAACAATGCAAACACTGCTGCTTGGCGGTAGGTTAATGGATAAGAAGGTGGTACCAACTCGGACGGACCCTGCACAAGGTCCTCCCACTAGTACTAGTAGGTAATGTACCTATGTTCATTAAAAAGCAAAGCATAAAAATATCATGACAGTAGATAGCTTTTCTAGTTTCTCCACTGTCTTTGTTATTGGACGTACCGAGGCAGAGTGCCGTGGCTGCACGCTCCGCTTGTCACAAAGCCGGACAGCGATGAAATGAACCTCTGTCGGGCTAAAATGTACCTTTAAAATAAGCTTGTTACGAGTATACGCGTACCCAATATAGGTATAGGTAGTCGACGCAGAAACTTCTTTACCAATTTGGACTCTGGTAATAGTTTCTTGGTCGAGTATATATCTGACAGCTATGACCGATTGTGTATGTTTTATGGCTCTGAAATTATTATCCTGAATTATTGGACAATACTTGGCCGAAAAGGGAATACGAAAACCAGAAAAGATCGTTTCTTAAAGTTTTAAGTACCTATGCATTCTAGAAGTTACTACTCGAGTTCTTATATCGAGATGAATGTCGAACTCAGAACATACTTATCTGCTCGGATGGAGTGTGCATTCAGTGTGTGGCCTTCAACGACTGAAGGGCGAAGAACACCCACGTTCTGACTCGACCCACGGCATTAAAACTTTCTACATGTGACGTTTAAGCACAATTCGTTTCCTCGCTCCACGCATTAGTTTAACAATTCGCATATTCTGCCAGCATCTTCGGGATAATGCCACAGGGCTTTTTTTTGTTTTAGCGTTTTAGTTTTGGTTTGGTATGAATTTTCATTCGTTATTAATTGTTCATTTGTGACTTGTCAGTTTTTGAAATGAGTATTTCCGAATATGACGATTTGACGTTCCACTATTTTTATCAAAACCGTTAGAGCCATTTTCTAGAAACCTCAAAATCTAAAAATATTATTATAACACCAGCGATTCCGTCCGCGCAGAAGTTGTTTAGTGCTATCCTTAAGGCAACTGTTCGATTTTCTAGGATTTCTGGGTTATTGATCTACCGCGAAGACTGAGAAAGCAACAAACACTATCGCAATAACAATATTGACAATGAAATTAATAAATAAAAACAACACATAATATATTTTTCAGTATCTACTGAAACAGGCAGGTTTTGCTGTTAAAAGACAGTGAGCCAATATTGGATTTTGCTGCAAGCGTAAAAAAACTTATTACTAATATTTTTTTAAATACCATTAGCAGTGCTGGTTCAATATAAATGGATGGGTGATTGGGAGGGTATATATACGTGTGGTTTAATATTTACAGATATATCAGGCAAGAATAAATGGGAATGTTGGGAGGGGAAGGCCAAGGAGAACCTTCCACGATCACATTGGTGACGTATTAAGAAAGGGCCAGGTCAGGAGACTCTAAACCGACGCACGTAGATGAAGAGGCTTATGAGTGTGGAGGAAGCGAGGGAAGTTTGTCTTTATCGTAGCAAGAGGAAGGA
The DNA here is from genome assembly GCA_927399475.2 of Acleris emargana. NCBI lineage: Eukaryota > Metazoa > Arthropoda > Insecta > Lepidoptera > Tortricidae > Acleris > Acleris emargana. Next base: position 16,416,568 of record OV656837.1, read on the forward strand.
AGTGGTTTCTGCCTACTCCTACGGGAAAGAGGCGTGATTGTATAAATAAATAAATAAATATCAGGGGACAGTGTCACACCAATTGACTTAGTCCCAAACTAAGCTCTAGGCTTGTACTATGGGTACTAGACAACGATATAAATACTTATATAGAGAAATATATACTTAAATCAATGACTACAAGAATCCATGACTTTCGGGTACAAATATTCGCGCTCATCACACAAATATCTGCCCTTACCGGGATTTGAACCCAGGACCGCTAGCTTCGTAGGCAGGGTCACTACCAACTAGGCCATCGCGTTGTATGTACGTATGTATGTTAATATTTACCATGTTGTATCTTTTTACCTTTACGATGTTCTCGCTGCTGAGGTGAAAAATTGTATGTGCAACGCGTTCGCTTACTCGGGATTCATAATCAAAACTCGCAGCAAAAACCAACTTTGCTCTCTTGTTGCAAAAATAACTATATTTTGTACCTTTTATCAGATTTGTTTTTTTTAAAATTTCAATATAGAACTTTATGCAGACTACATTGACAGTTTCAATGATTGATACTGGTGGTAAATAAAGTTTTTAATAATGTTTAGATGTAACTACGGGGTACCAAAAGGATGTTATACATCGCCATATTAAAAAAAAAACTATGTACCTATCGTCTTTTTTCTGCATTTGACGGGACATAATTAAAAAAGTAATTAGTAGTGCTGCATTGAGGTTCAATTTAATAACTTTTTCGTAAGTTTAAAAAATACATCTTAAAAAATACAAAAACTAACTAGTTATTTAACGCCATGGTTTTATATTATGTTTTTTCTAATATTCTTAAATAGTCTAGTTATCTTTTTTTAGATCCTAGAGTAACTGTCTTCATTTTCGCAATGATTTTCATTTTGAACTGTTTAATTACTGTACAATTGAAAAATGTCTCAATTTTTGACATAAATTCCCATAGGAAGCCGTCGTCCGTAGTTAAATTGTTAGGTCGGTAACGCAGTCATTACTCCCTCGGGTAGAAAATAGCACATTGTGCGGCCTCATATTATTGTGAGCAAGTCGTGTGGAACGATAATGGAAGGGGTTGGGGTTGCCATTAAAAAAAGTTTAGCTCAGTAGTTGCTTACATCCTTCGACCTTTGGGACGCCCGGAGAGAACTGACAAGGTTTTTTGTTAATTTGCCGCTAGAGGTAAATGGAGGTCCTTGTAAAGGATTTTAAAAAATTAGACGTATAAATACGTGAAAAATATATGTGAAATAAGCATAGCACAGTTTGTCATTATAGTCCAAAAAATTGTTATAATTTTATGATATTCAGCGAGCAAACAATAGTTAGTGTACTACGATGTATGTAAATTAAATAAATAAACAGAATCAAGAGAATGATTATATAATAAATAATCACAAAAGTATAATTCCAACCCTAAAGCCACTTTACTCTACCAATAAGAATATCGACCCTATGAGAAAACAATGATGATGGTATATTTTCTATAATAATATAAATGCAAAAATTTGAGTGTTACTTTGCTGTTCTTTCACGCTTCAATGGCTGGACGGATTTGGAGGAAATTGGAAATGAAGATATCAAGCTTATAATTATAACCCTGGAAATTTTATCCCGGAAAATTCAAAAGTTTGCGAGGGAACCATACTCAAAATCTACGCGGGCAAAAGCTAGTAGATAAATACATATAAATACAGAAAGAGAGTACGAGTATATATGAACATAGAAAAACATTCAAGCAAGAACTAAACGCGCGCTCTTCAGACAAATGTTTTCTGTTACCAAGGATTCCCAAGCCAACAACCATCAAACAACTATGTATTTTTTTTGTCATTTAATTATGTTTGCAATGTCCTTCTAGTGTCAGCGTAGCACTGCTCCCAGCCTCTGCGCTCTTCATAGTAGCTTGATCAAACATCAACTACGCAATTTTTCATCAAAGAATAATCACAAGTAGAAAGAATAAAACAAAAAACTAAACAGAGTAAGAATCTATTTGTTCCAAATTCAGATTTATCACTTAATTCTTGTTACAAAAAAGTTTTGGCTCTTCTTGGCTCCGAAAAGTACGCACTGCAATCGCGACTTCGGAGGGTGTGTCTTTCTTGGCCCCCTGCCAGCTTACTGCGCGTGACCCACGAGGCTTGGCCGGGGCAATGACCTACTCATGTAAATAACCTGTAATATCAATCAACATTCCGATAATAATCTTAACTTCTTAAAAAGAAAACTTTTTACAGCCATATCTTTGAGTTTTAGAACGATCCAAGTTTAATCCTACACGGAAAACCTGGTAACGTTGGTGTGCAAATGTAAGTTATCTGTCCGCGGTGTTGCCAGTTTTTGCTAAAATTGTTCAACCTTTGTGAAGCGTTAACAAAAGATGGAAATAAAAACTTGCATATTTGAGTGGTCCTAGTGAAATAAACGGTATAATTGTTTTAAATTCTGTAAGTACATGACGTCGTATACCCTTTTTAGAGTTCCGTACCCGAAATCAGCCAAATGCGACCCTATTAATTTGCCTACGCTGTCGGTCTCTCCGTCTGTCTGTCCTAACTGTAAGAGCTGAATCTTTTGAACTGTAATAGAAAGCGAGTTTTTTTTTGAATATTTTGTTAATGCGGCGTATTTACTAACAATTAAAAAACATTAAGAAAGTGAAATAATAAAAATACATGTTTTTTACGATTAAACCTTCAAGCGTCAAATTTGGTATGATTATTAAATCTTATTCCAAACGGAATATAATAATTGCTACTGTGCGGTGGTACCGAACACTCGGTGCGCGATCCGTCTCGCACTTGACGTTTTCACTAGACCCACAGTTTTTAAGGTATATGTAATTAGGTAGGTATATAAGTTTTAAGCCCTAAATATTTTTTTTTTTTTTTTTCTCATATCACCCCACGAAGTTCTGAGTTCCAGGAACATGCAAAATAAAAATAAAAAATATTATTTACCAATGGCAGCGGCCATGAAAACGTTTATAATTTGATTTCATACCTGTTCTTTTACTTTTATAACCATGCATAACTAATTACAAACAGCGAACACTTGTGCTATCAAAATTGGTCCTTGTATATTTTACTTCTTAAATGTCATAGACTAAAAAATTAAACCTTTTCAAACAGCGTTTACAGACTATTTAACAGTGTTTTAAATAGTCTGACTGTTTTTATAGAAATTGCGTTCATCAAAATAAATTGCCTAGCTATATTTTATTCAAATTGATTTTATTAAATGCTTGAGTTAATTGTCATTCTAAAATTTACTAAATCGTACATGTTTCTGTTCTTTTTTTTCAAGGAAATTTTGGGTCTGTGATTAATAATTATTAAAAATTGTGTTATATTTTCTCGCATTGTTGGAGAAAAGCACTATAAGTAGGTACAAGCCTCAATCGGGAAGGGCGGTAGCTGAGCTCGTATATAGCGCGACCTCAACTGCGTCTCAACCACCTTAACTCTACTCGTCCCGCAACTTCCATTTTCCCAGTCTGTGCAGTAATGTACTTTTTACTCGTACGATGCTTTTCATCTTATGCATTATGATTAAGGTACAGATATTCACCATTTCCTAATACATAAATACAAAATACGCGAGTAGGCAGAACTCCCTCGTTTGTGTAGCCAAGGGCATTTAGATAATGGGAATCTTTGAGATAACCATTCGAAGATGTAGGTGGGTAGGCGATTCCAGTAAAATTTGGTTTCGTCCTACGCATTTCATTAAAAATAGATGTACATTTGCCTCACAGAGGGTACCCCGCCGTAACATGCAAATAGTTAGTTTAATAAATATAAGTGGGAGTATTTCATAACTCATGACCATTACCAAAAAATGTACGGAACACAGCCTAATGACGGAAACATAAAATTTTATATATACGAATTCATTTTTCTCATAATATAAAATTCCTACAAGTATGAATCTTCCTTTTTTATTTCAAATTACCTGTAACGGGAAAAGTTTGAGGAAAAGTGATTCAGGATTTTGCCACGAACGAAATGTTGTGGAAAATCTAGTCATATTCATTCTTATGTTTTTCTAAACTCAGCTCGCCCTGCTCATATTTTTTTCACGCTTATTGTTTGTTTTAGCTAGAGCTCAAGGTATTATTATGTTTCAGTACAATAGGCTACGATTACTGTGATCATTAGTAATCCTACACAATTGGATGTGTATGCATTTACATACAAAGTGACCGAATTGTATTAGCATATATGCACAGCACACCTATATGCTGTTAAACAAGCAAGTCTCCAGGTACTAATCGGCTTTGTGAGATTATCGATAGGGTTTCGTGCACTTAATAAATAATGAGGACGCAAACAGGTGCCTACAATGTTGACTTTTCCTCGATCTTCGACACGCTCTTAATACAAACATGTTGCATACTCGTACCTACGGACTAACAACCAGTATTCAACTCTATATACCACTTCAAAATGCTTGGGTTTAAATATAGAACTTTATCCGGACTACATTGACAGTTTCAATGATTGATAAGTACTGGTGATAAATAAATAAAGTTTAAAGTTAATAATAATGTGGGCGACAAGGTAAAGTTCATCTCTCGCATGAAGGGTTCCGTACCATTATGCATAAAAAAACATGTTTGTTGTATGTGAGCCCCCCTTAAATATTTATTTTATTCTGTTTTTAGTATTTGTTGTTATAGCGGCAACAGATATACATCATCTGTGAAAATTTCAACTGTCTAGCTATCACGGTTTGTGAGTTTACAAGCCTGGTGACAGACAGACGGACAGACGGACGGCAGAGTCTTAGTGATAGGGTCCCGTTTTTACCCTTTTTATACGGAACGCTAAATACGATGTAATTTTTCGTAGGTATATAAATTAATCTTGAAAAATGTGACTATTTTTTTAACGCTATGTTTTGTTTTTTATCTGTTTACAGAATCTGTAACACCATGAGAAAAGTAAGCAGTCTTGTGAAAGGTGAGGAAATTCAATTACCAACATGAATGAGAAATCAGCTTTGAGTCATTATAAATAATTTAAGAATGCTCTGTTGACCACTGTAGACGTTACGATAACGTTCAGTAATATAAAGTGGATAATAATATTTTCACCTAGATGGCAATCCTTAATACCGACGAATATGGAAAAAAGAAACAAATAAATAGGTACATGTTTTTATTTGTTTAATGTTTTTATTTGAAAAAAATAAAAAAATATAATTATGTTGAATAAAATTTACATGTTGATAGTAGTAACACCGATATATTCTCTTGTCGATAAAATATATTACTACATCACTTCAGTATAGGTGCCCCGAGTTAGCACACGCATGCTGAATAAGCAGCGGGCCCTTAGTCGGCTTTTGCTGTACACAGACGATACGCATATCACGTCTATAAAGTTCCAGTCTTTTGTAAAATAATAACTTTGCTCTCGCCAGTCACAGACGTCGTACATTTAAATCATTTGAGGACGTGCTTGCGTTTGTAATAACAATGTGCAGTATGTCTGCGGTGTCGCAGATTTCCCGTGGGAATGAAATTTTCGCACGAGTGAAGTTAATAATGTTTATTATAAAGAGCTAAATTGGGTGCTAGTGGTTTTAGAGTTTCAATTAAATTTTCGATCTTACATTTAAGAGTAAACTATGAGAAGGAACAATGTCACAAGCATTATTAAGTAATTACTACGCGTTGTGTCAGAGCACGCGTATTATACGATAAGAACTTACCGGGGGCGTATTCTACATTGCTTTTTTATTGTATTGTTTTTAACTTCGGGGTTTCTCTGCGTGATATAATCAGAAATGATGATATCCGCAGTAGAACTACGGTTACCGACATAGCCCGAAGAATAGATAAACTGAAGTGGCAGTGGGCGGGGCACATCGCACGCAGGACTGATGGCCGATGGGGCTAGAAGGTTCTTGAGTGGCGTCCGCGGACCGGGAGACGAGCTGTAAGTAGGCCTCCAACAAGATGGAGCGACGACCTTGTAAGGATCGCGGGAACGCGGTGGATGCGAAAAGCACAAGACCGGTCTGAGTGGAGAGCCTTGGGGGCGGCCTATGTCCAGCAGTGGACGTCTGTCGGCTGACATGATGATGATGATGATGATGTTTTTAACTCGACCGCGTTTACTGTCAAGTTAGTAAGAACTATCATAACGTTGAAAATACGTCGACAATAAGCCGTACCTAATACCAAAGAAGGCGACTAGCTGCAATATTAAATTAATTACAATGCATATACAGTAGCGACCAAAAGTATTTTGACAACAGCAAAAGCTTTGATATTTTATGCGGCATATTAGTTATTTCAAATTAAATTATGGTAAGGCAATTAATGGCTTAAAACCTCCTAGAAACATGTAAAAAGTTAAGTTTAATTTAATGAAAATATAAACGTGGCCACAAAAAACATCAAATTACTGGTTCAAAAATATTTTGACATTCATTCCATTTCAATTCTACTGATAATGGGGCTGCAAAATATCAGCATTTTAGAAATAAATATTGCAGGAGACTTCTCACAATATGCCAAAACATAAAGAATATTCGAACGATTTAAAACAAGCCGTTGCAGCTGCACTCAAGAAAGGAAAGACACAAGCTGAGGTTTCGCGAACTTTTAATGTATCACGGCAACTGATTAGTGTGTGGAATAAACTGTTCAAGGCTCGAAAGAGCGTCAATAATAAACCTAGATGTGGTCGTCCTCGAAAAACGACTTCTACGGCTGATCGAGTAATAAAAAAGCTGTCCGCAGAAGACCCACGGAAAAGTGCTGTGACGATTAAAGATGAACTAAAAGAAAAGTATAACATAAATATCCATGTTTCCACTGTTGAACTGCGACTAATAGAGCACGGATTACATGGCCGCCGCCCATCTAAAAAACCACATATATCAGCAAAGAATAAGGCGTCCAGATTAGCGTTCGCAATTCGTCACAAGTCTTCGACAAGTGTTGATTGGTCAAAAATTTTATGGAGTGACGAGAGCAAGTTTAATTTGATGTCGTCGGATGGTATTAAGTATGTGCGTCGCCCTCATAATAAAAGACACGATGTGCGATACCAAGTACCCACAGTCAAGCATGGTGGCGGTAATGTAATGGTTTGGGGATGTTTTTCTCGCCACGGACTCGGGCCTCTCGTGCGAATTGATGGGATAATGGATCGATTTGTGTATGGAAATATACTCATTACACACATGATACCCTATGCTAAAGAAAATATGCCACCTCGCTGGATTTTTCAGCACGATAACGACCCTAAACATAAATCCAAGCATATCCAGGATGTCTTAAAACGTAAAAATATCAAGGTATTTGAGTGGCCAAGTCAAAGTGCTGATCTTAATCCTATTGAGCATCTATGGGAAGAGTTGGATCGTAGAGTAAGGTGCAGAAATTACTCCAACAAAGAAGCTTTTTTTCAAGCACTTCAGTCAGAATGGACGAAAATACCGTATGAACGTATACAGAAGTTAGTAGACTCTATGCCAGCTTGATGTACTGCTGTTAGAAAGGCCAAAGGTTATGCAACTAAATATTAATGACATGTTTCATTTAGGCATCTTACATGCTCGGCAAATTTATTTTATAAAAATGTCAAAATATTTTTGAGCTACTTGAAGTGTATATTTTTAGTTTTACTGTTAAGGTAATTGTTTAGTTTTATTAATCTAAGTAGAAACGTAACAGGTAAAGGCTCACAACATAGAATTGTAAAGTAATAATTAAATGTTTACTCAATTCATCAACATATTTAAAGATTTTTATTTGTCAAAATACTTTTGGTCGCTACTGTACCTACTATTATTATGTAGTTAGACGCTCTTTAGTATAACGGCAGAATAAACCCCTCCGTCCACTAGGATCCATTGATTGGATCGATTAATGGGTTCAATGGACTTTTTGTACATTCAAATCCATTAATGGAGTAGTAGCCTCTATTGTACCTTTCAATCAGTTTGGATTGGTTTACACTTTTTAATACGCTGGGATCCATTAATGGATTCCGATGCACTCTCATCGTATAATACGCGTGCTCTGAAACAACGCGTAGAAATTCCTTAATAATGCTTGTGTCATATTTTACCCTTAGATGTAAGTGCAACAAGTCCACTTGACCCCCAAATGGATCCTATTCATGGATCTTAGTGGACGGAGGGCGTAAAAGTAAAGTCCGGTGTAAAGATAAAGTAGAATACTCCCGTAGGGTTTGTCAAGATACCTTTTCCAAGATTATATGATATTATATCACTATGTTCGTTTGTGTAAGATCAGTGAGAGCGTCAACAGGATAAGTGCGACAAACCATATATTTTTTAGGCGCTATTGTTGGTTTTACGGATTTGCCCCGTAGACGCACTTGCCCCAACTTACCTTAACCCTTAATAAGGCTCAGTTATACGGTTATGCTACGTAAAATTCAAATACAGTTTCATGTCTGACACTTCGTAGGGAATCATTTGAAGAGCAAGACATTTTTCATGCAAAAACAACAGAATAAGTACCTATCATATTCTGTAGTAAGGTTGCTAAATTGCCTCTACCTTAATAAGGGTTAAATATAATTTTTCTTTGATTTTTGCAGTGTGCACATGTATGTACAGTGCGAAGTTTTTTTTATATTTAAGGAATCAAAAGTGTTTTTATTTGTCAAAAAAGGCGATCAATTAACAGGCATAATCTAATCTGAAACAATACCTCGACGGCAAGGCTGTGACCCCGCCGCGTCGGTCGAAGGCCTTTAAAAAACACGTTAATTCCGGATGAATGGGCAATAATCAAAAGTCGCTGAAAGGAGGTGCGTCGTTGGCTGTTTTATTTACACATAAAAGGTAGGTAAGTAACACCACTGACGCATTAGCTTTCGTGAGCTACGTCCTGCGCAAACTAATGATCTGGAATGAATAGAATAATGTGTTTAAAAAGAATATTAATAGTTGTCATAGCTCGATATGTCTTTGTAGAATGTACATGTAACCAATCATTTGTTCTTTTTTTAACTGACTTGAAAAATAATGTTCTGAATTCAGCTGCATTTACTTTGTGATACTGCATTGCTAGTTTCATATATCATTTGTCCTAAATTGGTTTTCAGCTGAGTCGGACAATTCCTAAAGTTCTCCGAAAATACCCGCGATTAGGTCAGGTACAAGGGTTTTATAATGACAACCGTAAAAAGTTTTATTATTTAAGCTGAAATGGCTTTAGCATAAACGATAATTGGACTAACGATGCATTAGGACAAATTACAATTAGGACTTCCAATAACGACCCCTTTGTACAAAATTGGAAGTTAAATAAAGTGCACGTCTGCATTCTATATTCAAAAACGTTTATAATTTGTCATAGCAACACTGCTGTCGCGGAAAATCCGCGATAAACATTATTACTAATTACTTGTACATGAAAAGTACCGCTTTTTTCTCGGTAAAACATAACTCGAGTACGAAGCTGAGTTAAGTAGAAAAACTAGTTATGCTCTAGTTTTATTAAAGGCACGACTGTTTCGCGATGACGCCATCTAGGCGGAAAGGCACTTAAAATGCGCTGATAGTGGTTGAACCGCACACAAAGCTGTTTTGCTTGCATTACTCGCTCCCACTGTTCCACGGTTCCGCTAAAAATACACGATGCACTTAGTTTTGCATATGGAATTCTGTTTATTTCAAGGCCTTTTATACTTGATGAAAATAACGTCGTCGCTGTGACTATTTATTTGAAGGTTAAAGCTTTTAACAAAAATAAGCCATATTTATTTTTAGAATAAAAAATGATTAAGTTGTGTTTAGGCTATGTAATATATGTTTAATTATTTTGTTTGTTAACCTTTTGCTGGGCAACAGCTTTCCAAAATATTTCCTACTTTCCTTGGCAAATTTTATTAAAATCTGTTTCGTAGTTAACTCATAAAAAATACTGAAGCGTTTTTATTTTCCTGCACGTGGTATTGTTACCGACTAGGAGTAAAAATACGAAAGTGGGCAAAAAGAAATTGCTTCCAATTTCGTTTTATTTTCGGATAAAACTGCGGAAATTTCTATAGTTTATGTTTCCTGTAAGGGCTGGGATATCTTTTTCTACTCGTTAACAAGCTACTAAACATCATTATAAGCACGTAGCCAAGCAATCCGGCCCTTTCGCTACGTTGCTATAGCAATGCTGACTCAACTTGAACATAACCAGCTCAATTGGCGCTTGTAAATGGCACGTCATGTATCTTCCTAGCAAATGCTGATACGGCGAACGTGTTCGTAACCATTTCCGAAGAAAATACGATACGTAGGTTAGGATACGATACGTATACCTGCGACCTTTCTCAGCCTTTAGTTTACGGCTCTGATCTCGTGTCACGTATCCTCGAAGCCTATTTATTATGCGATGATTCAAAGCTTACTGAATGTGGTCACAGAATTATCAACAAGTTTTTAAAGTTAGTTTTTTTTTTAATTGTGGGAGGACCTTGTGCAGGGTCCGTCCGGGTTGGTACCACCATCTTATCCATTAACCAACCGCCAAGCAGCAGTGTTCGCATTGTTGTGTTCCGGTTTGGGGATAAGACAGCCCGGGAAATGACTAGCATAGAGGCATTCCATCTTAGTCCTCAGGGTTGGCAACGCATTTGCAGTCTTGTGAATGCGAATGTCTATGGGTCACAGTTTCCACTTACCATCAGGTGGCCTGTGTGCTCGTTTGCCTTCCCATGCTATAAAATAAATAAATAAATAATGAAAGTTGTAGGTAATTCTGTAGCTCTGCCTACCCCACTCTGGGATTACAGGCGTGAAGGTATGTATGTATGTATGTTTGTCAAAGCTTACTGACAATACTTATACGTATACGTAATGTCGGCAGTGAGAGTAGATACACACGCTTTTTTCATTTTCTTTGTACATTTTTGTCATACACGTGTAATGCACGAATTCTCGGAAAGGGGCATGTACACTCGCGGTCAAATAATACAGGTCAGAGTGCGTTTTTCATACTAAAGAGGCTATTTCGAAGCCTTGGTTCCTCGCCAGGGGATGCTTTTAGTGAAATCTAATGATGGACATCCCGAGCATCGATACAGGACTTCCAGAGTGCCTAGGATACCCAACTGATTCAATCTGCGGTTAACGGCGGAATTGTGCATGTTCAGAAAAACGTCCAAAATGGCAATATAATATAAGGAAATCCGAATGCTGACCCAAACTCTCTCGCTGTGATGTTACCTGATTGTGCGATCAGTTAGGTATCTTAAGCACTTTTGACCTCCTCTATTGAACCTCGGAGTATCCACCATTAAACCTCACTCAAAACAACCAATGCCCTAGAACCAAGGCTTCCAAATAGCCTCGTTTGTATGAAAAACGCACTCTGACCCGTATTATTTGACAGAGAGTGTATTTTTATCGCAACACCTTTCAACGAACGTGTTATTACGCAGAATTTAGATTTCATCGAAAATAAGTTACAGAGCCCGTATTCTAGGAGGTAAAAACGATATCGTAGTAAACCTATTTTTTTTTATTGCATGGGAAGGCAAACGAGCGCACAGGCCACCTGATGGTAAGTGGAAACTGTGACCCAAAGACAATCGCATTCACAAGACTGCAAATGCACTGCCAACCCCGAGGATTAAGAATGCCTCTATGCTACTTATTTCACCGGCTGTCTTATCCCCCAACCGGAACACAAGAATGCAAACACTGCTGCTTGGCGGTAGGTTAATGGATAAGATGGTGGTACGTCGACGGACCCTGCACAAGGTCCTCCCACAAGTAGTATTATGGTATTGTTATGAAAATGACGTCAGCCGACATCACTGTCAAGTAAATAAGAGCTATCAAAGCGACAATACGATAACAGCTCAAGCACGATATGGTTTTTACTGTGTTGAGTAGAGGCGCTGGCCGCATGAGTTATAGTACTGTCAACGTTACGAACGTTACAACGACAGTAATGGCGGGCGAGTTAAATACACCAGAAGGCCCGCTTGCACGTCAATGATAGCCCTAGGTTAACCCCAGGTGAAAAGGTTAATTTGTAAAAAAATAGACTTCTTAATCTGTATTTTTTTAATAATTCAAATGGGGACCCGTGGGCGATGGGCTGGGGATCCATCGCTTGCACTTAAGGGTCCTGAGCTGGAAGGCCTCCGAGTGTTACGGAGCGCCTTTAACGAAGATGGAAAAAAAAACCCGTTTGACGACGGGCCCGTAAGGGCAAACGCTGATAGACGAGTTAGCGGATGGCAACCACTCCCGCAACCTCGTCCAAGGTGGGAGAAGGAACACCTCAGGGGTTTTAGTCAGTGTGAGTCAGACATAATCACTCCCCCCCCCCCCCCCAATTGGTCAATTCCCCTAATCAATTCCCTCGGTCAATTGGTATCCATAACGGATTTCCACTGACGAAAAAGGCTAAATTTACTTGCAAGCGGGCCTGACAAGTCAAAGACGATGTTGTTTTTACCTCCTAATAGAGGCGCTGGCCCCATGAGGTTTTTTTTGAAGTTGCAAGTTTACCTAACCTACGTAATAAAACGTAGTAAATATATCCTGAAAACAATATGGTTTCAGTAGAAAATAGCGGTCGACGAAATGAAATTCGACGAAATTATACAATCGACGATGTGAAATTCGATAAAATGATGGATTACCCTAAACAAGAGTTACGCCGAGTTTTAGGAATACGAAACAATATGCTTCTAGATATCAGAGTTTATTCCCCGAACGTTCCTGAACTATTGTTTAACATCAATATATATGTAAATTTTTACGCGTCGTACACGTAACATTCAAAATAATATCTCTTGACTTTGGCAATCTACCTCTATTACTCGTGTATGCATCAAAGTTCTATTCATTTTACAAATAAGTTTAATAATTCCTTGAGACATAATAATAATTTATTATAATCAATATAATGGAATTTTGTATTATGCATTTAAAACAGTTTATTAATGAGTTTGAAAGGTTGCTGCATGGCTGCATTCTGGTTAAGTTCTCGTGCACTTCGCATTATCGAAACGTTTTTATTACCTTTTTGTTTAATTGTTGAATAGAAATAGGAATCTTTATTGTCAGAATGTGAGTGTAGTTATCATTGTCTAGTACCCATAATACAAGCCTAGAGCTTAAATTGGGACTAGGTCAATTGGTGTTACATTGTCCCCTGATATTTATTTATTTATTTATAGTTACAATACGCGTTATTAAATAAGGCAAGAGCAGCACGTCAAATTCGACTGGTTTCCGGTGTACAATGTTTTATGTTGTAATTAGAGCAAAATACAAATGACTTCTAATTAAATACACAATAATTATACTCATTAGATTTTCTTTATTAAATGTTATTATTTGTTGCAATTCTAAACTGTCTGTGGTGTGCAATAAAGAGTATTTATTGTGTTGTATTCTATGTTTATTTGAATAAGACTTAGTTACAAAACCATACTCGCCCTAGCAAAGAATCTCTTCGAGCAGAATCAACAAGTTTATCTCCGAAAATTTACCATCAGCAGATAAACTGCGTCCCCGAATTTAAACGCTTAATATAACCGTCATCTCCCGTTTCGGTGTAATTTGCGTAAAATTGTCTCTTAAGGGGTATTTTCCCCTAAGCAATTACCACTGCGCTGCGTTGGACACGCATCCTCATTGATTTTTGAATTAGGAACTGAAAAATACATTCCGCGTTCCTTAATTTGTTTAAACCCAAATGCACCACATAAAAAACCATTGTAAATTGTAAGTTCTGGATCTGTGTCCACCAAAAGCTTTGGCAAGTTGATCGCAAAGCACAACGCTGCGGTACGCAGTATGCGGCTCCGGATGCGTAATTGTATAAAAACGTCGAGGATGGTCAGTTGTTAGATATATAATGGTACAAATCAGAAATACCAAATCATGATGTACATATTATTTGGGCCTCCTGCTTTTATTTCGCATTCAATCATTGAGATTTACTGTCAGTATAAGTTTATCTTTATAGCTCTCTAAAGCCTAAATTCTAATAGTTTTAGATGTGTCTGACATCTAAAAAATAATCTGCATAGAATTATAGTATAAAAAGCTCCGGATGCGTGAAACGATCTATAGCCCGTTGCATAAATGTTCGTTTCCGTGAAGTAGCAATTGCGGGGCCGTTGGAAGTCAATGTGATGAGGTTTTTAAATTTATTTAAACACTATTATTGAAACATTGTTCGACCGAGTAGCGCAGACCTATTACTATTTGAAAGGCGTCTTTCAGCGACGAATAAAAAGGAAAAGGAACAATTATTGAGGGCCTTTTGTAAAGAAATATCCTCGAGTCCCGCTTAGTCCACGCTAAGCCTTGGCCAGGGATGAAAGAGGTAGAAATGTACGTATTTTTATTGAACGGTGATGTCAAATTGCAGAAAATGGCTGGATGATGCGCCTCCTCAAAGACCAGCAACTCCTTATAAACCAATGTTTTTCTGTCTCCCTGTATACTTCTTATGCTTATATGTCTTCACGATAACTTTGTGTTTCCGTATATAATGCAGATATGCGAGCACGCACGCAGTAACGATCTACCCGGCGGAAGTAGAAGCTATTTATTACCGCGCCGTGAAAAATGATAACTTTGCCAACCGGAAATAGGAAGGCAAGATATGAACAAAGAACATAGATGTGGATAAATAAAAAACAGGTCAAATTCGCACCGAAGGTTCCGAATTTAAGGTTGAACTCAAAACCTGAACCTGATGGTACAATGAAATGCTTAAAAATATATTTCACTCTATAGTCTCACCATAAGGGTTCTTTTTTACTATTTTGGTACGTACCCTAAAAATAATAAATAAGAGTATTCTGCAACTCCCTAAAACTTACTACGGTTTCACAAGCGTTAAAAATCATAATGCAAAACTATTTTAATTTTAAACTAAACGTTCTCTCCCGCTACGGGCTGCGTAGACACCTCTACGCCTCGTAGCAAATTAGCATGAACAGATTTAGGAATACCTGTGCGGCCTCCTGTCTTCGTCGTGGTCTTCTTTCATGAAAGATGGTTGCAGGCTGAACCTGCGCCGGAATTGGTGTCGTCCCTTCATGTTGGCAGTCACTTAGCACATAGTACGTTTACTCTAGATCACTGTTTGGTGTGGCGCGTAAGTTGAGCGCGGGCGGCGAGCGGTGCGAGACGTGCGTGGCGCCGGACGGTCGCGCGGCGAGTGAGCCGGGCCGCGCCGGCCGAGCCGTGCCGCCCGCCGGCACTCGACGCACTTGAACGCATCGCCTATGGAAATATCCATAACTTTTCTTTATTTACAGTTCAATGTGTAACGACACAAATGAGCGCCTATGATCGAATGTTAAAACTAAAAGGACGTTTTTTTTTTTTTTTTTTTAGGAGACAATGTCACACCAATTGACCTAGTCCCAAACTAAGCTCTAGGCTTGTACTATGGGTACTAGACAACGATATAAATACTTATATAGAGAAATATATACTTAAATACATAGTAGACATCCATGACTCAGGTACAAATATTCGCGGTCATCACACAAATATGTGCCCTTACCGGGATTTGAACCCAGGACCTCTAGCTTCGTAGGCAGGGTCACTACCAACTAACTACTAACAACTACTATTTATTTACAGCAGGAATTAGGTTCGTTTGCTGTTTGAATCGATTTTGTTGCATGTATATTTATATACCATCAAACATTGGGCATCAGTATCAGAGCGTATCAGCTAATTTAAAGCCCAATAATTTAAATTAATACATTGTTCATATCTGAAATTAAAAAATATCATATCGTCATTATTATCATCCTGTAATTTAATGGATTGAACGAAACTATGGCGCACCAAATTCTACTTAATCACACTTATATGGTGTTCAATGTTTTTGAACCGTTGTTACCATTTCTCGACATAATTAAAAGCTGTGATAATTTCAAAACTTTTTTGAAATAAATTCTTCATAAAATTGCTTCTAAAACCTTATCAATATATAGACACAGTTTGGTAAAAGAATCACCAATTAAATTTATTAAGAATCTCTTAAGGAAAAATAATTCAAGGAATGGCTTCACTGCGGGTATTTGGGAAACATTCGAAGACCAGTACAAAATAAACCAATGTTATCTGTTGGCGTGATAAAGTAAACTTGTCGGATGTGATATTGGTAAATACCAGGTTAACGCATTTTGGCGAAAATAAGCGTGTAAGTATTCGAGATTGTTGTGAAACGTCCCGTGGGTGCTTTTATAAGGGGATAATATGTAAATGTTGATGTTTCTGTGCCGCGGAGGTGTTTGTGGGGCACACCGCCGCCGGCGTCGACTCGATCGAAACTCGAGCTGATATCGGCTCGGACGAACTGCTGCGGTACTACTGTAATATTATTCGAGTTTCGATTGTGATACATGACGTAAACTTGTTGACTTTGCTACTTTGTGCTCGTACTGTCACAGAATATTAATAAACCATTATCCGTTGCTGTAAAGGCCTATATCTGTAGTAGAGTGCAATTAATAGTATTGTATTGTATTTTATTCTGGTTTAAAAATCCATTATACAATTTACTGGTATAGAGAGTAAAAGCAATAATTATTTAATGTAATCTTAGGTACAAGAACCATATTTGTAACTAGCAAAAACCACCCCGTGAACCATGATAAATGCCTGTTAAATAAACGTATTGTGATTTTCATTTGATCAATTTCTCATTTTGTTAATAATATCAAAGAGAAACTATCAAGCAATATTAAAGTCGACAAAGCAAGGTGCGATGAGCACTCAATCTAACTTACTTGTTGATCGTTGTTTACTTATCGGCTCTTTATTAATCTCTGGAAGAGCGCATTACTTTTATGAATAAAACAAACAAAAAGTTAGAAAAAGACGCATTACCTAATGGCGGGTTTTAAATAAACAGCACCACTTACGCAAACAGCAATCGGAATGAAAAGTCTACACAACATGATATTATGTGACTTTGTATTTATACCTATAACAATTCAACGTAATGGATATCTGACATAATACATATTGCGTAGAAACTTACAAACAATAGAATAATTCACAATTACCCTTTCTATAGCGAGACATTATTTAACAATAAAGCGACATTTATGGACCCGATTAATTCTCAAAACTTCTTAACCACGACATTGTGTACTCAGATAAACAATATTGCCATGTTGTCGTATTATTTGTAACTCGGTCGTGACATAAACATCACTGGCAAGTAAATAAGAGCTATTGTAAACGATGTCCATAACATGTCAAAAGTATGTGTATAAGCTGTCATTACCACTTACTAAAAAAAAAACCAATGGGAAATTTCACACAAATTGACCTAGTCCCAAACTAAGCTCAAGAATTGTTCTATGGGAATAGTGTTGCCAGGCGTCCGGATAAAGCCGGACACAGTAAGGTCAACTTAAACGGTGTCCAGCTTGTCCGGCTACTGTTACGCTTTTTAAATTTGACCGTTTTTACATTTGTCATGTGTAATGTAATAAAGAAGACTGATTTATTCCATTTTATTGTTGTTTCATTAGAATTTAAGAATATTTTATGTTAAATAATATAAAAGCCTTAGTATAAGAATTAAATAAAACGTAGTGTTAAACTAAGACAAAAAAATAAGAGTGACCGGCTTTTTTACCCAAATGTCCGACTAGACTAGCTGGTCTGTACGGCTATTCGGTTTCAAGACCTGGCAACCCTATATGGGAACAAGATAACGATAAACATACTCGTACTTATATAGAGAAAATAATATTTTGCCATACCGAGCAATCGAACCCGGGACCGCTAGCTTCGACGGCAGGGTCACTACCAACTAAGTCAAACACGTCATCACTTATTTTGGTAGTCTATACATACATTCATACATACATAAACTCACGCCTTCAATCCCAGAGTGGGGTAGGCAGAGCTAAAGAATTACCAACAAGTCTTAAAACTTCTGGATAATTCTGTAACCACATTTTGCACAATTAGGCTAAGATGTTTCCCAGTGTATTAGTGACAGGTGGCAAGCCCATCGCCTAACAGTACTACAAGCCTTCATTCCCTTAGTCGCCTCTTACGACATCCACGGGAAGACATGGAGTGGCACTATTCTAACCCGGCAACCACACACGGCAAATAGTCTATAATGATTCGTTAATCTCATCTCATAGTACCTAAATCACAAAAAAACGTTGAACTCAAAGCGATGATCATTTATTGTACACAACGCCTGAGCAAGAAAAGTTGCAAGTTATTCTCATGTAACGGAATTCCAGGACATTAGCCATTCATTATTAATTGCGCGTAAACACAACCGCGGGGGCGGCGAGTTGGCGGGGGCTGCTGTCGCGTTGGCGTTTTCAAATATTATACTCAAAATGCAACACAGTGCAATAAAAAAAGTCGAATATACAGGTTGATTTTTTGATACATTATTTTTAGGCCAGTCAAAATTACATGAACTATCGCGAAAGAGTCGTTTCTGCTTGATCCAGGTTGTTCGCTCGCTTAATTTGTTCTCATTATGTTACATAACATTATGTATACAAATTACCATAAACGAAATTAATCGTAATGAAATTCGGTCTTTAAATACCTATTTAAAAATATTGGCCAATTTATACTCAACATGTTTTTTAAGATGTGAACATTCGTCGAAACGATATTATATTGAATATGTTATGCCATACATTTCGGACAGTAAAACATTATGGCAGCTATTAGTTATTTACAGTTTTGTCATAGTGACTAAGTACATTAATCTTAAATGTTTGGTTAAGCACATGATGATTGTCTAATAAATTGTGTTTACTTTTAACGTATATGGTTAACAAACGGTCAACGGACGTAAGAACACGAGATAATTACAACTGGGCCGATTAACATTTTTCTCAAACATGCTCGTAAAGAACGGTTTTCCGATTGAAACACAAGGACGGAAAGTGACTCATTTTACTCCTAGGAGTAAACCAAAAAAAACATATGAAAACACTTTCCGTCCACGTCCATATTGTTTTTCAAAAGTGCTCTATATTGAGAATAAAAATGAAAAGTCCATGAAAAATGTCCCGTACACCCAACTTGTGGGTGGGGGCGTGTGGTGCGGCGGCGGGGCCCTGCGGTGCTGGCGGCGCCGGCGGCTCGTTGTGCGTGGAACTATCTTAACTTATACTCGTAGTTTTGAAACAAACATTCTCTCCGAATTTGTCAAAGGTTTTTAAAAATACTTATAATCATACTCTCTCGTATTTTAACCGTCTCGTTAGGAAATCCCTTGTTTTCCGCGCCTAGGCAATAATGTACTATTTCTATAGAAATTTTGATATAGAACACGCTAAAAAAAATTAACATGAAACTTCCGTGAGACTCAGACATATTAAGGAAATCACACCGGGTTACTCACGTAAATATTGTCGAAAAACCGGGCAAGAACATGTCTGAACATGCTCAGCGCAGGGTTCCGAAACCGTTACTTCGCAAAAACTATCTTAAAAAAGAACAAGTTTGTACTAATTCTCTATTTAAAGTTATTTGGTGCTGTCTTACTTAGTCGATTTTAGTAGGTATAAATACTTTTTCACGCCACTGCTCGGAAATATGGCCAAAGAAGGATCGAAATCAGAATAGAAAGTTGCTCTTAGTAGTACAACACAAAAACAGTCCAACAATGTTGAGTTGCAAAGTAAAATGGAGTGTTTTTAGACCAGTTTACTTTCTACTCTGCTATTGGTCGGTTATTTATGACTAGACTACAAATACGGTTCTATAATCAGAATTATTAAAAGTCGACGCCATTTTGAACTTTTTTGTTACTGGTCCAATTGCCCTGAAAATCGATATCTGAGGGTCCCTGGGGACTAAACATACAATTCCAAAATTAGAATTGTTAAAAGTGGACGCCATTTTGAACTTTTTTGTTACTGGTCCGATTGCTCTGAAAATCGATATCTGAGGGTCCCTAAAGACTACAAATACGGTTTCATAATCAGAATTGTTAAAAGTCGACGCCATTTTGAACTTTTTTGTTACTGGTCCGATTGCCCTGAAAATCGATATCTGAGGGTCCTTGGGGACTACAAATACGGTTCCATAATCAGAATTGTTAAAAGTGGATGCCATTTTGAACTTTTTTGTTTCTGGTCTGGTTCTGATTATGGAACCATAAGAACCATTGTAGTCCCCAGGGACCCTCAGATATCGATTTTCAGGGCAATCGGACCAGTAACAAAAAAGTTCAAAATGGCGTTGAATTTCAACCATTCTGATTATGGAACCGTATTTGTAGTCTTTAGGGACCCTCAGATATCGATTTTCAGAGCAATCGGATCAGTAACAAAAAAGTTCAAAATGGCGTCCACTTTTAACAATTCTGATTATGAAACCGTATTTGTAGTCTTTAGGGACCCTCGATATTTCAACATTTCCTTGTCATTCAGCAACTGTCCTAATGCTAATATCAATATTACTTTTAATTAAACTGTGTATTATGTCCTGACCTGTTTTATTTCCTTACATTAGGCGTGAAAAGCACATAGTATTGCCTCGGTAGAAAGTGCAATAGATGGACTCGTATCTTCGCGGTCCTCACCTGCGGCTCGGCCCGCGAACTAACTCGTCCATCTATTGCTTACTTTCTGTACCTGGGCTACAATGTACTATAGTCGCCTGTATCTCAGGAACCAATCATGTCTACTAAGCCGTGATAGTTTTTCTTTAAAATTCGTTATATGCGCTTTCATTAAAGATATTTTTCAGATTTTTAGCATTTGTAGTTTTGTATGTACACTTGACTCTAACAAAAAATTGCGCTTTAAAGCTTAATATTTCATAAACGGAGCCCTTAATCGACATTCACAAACCCGCAATATTTTTGAAAGACCTATTCAACGACAGCCCACACTATGGGGTAGACGAGAAAAAAAAAACATCCCCACTTTACGAGTAATATTTTTTTTCATAATTTTATTTTACAACTTTGCGTGACTAATATGTACGCGTATATTCATGCCAATTTATAGCTTTCTAGTACTAGGAGTCTCTGAGCAAGGCTGCAAACGGACAGATGGACGGACGGACATGGCGAAACTATAAGGGTTCCTATTCGACTACGGAACCCTAAAAACTGTGTTCGTTGTGCTGCGGCCGCGTCTGCTCATGACTAGGGACTCCGGACGAGCCCGAAACATGTCGAGCGATTTTCGACAATATTTACGTACGTAACCAAATGTGATTTCCTTTATACACGCTAAAAATGTTACTTTCAGAAAAAAGCCTTTCCAAATGTGAGCTTTTTCCAGGTATCACCTTTTTTTAGTGCAAATAAAGTCTACTAATAATGAATATAAAATTAATATTTTTTAAAGTTTCGCAAGAGGCGACTAAGGGAATAAAGGCCTGTACTGTTAGGCGATGGGCTTGCAACCTGTCACTAATACGCTGGTAAACATCTTAGCCTAATTGTGCAAAGTGTGATTACAGAATTATCAACAAGTTTTAAAAGTTGTTGGTAATTCTTTAGCTCTGCCTACCCCACTTTGGGAATGAAGGCGTGAGTTTATGTATGTATGTATTTTTAAAAGTTTAGCAAAAGTAGGTACTTACAATGTATCCAGAAATAAATTGTACTTACTTGTGTAGATACGAGCGACTATGTTGCTTTGAACTGTGCGCTCACGACATTTGCTCACGAATGATGCCATTTGGTTGGGAGAGCTCAGCTCTAACTTAATTAATGAACTTTTCATTGACGCATTCACGATTCTAGTGTGATTCTGGAGCTAGAAAGAAACAATGTATCTACCATTTCTGCCTGTACATGACGTAACATTTATTTAACAACACACAACATCCGACCGGTTATTGCAACACTTACAAACATTTTTTTCAGTCAGTGTTTTAAGTTAATTTACAATTTACTTAAATATAATTTTTTGTCCAAATATCGATGAAATCGAATCGTCGCGAATAGAATTGGAAATTCATCACTGAAAACTAATATTGCGTAAAGGTATAATAACACTTTTGAGATTTAGCCTGTCACCTGATTTAACCAGTCTTGGTGTTAGTGAATGAAATAAGATATTAATTTACTAAAATAATAATTGTTTGTGGAGTCAGCATATTTTGTATGGATGCAAGCCCAACGTCGTTCATGTAGGGTAGGCGTACAGGTTTTGGCCATCTTTACTCCGTTTTTGGCCGCTCTAAATTTTAACTTATGTATAAAATTATAAAGCGTTATGTAATTACAAATATATATTTATATTTTTTATATATCGCGGACTTCATTCTAAAGGGGCGAATACTTGTTTTGGTCCTATTCGGTTCCCGAAATTCACTAATTCTCTAATTTTATCATAATTTTGTTACCGTAAAACGGGGCTATTTGGGAATCACGAGGCTATTTGGAACTAAGTAATTATAAGCTTTTAGTTGATATATTTTTTGTCATGGCTATGATAAAACTGTAAAGTTTGTTGTCAGGCTAAGTTTTTAGGTTCTACCATAGCCATGGCAAAAAATATATCAACTAAAAGCTTATTATTACTGAGTTCCAAATAGCCTCGTGATTCCCAAATAGCCCCCTTTTACGGTACCTATATTTTTCGCTAGAATAATGAAAAACTTCAAGGCTTATAATTGGAATAGAAAAAAACACTGTCAAACCAAAAGACGTACATCAGTCGAAAAGCATTTATTTAGCAGAGTTGCGCATTATCAACGGTCCATATAGGCGTATGTACTTACGGCTGTACTTTTGTATTGTTTCTTTTAAAATTGTGTCATATACGACCGATTGTGTGTATTATACTAAGTAAGTACCTCATAACAAAATAATTATATATTTTATTTTTATTAAGCCAGATAGACATGAATTTCGAGAAAAACTAAATAACGATATTTTGAATGATTTTACATTGAAATGTCATCTGGATAAATTTCGTATTAAATTAAATTATTAAATTATATTGACTGGCAAAATATTTTTTAAGAAATATTAAGTTCCTGTTTGCATATTATCGACGAGCCAAAAAGGCCTCATGACAAAATTACAGGTTTCTAAAATAATCACCGTAATATCATTTACTAACCGTAAACCAGGAAGTAGGTATTTAAAAGGTCACAGCCAAATTTATACCTCAATGAGTAAATAATATACAAAAACAAACGTTTTTTTGCCTCTCCTGAAAAGTAAGGGTTTTGCGTATACTCCCCTTTAGAATGAAACCCGCAATATATTAATTTTCAGTCTTAACTATTTATGAATATTTTAATTTTACAGTATTTTTATACTCATTTCAACCTTTAAATGGTCAAAAAGGGATCAGTGACCACAAACGGTACTTTTACCCATACCTATGTATACAGGGCGTTCAAAAAGTGGGACATCAAACCAACCTGTTTAAAGACGATATTTTGCTCATTCTAAACATAGGTTTAGTGAAAGTAAAATAGGTACAACTATTTTTAACTCTTATTTAATTAACAGAAATAGCAACGGAGTTAAAAAATATACGATAACATATCAAAAGAAATATGGTTTTCCAGAATAGAATAGATCCCCTGGCCCAGTTGCATTTACGTCGGATTCAACGAAACTGAACCAATTTAGAAAACTCGTATCAAATACAAAACTAACCCGTTTAAATTCTCTAGATAACGTCATTCCAATAAGTGTTCTATCTTCGATCGGATGCAACTCGTCAGACCAGCTAAGCGGTGGAGCGCACCTCTCTACCCGCAACGACGAATCCCTATTGCAATTTGTGCCTTGTGCACGGGAGCGTGCAGCTGTACATTACTGCATGCATGGTTATCGCACGCAAGAGAACAAAAGCCGATAACAATGCTCGTCAACGAGACACTATCAACGAAGAAAAGAAACCGGTCAAGTGCCAGTTGGACTCACGCACTGAGGGTTCCGTATTTAAGATAATATACCGCAAAGGAAAATACTCATATTGTTATGATCTTTATTTTCTATACAATAAGCCTACATTTTAATACATATTCTCTAAGTTTTTTTTCCTCAACTGTAAATAATGAACACTTCATTTTATTTTTCCCTTATAATATAAGCAATAATTCCAAATATCTATACGTCACGATTTTTTCAGATTTTTGATTAACAAATTTCGGCAATAAGGGATTTTTTTGTACATTTTCGGCTATAAGGATATAAAGTCGCAGTACATCGCAGAAAAATATTAATATGCTAACGTCGTCTATGTAGGCGTCCCGGTGTTTGTTCATTTGAGGTTTAACGCCACACAAAATCTTTGCAGAATTAAAAGGATATCCGATGACATAGAGCATACACTGAAAAAAAACTTATCCAATCAAGTGTCATTTTAACTTGTTTGAAAAAATGTGTTGATATTAATCAAAAGAATGCTCTAATTTATATAGTACTAATGTTTGCATCGAACAAGCTGATGGAGGGTAAATGTAACTTAGTGAAAATTATTAATAGATTTGATCAAATTTAATTTTAAAAGAATACAATCAAAATAGTGTTTAAAGCTAACAAGGAGCATTAATAATATAACTGTGTGACATGATTGATCTAATAATGTGCTTATTATTTAATATTACTAAGCTTACTAAATAAGCATAATCATGCTACTTTGTGAACGCAATCATTTAAGAGTTTAAAAACAATCATTTCGATGATTGATTTGAAAACCACGTTAGACAAAAATTAAACATTTCGTTTGATTACCATTTTAACCGTTATTTTTGCTTTTATTTAGTGTTGCCATTTGTGCTCAATTTAAACTAACGGGGAAAACAGCACAGACTGACTATTAACTCTGCTATCGGAAATCTTTCATAATTTGTGCTTAGTGGCAAGGTTAAAAATGCATTTTCCAACTGAGGGCTAAAAGTAATTTTCTATTTTAGACATCAAATATTTATCAAAAAACAAAAAACAGCCTTTAAAAATGCAAAAAATAACCTCGGCGACTCACAAAATTTTCAACCAAAAG
This sequence comes from Acleris emargana, assembly GCA_927399475.2. Lineage (NCBI taxonomy): Eukaryota > Metazoa > Arthropoda > Insecta > Lepidoptera > Tortricidae > Acleris > Acleris emargana. The sequence goes on from OV656837.1 coordinate 16,441,551, forward strand.
CCGACTTCAGTTGGGACTGCTGTATTATCTACCTATCATTATAAAATAAGTTTTTTTTTTCGATTTGAGTTCAGTAACCCTAAAAATAAGTAAATCATTGAAAATCTTTGATCTTTGAACATTCTATGTTAACGCTCTTGTTTTAAGGTTTAAAGTTAAAGTTCGGTTTATAACTGACCAGCACAAAACCGTTAACTTTTAAACAGTCTTATTTAGTATTTTTTTATCTAACTCCAAAATTGGCGTGGAGGGCGTGGGACACGTCAAAACAGGGCCTCTTTTTTTCTTATTTTGCCTTTATTTTAAATTTAATATGGATAATTTTGCATAATTCTAGCGTATTTCTGAAGTAAATAAGTTATTTAATCTAAAATACATACTTTTTTTAACCACCTACTTTTTCTGAAAACGCCCAAATACCTTACCTACCTACCTGCCGATAACACCCTGCAACCTGCAACGTGGGGGTCCCTATATTATAGTTCCATTAATCTTTTCGTATGATACGACTTATTAATTATTGCTTTATCAGTTTTATCATATTCATGAAAAATTACCCGAATAAAGTAGTAGTGCATGGGTAATATGAAATTCGCCACCTGGCAACACTGCAGTGCAGACCGTTGGCGCGCTACCACTGCTTTACGAGTTGCGTTTTGCGTTGCGACAAGTTTGTTAAGTTTAGTTCTTCACTTCAGTCAGTGGATTATTATCGCATCGTCGGCAGCAATTTTGTATCGTTTTATAACTTATAATAATAACTATAAATATCACTACATAGTATAAAACAAAGTCGCTTGCGCTGTCTGTCCCTATGTATGCTTAAATCTTTAAAACTACGCAACGGATTTTGATGCGGTTTTTTTTAATAGATAGAGTGATTCTTAAGGAAGGTTTATATGTATAATACATTCCACGCGGGCGAAGCCGCGGGCGGGTCGCTAGTTATAATATAATCAAGTTGTAGTAGTAGTGAAAGTGAAAACGATGGACAAAGTGCTAGATCTGCTAATGGCATGGGGATTGGCGCCTGATCTTATTGTCACGTTTGCAAGTAAGTACTTATTTTTTTAATTAATTTCTCTTAGTTACAAGCATTGTTTCTCATCGGTAAAGTGATTGTTTAGACTCTAGATTCCTCTAAACTTTATACTGGCAAGTCGGATGGCTGAGCCAGCCAGCCGGCGGCACGGTGTGTCGTGTATGTAGGTAGCTAGTCAGGCGTCGCCGGTTTAAGAACGTGCTTCGCTTTACGACACAATCTATCCCGATTAGGTATTATTTTTGAATGGCCAGCATGAGTAACCGTGGTATCAAAAATGTGTACTGTAATGTGTGTTTAACAAATTAAAACAAATAGCTATACTATTTTGTTTGAAATAATGATACTTATATGTATAATAGTTATTTTAACAATATAATAAAGGGGAACGTTTTGCATGTGGTGGGAAATTATTTTGACTAAATGTTGTACTTGACTAAAGACCTCCTAAACATCCCAAATGAATATTGCGAAAGGAGAATTGTACTCACATACCTACATAAACTCACGCCTTCATTCCTAGAGTGGGAACTACAGAATTACCACCAACTCTAATAAACTTGCTGATAATTCTATAATCACATTTTTCATAAATGGCTAAGATGTTTTGTTTTGGGTAGAGTAATAGTGACGGGTTGTAAATTAATTTCTATTAACTTTCAAACATAATTGGTTTTAATTTAAGTATAGTTTTATGTAGGTACCTTATTTGTAATTCATATGAAATATCTTTTTTAGAAAATGGCATAACAGTACAGGCGTTGGCAGCTTTGAACCTTGATGCAATCAAGGAGTGTTGGTGCCACTTATCGGACCACGTGCCCTTTTCATAAGAAGCTGGAAAGTGTGGTTAAAAGCATACACAGAGGAGAATGCAATGCTAACAGAAATTTAGATCAAGAGGACATTTCCAATATTTCTATAAGTGTAAGTATCTACATATGGAACTCTTAAATCATAAGGTAGAAAATAAATACATACACAAACTCACGCCTTCATTCCCAAAGTGGGATAGGCAGAGCTACAGAATAACCAGCAACTAAAACCTTGTTGATAATTCTGTAACCTCATTTTGCATAATGAGGCTAAGGTATTTAACAGCGCATTAGTGACAGGTTGCAAGCCCATCGCCTAACAGTACTACAAGCCCTTACTCCCTTAATCGCCTCGTACGACATCCACGGGAAAACATGGAGTGGCACTATTCTAACCCATCAACCACATGGGCTAATAAAAAAAATATCAAGGTATAATCTTACACAAATTGACTTGGTCCCAAATCAAGCTCTAGGCTTGTTTCAGCAATGATAAGTATATGATTTTCTTATGGAGAGAAAATAATTTAGTAGTTAAAAACATCTGCGACTAAGCAACTACTACTCATGTTCATCACATCAACATTCGCCATTACCTGGGATTGATCCTGGGACTGCTACTTATTTATTTCTGCTGGGTTTTTATTAGGTTTGCTTTTTTTTTATTATGGTAGGTGGGGTTGACTTAGTATTCGACACATATTAAAAAGTTGTATTTAGGTTTCTGTAGTCCATGGTTAGGATAGGATGCACATAAAGAAGCCTTCAAACTTATTTATCAATATATGGACTTTAGAATTTTACAAGCTTTTATTCAACTTCCTTAGTCTTGTCTGTCTGTTGTTCTAATAAAATATAAAAAAAATTGGTTTTAAACTCTAGTGAGCATCCATAAGTTCTTAGCTTATAAAGGTAACTTTTTTGTTACGTGTACCTTGATTGCTTGTCTGTGTGTATGTGATACGGGAGTAGTTTGATATAATTTACAGTTTAATAAATAAAAACATTTTATTACAGGGTCTTCAAGATGCATGTTGATCGATGCATGATGTTCAAGAGCAAGGAACTCAAACTGCAACACCGGAAAAATCTCCAAACACATTTGTTACAGACAATGTTAGTATATTATATTTTAGTTAGTTTTCGCTATTTAAAGGAACAAAGTTTGAATGACTTAAAAAAAGGATGAATTTTCAGTGTCAATATCCAAGGATGGTGTATTTGGTATAAATAAATTGTTGAACAAACAGGAATAATAGATGTAACCTGTCACATGACTGATTATAATTAATTAGTGTAAGATAATCAAACTGTGATTACTTTCATTACTTAAAGAGAGTCTAATAAACATTAATTACTTGAAAAATGGTTTCTCATTTGCAATTTACCTATTAATAGTAGGTAGTGTTAAGTCCACTTATTTTAAAATGGTTTGTATTATATTGTCTTGTCACACTTAAGCCGGCGCAGAGTACCTAGGTGGTTTGTACGAGTGGAACTGTATGCAAGATGTCACTATGAATGCGCGTGTTCGAAACACCAACCGAAAGGTTGTGTGCGTCAGTCACGCCGTGTGGCACTTTCCATACAGTTTTGTACGATTTAACCCCCAGTCCCTTGCTTTCGATTTCAAGCAAATTATTTATTTGGACTAAACATTACACTTTGTGAATCCCTTCATGCATACTTAATAAATGCAGTCAAAGGGTTTATTTAAACCATATATGTTGAGTAGTAACATCAATCTACCTAGATAATGAAAATAAAAAAGAAGATTAATTGAAATAAACAAGTTGGGTGGTAGATTTCACAAATCTCTTTATTAATATTACTAACTGGCATATTTCATTTAAACATGTAACAATATTAATTTAAACGATCACTTAGTGAATCCCTTCATGCATACTTAATAAATGCAATCAAAGGGTTTATTTAAACGATATATGTTAGTAGTAACATCAATCTACCTAGAGAATTGAAATAAAGAACAAGATTAATTGAAATAAACAAGTTGGGTGGTAGATTTCACAATGCTCTTTATTTATATTACTAACTGGCATATTTCATTTAAACATGTAAGAATATTGATTCATACAATCACTTAGTGACACCAACATACACACTTAATAAATGTAATCAAAGGGTTTATTTAAACCATATATGTTCAGTAGTAACATCAATCTAATTACACAATGAGAATGAAAAACAAAAGTTATTGAAATAACTAAGTTGCATGATAGATTTGCTTAAGATACTCTTATCATTTCAACTAAGTGATTTGTTGAATAAACTTGATTTCTTGATTAATTTTCTATCAAACGGGCTTGATAACATGAATCAATTTGCTTTATGCGAACGTATGTTAACAAGTAGATTGATTAAATTAAATAAAATTTTGATTTCATTAAACAAGATTTTTTTTCAGTGTATTGATATTGGTTTCTAGGCCGGTGTTCATACATTTCGTCCATTCTCCTTTCTGCTAATGTCAAAAGAGCGTAATCGGCACGCGTCTTTTCAACGTCACAGCTTGTGCTAGGCTTAAAAAACCAAACGCGTTTATAAATAAAATGACGACACAATTTACGATAGCAAACATTAACCGAAATATAAATTTAAAAAAACAATTATTTTGAGACGAAAATTACAAAATTAATATTAATCCGATAAAAAGTAACTCTACATCTCAGTTGTTATAGCTATCTAAATAAATTACAACATTTTCCAAGTTTCGGGAAATTTAGTGAAAACCAGACCTTGTTTCTATGAATTTAAAATGAACTTTTACAAGTCGTGAGTTTATACGAGTAATAAAACTTCCATTTCGTAGAATAGCAATGTGTTAAACTCATTCTCACGCATTTTGGCGCGAATTTTCAGTTCATGGAAATCGTGTGGTGTGTGGAAAAGAATCAGGTCAAATGCATCCAAGTAAATAATAAAAACCAAAATAAATTTACGTAAAGACGCTATTTAAATGTCACTCAAATGATGTCTAACTTACAATTTCGTTACAAAAATGTATGTGTTTGACTTTAAACGACAGTTTCGTTACGTGGACAAAACTCTTCTTTAACTGGACATTTATTTTGGTTTATACACATGTGAAGTTTTAGTATAATGAGTTTATTAAACTTAAATAATTAAATATTTTGGAAATGAATGCAATCTATTCTGGACCGCGGTCGTTACAACACGATCAGACCTAGAGGTTCACTCACAGTTATTTTAAGCCTCGATTGAAATAAAGTAGGTAATAAAGGAGAGTGTATTTATAAAATATTCAATTCTAAGTGTACTCGTACCTTCAAGAAGGGAAGCTAATAAGGACTGTTCAATTTTCTAAGCGGACATCAAAAATAGGTTCATTTACGGATTTTTTACAACAAATAAATCTTTATTACGGTGAATATTTATTTACAATATTAAAATAAAGTAATATATAACACAAGAAAAAAAGAATTAATTACAACGGTAAAAAATTCGGACTTCAGCCCGGATTCGTCGCATAAGTGTTTGCACATCGCTTTTGGATACTTTTCTACAAGCAGCAAACCACATGCGTTTAAATTCTGCCAATGTACTAGCTTCTCGGCCATCCTTCCTCAAGTATCTTTTTACAATGGCCCAGTATCGCGCGATGGGGCGGAGCTCCGGGCAGTTTGGTGGGTTGTCTTCTTTCTTAACAAAATCGATGTTTTTTGAATTTAATAGCACCACAGTCTCACCAGCATAGTGAGCACTCGCTACATCAGGCCAAAACAGGGGGGGAATACTGTGCTTTCTATATATAGGAAGTAACCGTTTTGTGATGCATTCCTTTCTATAAGTTACGCCACCAATAGTTCCAGTTGCAAAATAAGACGTACTTTTGAGGCCACAGGAACAAATTGCCTGCCATACAAGGACTTTCTTTCCGAATTTGTCAATTTTTATGGTTTTTTCGGAATCGGGTACCATTTCTCCTACGCCGCATTGTAATACTGGGGCCCCGGTAACGTACTTGTGTCAAATTTCACGTACGTTTCGTCGTCCATGAGAATGCATCGAGATTTATTTTGCAGCAAAATATCGTATAAATTGCGGCATCTTTTTTTGGACCGTATTTGTTGCTCGGCACTTCTCTTCGGCATTTCTTGCTTCTTATATGTCCGTATATTATTTCTTTTCTTGATATTTTGTACAGTGCCTACGCTAATACCTGCTTTTTTAGCAATATCACGAACGGACATGTACTTTGTTGATTGTAACAGCCGCACGACTTTTTCTTCGACATTTGGGTTTGCCGGGCCACTTCTCCGCCGCGATTTTGGTAAATCGTCGAGCGTATGGTGCTCTCCAAATTTTTTTATGATTTGAAACACGGCTGACTTGGAACATTTAAACTCATTCGCAATTTTCCGCAGTGAAAATTGGCCTGTACACCATTTTTGCAAGATTAATTTGCGTTCTTTAATATTAATTCGCTCCATCGTGAAAAATATTTAGACAATTTAAAAAAAAATATGACACTTGATAGACTTGTCTATGTTTATTTTATAACCAGCCACTGCCTATCAGTATTTTTTTAGTGGAAGGATTAATATTGAATTAAGTATGTCCGCTTAGTAAATTGAACAGTCCTTAAAACCTCGAAACATACGAAAATCTATAAGCAGGCATGACCAAGCCTATTTCAGGAACCATTACGCAGCGGGGAAAATGGGTGCGTCCCGAGATTGCAAATTAGCCCGCGAGAGGGCGCCGCCAGTCGACAGAGCGGCGGTGTTCAACAAGTGAGAGGGAGAAAAACGAGTAAGTACCAGACTCGGGAATTTATTATTTCTTGGTTATGCATTTTAAAAGAAAATGGTTTATGTTCTGTTTTTATGTTAAGGGGTTTGCGATATTGAGTGTTATTCGGAATCAGCTGCACGTACCGAATCTATATATTATATTTTTGTATATTAACGCAATAACCCGTTTAAAACAAATAAAGAAAAGTTTAATGCTACTTTGCTATACCATTGGAATTTATGCATCAAATATACCTACGGCGCATACAAATGATTTTAAAAACTATATCAATGTTACCCCGTCACCATTCCATCTTACCCCATAGTAATGTGTGAAACTTTATTTCAATTTTTCAATAGTAAAATTATTAGTAACCTTCTTGTTTTAAATTAAATATAAAGATTCATACGTCCTCTTTTCCAAAAGCATAGCTTCCTGTTACTTGTTATTAGTTACTAGTTAGTTATGGATAAACTGTCACTTTAAAAAAAAACACCTCTCATCTTATATAAAATCCGTTTTAATGTTACCCCAATGCACCTTATTTACTCCTACTTACTTTATACTAGTGATCGTGAAAATCCGTGGTTCAGCATTTATTGTAATAATAATGTCTAAATTCAGCATTTAAATTACCGATGGATTTTATCGTTAAATTCCAGCTTGCTTGTTTTTACTCCCACAATTTTAAGCCCACCCACGTATGCTCTTTGAGTACCGAGCAACGAGCAACCATTCATCGGGAAACCAATACACATTTTCAACCTACAATTTCCGTTAGTAAATTGTCTGTTTGTATGTATAAATGACAAGCATGACAAACTACAAGTAAATTAGTAGCTTGTAGACACTATATCTGAGTTCATTGAGAATTAAATGTATTATTGCAAGCAAAGGACCACGTTGTTGTCACTTCAGATCAAGAACTAAGTTTTATATTGTTACGAGTCTCATTACTCAATGTAAAAAAAAAATACGTGCATAATAAGTGTACTTCAATATTACATACATACATACATAAACTCACGCCTTCATTCCCAAAGTGGGGTAGGCAGAGCTACGGAATTACCAGCAACTGTAAAACCTTGTTGATAATTCTGTAATAAACCTCCATTATTCGATTACTTCTCTTCTCCTTCTCAGTCGATGCAATCTATACAGAGCGGTCGCGGCCAAACGCTAGTATTATCCGGTACAGATGTCGCTCGCCGCATGATATCTCGCCACTTCTCCCGGTTAGCAGACATTAGCGGCCTTTACACGTAAAGTTCGGGCCGCGGGAAACGCCACGCGCCGTTCCAATTTTCGTTCCGAACTGTAATAGTAAAATAGTAAAAAATGTACGGTACAGGCCGCTATTCTGGTACACTCATGCAAGGGTCCGCCCACTACAGATTTGATTTGGTCGGTCCATTCCATGGGTGGCTTGTTCCTTCTACATTGCCCTGGAAGACAAGATGTTCAACGGAGTTATTGCTACGCCTTGATACATGGCCGGAGAATTTTTGTATTCAAGTCTGAACTAGTGTAGATAGACGCTGCTTGATGCCGAGCTCTTCAAAGATAAACACGTTGGTTTGGAATTCAGTCAATGATATTCCGAGCATTTTTCTCCAGCACCATATCTCTAAAGCATCTATCTTTTTCTTCTCAATTTCTCGAAGTGTCCACGTCTCTGCAGCGTAAAATATGGGGTAGATGAGTGTTCGAAAGAGCCGGATCTTATTATTTGTAGAAATGTTCCTATTCTTCCATATTTTTTTCAGCTTGTCCATTGCAGTTCTCGTTATTTATATTATTATACCGGTACGCCATTCCATTACTTACTGATCTCTTATTTCGACATAAATTGAGAGTCCTCAATAGCCAGAAAAAAAAAGTGAAAGAGAGTAATGACGCGGAGCCATTGAGACAAGCCCGATAGAGATATATTATTCTTAATGGCGGTCCTATCGTTCAAGGTTTCCCATTTCGCTCCTTTCCATTCGCTGGAGAACTTTTAAGGCTACCATTTTAGACGTTAGTTTTAATCGTTCTTCCAATTGTTATTTTAAAATAGGTAAGTACCTAATTGTTAAAGTTCATTGTTATTTTGCTCAGTTTGTTTTCTTGTTGACGTGGTAAATTGAGTTCTTATTACAAGTGTAAAATTTACTTCTTAAGAAAGAAAATGGTAGTCTGAAAACGAATAAAACAGAAAGGTCCGTATTCAAATTTCCGAAAAGACAATGAGACGAGTGCTGAATACTAATCTAGGTCAGAAAAATGAAATAGGTACCTACGTGAAGAAAACTTAGCCACATTTTTTACTTGTTTTATTTTAGAAAGCCACAAGGTATTTTGTAACATTATATTTTGAGGATATACATAAGATGTTGATCGATTAAGAAACGGGTAGCTGTAATAACATATGTGAGTTAATTTGCTTGGAGGGGATCCACGTACGGGAGGTGTCATAAGCAAGATATCTCTTGAACTTGAACAAGAAGTCATCTCTTGAGACGGGACCGAACCCTTCAGGATATGCGAATATTCCGGAATTAGAACCATTGTAAAATACTCCCTTTGATCGCGTTTCTTATTTAATACCACCAAAAACACATTACGTTCGTTTTTGGCTAGGTATCCCTACTAATATACATCCAAATCATACTTTTAAATAAAGACAGAAAGCGGATTTGGTAAGTTTGTTGATATGTAAAAGATTATCTTCGAAACCACCGCACTACACAATATCATTTCGAAGGTAATTCAATTATTACAAATGGACTTTAACCATATAATATGATACGTAATTGTTCAACCCGAGCGAACTCGGGACTGGTCGCTGATAAATTATAAGATAATGATGCTAAATTGAAAAACACGAGTGACACGATCGCGTTATAAACCAAAAAGGAAAATAGGTAATTTGTTTTGGGTCTCGCCCCGAAAAAGGTAGAGCAATTGATTTTGGAGCTAGGGATCACCTTTGATAACGGGTGTCAGGGAGACCCTTGTGAAGTTTATTTCATTTGATGATTTGAAGTTATTCGACGTAATGACCCGGGGTTACTTAGGGTAGGTGAGACGGGTGTAATGTCACACTCTACTGGCCGACCCGGGGCGAACCCGGTTGACCGGTACAAGTACTTCTTTGATTTGGGTCAATCAGTACCGAAATACACATTGAATTATTAGGAATTTACACCTAAATTTACAATTGATATTAACATGAAAAATGTAATTTTAAAAACCTACGAATATGAGTGTAGCATAACACAATTAGCCTTGGGGGAGGCCTATGTCCAGCAGTGGACGTCTTTCGGCTGACATGATGATGATGATGATAACACAATTAACACGGCTCACGTCATAGAAGTTGCAGTGGGCGCAATGAAAAGTTCTTCTGGTGAAAAAGCCAAAAACCATTTAGGTACATCCCCACGTCACGTCACGTTACGGGGAACACACTAAAAATTATTTTTTTTCAAGATTATATTTTAACTCTTTGTTGGCGTGACTAATATGTATATTTATGCCAAATTGCAGATTTCTAGTATTAAGAGTCCCTGAGCTAGGCTACGGATGGACAGACAAAACTATAAGGGGTCCTAGTTAGACTACGGAACCCTAAAAAAGGGAGATGCTAAATTCAATAAAACCAAGATTTTAAATTAAAACAATAATATTTCAAATAACAAACAATGTCTCGATTCCGACCCTCGTGGCTCGCCGCGACAAGCCGCCGGAGCGCCGGCTCCATCAATTAAAATCTCAATAAGTAAAAAACATCCTACGCCGTGTTTACAATTGAGAAATCAATGCTGTTTGACATTATTAATACCATTAATTCATTCATTCATTAAATCACGCCTGTTTTCCAGAGGCGTAGGTAGAGACCACTTCTTTCCACTTGCTACGATCTTGACAAATTTCTTTCGCTTCTTCCACATTCATACATCGAGTCATGCACGCACGTCGGTTTCGGGTACTTAAAATTCGGCCCTTTTTCAGTATTTCTCCGATTTGATTCGAAAAAGTACGCCTAGGGCGGCCCCTTCCGACCGTTCCACTCACTTTCGATGTGTATTTCTCTTTCGTAAATCTTCTTTCATCCATCCTTTCCAAATGACCAATGTAATTTTATTTAGATTCCTAAGAAACAATTCAATTCCTACGCCAGCAATTACCTATACCAAGGCCGTACCGTAGCCAACATGCAAACGCTACTAACCTTTTTCTTTTCGATAACTGTAAATGTATGGGATGACATTCTCGTGTGTTGCGATAAATCACGTGGTCTGTCATCCCATATATTTTGAGTAATAGAAAAGAAAAACGCTAGTAGCGTTTGTGTCTTGCTAGGGCCTCGGAATAGACTAGAACTAGCTAGCACTTGGATAGGGTCTTAATCTTTTGGTGAAGCAGAATGACAATAATTTCGCTGTATTAAAATCGGATAATATCGTCTTTATATATTATTTATTGTAAGATATTAGGATTTAATGGTTGTATATCCGATTGACGTCAATGTGGACCCTGGTTTAATATTTTTTTACCTACGCAAACTAGAGTGAAACAAATACCTAGTAATCTGTAGCGTTACCGCTACAAAATCGCGTAAAATTTGCGCGTTTATTTTGTTTATTTTTTAGGTGTTCGAACTCTTTTGTGTTAGAGTTGCTGGCCTGCGTTGTTGATGGTTTTGATTATTATTTTAAAATTTTGAATGTGTTGTCAGATTGTTCGGCATTGATGTAAGAGTGTTTTTTTTGACATTGTTGCTTCAGTCTCGTAACCGAAGGGGTATATTTTTTGTTCTTGACTTTGTACATTTAATCAATTGCAGTTTTAACAGTGATCTAGTTCGCATAGCTGGGTGCACGGTCACTATAAGCACTTTATCTGTTGAGCGAAAGGAAGGAGCTTCCTCGTGGTATTCGCACCATATAATACCGGTTTGATCCGGGTAAATTACTATTTATTAAGATCTTAAGCAGTAAAGATCTTTCCCCGCTACGCCCCGTTCTGTTTGTCTTGTCGTTCGTTTCTTATTGGATCTTTTCATTCTAGTCCACCAACCCCCTGAAGAAGTAGTCCACTTAACAGCTTCGGACGATATATTGGGCTATCACTCGCGTATAGCGAAACGCATGTACTTACACGCGTCGTACCAACGCGCGTGACGCGCGTGACTTCGGCTGCGAGACGTTACCTTCACCTGTTTTCAAGATAAGAACTAGAAGTTATTTTTTATTTAAAAAAGAAACCACATTCAATAATTTTTATATTTGCGTACGGGTTTAATTTGATAATGATTTAAGCATTTACAATTCCCATCTCGGAAAACTGTTCTAACAAATATGCATATTTTTTAGGGCCACAATGAATAATAATTTGGTAGGGATTTTCTTCTCCAAATTCTAAAAGAGCCCGCGAGCTCCATGAACGTAGTTCTTTTTCGGCCAATATTCGGCAACGAATCTTAAATCATTCTTAAAATACTCTAACCTCTAAATTTGTGTGGTTATCTTTTATTGTCGTCACTTCTAACCTCTAAATTTGTGTGTTTATCTTTCATTGTCGTCACTTCTAACCTCTAAATTTGTGTGTTTATCTTTTATTATCGTCACTTTACCCAAACTTGCTTCTGTATATTTTTTATACTAATCTTTGTCGCGACTATGGTTTTATCTATTTTCGACACCTATAAATAACAAAATAAACAATCTTTAGGTTTCAAATTATTTTTTATTTGTATAAAATTTCTACGTTTATCCTAGGCACAGTCCTAGGATCAGTTAGTGCTCCCTATTTCCATTAGGAGCGTTACATATCATAGCTAATAACACATTTTGAATTTTTTTACGATAAGTATGTATCATATTTTTCGTATTGACGAGACACTTCTCAAATTGTCAAACCTTCTAATGAGAAATTCTGAGTAATTTCCCAGAATATTATTAATTTTTGTAATAAAATAGTACACACGCAATGTTCTAAAATATTTTCGAAATTTAACATTACCTTCCTAAAAATACCTCCCAAAACTATGGGAATGTTATACAATTTGCACTTCGAGTTATTTTCAAAGGACTTGTGCAGAACTCAATTAGTGGAAGAATCAATTTGCGTAAAGCGAACACGCTCTCTCCAGGCTATTTCCAATTTAACGGCGGGCACTGCATACATACGGTAGCCTGCGCTTGACACTTCGGTCAAATGATAGATACCGCTTGCACCTAGGGGCATCTTGGTAATACAGTTTGAGATGAGTGAACGAGATAGAGCATACAACTAATATAGTTTTGTCTCTTTCACTGGTTGAACTTACTGCGTACTGACGTCGGGGTATTGTTCGTAAATGTGAAAATACGCTTGGCTAGCTTCAGGGTATTCTGAATAGCCGAAGATATAACGGTCAAACTCTGAATATTCATAGTACATAAAACGAAACATATGTAAAGATAAAACGAAATTATAAAAGCATTTTTACGAGTTGTTTTATTAGGTTTGTTTGGTTAGGTAGGAAGTAGTGTTTTGCAAGGTAAGTTTAGTTCGTTGAAAAATATAAATTTAGTTGTTTATTAATTAAAAGTTAAAAAACTTATTAGCATTAAAGTAAAACTGAGCTACTCAAATATTAAAGATGTAAATAATAATAACCACTACCAAAAGAACACCCTCTCTAGCAGGTCCACTCGCGGCATGGTCCCTATGACACTGGCTGCAAAATAGGTGTGTATTAAACGTTGGATGACAAACCTTTATTAAATCAAATGCATTTGTCACGACCCCTTTACTACGTGGAGTGGTTGATTTCTCGGAACTTCCTTATAATTTCCATTCTATGGAACTAGAGCCACTGCAGTCCTATTTGCTTACAGATACTACAAGTAACAAGAGCCCCTTATTACACATACATAGGACTAGATGTGACTCAAAACGAAATACATCGAATAGTTAACGTTGAGGCAGAAGGTGCATGTCATCAATCACGGGTCAATGTAATAGACGATATCGCACTGCTAAGGTAGATCAAAACAGTATCAACTCTTTTGAGTTTTTTCCCTGCTAGTTTTATATCAAGTTCATAGAAGTTGTATTAAAGTTGATTTTAAAATACAGTTGCATTTTGAGCTACTACTGTTTTGATCTAGCAGTGCGATATACATAATACTTTGCACACACTCGAACAGAAAATATAATTAAGAATATTTGGTATATTCCAACAAAGTTGTATTATCTACCTAAATGATGTATATATTCATATTACAATACGTTACAAGTTTCAAAAGTAGACAAAGTTCTCATCAAGAAAATTAAAAGAGCTAAAACAAAATAAAGTAGTTTCTATGAAGCATCGAATCGCAATCTAGCAAAACGGATTAAGTGAGATCCCACGAACGGTTGGCGCTACGTGAACTATCAAAACTTTGCTTTGGCTTGATTTTGACGTTTTCGGTGACGGAATTCTCCAATTCAATGGAGGTCGACGGAAAATTAATGACTTTCCGTTTTTGACACACCTTTTCAACCTACGGCTATTCAATTCCGCTTACAACTTAAATTATATTCCCTTATCGATGAAATTTTGCTAAAGTCTTTCTGTGTTTGGTAAGTAGGTTTTTATTTGTCGACGGAACAATAAATTACAGTATCGGTTCGCGTATTTGCTATGAATCGAAAGAAGAACTCATTTTAGGTAGAATACGGACTGTAAAATAATATTTATATCACGGATCGAATATGGAACAGGGAGTTTGAAGACGGCGGGTTGAAAACGGATGCTCCTCGTTGCACCATGAGGTACCTGATTATAGGCATTGAGAACTAAATACAAACGTAAAATTCAAAATTTAATATTCAAAATATTTATTTAGTAAATTGGCCACATGCGGGCTATTTTACATGTCGGTGATGTACAGTGAATCTACCAGCGCTTCGGACAAGACCATCATTGCGCATCATTGCATCAAGACACTCCAGCAGACTTTTTTGCCAGATTTTCAATCATAAAAACATAATAATATCTACTTAAAAGTAAGTTACATTAAGTGATAATAAGGTAATAAAGTAATAAACAATATATTCTTAAAACTAGCAAAATTTAAATTATTACAATTGTAAGGTCAAACTAATGATAACGCTACAAGCTAAATCCAGCTAAAACTCTAAACGGTTCCGCAAAAGAATAGTTATGTTTGGTCATCACAGTTAACCCCGCGGGCCTTGTTTACCTGCCAAGCATAATAGTTGCAGGCGGAAAAGCTTGTACACAAGCTGGTTTATTTTTCAAGAAAATAGTTATTTGTTCAACAAGAGAGCAAAGTTGGTTTTTGCTGCGAGTGATGATGTTGAATCCCGAGTAAGCGAAGGATTCTATTATTGAATCACGAGCGTAGCGAGTGATTCTAGGTTAGAATCCTGAGCGTAGCGAGGGATTCAAAGACACGAGACGTAAAAAACTTTGGTCTCGTGTGAGACATACAACTTTTCACCTCAGCAGCGAGAACAACACAGCGCGAAGCTGGTAGGGCCAACGCAGGTCTTCCGTTGTGACCATTTGGTGAATACACGACTAAATAACGACACGATCGCATATGCATCAATCACAAGCAAAGCAAAATACTAATAAAATAAAAAGTGGAAAAAATAAACATGAAACAGATAAAACCTGTCACTCAACTTGATAATGCCGTAGTGCAAACACAACTTTATACAGCTTTATGTAGTCTGTGGCTTTAATTAGGCCTTGTCTATTCTATGGCTATTGGCTATGGCGGACAAATTAACAAAAATTACATCGTCATTTACATTACATTACATTTGTTTAATACGCAGAACAAATTAGCAAAAGTAGGTCAAGGACCATGAAAACCAAATTGAGTATCAAACTATGAAAAACGTCTAGTAACACCGTGCTCCTGAATGCTTGTGGGACATAAAAAAAGGTATGTGAATACGTGATTCGAACTAAATTGCAACTAGGTAGTCTCATATGTCTGAAATTTTCTCGACTTTTTCGCGTTCCTGCAAGTGTTTCCTTAATGAGCCTTAAAACTATGTATATACATTTCAGGTTCTGAAGCGACGGGGGCAGATTATGAGCTAAAGTAGTTACGTTGACGGAATCATTGACAGCCTCGTAGAGTCATAATCTACAAAAAATAAATTAAATTGAACAAAAGACGTGGATTTCTAAACTTGAACAAATTCAAACAAAGAAAAACAGCTACTAACATCATGCTACTTAATGCTTGTGGGACATAAAAAACAGGTATCTGACTGGAACCAAATTAATAGTTACTGTTCCCTTAACTGCAAGTGTTTCTTTAACTGAGTCTTAAAACCATGTATACATTTCAGGTTCCTAAGCAGGCAACAGATTTTTCCAGCAATTTGTTGCTGTGGCCTGATACTTTACTACCCCGAAGAGGAGACATGCCAGATGAAGCTTGAAGATTTTAGGTGTGACATGAACCCACAACGGAATGGCGAAGCAGAGGCTTTTTTTGGTTTTTGAGTGAAGACATGAAAAAAAACAATATGATAAAAATTAAATAACATGTATCTATATTTGTAAAACCAACAATTTCAAAAATTAAAAGTTAAAAGTAAAATTACTGCAGTTTTGCAAGTTAAATGTTACAGTTTTGTTTGGAACCGATATTGTTGTCTTAGAAACTTGAGTTTGAGTAGTTGATGAGGCTGAGATTTCGGCTTCCTTACTTGTTGTGGGCTGTGACAGAGGAATAGAGAAAGTAGGTGACTCAGCAGTGGTATTTGTGACTCTGGAAGTAGATGGGCAAGACCAAGGATCTGAGGTCTGTTTCCAGCTCATAGTTTCACCGGCTTCCTCACTTGTAGATTGTGACGGCACAATAGTGAAAGTAGGTGACTCAGTCGCAGTATTAGTGACTCTGGAAGTGGATGGGCGAGACCAAGGATCTGAGGTCTCTTTCCAGCTCATGGTTTCGGCTTCCTCACTTTTGGATTGTGGGGGAAGGATATGGAAAGAAGGTGACTCAGTGGCGGTATTTGTGACTCTGGAAGTAGATGGGCGAGACCAAGGATCTGAGGTCTGTTTCAAACTTATGTTCTCTATGATACGCTTACAGATTTTAGTTTTATTTTCAAGTGAATCTTCAATATATCCTTCCGCAACCATATTCGACCTCCATCCGCCGTGCCGTTTTTGAACATTAGCGGCTGAAAAAAATTTGGACTTCTTGGGTTTGTGCCCTACTGATATTTTCTTCAAAAATGCAATGAGTTTGTGGTAGGTTTCAATGTGCACATCATCCTTCGTTTTTATTGTTGTTTTCAACATTGAGTAAATACTCCACATTGTTGATGGTTGCTTTGTTTGTGATAACTCTATGAAATACGCTAACAGTACAGTCTCCGAAAAAGTTTTGGAACCATTTGCAAGTCTCCATTGCTTAAAAATATCATAAGCTTTCAGATATTTTTCGCGAGACGTAGCGTAACAGAAAAGCAACAAAAAACATTTTTTTTAAACAAGTACAATAATCCCGCTATTTTTGAAATGCGTTCTGAAACTGCCCCCGCGGTTTATGTCACGAAATCAAAGATTGCTAAAACAATAACAAAATTATGTAGATACATGATAAACTTCTTATTTTTCATTAATTTTGTCTTCAAAACATTAAATAAAAAAAATGATCGTATAAAATAGTTATAATAAACACATTTCAAACTTTAACAGATAGTTTTATTTGCAATTTTACGGTTATGTGTGCATCCGAACGTGCGTTTCTTTTTGGGCCTACTATGTGTGGAATTTGTAAATCGAATTTCGAATCAAGTTGTTTCTATCTCTCGCTTTTTTCCTATCGAAGTGAAAGTGACAGAACAAAGTGAAGTTAAATTTTTTCGAATGTTGTAAATAGCCCCAGCACTGCTCACGGCATTTAAAAAAAATAATTAAAAAGCTACTTTGCCTCACGCTCGCAGCAAAATTGAATTTTGCTCACTGTTTTTAAGCAGCAAAACCTGCTTGTTTGAGCTGCTGAGGTGAAATAGTTATTTGTTCAACAAGAGAGCAAAGTTGGTTTTTGCTGCGAGTGATGATGTTGAATCCCGAGTAAGCGAAGGATTCTATTATTGAATCACGAGCGTAGCGAGTGATTCTAGGTTAGAATCCTGAGCGTAGCGAGGGATTCAAAGACACGAGACGTAAAAAACTTTGGTCTCGTGTGAGACATACAACTTTTCACCTCAGCAGCGAGAACAACACAGCGCGAAGCTGGTAGGGCCAACGCAGGTCTTCCGTTGTGACCATTTGGTGAATACACGACTAAATAACGACACGATCGTATATGCATCAATCACAAGCAAAGCAAAATACTAATAAAATAAAAAGTGGAAAAAATAAACATGAAACAGATAAAACCTGTCACTCAACTTGATAATGCCGTAGTGCAAACACAACTTTATACAGCTTTATGTAGTCTGTGGCTTTAATTAGGCCTTGTCTATTCTATGGCTATTGGCTATGGCGGACAAATTAACAAAAATTACATCGTCATTTACATTACATTACATTTGTTTAATACGCAGAACAAATTAGCAAAAGTAGGTCAAGGACCATGAAAACCAAATTGAGTATCAAACTATGAAAAACGTCTAGTAACACCGTGCTCCTGAATGCTTGTGGGACATAAAAAAAGGTATGTGAATACGTGATTCGAACTAAATTGCAACTAGGTAGTCTCATATGTCTGAAATTTTCTCGACTTTTTCGCGTTCCTGCAAGTGTTTCCTTAATGAGCCTTAAAACTATGTATATACATTTCAGGTTCTGAAGCGATGGGGGCAGATTATGAGCTAAAGTAGTTACGTTGACGGAATCATTGACAGCCTCGTGGAGTCATAATCTACAAAAAATAAATTAAATTGAACAAAAGACGTGGATTTCTAAACTTGAACAAATTCAAACAAAGAAAAACAGCTACTAACATCATGCTACTTAATGCTTGTGGGACATAAAAAACAGGTATCTGACTGGAACCAAATTAATAGTTACTGTTCCCTTAACTGCAAGTGTTTCTTTAACTGAGTCTTAAAACCATGTATACATTTCAGGTTCCTAAGCAGGCAACAGATTTTTCCAGCAATTTGTTGCTGTGGCCTGATACTTTACTACCCCGAAGAGGAGACATGCCAGATGAAGCTTGAAGATTTTAGGTGTGACATGAACCCACAACGGAATGGCGAAGCAGAGGCTTTTTTTGTTTTTGAGTGAAGACATGAAAAAAAACAATATGATAAAAATTAAATAACATGTATCTATATTTGTAAAACCAACAATTTCAAAAAATAAAAGTTAAAAGTAAAATTACTGCAGTTTTGCAAGTTAAATGTTACAGTTTTGTTTGGAACCGATACTGTTGTCTTAGAAACTTGAGTTTGAGTAGTTGATGAGGCTGAGATTTCGGCTTCCTTTCTTGTTGTGGGCTGTGACAGAGGAATAGAGAAAGTAGGTGACTCTGGAAGTAGATGGGCAAGACCAAGGATCTGAGGTCTGTTTCCAGCTCATAGTTTCACCGGCTTCCTCACTTGTAGATTGTGACGGCACAATAGTGAAAGTAGGTGACTCAGTCGCAGTATTAGTGACTCTGGAAGTGGATGGGCGAGACCAAGGATCTGAGGTCTCTTTCCAGCTCATGGTTTCGGCTTCCTCACTTTTGGATTGTGGGGGAAGGATATGGAAAGAAGGTGACTCAGTGGCGGTATTTGTGACTCTGGAAGTAGATGGGCGAGACCAAGGATCTGAGGTCTGTTTCAAACTTATGTTCTCTATGATACGCTTACAGATTTTAGTTTTATTTTCAAGTGAATCTTCAATATATCCTTCCGCAACCATATTCGACCTCCATCCGCCGTGCCGTTTTTGAACATTAGCGGCTGAAAAAATTTTGGACTTCTTGGGTTTGTGCCCTACTGATATTTTCTTCAAAAATGCAATCAGTTTGTGGTAGGTTTCAATGTGCACATCATCCTTCGTTTTTATTGTTGTTTTCAACATTGAGTAAATACTCCACATTGTTGATGGTTGCTTTGTTTGTGATAACTCTATGAAATACGCTAACAGTACAGTCTCCGAAAAAGTTTTGGAACCATTTGCAAGTCTCCATTGCTTAAAAATATCATAAGCTTTCAGATATTTTTCGCGAGACGTAGCGTAACAGAAAAGCAACAAAAAACATTTTTTTTAAACAAGTACAATAATCCCGCTATTTTTGAAATGCGTTCTGAAACTGCCCCCGCGGTTTATGTCACGAAATCAAAGATTGCTAAAACTATAACAAAATTATGTAGATACATGATAAACTTCTTATTTTTCATTAATTTTGTCTTCAAAACATTAAATAAAAAAAATGATCGTATAAAATAGTTATAATAAACACATTTCAAACTTTAACAGATAGTTTTATTTGCAATTTTACGGTTATGTGTGCATCCGAACGTGCGTTTCTTTTTGGGCCTACTATGTGTGGAATTTGAAAATCGAATTTCGAATCAAGTTGTTCCTATCTCTCGCTTTTTTCCTATCGAAGTGAAAGTGACAGAACAAAGTGAAGTTCAATTTTTTCGAATGTTGTGAGTAGCCCCAGCACTGCTCACGGCATTTAAAAAAAATAATTAAAAAGCTACTTTGCCTCACGCTCGCAGCAAAATTGAATTTTGCTCACTGTTTTTAAGCAGCAAAACCTGCTTGTTTGAGCTGCTGAGGTGAAAATATCATTCCAAGCTTTGTATTCTTTAGAACACTGAGAATGTTCCAGATAGTTAAATACACCCGGTACTTACCGACAGACAAAGCAAGACAAACATTAAGCCGGGTTTAAGTCCGGTGCGAAGCAAAAGGACTATTGCGGGAGGGGGCCGGGGGACGCGACCTTTGCGAGAGACGGCGTGCTAATCACTCGAGACCGCCATGTTTTTTCTAATTTCTACACCGCAGTAAAGTGCAATTAGGTTGCGTAGCTGCGATAGAAAATTCTATAAGCATTATCTTACATCGTTTTCTAATTTATTTTTGTCATTTTAATGCTTACGATGCTAAATTATGGGGACCTAATAGTGAAAATTGGAATAAGTCGACCGAACTAGTAATAAAAAAGGGTATACACATACAGGGTTTATCTATCTCTAGCAGCCAACAAATTTAAAACGTACCTAATGATTTCTATGTAACAACACTATACACATGTTTACTTATGCTTAAAGTTATTATGCTTTATACAATAATTCCAAAAACATTGTACCTACCAAACAAAGTCCCCCTTGTTTGGTACAATGTTTTTTGGAATTATTTTTGATCATTACAAATTCTCTACTTTGGGATCTGCAGGATTAGGTAAAGTAAAAGGAGAAATCCTATAATTTCGCTACCTACAGCGTAATTATTTCACACATACCTAATTTTTGGGTATTAGTTGTTTATCACTCAGATTTTGAATTAAATAATAATTTCGTTAGTAGTATAAAAATCAATAGGTACCTACTGCATAACCTTACCCTAATAACGTAAATATTTTTTAATTCATGAATTTCTTTCAGGATCGTAGTTCCATAAAACGTTAGTAACATTAAATATTATTATATTTTAATTATTTGTCTAAATTGTTGAATTAATTATTTTATTTCTCCTTTGGCTTGTACGAGTACCTACCGCCCAGTAGTGTGACAACATGGGATAGGCTTTGTACATTCTGTTTTGTTAGTCTATGTCAAAAGCAGCAGTGTCAGATTGACCTTAATAGCGTCGACAAATCCAGTATTTTTTCCAGACTTAACACTTACCACCACAGACCTTTTTACTCGACTAATAAACTATTTGAAGAGTCCACGGAAAGAACATGTATAGTCACTTTATTTTGAAAATGAGATTTGAATCTCAAAATATAGAGGACGAAATGAACTACAACCTACTTCTCAGATTCAGATATAAATCTTCATATAACTTGTATCTTTTCACTCTTAAAAAAACCTCTACACGAAAATTACGTACAAAATGACACGGTTCCTAACTTTCAAATCGCGATATCTCAAAAAGTTACCAATGTGACTAGACATGTTCTTTCCGCGGACCTTTCATTTAGCACAATGCTAAGCGCAAGATGAATCAAGGTGCATACTCCTCCCCTCGCGCCGTTTCATGACAGCATAACTACTGAGTAAGCCAAGTCCAGACGTGTTCCAGACAGCCTGCGCCTCGTTAGGACGGAGCCATTCATTAGCAGCACTCATTTTACGGAAGCAGCCGGTGCCATGGTTTTTCTTTTTTTATCTGACAAGCTAGAGGATAAAGAGCTTGAAACAGTAAATATGTAATAAGAACCGTCCAAGTGCAAGTGCAAGTAGTTTATTTTTTTAGGGTTCCGTACCAAAATGGTAAAAATGAGACCTCGTTGTCTGTCTGTCCGTCGGAGTCGGACTCGCCGATGAAGAGTTCCGTAGCAGCAGTTTTATTAAATCTTTATCGACGTATCAAAAAAAAAAACTTGCTAGATAGATCTCGTTCAAACCAATTTTCGGTGGTAATGTTGTTGTGTGTGGTATTGGTTTGGTGGTGGTTGCATCATATATTTTTTTAGTTTTATCATTCTCTTATTTTAGAAGTTACAGGAGGGGCGGGACACACATTTTACCACTTTGGATGAGTCTCAATATCATTTTTGAAGACCTATCCATAGATACCCCACACGTATGGGTTTGATGAATAAAAAAAAATTGAGTTTCAATTCTAAGTACCACCAAATTGTTTTTTTTTTCTATTTTTGTGTGGAATTTTTAATGAGGTTCACAGAATACATCTACTTACCAAGTTTCAACAGTATAGTTCTTATAGTTTCGGAAAAAAGTGGCCATACGGACAGACAGACAGACAGACGGACATGACGAAATCCATAAGAGATTCGTTTTTTGCCATTTGGCTACGGAAACCTAAAAATGACCGTGCGTGCGAGAAAATAGTTACTTATTTTGTATGGGAAAAATAAAATGAGGTGCGTATTATTTACAATTTTTGAGAAATAACAAAACACTTTGGAAATCTGTATTCAAATTTAGGCTAGACAAAATGGATCTTATTACATAGAAAATAAAGTTCATAACAACATAAGCATTTTATTATGCGGGTACCAGCATATTATCTTAAATACGGAACCCTCAATGCGGGAGTCCGACTCGCCCTTGACCTGTTTTTTTTTATTATTGAGTTGTTATAGCGGAAATACATTCATAGGTCCTGGGTTCAAATCCCGGTAGGGGCGGATATTTGTGTGATGAGCACGAATATTTTTCTGAGTAATGGATGTTGTCTATGTATTTAAGTATATGTATATTTCTCTATATAAGTATTTATATCGTCTTGTACCCATAGTACAAGCCTAGAATTTAGTTTGGGACTAGGTCAATTGGTGTGACATTGTCACCTGATATTTATTACTATTATTAATATTTATTCCCTGTGATCATTTACGGTTAGTGAGATACAGCCCGCTGACAGACAGACAAGACGGACAGCGCAAGCCTAGTAATATCCTGTGCTGTTGGGACTGGGTACGGAAAAAAATAAGGATTATAAATGTTCACTTATGAGTGCTATAAAAACTTTTGTGTCTAGTTGTTTACTCGTACAGTATGAAGACTCATTTGAAAAACACGGACAATCCATTAATTATTTCACAGCCTAACAGTTGTCCGTCAATTGTTGCTAACCTATCTTGCGTCTCTATCGTAATCATATTGTTGAGCACTTAAATACAAACCGATGCAAATACAGTTTGTATGAGCAGTTAACACTATTATGTAATCAAATGGCTGTCTTTTTTACTTCCACACTTCAGCGAACGCTCTTAACCCGTTAGTTAAGTTAAGACAGTTTAAATTTTGTATGGAGATAACTTGAGTCCCGAACGAAAAAATAAATTTAGAACTAGACTTAAATTTTACAAAAAAATATTGTTACAATAAAATAACTAGCATTATTTTTTACAAGGGCAGGAGCCTTTATAAACGATTAACCGCAACCTATTACACTTGAGCAAACTATCATCAATCATAGTTGCGATGGATTTGCTAGTAATTGTGGGCAAACTGCCCCGGTGAGCCAGCGTCCACAGTTGCGGTAAACAAACAATGACCGTATTTTAGTCGTATTGGGACCGAGCGCGACGACAGCGCCATGTGACAGGCGGCCATTATGGACAATATTGTCACCGCTGTCAAACAAGAAGTAAGTAAATATTGTGAAAAATATTAATTAAATCTTGTGTTATTTTACTATATTACACATAGTAATTCACCATATTTTTATCTCAAAAACGATTAGAAAATGTTTACTGCAATATGGATTTGACAGCTCAAGTCAGCGACAAAAATGACAATTTTAGCCGTAGCGAGCGCTGTGATCGTTTAGGCTACCCCCTCCACCCGCTTTGCACTCTGCCAATATTGAAAAAGATGTTGATGTATTTTAAATTTATGTAGGTAACTGCAAGTCCAAGGTTTTGTTGAACAAGGCCGGTATCTAGGTGGTAAAAACCATATCGTATTTGACCTGTCATCGTATTGTCAATATTTTGATAGCTCTTATTTATTTGACAACAATGCCGGCCGAGTTAAAAACAATTCCATAACATTTCAAATACGATATCGTTTTTACCGCCTAGAAAAGAGGGCTTGTTTGATTTGTTCGAATATTTACAAATTAATTAATAAATTAACAAGTTTTAAGACTTGTTGGTAATTCTGTAGCTCTGCCTACCTCACTTGGGCATGAAGGCGTGAGTTTATGTATGTATGTTTACAAATTAGATTAGTAGATTGTTAACCAAGGGATGAAAGTGATCAATTTCATCCCGAAATATTTAGGCTAAGTACCTGTAAGTCGAGGGTACAAATGATACTTTCACCCGTGCTAGAACTTTCTACTTTTCATGACGGCTATGAGGAAAATTAACAAAAAGGTTATATTAATATGTTATTGGCACAAATTTGTCTTTAGGTATTGTCATACAAAAACAATTAGTGCTTTGACACAATTTCGAAACGAGTAAAACAGTCTGATTTATTTTGTAATGGCTTTACGAGTATAAAATCTTACACGATCTAGAAAAAAGTCTAAAAGAGTCGAACAGGGGAGATGAAATATCATTAATCCTGAATGTTATAACTTTGCAAAAGAAAATTTTGTACATAAGTATATGTATAAACTTTTCAAAATGCATTTATAACTCATGAAAATTTCGACAAATGAAATAATTCGGAACGAAAATTAGACCTTGTGATAAGTAACATTATACATTAGAATACATTAAACGATATGTATTACTATACATAGGTATACTTTTTTATTATAGTTTTCTCTATCCTGACATTTTTGGCTCAATACTCAGTGCCTATTTTCCTTCGGTTCGACAAATCCCTATTTTCTGTTCTCTTTTTATTTACAGTATTGTTTAATGAGAAGAAAGGCAGACGAGCAAGATAGTCACCTGATCGTATCGCAGTGATCACCTCTGCCCATAAACACCTGCAAAACCAGAGGAATCACCCTTGCGCGCTGCCAGTCTTTGAGTGAAAAAAGGCTCCTTTTATTTCCATTTGGACAGTGAAGTGTTTATAAACATACATAACCCGCGGAATAAGTATCAAAACAAACAAGGCTGGACAGGAGATCGATCATGCAGCCGCCGCCGCGAATTAGTGAGAGGCTTAGCGCTTGATAACGATGACGATAATAGGGCTTCTTGCACGGGACACTGATAAATTACGCGATCGGTCTGCACCGCTCGACAGGTGATTCATGTGGTCTATACAATGCATACATATAGGTGGTATAATACATTATTGTAGAGGCCGGGAAGCAAGCAGCAAGGCTGAGGAATAAGTTAGTAAAGCCAAACCGCTTTTTTATATTTATTTATTTAAACTTTATTGCACGATACAAAAAGTAAGTACAAATGGCGAAATTAATGCCTTAAGGCATTCTCTACCAGTCAACCACTAGGTCAAACAGAGAATGGTTGAGGTGGGTGCAAGTATTTCAGCAAGAGCCTTTACTGGCTTTCAAAATAACAATCAAATAATAGATATATAAAAAAAAAGGTATAGTATAAATATAAATCCCCTCATGCCCTCTCATGTTGCTGTGCCCTCGCAGGGCGTCACATGTATACCTTTAGCTGTAGTTCCACCTGTTGTAACGTAATGTGACGCGCAATAAATGATTTGAATGATTTGAAAAGCAATTTTTAGTGGTGGTAGGGCCTTGCGCAGGGTCTGTTCGGTCACTAGCACCATCTTAACTTTAACCTTCCGCTAAGCAGTAGTGTTTGTTTTGTTGTGTTACGGTGTAGGGATAATACAACTGGTGAAATTACTAGCATTCTATCTTAGTCCTCAGGGTTAGCAACGCATTTGCACTCTTTGGATTTAAATGTTAAGCTTGAGAACGAAAATGTATATGTGTCTCAGATCCTACTTATTTATATTATTTAAATGGGTGAATTTTTAGAGCAGTTTTTTAGATGTCCCAAGGTTTTAAAAAAACCGGTGAACAATCAACGAGAAACATATTTTTTATCAATTAAACAGGATAAAATATACTGAGGCATAACATTATAAATACTGCTGTTTGAAGCCATAGCTGTTTTTTTTGTAAAATTTGAGAATAAGTTCTTGGAGCAGTAAGTCTGTGGGGCCTGTCCCACTCGCGGTTTCCTCCAAACAAATTCTTACAATTTAACTTCAAGTCAGCTTATTCATAAGTTATATACATTATTAACAAGAAGAATCAACAAAACGTTTCAATAAACATTAGTTACTCATTACTTATATTTTTTCATTTAAAAGTATGTTGACTTTTTTGCCTTTGTCCCACGATTAGCAACTAATTCACAACGTTCAAACGGATTTCCCTTCATCTTGCATAATATTGATTTTCTGAATTCCAAAGAAAATTGTGCGAAGTGAGAGTTAACTAAAAAAAATATGCGAAAAGTAATTCTGCGAAATGATGGTTTTGCCAAGGGTTGCTATGCGAAATGAAATTATGACAATCAATTATATGCAACATAATAGGAAACCCGTTTAAACACCTAACTAGTTGATAACCTACCGCCATATTTGCGATTCTATTGAGTCGAACATTAGTTCTGCTTCGGTGATTCAGTGGAGTGGACGAATTGTTGCCGAGCATTCCGACTCTGTCGAGGTAAGTCTTTCACACGACGTATTTGGTTCTCTCAAACGTCATTTCCGTGGATATAAGAATGAACAATGTCTTATTTACGTTCATCTTTTAATATTTAATAGGATACTTTGATATAATTTACGCGAGTCGGGCGTACTTACATTTTTGCGTATTTTTTTTAGTAGTTATCTTAAAAATACGTTATTGTCGTCATCTCGGTGGTATTTTCGTTCTCCGAAATGACGATACACGTTATAATATGTACAAAATGCACTAAAATGCGTTATGAACTTATGACCACTGTTTTAAATGTAAACACTGTTAAAAAAAGTTATCATGGTCACCTTGATATCCATCCATACATACATACCTTCACGCCGTCATTCCCAGAGTGGGGTAGGCAGAGCTACAGAATTACCAACATCTCCAAAAACTTGTTGATAACTCTGTAACCACAATTTGCACAATTAGGACAGGTAGCAAGCCCATCGCCTAACAGTATTACAAGCCTTTATTCCCTTAGTCGCCTCTTACGACTTCCACGGGAAGACATGGAGTGGCACAATTCTAAGCCGGCAACCAAACGGCATGATATCCAAAACACATTTAATGCTTGACATAGCCCTGTGTCGAAAATCATTAAGAAGCTTCTGCGCTGCTAGCACCAAACTGTCCATTCTATATAAAAACGAAGGTTTGTTGGTTTTTGTCTGATATATCTTAATTATAATAATATATTAAGCCCGTTATATATATAATTTCACATTGATTTTCTAAGCAGCCGTCATTTTGGTGGTGTATTTTTTTCAAAATGTCATTGCTGTCAAAGTGTTATCATTAGGTCGGTGCCCCGTATATATTTAACATTCTTTTTTAAATATATAACCAATCAAACGATAATTATAATAATAATCAACAAAAAAAAATTGCCGCCGAAATGACGAAAAAACTTGCCGTCAAAAACCCACCCAAATAATGAACAAAAACATGTAGAGGTCCATAAGCATAATGTGTTTCAGAATACCGTTTAAATGCTTCAACCAACCTCCAAAGCAACAACAAGTATAGAAACTTTTAATTATTTTCCCGCAACGGAGAAACTAAGATCGTATCAAACCACCTGAACAATTTGACAACGCATTTCATTCATTGCCTGGCCCTTTCATTTAACGGAATAAATAGGTATTTTCGGAATTGACGTTGTTAATATCTATAGAATCCAACCAGAATCTCTCTTTTCCATTAAAGGGGAATTTCCATTATCGAATCGAATGACGAGCATACAGAGGGCGCCTATTACCGTAATTATATGCAATACGACACGGAAAACCTTTCTGTTGAGATTGCGTAGCTACAATTCGATCGCGAGGAAACCACATTAATAAATTATTCACGACACCGTGGCTGTCTGAGGAGCGCAGCCACCGGCTAGTACCGTCTCGGGGCTTGTGTTCGAGAATGTTCGAAATTTAAATCCGTTTTATTCATATTTCATCGAGTTGTATCAAGATGAATGGAGTCAGTTTAATTTAACTTTTAATATTTAATTAAAGATCAATATTTAGTGTTCTATCTTCGTTTTATTTCGGATAAATTTCCGGTATTTTGCACACGTTTAAGCCTTAACCTAAGTAAAAATATGATAGCAAGAGCACGACATCGGAGCCGGTCGGCTGCGCGAGCGCAGAAGAGCACGTCAAGCAGCCGGTCGGCTCCTCTAATTATTTTACACGATGCGTGTTCAAGCATTCTTAATGACAAAAGAAGTGCACATACGTACATACAAAAATAAACCTTATTACAATGAGTCAAAACTCTGTTTCCAACGTGATAAAAATATACATTTGTGACAAGAACTCAAAAAATAAGTACATGCCAAATTGTGTCAGGTCAGGCCAGACACTACTTGGATTACGGGTTATTCTTGAGAATTGGATTATTCATCTCATTCTCCTGTCGTTTTTTTATTTTAATAAAATGTTAACTAGTTACAATCAAATATGACATTTTAAGTCATTATAAGCATATTTATCGAATAGGCATCACTTTCGGTCAATTAGGTACAGAAATATACCACTTTAAAATTTTGCTGCCAGGGGAATGATATAAACGACAAGGGAATGATTTCTTTAGTAGTATTGAGATCAGATGTTTTAATTAAATAAAAAAAGTTTAACAATTTCACAGTCTTCTGGTAGCTATAATTGGCATTTTTTCTTAATCATATAATAAAAAATTCTAAAAAAATAAAAATTCAGTCTTCTGGTAGCTTTAATTGTTTTTTTTCTTAATCATCTAATAAACTATTGTCATAATCATCTATAATATTCCCATTTGCATTACTTGCAAAAATACTTATAAAAATATATAATTCTTTCTTTTCATGAGAACCTTAGTTTGTAAGCTTATTTTCCGTTCCTTTTATCTAATATGCATATGCACTTGCTTTGTGCAACCAGAGTTGCACAAGATAGCCCTTATTTGCTAATAAATACGGTCGATAAAATGTGCACGAGCACTCAAGTCCGTAAAGAAGTATATATTAGGAAAGTGATTTCAACTCAATTTGGCCCAAAATGGCACTTTAGTCGTTTTACCTCGGAAGGGACGATATGCAATGCGAATCAAAAGGAAAATTATTGTTTTTTTCTAGGGAACTTAAGAAAACTATCATTACCTTGTGCAAAAATTCAAGGGAATGGGAACCAGGGGAATGAGAAAAAGTATGTTTCTTGTCGATTATACCGAAACTGTTATTAATATAGAAATACCTATTAAATCAACACATGCAGGCATTCATGTAGTTCTCTTTTCACTAAACACTGTATGCCAATTGCAGGAGATATTTTTTATATGAAAATACAAGGTAATGATAATCACAGTGAACCAAAGACAGGGGAATGATATATTTAGCTTTAAAACTCAGAGCTCCAGCGACTAGTCGCGTCCTGTTCTCACGGCGTTGGAAGCGCTACACTGACGCTTGCTAGGCACGGCGGGCGCAACGCGACGGAACGAGTTTAAGTAGGGATTTGCACATTGTTTAGTGAGGCAACAAGGGAATGATAGGTTAGCTCCGGACAAACCTTTTAAATAGATTTTAAAAAAGCTATGATAAACACAGCAACCATATTTTTTATTTCAAATCAATAACTTATATGCTTACAATTGAACTCAATACAATACTTGATTTCAATCCATATCTTGTTCTTTTCAGGGTAGTTTGTTCGAAAAATGGCGAATGGACGCACCAAGGGAATGATATTTTAGGGGTTTGATATTTTTTTACGGCTAATTCTAATAACCTTAAACAAAAAAAAACGTGCCCTAGGTAGGTTAAGAGGTACGCTCTACTACTCAACAAATGACAAAGTTGATGAAGCGCGCGCTTAAAGCCAAGTTCTGAGAAACTGAGAAGTTTTTAATAAAAGAGCATCACGTCCGGGTCACTTGCGACTCGCAGAAGAGGATCCCATAATGAAGGTTGCCACACAAAGTTTAGTTGTTTTAACTGCAAGGACAGCGAAACATGTTGTCCGTGCCTTGTCTGTCGTTTAAGCATTTCTAATTAAGTAATCAAGACGCATACCGCTAAGTTATCGATTTTGTAAAATCGACAATATCTTGTATAGGATTGACGCAAGATGGAGACAGATCGCGCCGTCCGTTTAATGACAACTCCATAAATTTCGAGTCGATAGAAAATATAAATGTTAACAGCGTTTGCATCTTGGCCTAGAATGGCCTACTCTAACCGATGCAGACACGCTGGGCGATAAACGAGAACGACAAGTTAAACTAACCTTAACTGCATTTAGTCTTATTTATCTTATTTAATAAATTTTATTTTATGTCTTTAAATTTGTTATTGCTCAAGAATATAATGGTTTAAAACCAAAAAAAAATATTTTGGAAAAAAAAGTGTGATAACACTGTTAACTAAAAATTATGGCCTTTAGTCAGATGCGTATGAAGGGAAAAAGAGCATTTCGGACCATGATCAGTGTTTCTGACGCCGTTACTACAAGTACAAAAAAATATCTCGATAAACAACAGGAATGAACGAATTTTATTTAAAGTTATTTGGTGCTGTCTTAGATGATTTTTAGTACGAGTAGGTATAAATACTTTAGCTGCCTGTATCTCAGGAACCAATAAAGTCTTCTTAGTCGTATAAAGGGTGAACACTATTAAATTGTCGCCTACATTTTTACTTTGCTAGCGTGTTTCATCCAACCTTTTTTGAATATTCTTTTGAAATTTTAAATTTAAAAGGCTCGTGAAATATTAGGCAACCATAAAATGTTCATTTGTTTTTTATTTATGAAAATGCCGTTACACGAAAAAAATGTTCGCGAATTAATTTTGCAAGAATTTAGTAAAAATCGTCATTTATCAACTTTAGATCTGGCAAAATCTTGTCAAACCACGCGGAGGACGGTTCAACGGACCCTAAAAAAAATTAAACAAGGTGAAACTATAGATAGGAAGCGGCGTGAGGGTCAACCCACCAGAAAATCTAATGTTAAGTTTGTCACGTCCTACCGGGTGGCAAGAAAAACTCGATAGAAGTTTATAGAATTTATTTAAAAAGAACTCCGGTAGTGTGATCAGAAGAGGGTAGTAGGTTCGTAGGGTGTGGTCTGATTCTGTGAAGTGGATAGCACTTCCCTCGTAATTAGTGACGCGGAGCGGCGGTGGAGGTACCCCTCGGCAGCCCGACGGTGTACGATGCCAGGATCCTGGCGTCAGGGGGGTAGCACCCGGTGTGTAGCACCGGACCCCACTCGACGATCCTGGTCCCGGAGATAGACGCCGCGCCGGCCAAGTAGGTGATTAGAGGAGGAGTAGATGGGTAGCAGCGTTGGTGTACTCTTAGCGGTGAACGCTCCTAGCGGAGGTGTACTCCCAGCGGTGATCATGAACGGTGAACGATGAACGGTGAACGGCGATAGGTGAAAGGTGAACGGCGCTCGGTGCATCATGATCGGTGATCGGTGCTCGTGATCGGTGATCGTGATCGGTGCATCATGATGGGTGATCGGTGCTCGGTGAACGGTGCATCATGATCGGTAATCGGTGCTCCATGATCGGTGATCGGTGCTCGTGATCGGTGCATCATGATCGGTAATCGGTGTTCATGATCGGTAATCGGTGCTAGGTGAAAGGTGAACGGTGATCCCTGAACGGCGAACCCTGGAAACCCAAGCATTGGCTGTGTGAGCCTGGTGTCCAGCATAGGGATAGTTAATGCCAGCCGCCGTTGGGGTGAAGCCCGAGGGAATAGCGCATTTAATTATTGGCGGTGGCAAGAACTATCGGAACGGAGTTACATTAAACAAAGAAAAGCTAAGCCAAAATAACAATTTACTAAAGAAGTTAATATACTAACGACCGTTATGAAGTAACGGTCGGTTATTAGAAATAAAAATGGTTAAAATAATAATTTGGAATAATCTAGAAGAACACACAATAAGAAAATATAAAACACGATAACATTACACAGCAATATAGAAGTAGGATAAATAGTCAATTCGTTGCACTGAACTTACCCGATTTGGGGATTTGCACCGATTTTATAGATAGGTATTATGTACCTATACGATACGAACGTTAAGACTGGTGTTCCAGGTGTAGTAGTTGAGGCGGTAAAGAGGACGAATGAAATGAGCGCGGCCCTTTTATAACCTTTCGCCCATTTCGGTTAATTTTGAATATAGGGCGAACAAAGAAATGCTAGAAAGCCAATTCGCGTCATGAGTGAAAATATCGGGTCATGTAGGTAAGACACCAACATACCCTCCATTATTTTCTCATGCGCTGAATCGGATAAGAAAGTATACATTATTTTATTATTTTATGAACGAGTAACAATTAAAAGGTTATTTATAGTTATGTTGAAGTTAATTTTATTAAAAGATTTAATTATAAGTAAAGTTACACAGAATGGCTAGTAACGCCATCTGTTGGATAAGTGTCGTCAACACTTGACAAAGATCGATTTGTGGTTAACGCAACTCAAATAATCTATGGAATTGAGCTGTCTGTTTGACAGTTATTAGTAAAAAAATCATAAAGATGTTTACAATACGAATTTAAATGAAAATGAAGTTAAATTGAAGTGAATTAAGCTTGTTTGTATGTTAAAATGCAGCACAGGTAAACAGAGTAACAACTGCATTGTTACAGTACCCCCCCTTCTCCAGTAAGGATTTTGATCCTAAGAAAAAAATCCGCCTAAGAAAATCTTTTACGTCTACACTTTCAAATTCCTTTCATTCATCACACATACAAATAACTTACAGAATATCCTTTCAAAGTGAGTTAACTATTAAGGCAATTTAGTTGACCCTGACGCAAAAAGTAATGGATAGATGTAACTGGATGAAAATACTGTTAAACCTTCCTCGAAACATCGTCATAGGATCACTACCCGTCCTATATAGATCACCTAACAATACATGCAGCAAGGGCTTATTTAACGAGTCACTATCCGCTCGGGGCACGTATGTTAGATAAATAGTGGTCAAGGTAGGGCTTATTTATCAAGTTACCAACCGCTTGAGTGTAAGGCTTTGTAGTTCAACTAGTATTGAGTTTAAAAAGTTTAACAACTAGGTGGTGTAACGCAAATTACAAACAAAATTAATTATGATTCAAAAATAAATAAATTGAGTACTTATCATAACAATCATCCTGCCAGCACAGAAGTTATTTTAGATTGTAGTAATATAGTTGTAATAGTTTAGAATTTATAAGTTTTAGGTCCTGAGCCGGCGTAGAACCGCAGATGGCCACCTCATAGGTGAGCTCATCCTTTTGTAAGGATAGAAATTTAACCTCAGCCATGATCTATTAGCGTCAAAATATGTAAGTAGATTCCCAACAAAAAAAAAACAAAAATGTAAGTAGGTAGTGCAACGAACCAACGAGAACAAAAGAACTACTCTCCGTTCCGTTACAAAATATGATTAAGTAGAAATTATTGTAACCCGCAGCAAGTAAAAATGTTAAAAAAAACCAGAAGGGCAAAAAAAAACGTTAGGTAGGTAGGTAGGTAGAAGGCGACACCCCAAAGTTTAAAATTTCCGCAGAACGCGGCGCGTCAGCTCACACCGGGTGTAATGGTATAAGCTTAGCGTGGACAGTTTGGAAGAAACTGCCCCAAAAATTCCTCAGTCACCTCTTACGACTCCTCGGATAGAAAGTGGGTGGCACTATTCTTGACCCGGACACCACAGGGGTAAGAAAAGCTTGCTGCGAATATAAATAATAAAAACACAAAAAAACACAAAAAACACAATAAAGCACACACACCAACAATTAAACACTACACAGAACCAGACTTAGACCACGTAAAGGGCGCCACTGTCACGTCCTACCGGGTGGCAAGAAAAACTCGATAGAAGTTTATAGAATTTATTTAAAAGAACTCCGGTAGTGTGATCAGAAGAGGGTAGTAGGTTCGTAGGGTGTGGTCTGATTCCGTGAAGTGGATAGCACTTCCCTCGTAATTAGAGTGACGCGGAGCGGCGGTGGAGGTAACCCGTCGGCAGCCCGACGGTGTACGATGCCAGGATCCTGGCGTCAGGGGGGTAGCACCCGGTGTGTAGCACCGGACCCCACTCGACGATCCTGGTCCCGGAGATAGACGCCGCGCCGGCCAAGTAGGTGAGTAGAGGAGGAGTAGATGGGTAGCAGCGTTGGTGTACTCTTAGCGGTGAACGCTCCTAGCGGAGGTGTACTCCCAGCGGTGATTATGAACGGTGAACGGTGAAAGGTGAAAGGTGAACGGTGATCCCTGAACGGTGAACCCTGGAAACCCAAGCATTGGCTGTGTGAGCCTGGTGTCCAGCATAGGGATAGTTAATGCCAGCCGCCGTTGGGGTGAAGCCCGAGGGAATAGCGCATTTAATTATTGGCGGTGGCAAGAACTATCGGAACGGAGTTACATTAAACAAAGAAAAGCTAAGCCAATGAAAATATTATATTGTTTAAGTTAGAGGTACATCGACTAGGATTTTTCGCGTTTGTTAAGTCTTATGCCTGTTTACCGGATTTTGTATTGGAAACAAAGGGTTTCTCTTACCAGCTTTAAGTAATATTAATCTTAAAATAAATAAAAAGTAAAAAAGAAGGCGTTAGGTTTCTTAAGAGCTACCTAAGATTGAAGACAGGAATGTAAGTCTCTCTAGTTTAAGGTCTCTAGAGGTCTCCCAAAGTTAAAAGATACTTTTGTGGTTTAGAGCAACTCATTGGGATTGTTTCAACGCACCTGGCGGCAGACCAGATTTTTGAGAATCGAACACAACTTGTACATTCGAAAAAGAATGTTAAACAGTAAAATTATGTTTTTAAGATTTTGGGGTCAGTTGTGAGTGTTGTGACGTTTCTTCGCATGCGATTTATTTTTACTTTCGAGCTCTCTTTCTTAAAAATTGACCCGCAGCATGTTTTGTTTGTGATAACTTGATAAGAGTTGCTTGCGAATTAAGATTGAGAAAAGGAGGTCATTCAAATTGGGCCTTTTTCGAAAGTGCCGGCCAAAAATAAATTTTGTCATAGGTCGCTAGAATTAATTATATTGAGCAACTTTTATTATGGCATGACAGCTGTTGGGTCGTTCCCTGACTTTTTACAGAGTTTCGAAAGATGGACTTTTCTATAGTATCAACAATATTAACATTTATTTAAAATGTTATATGGTAAAAAAAAATGCTATTCACTGTTAGAATAGGTTATATTGTTTTTTTTCTTTCTTGTATTTGAATCACCTGTACGCATTTTTGTCAATACAGTTGCTATTATCGTTCGTTTATTTAGATGTCGATTGAGACTGGGTGTGTTTTGTAACAAATCAGAGAATTGAACATGACTGAGACCTGTCCACGTATGCAAATCGTTTGCACTTATGTCTTCATATTGTTCGAAATTCAAAAAATCTTCGATATGGTTTCTCATTAAAGCCAGAGCATGAACGATTTGGTCAACAGGCAACCGTGTTTGCCAAATATTTTCACGTAAGTGTTCATCACAAACTCGGCTATTATCAGTAATAATAAGATTGTACCGACAAAACACGCGTACAACAATGTCTTCTGGTATCCGACGTCTTGACCCATTTCGACAATGTTCAAAAATACAGTTATTAGTACTATTCGGAGTACGCCTGAACACAGGCAAAATCATTCTTCGCAGTTCATCGGTGTCATCTTGTTCTTAATGTTCTGATTCTTGATTTTGTTCGCGTAGAATAGCTTGGAAGGTTCTTTCCGCCCTTTGCCAGCAAGGTCTACAAATAAAATCCGTAGGTGGCATCTATAACAAAAAA
This sequence comes from Acleris emargana, assembly GCA_927399475.2. Taxonomy (NCBI): domain Eukaryota; kingdom Metazoa; phylum Arthropoda; class Insecta; order Lepidoptera; family Tortricidae; genus Acleris; species Acleris emargana. The sequence goes on from OV656837.1 coordinate 16,477,730, forward strand.
ACAAGAAAAATGCACCTAACTTGACCAAGCTGCATTTATTAATGAAAAAGTACCTACTTACTTGATTTGCAACCAGCTGTTCAATAATAATCTGCGTAATATCAATGAACTGGTTCTTCTCGGGACGCTGTAACAACCCCCCCTGAAATAGCGTCTTGCCTACATCTTTAAATTTATTAAACCTAACTTAGACTATACCTCGTATTTCTACTCAATACTACATACTACTTTCTGCGCAATACTACATCGTGATTTGGCCTCGTGATCGTCTAGTGTACTGGGAACCCTACTTTGTGAACCTGACTAGTAACCTTAGTACTTTAATGAGCAAGAGATTACTATTTCTTATATTAATGACTAAGTACCTACTGGTTAAACTTATTATTTAGAGATACTTCGGGAAAGGACTCTTATGAAACTAAACTACCCAAGCAGCAAAATATGTTCTTTAATGATCGAGACAACGTTTCTTATTCAGTCTTATCGCATTAAATATTGTCATATAAACATCATTACACGTTTATATAACGCGATTTGGGCGCACTTTACTCGACTTACTGGTCGTATACACATCGCATAATTATCATATAACTATCTAATATGTCATATAGAAGGGGTAACGCTGACTTCTATAACACTCGATTGTTCAATTAAAGCATGTTATATGATTATTACATGTCTAATGAATCGAATAACCGCAAATAATATGACCATCAAGCCGCATAACAGCGATTTATATCACTATGGAAGCTTTTAATATGACTAGTTAGTCCCTTAGTTTCAATTTTCATGACAGTTAAATGATCTATGGATCATATTAGAGCGGATTAATTGTCTTTAAGCCAGAACAACCAAATGTGTATTCGCGTGGGGAAATAAGTATAAGTATTTAAGTTTCATGTTTTCTACTACTATTTTGGTAATTAATGTTAAGAGCATATAAACGTGAAGTATAGTCATATTCATAAACGCTTACCAGTTTATCGACTAAGTTTTACTAATGTTATGTTTAATTTTAATGCCCCCCCTTCTATTTGCTCAATTTAAATATTATTTATTTATAAAAAATAAGTGCTAACAATTAATTGTTTGTTATTCGACACATAAGTTGCGTTCATTACAACTATTCATCTAAATTGTTGAGTAATAGTTACTTATTCAGCTAACCTGACGCCATTATTGTTTGTTTTAGGGTTCTCTAAGGCTAGCTCCAAACTCATTTTTAACTTACTTTCTAACAATAAACTTATTTTGAATTTTAAGGGTATTAGTGTTGTAAGAACCTAACAGTAAAAGCTATGTAAAGGTACATGACATTCATCAAATTATTTAGGTAGTACTATTTTTGAGTTTGCGTGCATACTAAGGGCCAGTACACACGGACAGCATTTCAACTGCAACCCAGCTGCAAAGTGGCAGTTCCAGGGCTGTTCTGATGCAGTTGGTGCAACTGCATCGAAACTGCAAACCAACTGCACGACACCTGCAAGCGTCCGTCAAAGTCCGCTTGCAGGTGTCGTGCAATTGGTTTGCAATGGGTTTGCAGTTTCGATGCAGTTGCACCAACTGCATCAGAACAGCCCTGGAACTGCAACTTTGCAGCTGGGTTGCAGTTGAAATGCTGTCCGTGTGTACTGGCCCTAATGTATTTAGTAGGCATGCCGAATCGGCATATTATTATGCGCAACGTGACGCGTAAGTGTAGTAAATTAAGCCTATGCGTACAGTTTTGTAAAATTTCCTTTATTTGGTTTATAAGACCATTGTGCCAATAATTTCCAATATCTACAAGAGTTACGCATATTTTTTCACTGTTTGTACAGAGGAGTGTTCTGGGGTCAGAAGGCATGATATGTGGAATTATTTTATTCAATATGTCGCTAAGTTCTTTTAGCGCGCTATGTGAAATATGGTTATCCAAAGCCCATTTCGTAATTTCAGTGCCGCATTCCAAGTTGCAGAGATGTTCATAAAAATCATCACTATGCTCTGAATTAGTATCTAGTGATGTGGTAACAGAATTTGAAGTAGCGTTATCTTCTTCACTTGTGTATTGTAATTCATTTATAAAAATATTTTCTACTGAACCACTTTCTGTCACAATATCATTTGTCACTTGACTTTCCGAACCAAAACGAGCACATTCGATGGTCTCGGCCTTAGATATTGTACTTATATGCTTTTTTGTCACTTTCCTCCTATAACCACCGCTTCTTTTAAACTTTAACCACTTTTCCCATTCCATTTTTATTAATAACTTTTATGATTTGCTTCATGCAGTTAAGGAAAAACGACACAGTAATATGAAATTTCAGTCATATAATTGCGATTAATAGATATTAATGTTCGATTAACAAGAACTACAACACAGTTACTCGACCTGCCATATAAAAGTTTAGTAAAAGAATTTTACACTACCAATAAATCGACTCGAATATTGCCAATTATTGCTGAGTAATTTGTTACCTATATAAGTGTTGTTTTTACAACCTCATATACTATAGTCCTGTAATAGCAACCTATAACTCTTTTATTTGATTTGATTTTATTGGCGAATAAAGGCCATATAAAAGGATTGTACATGCCCCATGTGTCATTTAAAAGCATTAAAAATGCAGTTATGTCACTATCCCTTATACGACTAGATCGTTATGTAAAACAACCGTGTAAACGTCTACTCGACTTCTCTACATGCCTTAATGATTCTGTCGTTTAAAGATCGGATAAAACACTATAATATGATTAATTAGAATAGAATCGCTTTTATAAGATTGTTATACGATAGCATTATATAAGTTGCGGTTATCCGACTTTTAAAAGATCTTGAATCATGTAATTTGTGGTTATCGAACTCTTAAAAGATCTCAAATCATATAAGCATAAAATTATAGGACTATTTTGCTGCTTGGGTACCTCTTAAATTAATTGTAACCAAATGAATGCCTCATTATATTCTTAAATTGAGCCATTAGATCCTCTAGGAAGATCTTGATTACTATTAAAATGATTTAGTCAAAATAGAACAATTACGTTACTTCACTAGACAAGATTAGTAACTACTTGTTTCACTACTGGAAAAGAATAAATATATATTAGCGGTAAAGGTTGGGCACCTCCTCCGCCCGTTCCGCTGCTCTCGGCCATTGCTATAGAGCTCGCCCGCTAATATATCTATTTTTACTTAGTGTATCACAATAATTTATTAGCGTTAATACTTGTAGACTCGTTCCAGTCTATATTATACTTTGACTCTACCAGCATTTCCTGAGGATCCCCATTGAGAAGAATATGCCGAAACAAACTCAAGGGTCAAACTCCTTTAGAATAATTAATTAGATTCAAATTCATCAACTGGAATTTGTATTAAGACAAAACATTATCATAAAGTTCAGTCCAGATCTCTAAATAAATTCTTTAACCACATCTCTAAGTTAAACTAGTATCTTATATTATTTCCTAATAATAAAGCTTAGGTGACTTTCTCTAAAATTCATAATCATAGCTATCAATGTTCAACAAAACACCAACAGTAAACCTAATGTAGCCCAAATTATGGGTATGTTAACCTTTAACTCTCAGGTCTAGAACATGAGTTATGAAATCACTTTCTTAGCCATTTTTAGCACTATAACCATAGTACAAACTGTTAAATTTACAGCTATTATTAACCTTTCTCAGAAATGCCATCTCTCGACAAATAACTTTCTTATCATAGTTATAAATAAAGTATGTAAAATCCACATACATATAGGTACTGCTCCATAGTAATTCGATCACAACCTTTAAACAAGTAGGTAGTTTCAGTACATGTATAAATGACCCTATAACCTGATATTGATTTATCAAGTTTAGGAATAACACACATAATTAGTGCAGTGAGCTTCCGAGTGGCTTGTTATATCAATAGACTGGTCTAGTCTAGTGGCCCTTTGGTCGCATCACTATCTGGAGTCCCTAATTATCATAGCATCCTCACAAGATGGAATGTACCCAAACTACACATCGCTTATTTATGTTAGAGGATCCGTGGAACCATCTAGCAAACATGTAAGTACAGTGACCCTCTGAACGGCCTTAACCAGTAACAGGAAAGCCTTAGCTTAGGTTTGTACTGTACATCCCTAACTGTTAACGATGGATTGAAAGAGAACAGACCAACCCATAAGTATCACTCAGACCCTAGTCCTAGCAAATGCAAAAGATGAGTTTGTGTAAACCTCGTATTATTTGCTTTCCTAGTGTCTTATAAATAAATATAACTATTTTCCGACCACAAATACAATTCCTATTGCCTAGTAATGTCTCAGTACATATCTCAACGGCCCTATTTAGCTTCAACCTGGTGTGGACAAATTATGGCAATTTACTGTAACTTGAAGGGTACCAATTTCGACGTTTTGTTTATTACACACTCGGGCAACTAGCATCCCTTTATCAACTAGTGATCCACTAAACGCCCACTTAGATTTCCACTTGCTCTAACAGAGGTCTACCTTAACCTTTATAATAGATAAACACCAAAGGCATACCAGTAAAATTTAGCCGAAAACGCAACACTATTCAAACACTATTTCCTACCTAATTCTAATTTGACGTTTCTTAATTATAACCACTAAATATTTATAGCTTATTTCTAAGTCTCCGAAATTGAAATGCTAGTTTATATTTACCAACTTCAATAATCTTGATTGTTACGTCATCGACAGCGGCGATGTGAAACAAACCTTGTCAACATACGTCTAGCTACTCACGTTACGTGTTTATAAGTTTCTCACGGTGTAATGAAAGAACTCCCAACTACCTAATAACCCTAGCTTCCTATCGGTATATTGTTTTAGTTCAACTAAAAGTCCAATACCTACGACTTTTACGATTACGTTAAACGTGTGAGTGATGTATGGCTATTTAGGTGCAATAATAACCATCTAGACCAACTAAGACCTAACATAATAACGACTTCGGAAACCAAATTTCCTGTGTGTAGTCCTAAGACCCATCAGCCGGCTATTGCTAACCTTTAGTTGGCTTCCAGGTGGAAATAATACCTAACGTGGTCGATATATAAATATATAGATAAGGGGGCCAACGCAATGAGGTATTCCACGTACCACCTCCACTACCAGAATTGGTTCGGATTCGTCTACGTGGATTCCTATGAAGAGAGTAAACGGAATACCACTAGCGTTGTCTGACTAACCGAATAAAGGCGTCAGAGACCTTGTAACACGAACCCTCTAGACCCACTCAGTTAATGAGATGAAACCATCCGTTTCCTGATTGTGGATACCTTCAGGTCTCATAACATAACCAAAATGTGAGCGTAGGTTTTCCTTTCCGAATATTACGCTGCCTGGAGCTCTGTATACTTGGCTACCAATAAAAGCGCCATTACAGAGTTCTGGAAAACAAAATAGAGTTAATAAACTTATAAAAACAAACCAAAAGTACACAACCCCATATTATAACACATTCCCATAGACACTGTTTAATACAAGAGCTAAACCATCTTCGTGCTAGCGATTCTCGTTAACTTGTAGCGATACCCGTACGCTACATAAAGCGACACACAAACATATCCACACCTATTAAACACAGAGCACAAAATAATTAAAATACAGGACAAAATGGACGATACAAATACCCAGTGATAATTTCCACACTCACCCCCTCGATGTCTGTAAAAAAGTGACGCTACCATTTTCCGTCCGCCCTTATCCAGACTTTTTCTCGTCATGCGCACTACGAGACTTTCGAGACATCATAGACCAATGCTAAATCATCCGTATCACCTACTATTAGAGATTATTTCCGTTTGTATTCCATTTCCTAATTTTCGCGCTACCTGTGCGAATATCCAGGCGTCAGTGCGCCAACCTTCCCGCACTTATAGTCTTAACTCTTTCGGTACAAAGTTAAACCTAACGTAACGAGTAGCAAATAGTGCTCACTTTCCCTTGAATTTATCTCTATCTTTTTTATTTATTCGACTTCCGTTACCTGGACACTCTTTGTTAGGTTTTAATAAATAATATTGCCTCACTACAAAATAATTTGTGCAATCCTTTCTTAAATTTATTTAATTAAAATAAATGAATTAAATTTGTTTATTGTCTGAATATTATTAAATCGCCAACAGATGTTTATCATGCGTTGTATGGATAAATAAACAGCGCCATCTAGGCGTCTTGAGGGGTACTCGTAACCTTCGCTAGATGTCAATTTTAATAGTCTAGTCGCCAGATTAGTTTCTTAGATTCTCTCGAGAGGTCGCTTTACTTAATTCGTATGAAGGAAATATTATCGATCCCTATTTATCTGTTGACGAGATTAACATGAGTTTTAAACTTGGGATTTACACTTGTGTACCAGTACAACGCCCAAGTGAATCTACGCCGGTCTCCGAGCGGTTCACGGCATCTTATACACAAATCACCCATATCAATCTTCCGTATAGATAAAGCACGTGGCACAAAGGTAAACAGGTAGCCATCCGATGTAACTAGGTGTTGCATGGCATCGGTAACTAACTAAATATAACATTACTGAGGCCCAGTCAAGTGCGTTGTTTTTCTTTGTAAACTACCTTCGTATTTTTAAAACAATTAGAGATCACAATATGCAAATAACACAAACAAAAATACTTTTACAGCTATCGTGTCCTATTAAAAGTAGATAAAATCGATTCTCATAATGAATTGTTAGAAAATGCATTTGTCGAAAATAATTATTGGCTTACCACGACACGGGTTCTATGACGGCTCATCATTTAAAGTCCGTGACTGTCTGTGCTATGGAAAAGTCGATCTTTCGAACCTCTATAAAAAGTCAGGCAATGATACGACAGTTTTCGTGCGATAATAAAAGTTGTTCAACATAAATAATTCTAGCGATTTATACCAAATTTTTTTTCGGCCGGCACTTTAAAAAAAGGCCCAAAAGTGTATGAAGGATGAATGTTCTCCTTTGGATGATTCAACGACAAACTCTCAGAGGTCGAGTTTAAGAGAGAATTATAAAAGGGGGTACCTATTATGATTTTCGGTAAAATTGTGGTCACTTTTTATGAAATTCAAAACATAAACATAGTTTTAAGTAATTTAGGCGGGCGCGCCGTCGCGGATTGTAATCACTTTATCTGTTCTAAAAATATAAATTTTAATGTTTCTCATTAAGTTTAAGTGGCAAAAAAATTTAGGCTTTATTTTGAAATGGGCGTATCGTTTAAAGTAACCAGCAGAGCAGCGGAACAGCGACTTATATGATTAATAAAGTATATTTTTACACAGATTATGTATTTATTAAAACTTTATTGCACAAAAGAAGAAACTAGTTTACAAAATGCGAACTTAATAAATAAGGCATTCTCTACCAGGTCAACCTTTAAGTTCTAAGATCATCAAAGACGTCCTAATATCCTAAAAAATATGTAAAAAATATCCTTAATTATAATGAAAATATCAAAATGCTATACAGCGTTGAGAAATATACCTTTGCTGTTCAATATTAAATAAATGTACGGATATTTTTCATCCGTGGTCTTTTTTGTGTATAACTTATTATAATAGACATAAATAGACATAATAAATTGCACATACAATATATATATATAAACGTAAAACAATTCAGATAACGCAAACGGAAAATCAAGATGTTATCATTTCTGCCTGCAAATGAACTCACGATTGTACATACCTCATTGATTTTATAATTCTACCATATTTCTCCTTCATAAATAATAAGTGCAAATTATCAGTGTTGTTTGACCTAGCAAGTTATCTTAACGTCTAGGGAACGTGAGGCTAAGTACCAAAATATAATTTTTAATCATAATGAGTTTGTATGCACTTAACTACTACATTGCATTGATTATGATGGTTAGCGGGAACTAAACACAATCTAAAGCCCGCTCCACATTCTCGACAAAACTACACGAGATTGTTTTGTAGAGATATTTGCCGAGATCGGGCGAAACCGAGAGCCGCGGCCCACCACATTCTCGCCTTGCGCAGTTGTAATTGGACTGTCATCCAAGATGGACGTCCTCGAAACTTCTGTCGCTACAGTATTATGCGCTGTAGCATATTACAATTACTTACATATCCGTGAAAAAAAAGTTATAAAAAGACGGTGGAATAGGCGAAGATACTGGATGACTGCGATTCATCGCAACAGAACAAGGCAAAACAAATTATCTGCATTGATTAGTTATTTATTTTATCTAAATACACTTAATTACTACGTGCGCTTCCTACGGCTGCCGTCGGCCGACTGGCGGGAGCGTGTGGAGGCGTGGAGGGGTAGTTTCGCGCAAACACGAGAGCCCTTTGATGTTTTGCCTTTTTACCGCCGCGAAATGGAGACAACACGAATATACGCGAGACAATACGAACATAGACGAATACTCTCTCCACACTCTCGTATTCGGCAAGTCTCGTGTAGTTTTGTCGAGAATGTGGAGCGGGCTTAATTTTCATCCGGTTTGAGATTCAATGTCAGAAATAAGAAGTGAAGACTAGAAGACAACTATTTTCATGGATCTTACTTTTAATTTAAAGCTAGATTAAAAAACGCTATAAGTTTTTTTTATATTCGAGTAAACATCGAATTATATGAATTATCAATTTTATATTTGGAACGAGCCCGGCGTAAGAAGTCACAGTACGGTGGGTCACACACGGAGCTATAATATATGTATATTAATATGCCAAAATATATATTATAGCTCCTTTTGCGACGGGCTTAACGTTCAAGTAAAAGATGATTGTATAATTAAATATGTGTACTTTACTATACAGGGTTATTGGTAAGTCGACCTATTCCCGTTAGGAGGTGATAGGGGTGACTATTTGCGATAATTTTGACCCTCATATGCATTATGCAAAAGTGAAGCATTTTTGAGTTATCGCGTTTTTTTGTTTTTTTTTAAATTAGTCAGATATTCAACTTGAAAAATTTATTACAAAAAAAGTATCAATTTAAATCTTATTTTTTTTTTCTGATTTATAAATACTATTAAACACTGGTTATTTCTCAAAATTAAAACAATAATTATCGGTCCAATTTTAAAAAAGCGAGACGGAAAACGAAAATTTTTCAATATTTTTTTGCGATCGCTTTCCACTAAAATGCCTTAAAAACAAAAAAAACGTTATAAACTTGGCTTGCAGATTATTTTAAAAACTTAACTGTTTTCTTAGCTCTCCAAAAATGCATAACAACTAGGAACTTATTTAAAAAAAACTGAAAAAAAATCATCACAAAGGAAGCGGGCGGAAATTCGTCTTCGAACTAAACTAGTCAGAAATGAAACTTCAAAAATTAAAATAAAAAAAATACCAAATATAAATCAACTTTTTTTATTTGCTTTTGTACAATATGAAATTGCTGTTCTTATCCAATATTAAAAAAAAAATTACCTGTACACGTTTGAGAATGCGAGGCCGAAAACTAAAAAATACATGTTTTCTTATCAACGTGTAATAATCTGCACGCCAAATGTATTGGTAAATTTTTGTGTTTTCGTATAATTTATGTTGGAGTTAAACATGTATTTTTAAAAAAAAGCGGGTATACAAAAGAGTGGACGTACCCTGAAATTCCTGAACTTCTTAAAACTTAACGAATTTAAGTCAGGCACAAACCTAAAAAAGAACGGTGGTCGAAAAAAACACGTTAAATTCATATCAATAATTTCAAAGATCTAAAATCGGCTTTCTCCTATCCTCCTCTCATTTTTTTATTTTTTCCCCCGCGGCGACTTGAACAGCTAGCTGCTACCGCAGGGATATGGCGTTTCCACGTGAAGTGATTTCGCCAGTGTCAAGGTATATCTACTAGGGGAGAAGTGGCATGAAAGAGCCAGGTTTTGAAAGAGCCACTTGCATTATTTCGGAAGTTTTAGAACCGATTTGGTTGGCAATACTATTTTTAGGTGGCAGCACTGATTTCCCGTCCCTCACAAAAATTTGACAGTTCGCCGAAACCAACCGCCATCGGTGCATCCAGTCGAAGTTTTAGGCATTCAAAAGTAAGTTTCTTGTTTCATTTTCGTTGTTTTTTGGTATTTTTTTGCTAACAATTATAGGCAAATGGGTTATAGACTCAGTTGGTGCATATATTTGGCTTTTCAGCTGCATAAAAGCTTATTTGCAAAAGGTCTCGTATTGTTGTTATTTTGAAGGTTATATATTTTTTTTGGACAAGTCTTGAAAGAGCCGGGTCATTGGGCATTGAAAAAGCCGGCTCTTTCATAACTGGCTCCTTCATAACCTTGAAATTGTTTTTTGTAAATAATATAAAATAATACTATATACGTACATTTTTTCATAATATTATTGAATTATTTGCTTCAGACATTATGGCGACAGTTGGTCCAAAAAAACGTTAACGACCCAATAATTCGGTAATTGAAGAGGCAGTTGCTGAAGTTTTAGAAAAACGCCAGTCTATAGATAAAGCTGCACTTGCCTTAAATATATCGCGGGCTTATTTAGCAAAAATAGTTAAAAAAGCAAAGAATTGTTTTTTTTTGTAAGAAATGTTTTTAAGTTTATTAAACATATACCTATATGATGTTCCTAACAGTCTGATAATTATATTTAATGAATATATAGATATTTAGGCTCAAAGATAGCAATATTATTTTTGAAGTTCTTGGAGATTTAATGATGTTGATTTTATTAGAAGTTTTTTTTTTTTTTTTTAGAGACTGTTATTAAAAAAAAACTGCCTGTATGTTAAGTTCTGTAGAACGTACCTGTGTACACCTGACTGATTAATATGTTAAGATTAAGAAAGCGTTAAAAACGATTACTTAAAATGACTGATATAATTGTTTTTTTTTTGTTAAGAAGTGTTAGCAATTTTTACTTAAAATATTGTTAGAATTGTTTTTAAGTTTTTTTTTTATGTCGCCCTTATTTTTTTTTGATAATTTTCATAATTACTCGTTGTTATACTTACCGGCTCTTTCAAAACTTATGGCAGCTCTTTCAATACCGAGCTGTGATGAAAGAGCCGAATGACACATTTTTTTGAAATGCATATTTTGTTGATTTTTATATATTATTTAAGATTTTTTTGTACGAAATTACGTACTCAAATAAATAAAGAATAATTTTTAAAATAAAAAATTACATCTTTTTCATTACAAGTAGTATTTTTTCCGCCGTAAAGAAAACTGGCTCTTTCATGCCACTTCTCCCCTATATAAAAATAAGTCGGGTTTTCCTTCCTGACGCTATAACTCCAGAACGCCTGGACCAATTTGGCCAATTCTTTTTTTGGAATGTTCGTTGAAGTTCAAGGATGGTTTTTACGGCGAGAAAAATTTAAAAGCCGCTGGCGGGCCGAAGCCGCTGGCGGGCCGCTAGTATGAGTATAAATCAATATAGCAATAAAACACAATCCAATCTTCTCTAGGAAGATTGGGGGCAACGTTGTACGGTGATTTGTAGGTCAGAGGTCAAGATAGTTTTAACCTCTGCACCACTGCGAGTCCACTTGAAACGAGAAGAAAGTTGCCAGATACACGAAATAAGTCCAAGTCTTCAATCACTGTGCGACACAAAGGCATAAAAAGTACAAATCACTATCAGAAAAGAACTTTGAACACCTAATTACCCAGAAATTAAAGTCTAAAACAAATTACACTCCGCCATCTTTTAACGTTGCACATCGCCCTCCCTCCTCTCAATTACGGAGCCACTAAGCAGACCTATGTCATGTTCACAGATAAAGAAGCATTCAAAGTGACAGCCCAAGTCGTTGAGACCGCCATTGTAGAACATGGTGCCACATTGCTCCGTGACTCCTCTTGGAGGCCCGTCGGGCTGCTGGTTTCCCCATCCAGTGTATCCGCTATCTTCTAGTGAGGTACCTGAAAGAGATTGAGATATTTTGATAATTGTTTATTATTTTAAATCGCCATATACGAGTATGTACTTGCAAAAACTTGAAAATTCACGTTAGTGACCTCTGCGCGGATATTACGAATATTGAGAAGTCTGGTATACCAGCACAAATAATACCTTCCAAACTAAGAATAAGTTAGAATGTGTACCGATATGATCACCCTGCGCCGTGCGCTAGTTATTTACAAGGAAAATATAGAAGACTGCGAATCGTGCTCGTTGGCGTGCAATGGGAGAGGCCTATGTCCAGCAGTGGACTAATATAGGCTGATGATGATGATGATGATAGAAGACTGTATCTTTGTAGGGTGACAATTTTCTTTTTGTTTGTGTTAATCAATTCTGCACTTGTATTTGAAATGCTTTTCTGTGTATTAAAAACTGCGAAAGCTCATGGCGTTTTGTTACGGAAACTTAATTACATTTTGAGATTTTACTCATGTTATAACATAACTTCACATCAGCGATTGCGTGCGTGTTTGTTCTTCCGTAAACAAACAAGTGCTTGAAAAGGGAAGAAATATTACCCTTCCCCCAACATGACTTACCAATTAAGTCACCAACGCGTAGATAACTCACCTTTGATAGTCTTCCATCCCTCGTCATCCATATTGTGAAATCCCAAATAAACCACACCAGACAAGAACTTCGGGCCGTACTTGATCTTGCTCTTGGGCGCTTCTTCAGTGATCTTAACTAAGTAATCGGATTCCTTTTGGCTATTGATGATGGATAAATACGACTGTTCAGAGCTGCAAACGTCATGGGCTTCGGACCAATTCATCGGGGCCAGATGAAACTTGTAACATTTGCCAAAGTCCTTATTGAAAACGTAAGCTGGAAATAGAAATGTGTCTAAGATTTTCGGTGGACGGATCGAGCTCCTAATACAGTCAATGTTTGTGTTTGTTGACTTTATCGTTCAATTACTCCAGAATGAAGTGTGAAAGAGATGAAAGCAACGAGCAATTGAATTTTTTGTATGTCTCTTTACCCTACAGAACGTCAACTTTTCTTCCGCATGTTCCGATGTCAACATTTTAGGATTATATTGAAGCATCGAAGAAAATTTTATGAGGATAGTTTGGGATGACTTTTATTCATCACAGTCATAAAGGGAAAATCATGCTGAGTACAAATTACGTTTAAGAGCAACAAACAAGTTACCATAGAAGTTTATTCTCCATCGATTCTTTCATTTTGACAGCATCTTGCCACCAAAGAAAATACCTAGACTCCAAATTAACCATCAGATTTCTGCGACAGGGTTCTATGGTGGCTCAACAAAAGTTGTTGACTGTACTTACAAACACTTGACCACGTGTTGTTAGCTTCGTTGGTAGTGACCCCGCCTATGAAGTTATGGGTCCCAGGTTCGACTCCCAGTCGGAGACAAAATTAAATATGAGTGATGAGCGCGAGTATTTGTTTACAAGTCTTGCATATTTTATATTAATATAGTATGCTTACTATTGCCTAGTACTGATAGTACAAGCTTAGAGCTTAGTTTGAAATTTTCCACCGATTTTTATTTAATTTATTTACCGACTATTTTCTATTGACTTTCAATGAAGTAGCGTTATCTTACCTTGGTCGGGCATATCGCAGAGCTCATTCCAGTCCAGGTCAAGCCCACTCTTCTTACAGATAAAAGGGTACTTGACGTTGCACTTGTCGTCGTTAAGGCTGCCGTCACGTCGCATGATCAGGCAGTCTTCGTTCCCGTCTCTGTCGTTTGGCTCACCCGGACCCCAGTTGTTGTAGACGTCTAATATTGGACGACCTGGAAAAAGTCAAACTTAAGTTAATAATACGTTTATTTATGCATTTGCGCCACTGCACTGTGGTTCGGCGTGTATGAAGAAAGTGTCAAAATTCGATTTCTCCAAAAGTATCAATGAAACCCTCGAACGAAAAATACAGTGATATTTATTAATACTAAATCTATAATAAAAACAATAAAATATAGCTTTACTTTATGTAATTCATAATAAAAAAAAATATAAATATAACAAAAAATCTTGCAAAATTTACTTAATTATTACAAATGTCTAATTATTACAAAATAATATATTACAAAATATGTTTCATCAAAATAAAATCTCATTAATATTAAAAATATAAAAAAAATACAAAAAGTCTAGAAAAACATATTTACAAAGTTGATACCCAAGGTAGTAGTACAAAGTAGTACAAGTGATAAGTAATCGCCTTAAAATTATTTACATTTAAAATTAATGATTTTAATGAGTCTTATATTAACTTTAGATATGCAATAAACTAATTACTGATTGTGATAAAGCCGATTTTTTCATCTTGGTGAGTTTTCTGAGACCCGTAATCAGGGGGTCTGAATTTAACAGAAGCCGATTTTAAAGATCCTCATTTGTTACTTTGCGTGACATTTTCCTAGTATTACTGAGCCTGAACATCTTAATATTTTTATTTGTGGACTCGGCAGCTTCTTCTGAATGCTCTCCAATAGGAACAATAACATGATCGATCACTTCAGCCCCGTGAATGAGAACCTTGTGCACAGAAGCCGGTAAATTATACCATGTATATTCCTGAACAAGCTGCCGAGCCGTATCTAACGCAAAAAGTTCTTCTAATCTTCTACGCTGAGTCCTCTTGCTGCACGATGCATAGTTTTTCTTCGGTCGCCCTAATTTTGAATTGTTACCCAAGTCATCGGGTAACACTTGCCGGGAGGTAGATGTGGCAGCAGCGGCAGCGACGTCGGATGTAGTTTTGGGTAAATCTACGGTTTCAGTTATATTCAACCAATCACCATACTTATATATTAGATCCCTACGGGTTCTGTTAACGTTCTTCCAATATTTTTTTATTTGCGTAACATCAATTTCCACAGCATCACGTAATTTTTCTACATCTCAGTTTTCAGCATCCTCGGGCACCAGTTGTAGAAGTAATTGGAATATATGACGTATTTTTTCTGCTTCCGAACCAGTAGCAATATGCCACTGTTCGAATATGTACATCCTCGAAACTGTGCAGTGGAAAAAAGTACCTGGAAGAAAACGAAAATGTATATAAACAGTTGTTAATATTTTAACACAGTTAGCTCAATCTTGTAGCCCGTGCTACGACTTTCGTAGGGGGCTCATATCCTGGGGTCCGGCAAAGTCCGGCAAGTAAAATATCATTACTTCATAAATACACTTTATAAGCAATGCAACGAATATAAAGTCAATCTTCCGGAATCGTTCGGAAATAGTTAAAAGCTTTTATGAAATATTCGTAGCAGTTAAATATTTTATTTACAATGAAGGTCACGTAGACCCCAAATAACTCAACATTTCGCTGCTTAAATACAAAAGCGCCACAAATCAAAAACAAATATAGTTTGATTTAAAACTTTAAGTATAAAGCATTCCGAGTTTAAATGCAACACAAACTCATTTTGTTTTGTGTCGCTTTTGTATTGAAGCAACGATTTGTTGTTTAAATATGTAACAAAAATACAAATAATAATAAAACATACCTTTATCAACAACTTCCATAATGATGTAAATGATTAATACACAAATGATCTTGAGATATATGTCGTAAACAAACTTTCACTTTAATGACTTACTGATAACGCTAATTACGAGTGGCAGATGAGTTCACTTTGAAGGTCCGAAACGTAATGATTATTTCAAATGATTTGCAAACTATTTATAGTTTATGGATGTATGGCTACTAGTGAGTAATTAGGCATAGAGAAATTATGACTGGGCTATACCAACAATCTGGATTTATGGCCTTCTATGGGACCACAGTGCACTGCTTATATACGGTTTGAAATCAAAATGAAATGAAAAAATATTTTTCTACTCGCCTATTATAAACCGCTAATATTGATATGGTTAATGGTGTCAGAATACGACATATTATAAGCATAACCGAGGCTTGATAAAAATTCTCTAATGAGCGTTGCCATGGTAATAACAGTTCTATAATAATTATTATAACATTGTTATTACCGTGGTTACGGTCATTCCGGATATCAGTGTTGGCATTAAGTGAACACTTGACATCATTTTTTTTTCACGCTAACTAAAATTACGTATATTAATAACAAATTTAGGTTTGAGACTAATTATGTTTGGCCTTCCAACTTTTATGATAAATTGTCGTAACTGTTTCTACCTAACTATTAAGTCTCCAAGTCAAGAAAGGGTTTTTTTCTTTCCATGTTCTGACGCTAGGTGTGCAAACTTGGGTTTTAGTCAGTCAAGTCAGTCTTTGCATGAAATTTGTAAACATTTAGCAATAATTCACAAACTATTATCGCCTCTCGGAGTAATGAAAATGACTTTGCTGACAAGAAATTTGTTAGCAGAAAAATCGAAGAAAATAAGGAAAAGTTAGCGCCTGTTTATTTTTGTCATTATCATTTTAAGCTTGTAGAAAAAGTTATGTATGCAATGGTACACAATTATCTCTTAAGGTACTCGTGCCTGTAATTAGAACGCTCGCGTTCTAACCTCGGCACTCATACCTTAAAAAGCTTAATTATGTACCAGTTACATCAATAACTATTATTGCTGCAGGCTGCAGGATTATTCATTACGTTCAGCTGCAGTTTGTTTGCAACACTAGTGTAAAACAATCTAATAAGCAGCATACGGCGACGCAGCGGGCACTTAGGTACGCTAACTGCAGAAAATTCAAATCAAATCAAATCAAATCAAATATATTTATTGCATGGTCATGAGTTATACAGGTCTTATAGAGTTTGTGTTACAGTTCGTCATGTCCTGCCTCAGAGAGGCGTACAATATTTAAGCTTAAATCAAAATATTAATTAATTTATTTATTACATGCATTGTATCAGATTAGATGTCACCGTATCAGAAAAAAAGGAGTTACATAACAGGTTCCAACAATATTATAACTTATATTTTACCGATAAGAATTCAGATACGCTATAAATACATTTAATAACTAACCAATTAAAAAGCTTCCTTTCCGAACTCAAGATTAAATTTTCCTGCTAGATATAGTCATACATAACGCAAGTAGTTAAGTCTACAGATCCTAAGGCTGATTGATTACAGACTGCAGCATCAAAGCGTTTAAGTACCGCCATTTCTAATTTGCTTATAGCGTCTTAATTACTTATTTGGATCTTGGCGAATAACTAAATAACTACATCTATATGGTGTGTATGTAAACGCATCATAGTACCCATTAAAGTACAATACGAACTTATCCCTTTTAATGATCTCTAGGACTGTATTAAGTCGCAATCATTTTGGGCATCATCGGTATAGTGTCAAGTCGACATGGTAAAACCAATGTATGCCCTTTATACTAGAGAAAAGACTTAGCCTATAAGCTGCTGAATAGGTAAGTTATCGAATCTGGCTAACAATGAATTCAGCGGTCTTTACACGTAAAGTTTGGACCGCGGGAAACGCCACGCGCCGTTCCGATCTTCTAAATGCAACGCGGCGCGTGGCGATTGGCAGTTCTATCCTTGCAGCGGCAGCGGCGCGAGCGCATATCGTTAGAGTTCGGAGTGCGCATCTAGTCGACGTGTAAAAGAGCATGGCGGTTTGGAGCGCGAAAGCAATCACGGAATTTATTCGATTGTTCCGTGAGAATCCATACGTAGCATTTCTAATAAAGAATCAAAACCGTCACTTTTCATGCGTAGGTAATTATTTGAAATTTTCTGGATAATTGTCTCATAATTCGCTTGACAATGGTAAATGACCACGTCTATACTGTTTTACCCACATTTTCGGTTGAAACCAACTACGAATCCAGCTAACGCAATGACTAAACGGGCAGTATCCATTTTGTTACGTCTGAAGGAATCTGTTGTCCACGCGCCAGTCTAAACCGCGCTCCGAATTCTGGAATATCGTTTAGACAGGCAATTCGGACCGGCAGAAGTCACATATTTAACCGCGGTTCAAACCGTGCTCACATTTGATCGTAATAAAGTCTTGACAGTTTGATGAGCAGTCTAAACCGACGGACGGACCGACGGTTTTATCTGCGGTTCGGAACGCAGTCCCAGATGCGCAGTCCAAACTGTGGCGTGTAAAGGCCGCTAATAATAATCTGAGTTCAAACGCTCTAAATATGTATTTTTGCTTTAAAATAATTGTACTTATGTAAGTCGGATGAAAGATGGTGGTATAGGTATTGGCAAGCACTTAAATAAATAGAGCACAATTAGCCAATAATAATACAGTAAACATAAGGATTTAAGTAAACCACAAAAATGAGGTTTACTGGGAATATTCTTCTTTGTACGTAACTTTTGTGTTTCTGTTTGTTTTGCTTGCTTGTTATTTTCTTTAAAGTGTTTACATACATACAAAACAAACTATGTACCTATACATAAAACTTGACTAAGTACTGGAAAAATATATTTAAGCTCAAAAAAAAAACCGAATCGAATTCGGTAAACCAAAATAGTAGGTATAGGTACTTACGCTTGTAAGGTATCGAATCTATCCCTAAATAAAATCTAAAGCGAACTTGTTCCAGCTGAAGATTTATTGTTTTGTTTGTGTTGTTGTTTTTTTTAGAAACTTATATATTTAAAAAATATGTAATCAGATTCAAAGTACCTACCTAATATTATAATTTCGGCCTTGTAATCAATACGTTTTGACATAATCAACGCTTACCAATTAGCCTAACGCTTGTACGTTTGTATTCCTTTTAAAAAGGTAATTTTAGTGATCATCTCCTAATTAGGTGAAAGTTGCTAAGCGAGTTTCTACCTGTATTTAATCTAGTATGTTAAGGCTAAGTTTCATTGGTCGATAGTATGCATTATTTTCGTTATACATTGCATCGCTGCAATAGATCCCGGCTCGATAATGTCAAAACAACTCGTCAATGGAATGCTACTTAAGCGTGCAGGCTAAATCCTAATGAAACTGCGCCTTTAAGATTATAGTAACACCGTACCGTCTATAGTTTCAAAGACGCCTTTGGCCAGCAGATCAGAGATCCCGACGTACACCCACGCGAACGGCTGCGTCCACAGCTCCCGCACAGCATCAGCCTCGATCTCGTCCTCCGCGTAAAACAAACTCGCTCCCTCCATCTTACACCGTTTCTTAGCATCCTGCCACGTTCTGTGTCGCGTATGTATTTTGTAAAAACTTTGAGAATCCTCTAAGAAGGTGTAGTCCTTCCGAAAGAACAATTGCTTCGGTTGTCCATCTAAAATCGAAATATTTGGCGCTATAAAGATAATTACGCACTTGTTTATACGATTTCTTGTTCAAGTAACTTACGTGAACATTGTGACACTAGTTGAATTAACAACAGCACTGAAAGCACTTTGATTGAGCTCATGTTTAGAAATCACAATAAACAGATCGTGTAAGATAATAATTTTACTTGTGAGACATCTGTGCCGTCCGATATCTCGTTTAGTAATGGAGGAGACGAACAAAGTGACCACTCCGGGCGCCGATAAGTATGACGACGCGACCGCAAAATGGGCATAACAGGAAAATCGCCAAGATACTCGCCTCATCCAACCGGTTAGGTGCAAGAATTACTGTGCTACGTATGTTTTGGATTGAAGATTTAACATTTTTAAAACGAAAGCTAGAATTTACATTATGTTTGCTTTTTTCGTTCTAATCATACGTACCTAACTTTTGCTTGATGTCATGAAATTGTAGACTAACTGTAGACTCAGTGTACGCCCTGGCAACTTTAAATTGCGTGTTGTGGCAGCACTGACCTTTATATAAGACCTATACCTACAACCTTATTCATAGGTAGCAAATGTTAACAAAATTGACCGCGTGACTGCATAAGTTTAAAATCGAATAATTATGACTGTCAGGTATGATAATTGATAAACATATTCCAATGATTACTTTGGAATAACAGTATAATTACTATGTAAGTTTTTATTTATTTGGGGCTACGATTAAACCTTGCCAAATTAAATTTAGAAATGGTATATTTTTAAATACTCCACGAGATGACCTCTGGGTTTCCAGCGTCAATTATACAAGACACAGGTTATACCACAATCGTTTAATCTCCAGTAGCTACATACATCATGGTATAGGTGAAAACCGGTGCGTGATGTTAGTGGGAACTCCCCGGCCAATCTTATTCTTCTAATTCAAAGTTCTTATAACAATGATGATCTCGTACCTACAGCTAGCACGTTCAGTACGGCAGCCTATTTAGCTAACTTTTAGCTGGTTACTTACCATCGGTTACTTTCGACCCGATGCCGTACTGAATGTGCTAGATAAAAAGATTAAAAAGCCATTTATTCAGTAAGTAGGCCACACGGGTACTTTTACATGTCAAAGTTTCCAGCACTTCCCAAGAGGATGTGAAGGTGAGGATGATGAAGAGGAGATCACTGCTGAGAAGAAACGCCGCCGTAAGAAACTCAGCAGTCAGTCATTTTTTAAACATCGCATGCTTAGTAATAAACGGGCTTAACTCAAAAATCGTGAATTGTGGTAAATCGAGTTTAAAGTTTCGTAATTGGCACTTCTTGTTTCCATTGAATTATATGTTTTTGTACAATTCCTGACGTTGTTTATAATACCTACTAGAACATTTTTTGTAAAATTAATATATTTTTATGTTTTTAATATTATTGCCAAGGCTTTAAAAAAACATTGCAGTGATAAATCACTTTATTACCAAATGTAGCAAGTTTTTTTATTTTTTAAATTAAATTAAGTCCAAATAATGCTGTTTTGTATAATAGCGATAAAAATGAATCGGGATATAATTCGTATTACTCCAAAATACTTTTAGAATTGAGATATCTCAATTATGAATATGACGTTTTAGTAGTTACGTTCAGTAATATTAAGAGGAGTATAAATGAAAATGCAGTATGAACTTTTTTCATAATCATCATAAACATAAAACATCTACATAGTTTTCTAATAATAATTATACATATTTAAAAAAAACATTATCAAAACTTATGGCACCGCATTACTTAACATGCAAACTACTTGTCTATGACTATTGATGACCATAAAGTATTAATGGGTAATTATCCCAACCACATTTTTTAAGCGGCGGACGTGATAATTGGGGTGTAAAGTACATTTATTGGAAAACTATTTATTTTCTAGAAAATCTTACACAAAGTACCATGTTGAGGCAAAGTTAAAATTGTTAATAACTTATCATGTCTATCGTAAAAAAAAAAAACAGTCCAAAATCAATTTTGGTGTCGTGTCCAGTACTTGTCACATACACTGATATACCGTGGTACAAAGTTATTAAGCCTCAACTAGATTGATATTTTAGTTACCTCTATTCCCTATTAGTTAAGGAATTATAAAATATTACAATTATTGCATTTGCAAATAAAAAGAAACTGGGAACAGTGTAAATAAAACTGTCCGTTTCGTTAAGGGATAAATTTAAAGAAATCAATATTCTTACAGTCGCGTCTCAGTATATCTTTGAGAATATCATGTATGTACGCAAACACATACATGAGTTTAGGCATAACCGCGACGTTCATAATTTAAATACTAGAAATAGGGATAAGCTCGCACTTCCAGGTCACCGTCTCCGTAAGGTAGGCACTTCGTTTGCGGGGAACTGTATACGTTTTTACAACAAGATACCATCTGAAATCGTCAATATGCCGTTCAATAAATTTAAGTCTCACATCAAGCGCTGCTTATTGGGTAGGGCTTATTACACTGTAAATGACTTCATTGGTGACCAAGATGTATTTTAGTAGTGTCTAGGATATTTACAATATAAAATAGTCTCTAAGCAAATTTTGTATTCAAGCACTGACTCAGTCAGTCGACTGTGATTTACTAATTGTATTTTATCTTTTCTACTCTTGTGTGTACAAGAAGATTTTAAATGAGAACACACTGTGATGTTTCTCGCCGGACAGCTGTTTCACACAATATTACTTTTGTTGTCCGGCAGCATGAGCATGTCATGCTCGCTCAAAGGTCTTTGCTTACGGCGGCGTCGTTGATCGGGTCGCCACTTTCCCGATCACATGGTTGAGAGAGGCGATGGCTGAGATACGCGTCATACTCGTGAACGGGTGCTGTTTGTGGGGTCCGGTCTGTTCACGTTTGCAAGGACTTGTTGTTCAATTTATTATCCAAGTTATATGGCTTTTGACGTAGAGACCTCGTTGTGTTGTTCTCATAGTCATTATTTTATTTTAAGGTTTATTGACCTTACATTTGTAATAATTTTATTTTTGCTTGTTTTAAGAATTTATTGTTTATTACTTTATTACCTTAATATTACTTAATGTAACTTACTTTTAAGTATAATTATGTTTTTATGATTGAAAAAATGACCTTCTGCTGGAGTTTCTTGCGGCGCTTCTTCTCCGCAATGATGGTCTTGTCCGAAGCGCTGGTAGATTCACTGTACATTTCCGACGTGTAAAAGAGCCCGCATGTGGCCAATTTACTGAATAAATATTTTGAATTGAATTTTGAGTCCTTGCGAAATAGTCAATTTTGGTGGTGAATATTAAAATTGATTTTATGATCGAACGAAAAGTGATTAAACAAACAAATATGGCGTCAGTCGTTCGTTCAGTTCCAGCGATAGATTAGATGGTGAAAGATTTATACCGTCTTGCTGCATCTTCCCTCTAAGTACATAAGTATCTAATTTTGGTGGTACGAAATACATTTTTATTATTGTGATAACTTAGATAACTTGTTATTTTGCAAAAAAAACAATTGTGTTTAAATTATTTTGAGTATGTTAATGGTGTTTTTTTAACTACATGAAGTTAAATTTGTATAAAACTAAAATATTCACGTTAAATAAAATAAAAAAGTACAAGTTCTAATTTTGGTGATACAATTTTGGTGGCTTTTCCTAAGACACCAAAATTGACAAAATTCCTTGTTCCACCAAAATTATATAAACACCAAACAATAACTATATATTATTTTAAAAAAAATACGTTGTTGGTTTAAAAAAATAACAAGAATGATACCCTAACGATTATTATTTTAACTATCCCGATATGTCATTATTGATCGTGTGTTTTTCTTAGAAAAGCAATTTTGGTGGATAATAGCAATTTTGGTGGTATATAATTAGTAAATTCGATATATCTTAAAACGACTTGGTTTAATGAAGGGCCATTTTAACACTGTTTTAATTATGACTAATGACGTCCCTTACACTTAAAATTGTGAACCCTACTGGCAAAATAAAAAATACCACCAAAATTAGGATAATTTCACGCTTGTTGAAATTCACCCTAATCAGTCTTAACAAGTCACAAAAAGAGATCGTCATTACTCGTACTTGGTAATTTTAAGATTATTTTTATTAGCTTCTTATGTAAACATTCAACCAATTTAGTAGGTATCACTCTTTACCCTATTAATATAATTAAAAATAAAACTTTTAGAAACTCCTTTTCTTCCGACTAACAGACCATAACTTCAATATTATGAAAAATCAATCAATCAATCAATCACGTCAGCCGAAAGACGTCCCCCAATGCTCTCCACTCAGACCGGTCTTGTGCTTTTCGCATTCACCGCTTTCCCGCGATCCTTACAAGGTCGTCACTCCATCTTGTTGGAGGCCTACCCACAGCTCGTGTCCCGGTCCGCGGACGCCACTCAAGAACCTTCTGACCCCATCGGCCATCAGTCCTGCGTGCGATGTGCCCCGCCCACCGCCACTTCAGTTTAGCTATTCTTCGGGCTATGTCGGTAACCTTAGTTCTCCTGCGGATATCATAATTTCTGATTCTATAACGCAGAGAAACCCCGAGCATAGCCCTCTCCATAGCCCTCTGAGTGACCTTGAGCTTTCTTATGAGGCCCATCGTTAGCGCCCACGTCTCGGATCCGTAGGTCATCACTGGCAACACACACTGGTCAAAGACTTTTGACTTCAAACACTGCGGTAATTTGGACGAAAAGGTGATGCGA
Source organism: Acleris emargana (assembly GCA_927399475.2). Classification (NCBI taxonomy): domain Eukaryota; kingdom Metazoa; phylum Arthropoda; class Insecta; order Lepidoptera; family Tortricidae; genus Acleris; species Acleris emargana. The sequence continues at coordinate 16,501,575 of OV656837.1, forward strand.
AGCTTCCCGAACGCTGCCCAGCCGAGTCGGATTCGACGAGTGACCTCTTTCTCAAAGTTGGACCTTCCTAACTGGACCGTTTGTCCCAGGTAAATATAGTCGTCAACAACTTCGAGCGCAGAGCCTCCGACTATCACGGGAGTTGGCGCGACATGGACGTTGGATATGACTTTCGTCTTATCCATGTTCATTCTCAAGCCAACTCGGTCGGAAACTCTACTGAGGTCAGCGAGCATTGCACTGAGGTCCTCCATGGTCTCAGCCATGACTACGATATCGTCAGCGAATTGAAGGTGCGTGATGTACTCACCATTTATGTTGATGCCTCGTCCTTTCCAGTCCAGAACCTTAAAAGCATCCTCCAATGCAGCGGTGAAAAGCTTCGGAGAGATCACATCTCCTTGTCTGACTCCCTGCTGCAGGGGAATAGGCTTCGTGCTCCGGTCTTGTAGTCGGACGGACATAGTGGTGTTTTCGTACAGACACTTCAACAATTCGATATATCGGTAGTCAACTTGGCACCGCTGGAGAGACTGCAGCACAGCCCATGTCTCGATCGAATCAAAGGCTTTCTCGTAGTCCACAAATGCAAGGCAAAGGGGGAGGTTATACTCTTCGGTCTTCTGTATAACCTGCCGATACGCATGTATGTGGTCTACGGTACTATAGCCTTTTCGGAAACCGGCTTGTTCGGGAGGCTGGAAATCGTCAAACCTGCGCGCGAGACGATTTGTGATGACCCTCGAAAAAAGCTTGTAAACATGGCTCAGAAGTGAGATGGGTCTATAGTTCTTCAACAAAGATTTGTCACCTTTCTTGAAGAAGAGAACCACCACACACCTCTGTTCCATGCTCTCGGCGTTCTTCCTTCGTGGAGGACGGAGCTGAACAGCGTCTGAAGGCCCCTAAGGATGGGTTTACCACCCGCCTTCAGGAGTTCGGCTGTAATTCCATCCTCACCTGGGGCTTTGCCATTCTTAAGCTGTTTGAGGGCCATACTAATCTCGTACAGGTTGACGTCGGGGAGATCTTCGGTATAGTGTCGGATTAATCTAGCCCTCGGATCTTTAGCTAGATTTTCGACGGGTGTTCGGGTTGTCATGTACAGCTGTCCATAAAACTTCTCAACTTCCGCCAATAGCTCAGATTTGGATGATATGACTCTGCCGTCGTCGGTCTTCAGCTTCATCAATTGGCTTTGGCCAACAGATAGATCCCTGGCAAACACCTTAGAATTGTATTCAATTCAATATTAAGTCTTGAGTTATATTAATCGACTGCAATAAAAATATTATTAGTTAATTACGACATTAAACATCGATATTTCAAAGTAATAAGAATACTAAAAATAAGACAATTTTTAATCTTCACTTACCAAGCTGTTTGTAGCCGCATTTAAATAAACAGTTTTCAGCATCGAGACACGATATGCCAGGATGTCGTCTGTGTTCATCAGCGAGTCCAGCAAAACAATTCTTATCATCTTTATTTCCAGTGATCTCATTTCGAATAATAATAGGGGAGTCTTGAGTGATATTAAGCGACTGCATAAACAAGAAAGGTAATTACAAAATTAAACATCGATATTTTAAAAACTATAATCATACTCATACTAAGATAGTTTATATTATGATCCCCACTTACCAAATCATTCGTAGACGTATTTAAAGTGTTTTCGGCATCCAAACACGGTATACCGGGATTTTGTTTTTGTTCATCGGCGGCACCAGCAAGCCGCATAATTTCTTTTATTCTTGTATTTTTTCTCACGCTAAAATTAGGTTAAATCTAATTGATTTGACATCCATACATTTATCTTACTAATAAATTGATATAACTACAAATGAAACAAATACTTTGCGTTCTCTTTCATGATAAAAAAACTGATAATATATCTTAATGTAAAAACACAATTTACGACTGTAAAAATAATAAAACGATACATCAAGACATAGTTCTATAATTGAACCTTGCTTTGCAATAATAAACTGATGCATGCCTAAATAGTACACCAAGTATTCAAGTATTATTTGTAATAAATCGAGGCAATCCGAATTACATCACTTCATCTTGCGTTTGATTTTATTCTAAAACGAAGTAACTCCAAATATGCTTATATTTGATAAAAAGTTGTTCAAAATACTCACGTAATCCTAAATCCGATAACGATCTATCTCCAAATGACTCACCAAAACGATGTCTTGCTCGAAAACCGGTCGGAACATGACTGAAGTTAGCTGTTTTAGCACCAAATTGTGTTGAAAGTGAAACGTAGTAAATCATGCCATCTCTTTTTAATACGCGATTTTGGCTGGTTTAAGAAAGAGAGCCGAAAGTGCTGTCAGTTATAAGCCGTTTTAATACAATAACTAATTTAATGCCAATTTTGAGTTAGGCCCGTTTATTACTAAGCATGCGACATACCTACTTATTTCATATTACCATATTACTAATTGTTGGAAATCACATAACTAAATCCGTCCCACTCGAACTAGTAGTTAGCTAGACGTTCTCTTTCACTCATATGGATAATAACTTACAGTCTCCAGTGTTCCTTGTTTTTATTAGGGTTTCTTTTAAAGCAATATGTTTGCTAACAGTTAGTTCCCCGGGTCACCCCGAATCGATCGTACAGTTAGATACGTTTACACGACTCTCCTAGTAAATAATAATATTATTTTCAATTACAAACATATCTCTTATTTATCACCCTAACTAATTAGATAGTCTAGCATTATATAAAGCTATAAATATGAATTTAAATATAATATCAAATACCGTGCTTAGCTGGAAAAGATGCCAAAAATCTTACAAGGGAGATAGACGGAGAAACAGGAAAAATACACCTACCTATGTGTAGGGGTACATATATAAGAAGTTGCAAGCCGACCAACACTTAGTATCAAAGTATCAAAGTTTCGATACGTTGTCTTTCATTAAGGGTGTCCCCTTATCATATCTTAACTTACTCGTACAGATGGGCCCTTTTGGATACACTTCGACCCTTTAGGATCTTTTGTGCAATTAATTACCCTCCTACACACTCAGCTGTTCGAATGTGCAAGTTACCTCACGATGTTTTACCTTCACCGTAAGAGTATCGGGTGATGTGCTTAAGTTAGAAAACCTCATTGGTTACAAGGTGAACGCGGGGGTTTGAACTCGGTGCCTTACGATCACGAGTCGATCCCCTAACCGACGCGCTCACGGTGTCCTACAACTACCGGCCAAGATAAAACGTTTGCTATCCTAAAAGTCTGCTACGTAGCTGTAGGGTTCCGCTGAAAACTCAAACTAGGCATCTTTAGGATGTATTTTTCCCACAGATTTGGCTGCGACCAATAAATACGAGTAACTATTCAATAGACAAAAACGTACGACATAATTTTGACCCTTACTTACAGAGCTGATACTCTAAAAACTAACCACGATCATTCACTAGATTTATTACATGAATTTTTTTTGTCGTGATATAGATGACATAGCAGGAAGAATGTTGTAGGTTGTAGGTACATACCATTACGAGACAGCAACAGATAACACTTCAATTGAATGAGAGCATTAATACTGCAGAATTTCTAATTTCTAGGTAATTTGTGACATAAAGGTGTTTACAATTACAATTTGTCTGATGCAATTATTAATTATTATAGGTAGCGTGGCCACCTAGTGGCTGCCGCAAAATGAGCGACGCGACGTAGACGGGGCAGGCCTAGACGGAGATGGCGGGATGACATGGATGCATTAAATTATAATAGGGTCAATGTGTTTTTTTTTAATTGAATAATCAGGAATCAGCTAACATTTCAAATTTAAAATATCTGGATAATGTATTTATTTGAACCTGTAGAACACGAATATGCAGAAATTTAGTTTTCTGAGAGCAAGGGTTTCACACGTAGTCGGGTATAAATACAATTTCATGGTGTGGCACATTGAATCAATTTGATAGCTAACTATTTATTGTACTCGCATTACTCGCAATATCCCGCTACCAGTAACATTTTAGACAATAAAATATATTTTCTTAAATACCTCCGCGCCTTAATTATCGCAATACCGTAAAGGCCATAATCGCCATATTCGCTAGGAATATTTTTACCTACATCTTGCTTGTCCGACAATATTGTTGATTTTTTGCAATCGCTCAAAATACTAATACCCACGAGTCCCACGACTGTAGAACATCGCTTTCGTATAATTGGGGTTTTCATTGTTATTTTGTTATTGATTAATTCATATTTTCGCATCGTCTTTGGCAAGTTGCCCAAGCAAACTTACATACAATTGAAGAGAAAAAAAACAAGCATATATTGAGTTTTATTTTGTATACGGTTAGTGGCGAGCTGCTGGTGAGTAGCACGTAGAGTACCACGTACTTGAGTGAGTACTTCCGAAGGAAGGTTCTGTTTCTAACTCACCTCACGCTTGCCTTCACCGGCCGGCAGGAGTGTACAACGACGAGGAACAGACCCTCACCTCTAAAGGCAAGCCTTTATTGGCCGGTCGCAGAGTGGAGTCGCAAGAGCTACATAAACCCAGGCTCGAAGGGTGGATGTGATGCATTAGTTGCGAGTGGGCACCTGATGGTCGTTTAAAGTCCAGAAGCATCTCTGCACCTTCAGCCCCTCTGGAACTGTTGCCTATCTGCTGCTATGTTTATGTGGCTTTTTGGGGGTGCAGGGGGGTGGATACGCTCAGGAATGCGACGCTGAGCTATCAGGCACACTCCACCAAGTCCTTCATACACGTCCACGTCGTCCCAGGGTCTGCCGCCGTACAGACCTGGGGCGAACCCACTCATTTTACGTAGTGGGTCGTGCACCCTGGAAATGCTAGCGGTAGAAACGGGCGTCGCATATTTACCAACCACCCCGGACTGCTAAGCAGCTAAGTATGGAGGATAATACCTGGTATGACAGTCCCAGCGCCCAGGTACTCCCTACCCTCTCTCCCGTGATCCAAACATCCATATTCCTTTCGTAGTACCATCCCCTCCCATCCTTATTCCTTCCCACAGCTATCCTGGAGGAGACAACCTCGACACCAAAAACCCCAACCTATAGGTGTCACTCGTACCGTGCCTACAGGTGCGTGACTGAGGGGGAGCTCAGTTGCGAACGGTGTACCCTCGATACCAGGCGACCTCGAGGCGTACTTAGCCTTATTCCGGCAAGCGGGCTCTGCCGGAACGGACCATTTATTTCCCTAGCTTCTCGTGGGACTTGCATGGAGAAAGATCAAAAAAAAACAGAAGGTACCCTGGAAGACCTGTGCCAGGAACTACTGCCCCTGATGGTAGGCGCGGAGCAATCTGCCCAAACGCAGGAGCAACCAATGGTGGTGGTGGAGCTTACCAACACGGTGGAAAGGGCCGGCAACGGACCAAACTCACTATCTGGTGAGCCTCACCCCGCCAACGAACAACCTCCCAAGAAATTGGCGGGGTCAGCGAAGGGCCGCTACAAGGCTCTGAAGGGACTAGGGATACCGCCTTCCGAGGCGGCAGAACTGGCCCAAAAGAGCTTTGCGGAACTTAAGAGGTTGGGGTACAAATTCGGGTCCTCACATTCCAAACCGCAGCAAAAGCCGGTAAAACGACTCCGCTTGGAAAAGGAATCACCACAGGGGCATACATCAAAAGCCCCGAAGGTAAGTGAGACCCCTCCCACACCCCCTATACCACCTGACCCGACCTCTACACCTTTTACGAGGTCCTGAGCATGATCCGAGTCGGTATCATCAACCCCACTCCGATGACGGACACGCAACTGGGGTTACTCTGCGACACCATCGTGCAGAGAATAACGGGCTTGGTGAAAGGCGAGGGACCAAAATTTAAAGGCTACTCGTACAAGCCAGGATGGTTGCTAGTGACCTGCAGCGACCAACTGTCCAAAACCTGGCTTGAGGAGATTATACCATCCCTAAAACCATGGCCGGAAGCGAACCTCACCGTGTTACGTGAAAGCGAACTTCCGAGGCCAAACATAGGGGTGGTATATATCCCAGAGATAGACGCCACTAAGATCCGGCAAACGCTATCTCTGCTCAGTGTGCAGAACCAGGGGCTGCATACTGAGTACTGGAAGGTGCTCTTCACAAAGGCCGAAAAGGGAGGGGTGACATTAACCCTTTCCCTAGACGACCTATCAGTGGAGACCCTCCGGAAGACGAGCTTAAAGGCCAGTCTTGGCCTCCGAGAGGTCCAGTTTAGGCTAAAGGGTTCAGCCACAGGCGTCCAACAGCCACCACCGGACCTTCCTCCCACCCCAACACCGACGGCCACAAAACCTGGCTCCCACGCCCCTCCCGCCCAACTGGACCGACCAGGGCCTTCTAGGCCCGATACGTCCATCCCACTGGTCCCCACACCCAACCGTAAGATCCCAAGAGGATCAAAAAGGGCAGTCCCCTTCACCCATCCCCACCCACCACCCAGTGAACCAGCAGCGAGCCGACCGCGGTTTCCTCCTAACAGGGGGACAAACAGGGGCGCGAACCGCTCCAGGGGAGGAGGAGCGCAAAGAGGATGGCAAGGGCGCCCCGGTGCCCACCGCCAACCTCGTCACTGACGCAGCACGGACAAGGGGGGCGACGTTTCTGCAGGCCAATCTCCACCACGCTGTCGCGGCCTCAGCAGTCGTTGAGAAGATCTTCAGCGAACATGGCCTGGACATCGCCCTCATACAAGAACCATGGATCAACGCCAACTCCATGGTAGCAGGTATGAGTAATGCAGGTAAGATTCTGGTACATGAAAAAGGCTCTAAACCAAGAGCCTGCATCGTGTTTCACAGAAACATCAGTTTTTTGCCTGTTTTAGAACTATGCAGTGATGATCTAGTCGTCGCCTATGTGGATCTCAAAGGGGGAGGAGCATCGAAGGTCCTAGTCTGCTCGGCCTACCTGCCCGGAGAGAAACAGAACCCCACAGAAGAACTGACTAAAGTCGTGGACTATGCACAACGACAAAAGTCGGAACTGATCGTGGGTTGCGACGCCAATGCCCACCATACCATCTGGGGCAGCACTGGAATCAACAGAAGAGGTGAGTTACTCTCTGAATTTATCTTTACTAACTGTCTATACTTGTTAAATAAGGGCAACACACCAACTTTCGTCACTAGGGCTAGACAGGAAGTACTTGATATAACATTCGCAACTGAAAAGGTAGCTAAATGCCTAGCCAACTGGCATGTCAGTTCCGAAAACTCAATGTCGGACCACAAACATATTCTATTCGAGGTAACAAGATCTCTAGGCAAAGAACCGCAAAAACTAAGGAACCCAAAGAATACATGCTGGGGCACCTACAGGGACTATCTCAAAGAATACCTAACAGACCTCCCAAAATATTTTAAAACTCCAGATTCTCTCAACTGCGCGGTAAACATACTCTCAGAAGGCATCAACAAAGCCTACGAGAGGAGCTGCCCGCTGAAAGAATCTAAAACAAACAACACAACGACGTGGTGGAACAAAAAGCTGGAAAGGCTTCGCAGCTCCACACGGCGTATATTCAATCACTGCTCTAGGCCACAAGATTGGGAAAAATACGGTAGAGCTTTGACGGAATATAACAAAGAAATCAGAAAAGCCAGAAGAGCGTCTTGGAGACGATTCTGTGAAGATATAGCCCAAACACACAAAGGCGCTAGAATCCACAGAATACTCGCCAAGACACCCACAAACTATCTCTGCCTACTCAAAAGACCAGATAACACCTATACGACCACAGAGAGGGAAACTCTTGAACTTCTCAGAGTAACATACTTTCCAGGATCGTATACCTCAGATGATACTCAGCGATGTACCCAAAGAAATCACCCAGATCACAGGGCGCTTAAAGCTGATTGGAACAAGGCCACAAACATCTTCAGGCCTAACAATGTTAAATGGGCTATTGAGAAATTCCAGCCATTTAAATCAGCGGGAGAAGGTGGAATGTTCCCGGCCCTTCTTCAAAATGGAAATAAAATCCTCCTCCCGCATCTGGTTAAAATATTTAGGGCTAGCTTTGCCTGGGGAATAATACCAGAACCATGGACACGAGTCAAGGTACGTTTCATACCGAAAGCAGGGAAAAAGGACTACTCTCAGCCTAAATCCTTCAGACCGATCAGTCTCACATCCTTCCTACTCAAGGCTATGGAAAGGATCATAGACCAGCACATTAGAGCTAGTTATCTAATAGCTAAACCCCTCAGCTTAAATCAACACGCTTACCAAAAAGGGAAATCCACGGAAACTGCCCTCCTCGATCTGGTTGACAAAGTGCAGACAACCTTAGAGGATAAGCAAACAGCCCTATGTGCTTTCCTTGATGTGGAAGGTGCCTTCGACAACACGCCCACAGATACTATTCTAAATGGAATGTTATCAAAGGGTGTGGACGGTACCACCATCAACTGGGTTCAGAATATGCTCTCTAATAGGGTGGCATCTCTAACTCTCAATGCAATTTCGCATGAATTTCACACCACAAGAGGCTGTCCACAAGGAGGCGTCCTATCCCCATTATTGTGGACCCTAGCAGTGGACCAACTACTTGTATTAATGACTGACCAGGACTATGACATACAGGGATATGCCGACGACCTTGTAGTCATAATCAAAGGCCCAAGCCTCCACACAATCTCATGTCTAATGCAAGGAGCTCTCAACACTATCAATAAATGGTGCAAGGAAAATGAATTGTCTATAAACGCAAACAAAACTGTGCTAGTCCCCTTCACTAAGAAAAGGAAGCTCGAAAAACTATTAAATCCTAAGCTAAACGAACAAGCAATACCATTCTCAAGTGAAGTGAAGTACCTAGGGGTCACCTTAGACCAAAAGTTAACTTGGAACTCGCACATAAAGAATATAACTCAAAAGGCCAAAATAGCCCTGTGGACTAGTTGTCGAATGGCGGGGTCAAGGTGGGGCCTAAGGCCCAACATTGCCCTATGGCTGTACACGGCAGTGGTAAGGCCTATAATTACATATGCCTCTGCTGTCTGGTACAACAAAACCAACCAAAAGACAACAATAAACACCCTGAACAGTCTACAACGCACAGCCTACGTAATCGCAACAGGAGCTCTATCCTCAACACCAGGTGCGGCCCTGGATGCACTGCTTGACCTAACACCACTGCACCTACAAGTGCAAAAAGAGGCTGAGCAGTGCATATACAGAGTCTGCACCACAACAGGGAAAAAATGGAGCTCTCAAGCACTGACCAAGCTTATGGCGTCGGTGTTTGAACATAAAACCTTATGCATGCCAATAGACGACATGCATACTGAATACAATTAAAAAAAACTGTACTCAGTGGAGATACCCTCCAGAGACGAACGGCTGAAAGGCCAGTTGGTCTACAAAGAGGGTTGCCACGTTTGGTATACAGACGGTTCCAAAAAAGGGAACGATGTGGGGTGCGGCATCTATGGTGAGAGACCGAGACTCAAATTTAGCGTCAACATGGGCACGGAGGCCTCAATCTTCCAAGCGGAAATCTTCGCCATTAACAAATGTGCGGAGATCAACCTTGAGAAGAACCGTAGACACCAGCACATCTACATCAACTCGGACAGCCAAGCTGCCCTTTTGGCACTAGATGCATTGGAAATAAATTCCAAACTAGTCCAAAACTGCAAAGAAAACCTAAATGCCCTAGGAAACTCCAACAAAGTAATACTTAGATGGGTACCAGGGCACTCCAACATTGATGGAAACGAGATAGCAGATGAATTGGCTAGGAACGGTGCTGACAACCCCCTGGTCGGCCCGGAGCCGTTTTGTGGCATCACAAAACGCAAATCCTATTCCCTGCTAAACGACCTATACAAATCTAGGGCGATCGAGCTGTGGAAGTCCACAAAAGGACAAAATCACTCGAAAACACTAATTAAAGGGTTCAAAAGCAAGCTCTCCAAAGAGATTTTACAACTCAAAAGAGAAAAGTCTTGCGCAGTGACTAGGATCCTAACTGGCCACTGCAAACTGAACAGACATCTGTTTCTAATGGGTATGAAACAAGACGCGATATGCAGGTTCTGTCAAGAGACAGAGGAGACAGCAATGCACATCCTCTGTTCCTGCGGACCACTAATGCGCAACAGAAGTATCTACCTAGGGCGACATATAATGGACCCACAAGAGATACAACTCCTCACTGCCCAAAGCATCTGGAAATTCCTGGACGCAACGGGCCTTTGCGGTGAGCTCTAAAATAAAGGGCTGCTACAAAAGATCAGCAATGGTCGAAGTGGCTCATAAGGCCCACCTCAACCCCCCCCCAATAATAATAATAATGTGGCTTTTTAGGGAGTCCCATTCCATTGAGTGGGTGAGTCACCGCCTGCCATTCAACCAAAGTAATTAACATTAGCCAGGCAGGCGCCATAGTTTCATCAGTAGCCTAATTCACCAATCCATATAAAATTATTGGCAGAGCGTATTATTAATGTTCCCATCCTTCTTAAATAGTCCTACACTAAGCTGTGGTTGACCATGGGAGTAGACTTCTGTAATGTGCACTCAGGGACAATCGCCGGTTGGTGTCGCATCAGTTTACTAAATTAACCTTGGGCCTCTGCGTGGTTAGCATCGGCATCAGTAGCTACAAAGTCTCGTTTCGTACAATTTGAACTTTGTTATCAGTTTGTACAACATGTTCGTTTGACAGACTGAATACGTGCAAAATGTGAGGCTGTTTCTTTCTTTAGCAATTTCGCTCAATTTCGCGATGTGCACAAAATGTTCAATTCGGACAATCTATCTATAACAAGGTAAGTAGAAATGAAGACGTATCATGTATGCGTTACCACAGCGTAGTTAGCCCGGTACTCTTATTCCCTACTAGTAGGGATAAGTACACGTTTTTGTAGTTTTATTTCTAACGGTATATGTAATAGGTGCACTGTCCATTTCCACTATTTTCTTACTCTATGACCATCATCATATTTATTAGTATCATAAATATGAGGTATCTAGGATTAGGTTGTGTTAGTTCTTCAGCAGGCGCGAAGGGCCAAAATACTCAGAAATAGCTCTGCGTAAGCGCGGTGATGAGGAAAAAGTTGTGTAAACAGAGAAACTGTACAAATCGCTAAATTGTACTGATTACAGAATTGTATCAATAGCTCATTGCTGATAATTTGTGTAAACAGATAATTGTACGATTTGTGTGGATGGCGATGCTTTCTCTGCGTGTTGGTTTCGGCTTCATGTACGCCTTCCAAAGGTCCGGAACGTAAATAGTTTCGTAATTGGGAAAGATCTACCAAGAAATTGATTATTATGAACTCTCTTCTTTTTACCAAGTGTTTGAATGAGACGGAGTGAACAATCACTTCTCCACCCTCCTCGCGTATAATTTGGGGTGCAGACTCGTGGTCGGTCGTGGTAGTGGAAGGTGTTCAAAAAAAAATTGATAGAAAACCGTAAATCGATGTTCTTATCTAAAGGACAGCCGTTTCGGTACTAGGGTACTTTACATAGGTTAAAACGATAATAATTATGAGCGGTAGTTCTTGAAAATATTCCCATTCAGTAATGACCAGGGATCGGAAATTCGGATCGATATTTACCTAAAGTTGGCCAAATCCCGGAAAAAGATCGGCAATCATGGCGTCGGCTTCTTAAAAATATGATTTTAATAATATAAGTTCCGGGATTCTGGGATTCTACAAAATGTTAATATAATAATTACTTTATAGGTAGGATAAAAAAATCATTTTTGCTCCTATACATTCGTTAGGTTAATGAGTTACAGGTAAATTAAATAACATTTGGTAAATCTATACATGAAAAATAACTTCAAACAGTCAATATAAATAATTGATTATGAATAAATGCCGTTGCAATTTATTTATTTTGAAATCCCTGAAATATTTGTAATGAATTCTATGATTGAGTCCGCCTCCATATAACTGAACAACAAAGCCGGTGCAAAAGTATAGGTAAATATCGATCCGAATTTCCGATCTCTGGTAATGACGTCACCATCACGAGAACGACAAGTCAAAAACCCATAGCGTTCTTGCTTCTTATTGTCGTAGTATATCCGAATATTACTAATGGAGTGTCATGTTTTTATTTAAATGGGATAGGTACGAATAGGAACAAATAAAAAGACGAAAATATTTTTTATAATTTTTAATATATTTATCTTGAGGTGTAAGTTTATTCGCATAACAATGTTTCATACAAATTTCCTCATTTTGTTCACACCTTTTCTTGGTTTGTTTTGTAGTTATTCTCTTTATAAAAGTTGACTCTCTAAAATTTAACATATCGTCATGTCTGTTCCCTATATCTAATTCGCTCCACCACTGCGTTTAAATTATACAAAACGGGGTAAACAGTTACTAAGGCAAAGTATAACGAGGAAAAGAGTAATTATTGCAGACAGATACGAAATAATATACGAAATGTGTTTCGATAAACACGGAATGGGCCCTTATCGCTTACTTTCAGCCTTCGCATATCGTTCGACGTGGCACTAGAAGTGTTGGAGCGGGCCCGGCGCGCCCCGCCCCCCGCCGGGCCCAATTGTTCTATACGACATTGCACATCACACTGGTATCAGTGGACTCGGAGCCCGTCCACGAGGCCGCCAGTTACACCTAATAAGACAATTCGTTACTAAATAACAACTAAATCACTTTAAAATCAATTCAAAATGTACATTAGGTATTTATCTTATACAAGTAAACAAATCTAATCTGCTACCAAAAATTAGCAAATTTAAATACAAAGATCACCTAGTCCTCCTATATAAAATGAATCACTTAAGTATTAGACAAACACAACAGTGAGAGAACGTCGCGCCACCCACTTGTGATAGCGTATTATGCCTTCCAGTGTACATTCAACGAATGATAGCGAAAGATATTGCGTTGACACATTAAAACTAAAAATTTACTGTACATTATATTTAATATGTAAATATTTGTACATATTGCACTCTGAAGTAACAAAAATTATTAAGAAAAAATCCGTCGAAATGAAAATTACAATTATTCTCGCAGAACAAAAAATATCGCCGTAAATACAAATTAAAAGAAATTTGCAATCACAATGTTCGTAGCTCGTACACTTATCTAAGTCCCTATGGCTTACAAAGCTTACAAAAGATAAATACAGAGGTCATTTACAAAAAATATACTTCTACCCAAATAATATAAAAATAACAACAGCCATCTGTACTTTCTTAGATGAATAAAATTAAACATATGTCAAACATATGACGATAGAATCTAAGGTACCTATGTACAACATTTCAATGGAAACGACGTAGACCTCCCCAATAATTTAGTCCACACTTTGTTTAGACTGGATGTGCCACGTTTGGTCACTACATACCTACAAGTCTGTAAAAAACTAAATAGTTTAAGAAGGCAATGGTTAAAAGTGCGACAGGTAAACAGTCGAACCCCCCTGCTCCGCCCAGTCTTATCAAACGCCCCGCTACCCTCGCCCGCGGCGGTACTGTCTCCTTGCTGAGTGCCCTCCACGTTACATTATTATCCCAATAAGCGATACAAACTTATCATCATACTAATATTTCGTTACCACCTAAGACACAAATTATATTAGGGTATTTCCTTACTTATTACTTTCATGTAACATTATTACATAGGTACTTAATAAATCTATTACAATTTAGAAATTGAATAATATGTATCAAATACGACCGGCTGTGCACCGACGGAAGCCGAAATCTACGAAGCTATCAGTATGTGACTATGCACCGAATCGAAACTCGTCGTGTATAACTATTACTTAACGAATGGCAGTTATGACTCGCGAGCTCGAGGCTGGCCTCGTGCAGGAGCACCGGCCGGCCGGCCTGCCCCTCCGCTACAGCCGGTGGCCAGGGTCGAGCTCCCAGCGGTGCACCAATAGGTACAGTCAGGGACATTCACGGTCGTCCACTTAAGAAAATTTTGGCTTGTTCGTAGCAGCTAGCTAGTCCTACAGCGCTTATGTCATTAGCGCCAAACGCGCAAACGAATATCACCCTAGAGATGGTCGACCGGGAATGCCCCTGACTGTACCCCGCTTTGTTATAAGGCATCGTATCGTAAAGTTACTCTATGACTGTCTTTTGTATACCACTTCACAACAACTAAACATCCAATAGAAAAACCTGGTAATGATCTCACGGTCGCATCGCAACCTGAATACTCGATTATAATGGCAGTGTGTTCGTTATCAATTACGTCCCTTGTATCAGTGATACTTAAGACCCTCCAATAACATTTGTGCTTCGTTTTTATTAAGATTTGTCTAGTACTAGGAAATAATACCGAATATGAGGCGGCTAGCGCGGCCCGCGGTGCAAGCCTATGTTATACGTATATTAGAAATGCGTTTCGAAAACCTCAGGCATACATGTAATGTAAATTTACAACAGTAGCATTTACTCTTTATCGTAAAGAAGACACATTCAACACGCACCTACGGAACTAACATTACTCTATCGCACGAGTGCGGTGCGGCGACGGCGAGGTTATGATTGTTATACTCCATCAATACAATGTGTACCTAATGAAAGTAATTTACGTAACCTTTGAATACCGAAGGCTGAGACGGACGCGAAATATTATAAAACTGGACTATAGTGAGCTACCAAATAAAACGGATAAAATTACGAATGCCCAGAAAAATGTAAAATGCCTAACACATAACAATGCTTATGGGTAATTGAGATCTATTAATTTTTATTCTCTATATACTATGATTTTTCATTCAACGATGTAGGTACTCAATACAGGTACCGCGAAATAAGGCATTTCTCATGGATAGTCGCTAGGATACGGGCAGTTTCGTTAGTTTACGAAGGGTTCAAACAGCACTTGTGATTTATTACGAGACGGTTACATGATTTTACATTTGGTTATGATTTTAACTTGTGGTAACTTTAGTGGTTGATGTTGTAATATATTTTCTAGCTATAAGTTATATTGTACCGTTTGTTACCCTAATAAACATTAAAACATTAAAACATTACACGAGTTAAGACAGGCTTGGCTATTGCATTGGTTGCGGGGGTGACCGTTGCGTGCATGTGGGGTCCATACCTGCGTCTACCTTATATTGTTCCCTTAGAGTAAGCTCGGCCAAATGTTAAAGTTCATTTGTTTTAATTTCAAGCTTTTGATTTGTAGTATTATTAGCTGCCATTTTGTACTTTGAGTATCAGTAAAATTTGGGGGAGAAAATTAAAGTTTAGCTATACACAATAACAATCTAGGGAGCTTCCTACACAATTTCGAACCTACATAACAGCTGCCATAATACATGCACGCAATGGCACGAGTAAACTAATAAGTAGACGTGTACGTTTTAGTTAATAATAATTTAAGTATTACAATAGTTTAAAGTCAGCTTAAATATATGAAAATATAGCCAAACCTGTCCCGACTTTATTGAAAAAAAATACGACACTATAATAGCGTCTCCACAAATTAGTCTAGCGGGAAAAACAAATGTAAAATGCTTATCGCAGTGATTACTACATGATTGCCGATTACTTCTAACTATCGAGGTGTGCCGCGGGGGTGACTGTTCTGCCGTGCACGTGGCTGCATGTGCATCCGACAGGCGCGACGGACTGATGCCGCTCGGACGCGCCATCTCATAAAACTTGAGTGTATATTGTTTATTTATTTTAAAAAAAGTACCTAAACAGAGAGACGAGTGACTCTTACTGCTTCTATGAAAGCACACCGACGGCAGTAGATTTTTTTATATGTAATAAGACACACTTATTTCCGCCTAAGTAAGTTAACATGTTATAAATGTAATCACAGCAATAAATTATAATTACTCATCTAGTCGAGGGACGCGGGCACAGTGTACTGGTACACAAGTGTAAATCCCAAGTTTAAAACTCATGTTAATCTCGTCAACAGATAAATAGGGATCGATAATATTTCCTTTATACGAATTAAGTAAAGCGACCTCTCGAGAGAATCTAAGAAACTAATCTGGCGACTAGACTATTAAAATTGACATCTAGCGAAGGTTACGAGTACCCCTCAAGACGCCTAGATGGCGCTGTTTATTTATTCATACAACGCATGATAAACATCTGTTGGCGATTTAATAATATTCAGACAATAAACAAATTTAATTCATTTATTTTAATTAAATAAATTTAAGAAAGGATTGCACAAATTCTTTTGTAGTGAGGCAATATTATTTATTAAAACCTAACAAAGAGTGTCCAGGTAACGGAAGTCGAATAAATAAAAAAGATAGAGATAAATTCAAGGGAAAGTGAGCACTATTTGCTACACGTTACGTTAGGTTTAACTTTGTACCGAAAGAGTTAAGACTATAAGTGCGGGAAGGTTGGCGCACTGACGCCTGGATATTCGCACAGGTGGTAGCGCGAAAGTTAGGAAATGGAATACAAACGGAAATAATCTCTAATAGTAGGTGATACGGATGATTTAGCATTGGTCTATGATGTCTCGAAAGTCTCGTAGTGCGCATGACGAGAAAAAGTCTAGAGAAGGGCTTACGGAAAATGGGAGCGTCACCTTTTTATACAGACTTCGAGGGGGTGAGTGTGGAAAATTGTCACTGGGTATTTGTATCGTCCATTTTGCCTTGTTTATTTTTATTATTTTGTGCTCTGTGTTTAATAGGTGTTGATATATTTGTGTGTCGCTTTATGCAGCGTACAGGTATCGCTACAAGTTAACGAGAATCACTAGCACGAAGATGGTTTAGCTCTAGTATTAAACAGTGTCTATGGGAACGTGTTATAATATGTGTTTGTGTACTTTTGGTTTGAAGTTTATTAACTCTATTTTGTTTTCCAGAACTCTGTAATGGCGCCTTTATTGGTAGCCAGGTACACAGAGCTCCAGGCAGCGTAATATTCGGAAAAGAAAACCTACGCTCACATTTTGGTTATGTTATGAGACCTGAAGGTATCCACAATCAGGAAACGGATGGTTTCATCTCATTAACTGAGTGGGTCTAGAGGGTTCGTGTTACAAGGTCTCTGACGCCTTTATTCGGTTAGTCAGACAACGCTAGTGGTATTCCGTTTACTCTCTTCATAGCAATCCACGTAGACGAATCCGAACCAATTCTGGTAGTGGAGGTGGTACGTGGAATACCTCATTGCGTTGGCCCCCTTATCTATATATTTATAAATCGACCACGTTAGGTATTATTTCCACCTGGAAGCCAACTAAAGGTTAGCAATAGCCGGCTGATGGGTCTTAGGACTACACACAGGAAATTTGGTTTTCCGAAGTCGTTATTATGTTAGGTCTTAGTTGGTCTAGATGGTTATTATTGCACCTGAATAGCCATACATCACTCACACGTTTAACGTAATCGTAAAAGTCGTAGGTATTGGACTTTTAGTTGAACTAAAACAATATACCGATAGGAAGCTAGGGTTATTAGGTAGTTAGAAGTTCTTTCATTACACCGTGAGAGACTTATAAACACCTAACGTGAGTAGCTAGACGTATGTTGACAAGGTTTGTTTCACATCGCCGCTGTCGATGACGTAACAGTCAAGATTATTGAAGTTGGTAAATATAAACTAGCATTTCAATTTCGGATACTTAGAAATAAGCTATAAATATTTAGTGGTTATAATTAAGAAACGTCAAATTAGAATTAGGTAGGAAATAGTGTTTAAATAGTGTTGCGTTTGTATTCGGCTAAATTTTACTGGTGTGCCTTCGGTGTTTATCTATTATAAAGGTTAAGGTAGACCTCTGTTAGAGCAAGTGGAAATCTAAGTGGGCGTTTAGTGGATCACAAGTTGATAAAGGGATGCTAGTTGCCCGAGTGTGTAATAAACAAAACGTCGAAATTGGAACCCCTCAAGTTACAGTAAATTGCCATAATTTGTCCACACCAGGTTGAAGCTAAATAGGGCCGTTGAGATATGTACTGAGACATTACTAGGCAATAGGAATTGTATTTGTGGTCGGAAAATAGTTATATTTATTTATAAGGTACTAGGAAAGCAAATAATACGAGGTTTACACAAACTATCTTTTGCATTAGCTAGGTCTAGGATCTGAGTGATACTTACTTACGGGTTGGTCTGTTCTCTTTCACTTCATCGTTAACAGTTAGGGATGTACAGTACAAACCAAAGCTAAGGCTTTCCTGTTACTGGTTAAGGCCGTTCAGAGGGTCACTGTACTTACATGTTTGCTAGATGGTTCCACGGATCCTCTAACATAAATAAGCGATGTGTAGTTTGGGTA
Source organism: Acleris emargana (assembly GCA_927399475.2). Taxonomy (NCBI): domain Eukaryota; kingdom Metazoa; phylum Arthropoda; class Insecta; order Lepidoptera; family Tortricidae; genus Acleris; species Acleris emargana. The sequence continues at coordinate 16,519,823 of OV656837.1, forward strand.
CATTCCATCTTGTGAGGATGCTATGATAATCAGGAACTCCAGATAGTGAAGCGACCAGAGGACCACTAGACTAGACCAGTCTATTGATATTAATAGCTGTAAATTTAACAGTTTGTACTATGGTTATAGTGCTAAAAATGGCTATGAAAGTGATTTCATAACTTATGTTCTAGACCTGAGAGTTAAAGGTTAACATACCCATAATTTGGGCTACATTAGGTTTACTGTTGGTGTTTTCTTAAACATTGATAGCTATGATTATGAATTTTAGAGAAAGTCACCTAAGCTTTATTATTAGGAAATAATATAAGATACTAGTTTAACTTAGAGATGTGGTTAAAGAATTTATTTAGAGATCTGGACTGAACTTTATGATAATGTTTTGTCTTAATACAAATTCCAGTTGATGAATTTGAATCTAATTAATTATTCTAAAGGAGTTTGACCCTTGAGTTTGTTTCGGCATATTCTTCTCAATGGGGATCCTCAGGAAATGCTGGTAGAGTCAAAGTATAATATAGACTGGAACGAGTCTACAAGTATTAACGCTAATAAATTATTGTGATATACTAAGTAAAAATAGATATATTAGCGGGCGAGCTCTATAGCAATGGCCGAGAGCAGCGGAACGGGCGGAGGAGGTGCCCGACCTTTACTGCTAATATATATTTATTATTTTCCAGTAGTGGAACAAGTAGTTACTAATCTTGTCTAGTGAAGTAATGTAATTGTTCTATTTTGACTAAATCATTTTAATAGTAATCAAGATCTTCCTAGAGGATCTAATGACTCAATTTAAGAATAAATGAGGCATACACTTGGTTGCAATTAATTTAAGAGGTAGTTTTGTTTCATAACTTATAACAAAGAGTCTTTCCTGAAGTATCTCTAAATAATAAGTTTAACTAGTAGGAAGAAAGTACTTAATTATTAATATAAGAAATAGTAATCCCTTGCTCATTAAAGTACTTAGGTTACTAGTCAGGTTCACAAAGTAGGGTTCCCGGTACACTAGATGATCACGAGGCCGAATCAGTATGTAGTATTCCGCAGATATTAGTAATTAGTAGATATCACGTAGTAAAAGATAAAAAAGATAAAAGATAAAAGCTGCTGACATACAGACTATATTCGTGTTGCAAAAAAGAGCCATTCGTTCTATATATAATCTAAACTCCCGTGATTCCTTAAGAGTACTATTTAAAGAAATTAATATTTTGACAGTAGCATCACAATTTATTTATGAGAATATTATTTATGTCATTAAAAATCAAGACTCTTTTGTTAAGAATTGTGATGTACATAATTTGAATACGAGAAATAAAAATAAAATTGCTATTAAAAAATTTCGTGTCCGTAAGGTTTATAAATCATTTGTAGGTCAATGCATCCTTTTCTTTAATAAATTACCTGACGTTGTTTTAAAGTTACCATTTCCAATACTTAAAACTTACTTGAAAAAGTCGTTGATGTCTAAAGCTTACTATAGGGTCGAAGACTATCTAACAGATAAAAATGCTTGGCCAATACCGAAATAATTTAATAATTTAAATTAGTCTTAAAAAATATGTAAATATTGTATTATTGTCTAGGGGACACGGTTTCTGTAGGAGAATGTATCGAAACTTTTATGCATGTGGTCTTGCACCGTCACAGGTAAGTATAACTTGTATACTTTCTATATATATATTTTTTTTTTATATTACTGTTGCTTATTAGTTTTGTGACAATTCTGAGTTTTGACACGTTTTCCTGCTCAACTACGCATGAATACATTTTTGGTGTTATGTGAGATTCATTGTTTTATATAATGCTAGGTTAAGTTTATTATTGTATAATATCATTAGCAATATTTAAAAAACGACTTACTGTTGAGTTTCTTGCGGCGTTTCTTCTCAGCAGTGGTCTCTTCCGAAGCGCTGGTAGATTTTTGACGTGTAAAAGTGCCCGTGCGGCCTACTTACTGAATTCATTCATTCATTCATTAAATCACGCCTGTTTCCCAGAGGGGTAGGCAGAGACCACTTCTTTCCACTTGCTACGATCTTGACAAATTTCTTTCGCTTCTTCAACATACATACTGAATAAACATCTTTTATCTTTTTTATCTTTTAATTATTAATTTTTTTTTTTTTTTTTATGATTTACGGTATCGGAAATTAACTTTTTACATAGCTTATATAGTAGTTTATTGATATATATGAAATACATTATCAATATATTACGGGTTTCTTATTTATTGATCATTTTGTGAAGGTGTGCAAGTTATTTGATAAGAATCCGAGTATATCTTCCCGGGATGTGGCGAAAAAAGTAGGAACAAGTCAAGCAAATGTCCAAAAAAATTAAAAATAATGCGGCATTACAACATATAAGAAGCAAAAGGCTCCAAAGAGAACCGTGGATCAATATAATCGTGCTGTTAGACGTTCCAGGTTATTGTATACCTTGTTGATTGAGAAAAAATGTTGACCAATTATTGATGATGGAACCTACGTCAAGGCAGACTTCCAGTCTTTACCAGGTAACCAGTACTATTCCTCTCGTGACATTTCGAATCTCGACGAATCGGAAAAGGTTATCCCAGTAGAAAAATTTGCTAAGAAATACCTTGTTTGGCAAGCTATATGCCAGTGCGGCATGAAGAGCTCACCATTTATCACTACCGGGACAATTAATACCGATATTTATATATCAGAATGCTTGAAAAAGAGACTGTTACCATTCATGAAGAAGCACACTTCCTCAACATTGTTTTGGCCAGATTTAGCAAGTTGCCATTATTCGTCTCGAACTTTGGAATGGTATAAGGCGAATTCAGTCGAGGTAGTGCCTAAGGAGAGTAACCTACCAAACTGTCCCGAACTTCGCCCCATCGAAAAATATTGGGCTAATATAAAAACTAAACTGCGAAAAACTTGCCAACCTGCCACTTCATTGCCAGATTTTCAACGAAAATGGGTTAAATGCACAAAATTGTTAACTGATGAACTGATGATTCCGTGCAAAGTTCCATGAATCGCATCAAAAGTAAAGTCCGGGAATTTTCTCGTCGTTCGTTAAAATAACCATAGTATATTTTTTATTAATTCTACGTTGTATATAATTTGTCATATAAAGAGTTTTACGCACTTTGGTTTTTTTTTTTCTTTTATGTAGCATGTTTGACCTGCGACAATTTAATAGTGTTCACCCTTTATTTATCTATATTTGTCCTTTTAAGTTCGTTATATTATGTGCTTACATTTATGATATTTTTCAGATTTTTATTCATTGTAGATTTGGCTGTAAGTGGAAGAGGGGGGGAGGGGGGCAATGTAACTAGCGAAAATTAAATTTTTCAATATTTCTAGAGTCTCAGAGAGTTAAACCGCGGACAGAAGGACATGGCGGAACTATAAGAGTTCCTTGTTTACTACGTGACCCTAAAAGCAGGAGAAATTACAGCAATTTGGGTTAGTAGCGTATTTTTAAACGTTCATGAGACACTACATTTAACTTTGCCTTCTCAGTGCAGTAAACAAGACAACATCAACGTTATTGGATTGCTAACAACGAGTAACTTCCGCAACTCAGACATTATCTGTAATTAATTAATCAAAATACCACCAGTTTCACCATGTTTTTCCAATTCAGCAGTCGACTTTTTTCTAATAGCAATCTGTTTAACTTGAGTGAGATTTGTGTGGAAGCCTTTGATAGCGTTAAATGCAATCTACTAAAAGATTAGCTTCTTGGAATGAGACTCTCACAATAAATATTAAGACATTTTTAATAACGCATTGCTTGAACAAGAACTTGTTATACGGATGTGACAGAAGCATTTTTAGCAATGATTTATTTCTACCGTGACACTTCTTTATCTCTTTTGTGCCTTACCAACATACCGATGGAGTGGAATAGTGGTAAAGGACTTTTTTTCAACTAATTTTAATATCTGATTCTTAACTCATTCGCAAAATTCTATAATATCGTTGTAACAAGTACAAATCGAATGTAAATTTTTAACTTTTACTATTTCAACTTCTACTGCGTGCTGCTTTCTTTCCTTTTTCTTTTCTTTTCTACTTTCAATATATATTTGGAAATCAATGCTAGGTACCGAAATCTAAAACATATATTCAAGCACGCGTCAGACAACCACTTCTTCCTGAACCCTAACTCTTCTAGGAATAACGAAGCTCTTGAACAATGTCTTGAACGTTCGCGTAAGAATTCACTTAAGTACGTATTTTGCTTTGTTATAGGTATATAAATGGCATTGGGTAAGTTTGTATGAAAATTATAATCATTATTTTTTCATCGACCACGGATGATATTCTTATGATGGTTAAGAGTGCCTCTAAATATATAAAGATTAATGCGTTAAATAAGTATCGGAGCCGAGTTATCCATGGCGCCCATGTACGAATAATTAAATATCTCGGCTCCGATGCACGTAAAAGTATTACATTACATAGCAAAATATGTTTATTTAATAAATATGTACATTCTGTCATAATTTATCACTTTTCCGAAGGCCGCTCACCTTATCAATGTATGATTTTTACAAATGAACACACGATTTCCCCAACCCCTTAAGTACAGTTACTGTAAATTAGGTACAATTTAAAGCAAAGCAATAGCGCAAGTTCAACCAAAAACTACTTTTTATGGGACGTCTTTGTACAGTCGAGATCATAAATATGTTCACTTTAGAACCTTGTCTATTTAATGCCATATTTAAGCGGCCATATGAATTGTCACATCTATTAAAATGAAGAAATACTACGGTGGTAACATATTTGTGAACTCGATGAAAATGAAATATTTTCGATACAAGCTTATATGAATTGGCTAGGACAGAATAGTGTATTTCAAAAGGAACTTAGCAAGCAAGCAGCGAAAGTGGGTGAGACATGAGAAAACCAACAGCTCGCAGCGCTCGTTACGCGAACTGCATGCACTTAGCACCCGCAGAGTAACATTTAAGACCGCTCACCGTAATGTGAGCAACTGTACCCTTACCATGAGTTACAATTACCGTACTCGCTAGCGAGTCGAATACTGTCCCTCGCACTCCATCCTATACAGTGAAGGACAGAGCAATCGACTCGGTAGTATAGTGGTAAGTAAATATCCCCGCCTGTCACGCTGGAGACCGGGGTTCGTTTCCCCGCCGGAGAGCCATTTCTGACGGTATAGGGTAAATATCGCTGAGACGTTGTGTCGAAGATAAATGAATCACTGCTTGAGATATAATGAATGTATTTTATAATTTATAACTAAATACCAAATAATATAATCAATTAATGCAGGTATAATATTACTGAGACACGAGTATTTGTGTCTGGTTCTTCTGGAAAATATCTGGAGAAATGATCCAATAGGATCGATATCGGAATAATTCTACATTCGTAATAAATTTGAATTTGGAAGATTTAGATCGAAATGTAATAGTGGCCAGGAACTCAAACAAAAGAGGTTGTAACAGCCTCGTTACACAGTGAAGGACAGAGCAATCGACTCACTAGCGAGTACAGTAATTGTAACTCATGGTAAGAGTACTGGCGGTAATGTAAGAAACATTGGTCAGTGAATTGGCGTTTTTCGCTGCCAACAATCAAGCGAAATGCCGTATTGCGAACTGTTCTAGCGTGGCGCAGTACGGCGTTTTGTTTAATGCCGATTTAAGAGAAAAATACGAGGACTGTATACTTCTACGACTGCACTACGAGTTCTTCACCAATTTATGAGTCGCACCAGGCATTAACGTAACCACATTGATCACACTAATGTTAAAAATGACAAAGTTTGTGAATGTGTGAGTTAGTTTGTACTCTCAGCCAATCGGAACCCTGACCCACCATAGAACGTTGTCCCAGTGACATTATAAAACAATTTGTTTGGTACTTCTTACGACTTACATCATAACGTCAGTATGACAGAGTTCTATGGTGGGTCAGTGTTCCGATGCGCTGATAGTACCTACGTTACTCCTGAACGCTGAAATAATTGGATGTAATAAAATGAAATTTGGAATGAAGCTAGCTTAGCTTATACCCTAAATTAACGCAAAGGTTACCTTATATCCCGAATAAACACCCGTGGGACAGCCAACGCCAACGAAGTCGCGAGCATAATCTAGAAAAACATTATATCCTTCATAGGTAGGAATTCTTTCTAGTTAATTTAACCAACATAGAAATGCTTTTCACAAAAAACTGTGTGGTCGATGAACTCCTAAGACTATAGGTCCATCAAACTTGCACTGAATCTGAACAATGTAGTATTTAAAGTTAGTTTCGTCCTTAAACTATAATTAGGTAAATTTCGTATTTCCATAGTCGGCGTGAGAAGACCAATAGTTTCATTTAGTTGTCAAGAAACTATTTAGTCGAGAGTGAGCTCAGTTGCTGGGTAGGACAAACTATGAAGTGAATCCGGCCCTACTGTTAGCAAGACAATGCAGCTTGCTAACAAGATTCACTTTTGAAATGAGGATGTTTCGTGTTTACAGAGCTGTTTATCAAACCAAATAAGCATGAGTTAAACTCGCGTAGAAGGGGTTCCGTACAATGAATGTTATCTACCATGTTTTTTCTTAATACGGAATTCTTTTCACGTGAGTTGTGTTATTTTAGAACCATATACTTCTTATTAATTTTCCTAAAATCTAGTTCCGTTTTTTAATTAGGATCTACAGAACCCTAAAGGTCAGGAAATTGTGTCTCGCAAACTGCTGCTCGGATAAAAACTTGATCCGTTTGTAGATAAACAAACAACTAATGTCCTTGCACTTAAGTAAATAAACTGTAGCTCGGGCACTCATATTTCCGTCATAACGTTTTCGAGTCACTTGTATTTATTCGCAATCGTGTCCTGAATATACCAGTAGTCCCAAAACGACTAAAAAAATCACGTTTATTTACATTATTTTACGTATGCTGCAGACTAGATGGATCATCCACATTTACAAGGATTAATAAAGGAATGCTGAAGTGGTTCGGTCATAAAGAGAGAATGGATGAAGTGAGATCAACTAAACAGATATATGAGGCAAGAATAAATGGGAATGTTGGAGGGGGAAGGCCGAGGAGAACGTTCCACAATCAGATCGGGAACGCATTAAGAAGGGGCCAGGTCAGGAGAGCCTAAACCGATGCACGTGTATGAAACACGAGTGTGGAGGAAGCGAGGGAAGTTGGTTTGGATCGTAGCAAGTGGAAGGAAGTGGTCTCTGCCTACCCCTATGGGAAAGCGTGTTTTTTTTTTGTTGCATAGGAAGGCAAACGAGCACACCGGCCACCTGATGGTAAGTGGAAACTGTGACCCATAGACATTCGCATTCACAAGACTGCAAATGCACTGCCAACCCTGAGGACTAAGCTGGAATGCCTCTATGCTAGTCATTTCACCGGCTGTCTTATCCCCAAACCGGAACACAACAATGCAAACACTGCTGTTTGGCGGTAGGTTAAAGGAAAAGACGGTGGTACCAACCTGGACGGACCCTGCACAAGATCCTCCCACAAGTAGTGATTGTATGTACATACGTATATCATACACATTTTCTCAGTGACGATACGTTAACGTTACTCACTCGATAGAAGGTATAAATAATGTCGTGCTTGGCGTACTGTAGTCATTTACAGCTAGGGGTAGTTATAAGTTTATAAGCATTAACATCGTCCAACGTATTAAAAGTGAACGCGACGAGTATATTGGTGCAATATTTCCCAGCGCTGGCAGCAGGATCAAGCACCCACCGACCGCTGCACCATTTATCTCGCTCTAGAGAGATAATGTCTCTCCTCAGTACTAAAACTTTCAGTGCCAAGAATTAAAATATTGAGCCCATTTTGTATGGATATCGAGGTATATGGTACGGAACGTGCTAAATGCTTTAAGAAATCGGTTGTATTTTATTGCCCAATACTCGTACGTAGAAGAAACGACAGAAATAAAGCTATTACTTATCGTACAGCTTTCACATTATTAAACGCTGTCGTAAAGCGAACTAAAAATCGTAAAATTCTCACCTAGGTAAAGTTTTTGCACATCAACCCGACTTATCTAGTTGTAGTTTATTTTAACGATGGAACTCTCTCCTTATGTCAGTCGTTCATCTCGCTGATCGTTAAAAAACCGGTCAAATGCGAGTCGGACTCGCGCACCGAGAGTTCCGTGTGTAAGATAACACCAAAAGAAAATACTCATTTTGTTATAAACTTTAGTTTCTATGCAATAAGGCCCTTTTTGACTAGCCTAAATATTAATACAGATTTTCAATAATGTCCTTTTTCACTAGCCTATATATTAATACAGATTTTCAAAGTTTTTTTTGTATTTCTCAAAAACTGTTAATAGTGAAGACTTTATTTTATATTTTCCATAAAATAATTCATAATAATAATAATAATTCATAATACTTTATTCAGTAAGGATTATACATTCAATATAAATAATTATCTATACCTCAGGATTTTTTTCAGGTTTTTTGCTTTGTAAACTTCGGAGATAAGGGGGGAAGAACAGTATTTTTTTGTATATTTTGGTCTATAAATGAAAAAGGTCATCACGGAAAATGTATAAAAAATAGTTTTAAAATGTGCAGATTAAAGCCCTTTCACATGACACCCCATTTGTTATAATCAAACCACTTTCCTGTTTCAACCCCTTTTCCATTATTAAATAAAAAAACATATACCAAAGCAACTATGCCAAATTTCAAGTTCATGGCATTTGTAGTAGCTGAAAAAACTCGCTGTGACATACAGACAGAACCCTAAAAACAGCCACAGTTAGGACTTAAAAACTGTATTTTTGTAGCTACGGTTAATTAATAAGATTATTTATTAGGCAGCTTTGTTAAATAACGAACCAAATGTAAGTTTAACGAAAAAATAACAGGTCCAATTATAATAAGCATGTAGAAGTACCTACCTACACATATACTTACTAACTAAATTAGGCTTTCAATAAAACGCAGCTGAACAAGAATTCATTATAAAAGAAATACAATTCGTATTAAACAGTACTTCAACTTAAGTAACTGCGCCTCTTGATAAAGATTAAAGTATACATCAAATGATTGACGCTCAAACTTGTGAAACTCAAGTTGAACAAGTAATCCGAGCGGAACTATAGTAATAAATCTTTTGATCCGTTTCCTCCGACTTTTAACAACAAATTGATTAAATCCCGCGAACCGTTCGATCTCCCGACCGCCGACCTTTTCCTTTTACCCTAGGAAAACATTTATTATGGTCCGGAGCGCGACTCTTTCTCGCCTATCGCACAACAAACCGCGTTCAATGCTGAAACATCTCTTTCAAGATAGCTTAACGTGGAATTTCAATAGGATATTGCACCCGACAGAATAGCGATTATTTTTCCAAAGGCTAAGAAAACGAAGCGTTACGTTAGTATAACGATTTCGCACTTTTTTTGTAGCAAAGGCGTAAAATTTACCAATCACAGGACTATGGTGTTTACATATGCATAATAATGTATGATAAAAGTATTTTTTTTTAATATTTAAGTTTAAGTTTGCTTCGAGCTGGCAATACCGGCCTGCGCTCACTTCCTGTTCATCGTGGCCGCCATCGGCTTGAGTTTGTTCATTACTTACTGTTAATTTAAGTAATAAACAGATTTTTCAGTTCGTTCATGTTTTATTCAACATATGGGATTCTCAAACCTCTGAAAGGCGGACAAGGCGCCGAAACCAACACGCGACCCTTTAGATAAGTTTAATTTAGTAAAGTGATGGGACACGAGCCGAAATATTACATATTGTTATTATTACACACACACACACACATAAACTCACGCCTTCATTCCCAGAGTGGGGTAGACAGAGCTAAAGAATTACCAACAAGTTTTAAAACTTCTTGATAATTCTGTAACCACATTTTGCACAAGTAGGCTAAGATGTGAATATTTCTTTAGGTATACCTACTTAATCGTTAATCACATCCTTTGTTATATGAAAAAAAGGAGGAATATAACTCACATATATACATATATAGAAATTCAACTGATTTAATTATATACTATATATTTTAAGGTACGTACATACATACCTTTACGCCTGTAATCGCAGAGTGGGGAAGGCAGAGCTACAGAATTAACTACTACTCTAAAAACTTGTTGATAATTCTGTAAATACACTTGTCACAATTAGGCTAAGATGTTTGTACCGGCGTATTAGTGACATTACACATAGTACACTTTATGATTCTAAAAAAAGCTTAACCACAACCTAACAATGGTTTTCTATAAATTGTAACTAATTGATCATTCGTTCAGCAAATATCTAAGTAGGTAGGAAAATTAATTGGCTGCTAAAGTTGCTGAACTACTGCAATATTAGTAGCGATTCGAGCTCGGCTCCCTCCCCTGATACATTTTCGTCGTGAGTCGGGATAGGCTTCGGATCAATAAAGATTTATATGCATTTCCTTTCGCCTATTCCTCGCAGTCATATAAAGTCCTGCGAAAGGCCTTCCACAGCTTTATTGAGTTTTCTCCATATCCAAGCACGTTTTTGATAGTCAATATTATGCGGACACTGTTTGCGTACATTTATTTGCACATAAGCACTTGCTAATAAGGCATATTAAATGACATGGTAAGAGTAAAATAATAAGCACTATATAAAATTTGGGAAATAGATAAAATTGTGTAGAAAAGTCATAATAACGACGATGACTTTACATTTTAACATCGATAAAATAATATTATCCCCGATATAATGATAGGGCTGATAACCTGATAATTATTTACAACCCAACCAACTTTCATCAAATCTAGCTAAAAATCACACTGAAAAAACCAAGTTTCTATTAAAGCCATTTGGGAGCTATAATGCCTCAGCCAGACACACAGATACACAGGTACACGGTTACACGCGTTAAACTTATAACGATGTCTGTTCGCGTTGCCGGTTAATTTAGGAAACAAAGAACACGAACAACTAAAATCATATCCAGGTGAAGGTTTACTAACAATTACCGAAGAACAATGGCTGTACCTTTTGAGAGTTCATTCAATAGGGGAGGACGATAAATTGACGTCACGACTTCTGATGAATGGCAACGATTTCTCTAACAAAAGTTTTTTATAAAATCAAAGCGTTTTTTGTTATGCCTGCTTTGATGGTCTGATGAACTTTTTCATGTTGTTTATCACTCTAGATAATTAATAAAATCAGGGGGAATAATTCGTGTAGTTTTGTAAATTGGTACAGATATACTTTGCGGTATCCGGATGAACATTAGGGTAGGGGCACCAAAAGATGAACGCCACCCAAAAGCTGAACAGTCGATCGAAATAATCACATAATTAAATCGTCACTTGTGCTACGAAGTTCGGTTTTTTTTTGTCTTAAGCGGCAACTCTTTGTCTACGCCGTAATCCAAACTCACTGACAGTTACGCCACAGCCGCGGCCGTGATCGGTCATCGTTGTGGAGCTTCCCGCCGAAAACGTCGATAGTATGGGAGAATAGATAAGGTCAGTGCACTCCAAATTTAAGCTTTTAATTACGTATAAAATTCAATAATTGACAGTTTTAGAAGGATTTGCTTAGTATGTATTCTTGATTAATCACTCTTTTATTGGAGTCATACATTGTTTTTTTTTTTTTGTTAGTTAGCGAGTAATATGCCGTTCAAGTAATGGTTTCAAAAATGTATACCCAAGCCAATACTTGAACGGTGTTCAGCTACTAGGCAAGGCGTACTTTTTTTAAAGCGTTTTTATAAATCGTCCTGAAATGACAGATGGAAACTTTATAACTTAAAGTGATCGTTCAATGCTCTTATTGTATATTTAAACCAAAAGATGAACATAACTTTCGATGTCTAATCCAAAGATTTCGGGGTTTCAATTACTATGAAAACTATCACTGTTCAATAATAAAATGTGTGCCTAATATTGAACGAGTTAAATTTACTAGTTCATGTTTTGGATTCTATTCCAATGGGTGAACTCTTAATGGTTTTTGTTCGTTCATTTCACAAATTCTGTGTCCTAAAGTTAAACCAAGTAAATTCAGTCGTTCAACTTTTAGGCATCGTTTTGTAATATGAACACTACTAGTGTTTATAGAAACGTTTACTAATATTCTAAATGTGAAAGTAACTTTGTTTGTCTGTTTATTAGTTTGTTATGTTTTTACCGCTAGACACGAAACCCTGGCTAGAAACGGAACTGTATATGTATACATGTTTATTTGTCTCATTGTAAGATATAATTTTACCAAATATTAACCCTAAAACTCAATATTATGTCCTCTTGCGAAGAATAAGTAGGTATTTTGGCTCACCTAACTCCGATCACTGAATTTATCTGTAAACAATAAAAAAATAAAGACTGATTTCGTTAAGTTGCATTTTATTTCTGAACCTTCCTTAAAATTATAATGTTTTAGTTTTTTATTATGTTAGTTCAACTTTTGGGTCCAAACCAGTGGCGTGCCTAGGGTTTCAGAATAGGGCAAGCCGAGAGATATGTTTTGTAGTTTTTACGGTTATTATGGATAAATTTATCTTGTTACCACATTACTGATCAATCTTCACTTCTGCAGTTGTATAGGCATTTGCTTACGTGGACGAGCTTACCAAAGCTCCCTGAAGGCATGTTACCACTAGATATAATTTTACAGACATATCAGCAATTGCATACTTTCGGTGGCCTTGAAAAAAGCAGCTTGGTTTGTTTGAGAGAATAAAATAAAGGTTCAACTTCTTTTTTTAACTTTGCTTGCCTGGGGAGAAAGCAATAAGTACTTACTTTTATTTCAATTACCTACCTAAAAATTACATACCTATTTCGTACCGTACCTATTTCGAAAGTAGCGACACAAGCTCTAAAAAATTACCCCTATTCAATGAAGTTTTAGACTCATCGTGACCTCTGAAGGGAAGTTCTTGTTGTGCTAAATGACCCACAACATCGACTAATCTTTGAAAAACGCTACTATTGTTGTCAACACGCATGTTGTTTTGTAATTTCCTCTGATAATTGGCGCGATAAAGATGTCTCAATTGGCTGTTTATCAAAATCACTCAAATAAATTACCGCGTACATGTGTTTTTGAGAATTCATGTGTCTTTTAATGGCGCCAGCTAAATTATTTAAATCGTCATTTATAACCAGATGTATTCCACACGTCTTTGTCGTTAGAAAAGAAAATACAACACCAGCAATATAACTTATTAGAGTGCGAACAACCAACAATCCAATGAGTTTTGTACATTGACCTGTTAAACTGTCTTTTGTGCGATTTACTACTCTGAGAAATACACAAGTCAGGCGTAGGTTTTGCCGAAGAAATAAGTAGGTACCTTTTTCTCTACAAAGTTCAAACATTTTACCTTTCCGTCTACAAGCAAAGTTTGTGCACACTTTAAGTTATCACAGTCACACGGGACTACATCCTCCATTGTCAATCTAATTGAATCACAACTCACAACACCACAAAAAAAAAACTTATTATTGCACTGACCGCGCCGCTCAACGCCTTAAACAAACTATTCAACAAGTGAATAAAAGCATTTGTCAACAAATAGCAATGAAGTGAAGTTGGCCGCTAACGCGGCACAACGCGCGTTCCGCGCCTGCGCGAAGCGAATTTCGCATTTACAATACAATACAATACAATACAAATACTCTTTATTGAACACCAAAAAAAAAAACAAAACACGGAACAGTACATTTATTTTTTATTTTTTATTTAGTATTTTTGTTACTATTGGACTCGTGTACAACTTCATACGCAAGTATGGCATAAACTCTCATACTATTTGCCATATTAATACACGAACAGTCGTATTTGGGCATATGCCGTTTCGGTGGGTAAGACAGAGAATATGAAAGCCCGATTGCAAGCCAATACGTGCGAGCGAGATACGAGCTAGCCGCGTCATGAATAGTTCGACTGGTTGCCGCACAGCGCTGAGCGCTGTGCTGCGTAGGTGGCGGCCGGCGGTGCGCGGTAAAATTTAGTAGGTACTTACTACTGTTGCATGTAATTTGATTTGAAGAATTTAGTGAGAGCGAGCGGCGCGCGAAGGTGAAATACCTATCTAATACATTACGTGGATTTAATGAATAGTTATTTTTGTAAGGCAAGGCAAGCCCGGCTTTTGGGCTTATATGGCAGTACCGCCACTGGTCCAAACCGTTCAGAATTAGGGCACGCTGTTCATGTTTCGGGCAAATCGGCACATTTTTGGTTTCAACGATTTTTAGAAAAATACTGTGTTATACAGGCTTTATAATAGTCATCTTCAATCTAGACTATATACTGTACCATATAAAAAAAAAATAGGGTGATATTGGTTAATTTCACTGAGAATAAACGGTCTTAAGTTGGTGTAGTCGCTTAATCGTTCATCTTTTGGTGCCCCTACCCTACTAAAAGTCCTCAAGGGTGGGGGGACTGCTGAGGGTGTAAGGGCGGCATGAAGGTACCTTTTCAAATTTTTGCTCATATCTCCAATATCTGTACGAATATAATTATTTTTATTTCTGACAAAAGTTTCTGCATACAATTTTCTATAAAATTTGCTTTATTCATTTTACTCTAAGATCAATACTTTTAGGAGCTACAGGGTGTTTAAGTCCACACGGATATAAAATATAGGCACGGTGTCAGGAGCTGGAGAATCAGTAGTAAACCCTGTAGCTTCTTAACCCTTAATTTGGCAGGGTACATCACAGTGACCATACTATAATGTTCACTTTTAATGTTTGGAATGTTTTTTATTTTTTTGCTGATTCAAAATCAAAAAGGGTTTGAATTCCCGACTTTTTTTATTTTTGCCAAATTAAGGGTTAAGTAAGTTGATCTTAGAGTAAAATTAATAAAACACATTTTGTAGAAAATTGTATGTAGAAACTTTTGTCTAAAGTTATCATAATGATACTCGTACAGATATTCGAGATATGAGCAAAAATTAAAAATAAGGTACCTTCGACCCTTCCTTACACACACCCCCCACCCTTGAGGACTTTTAGTATGTTCATCTGTATACCGCAAGGTACAACTGTACCAATTTACAAAACTACACGAATTAATTCCCCTGATTGCCCATATTCGGCTTAATTTGAACGGGCTATTTATTACCAGCGAAATAAATTCTGAGGTTCAGTACCTACTTAGCAAAACATTCACGTTAAAATTGAAGTACGTTGATACAATAAAAAAATTAGTAAAACTAGGTATATCATGCACACACTTACACACTTATACACCTACACACACGCACAAGCGCGCGTTACATACGCTCACTGACAAACACACACAAGCTTTATTTCGCTTATAATATGTGGAATACCTAGTACATCTTGTAAAATAACTAAGTGTGTATTTGTCAAATAATTTTGTGACTTTGTGTTTGAGTTTTAAATTTATTTTTAATGCAATTACTTGAATCGTAACATTTGTTATGAAAGAGCAATATCTCCTGGCACGAATTATTTTATACTTTAGAGGTTCTTTTTACTGTATCAACATTTTCCTAAAGGAATAAACTATTCTCATTTCATTTTCAATGTAGAGAATGTCGATATAAGCTAGGTAACTCCTACGCTGAAAGACGAAGTTAATGCGGTTTGTCCTTAGGAATGTCCCGGCGGGACTCGCTCGTACCTACAGGCCCTGTGGGCACAATCCGAGACCATTGTCTGGCATCTAGTACGGTAAGTCTGGTTTTACATTAGTTGTTAACCAGGTGTGCCCTTGACCTAGAATACCTACAACATCTACATAGTTTGTTACTGGAATTGGGATAGACCAAAAAAAATAACGTATGATGTTTACATTCTAAGTCGAAAGAATAGGTAATTTTAAGAAAGATTTTTCTTTAATTTTGTATTCGACACAATAGTTTTGTTTTAATATCTTTATTTGTTTAGCAGACATTTTATGGATGACATGATTATTTTGCATTTGGGTTTGCATTTTCTAGTAAATTATAACAATTAAATGATATCTAATGATATGATAAAAAGTGATTGTAATAGTATAATTAAACATACTATTTTAAGCGGGTTTCGCCTAACCCTTAAGATACACCTAGGAGGGCTTCAAGCCAAAAACGAGAGTTAAACAAAGATCAAAAATACTTTTGTCGAAATGTCTGAAATAGATATAAATATTTCAAAAACTTAATAATGCAGAACGGCTTTAAAACCCTATTCCACGAAATGGTTTTCAAATTAGAGTAATTTAAAAAATATGAACATTCCCAATTTAAATACATGAGCTAAGTCTTCAGCAATTTAAATATTACGACAAAACACTCTTTGATGCTGTGTGATAGGTACCTACTGACAATGTTCGTATGATTAAAAAGAGGGCAAAGAATCTTACATTCACACAATAACAAAAGTAACAAAGGCCTTTATCCTTCTTGGGTTGAGCCCCTCTTGGTCCTGAAATACTCGTATTGCAGTTTATGCTTAAAAATTGTTTATTTGAAATTTTCTTGTTATATTTTTCCCGATTGTTCTTTTGTTTGTATGTTTGTAATCTTTACTTACATTTTTACCGCTGTTAAATAACGTTTTTTATGGGTCAATTTCCCAAGCATTAAATTAAAGTGGCGAGGCTGCAAACGCGGGTGAACTAAGTTTAAATATTAAACTGTTATTTGATTTCTGAAATTTCACGCCATTCGGGCAATAATTACAATTTAAATATAAATATAAAACTAAAAAGAAATTACGAAATTAAATTACGCGACTGAAATTCCACCACCATCATTTAGATGGCTGGCAGTCCACAACTGTGCGTTTCACACGGAATTTCCTGCCTCGCACAACTAAACTGTGGAATGGTCTGTCGCCTGCGGTATTTCCGGACCGTTACGACCTTCAAACCTTCAAGAAAAGAGCGTACTCTCATTTGAAAGGCCGGCAACGCACCTGTGACTCCTCTGGTGCTGCAGGTGTCTATGGGTGACGGTAATCGCTTTCCATCAGGCGATCCGTCTGCTCGTTTGCCTCCTATACCATAAAAAAAAAAAAAAAAAAAAACAGTATACGCGGAGACGTCAGAATGAGAAGTCTACGATAGACTTGATGATTATAAATGAACGTTTGCGCAAATACCAAAAAGTTTTAGATACCAGAGCGTTTCGGAGGATTAGCGTAGGTTCAGATCACTACTTAGTGGTAACACGAGTAAAGGGTCTGTTTACAAGTTGGCGCCATCGTGTTTCCGTACCGACAACTCCGTTACAGAGGATAAAAGTAAAGGAACTGAATTATCAAGTTATAAGAGATGAGTACGTAAAGAAGCTGAAATAATGTTTTGAATGTGTTAATGACAGTGAAGTTGAGAATGATTCCATAAATAAAGTATGGGCGATTATGAAGACTGGCATGGTTAGATCGGCAATTGAAGTATGCGTTGTAGTAAAAAGAAAAAAAGAGCAACAATTAACGTCCGGAATGGTGGGATAGAGAGGTAGATGATATAGTGAAAGAGAAGAAAAACTTGCTTGGATTTTGTAGCTGTAGAGCCAGCACAAGATCTAAGCGATAGAAAGAAAAAAGAGTAAAATAGATCTAAGAAAAGAGTGAAAGAGTTTGTGGCTAAAAATAAAGATTTACTGAATGAAAAGTATGTATGGTGTTTCTCAAAAACTTTCTGTCGAATATTAAACTGTTTTTGAGCTTGATAAAATCGGCTCGGGGGAAACCAGAGAAAACTAAATTAAGAGCGGTGAGGGGTGAATCTGGAGACTTGATACGTGAGGAAGAAAAAATGCTTAGTAGATGGAAAAATTATATTGAAGCCTTGTTTGAATGCAAAGATGTTTGCCTTGAGCCAGAAAGCATGAAGGGAAGATGAAAGTCTGATAAGTGATTACCATAAGTGGAATTGTGAAAGCTTCAATAAGTATAAAAGCGGGAAAGTTGTGATAGAGTGTCGATAGAAATGCTGAGGAGAGGAGATGGTGTGGTGGGTAGTCTGTTGTACCGACTTTTCAATGCATATTGGAATAGCGGCCGAGTCCCGGAAGATTGGGTCAAGGCCGTTATCGTCCCTCTGTATAAAGGAAAGGGGGCCACAGCAAGACTGCAAAAACCACAGCGGTATCAGCCTCCTTAGTGTTGTCATCATAGTACGAGTATATGCGAAGATTTTAATTGAAAGGGTTTTGAATGTTACGATTGACAAAATCTGGGATATACAATCGGGATTTGGAAAGGGTATGAGATCAGATTTAAATTTATGATTAATATAATTTATTATTTTTTGTATTTAGTTTTAGTTATGTTTTTCTGTATTTTGTTTGTGTCATAATAAAGTAATAAACAGTAAAAAAAAAAATATAATTTCGTAACAGATGTTTCTGTTAAAAATTAAATTGAACTCATGCTAATTTCAACGAATTTGATTTTATTTTCTCGCCAGCTTCCTATCTATACGCAGTGGCTACTGCAATACTGGTAGGTTTCTTAGTACTACTTTGACAATAATTATGATATTAGTTATATCAACCAAAACTGGTGGTAACAACAGCAAGTTCTTTAGTGATTCAACAAACATCTTAATTGACTTATCTCTCGTCTTGTTAGGCTTTTATGAAATCAAGACGTGTTTATGCACAACAATTACAATATTGCTAGAAGTGATCAATTTTTTTCAGTGCCCTTTTACTTTAATGAAGCACATATCTTTGCACTCGACTAAACCTAAATCATAACTCGAAAAAATAAGAATAAATTTGTGATTTATAAAACGTCTTGGAAATTTTAGTTAAATGAATTGCTTAGTTAGAGGTGTCTGCGTAAATCATCACTAATTACCGTCGCAGGAGCAGCGAGACGGCGCTCGTCAGGAAAATTGAATTTATTATAATTATTAATTCCACTCTTATTCCTAAGGCACTCGACCCACCGCCGACGATGAGCGAGAAGCGAGCAAAGTTAGCAATCAACACACGACACGACACGGGATCTATTTTTTTTTTTGGAGAGAGAGTTCTCGCCGTTAGTGTGAACAGTCGTCGATCAACGATTAATGTTTGGGCGTTTTTCAAAAAAAGTGTACATTAACTTATTTTTCCAGAATTAGTTTTTTTTTGGTTTTCCTTACTCAGTATCGTTGATACTATCGATCCTCATGCAAGAAAAAAAGTGTCCCAGATTTTACTATGTAAGTTTTTTCTTCCAGTGCGTCACGTCCATATAAATAAAAAAAGACTGCATTCAAAAATGTGACGATTTGGAAATGAATATTTAGGACACTTTTTTTCTTGTATGAGGATCGATAGTATCAACGATTCTGAGTAAGAAAAACAATAAAAAAACGAATTCTGAAAAAAAAAAAAATGTACACTTTTTTTGAAAAACACCCGTTTGCGTTTTTTTTAACCGGCTTCACGAAAGGAGGAGATTTCTCAATTCGATTTGTACGCGATAACTTCGTCGTTTATGAACCGATTTTGATGATTTTTCTTTTGTTGGAAAGGAGATATCTTAAAAATAGTACCATGATACGGAAACCAGGATCTGATGATGGACATCCCAGAGAAATTGAGGGGAAATTTCGAAAATCGTAGTGGCGACTAGTGCGTTTGTTAATTTTTTTCATTAAGTATTTTATTTTAATTACAAGTCAAGCATTTGCTTTCACAACGTAGCATTTGGTGAAGACCACAGATGGCCAAAGAAACTCCTGAGCGGTACCTATTTCAAGGGTGGCGATTAAGATATTTAAGCGACTACAACGTAGAACATTTCATTGTTTAAATATTACTATGACTTTCCCGCGGCGTTATTTGCGGTGCTTCTTGCGGTGAAATTGAAATGTCTTAAAGTTTCAAATCAACTTATGGCCAAACCCTGTATTCAAACAGCGAACAGATAAGCTTACTTCGGATAAAAAATTGACACATTTTGTATGGACAAATGGTAATTTTTAACCCGAAGCAAGCCGCGGTTTGAATATAGGGTTAACCCATAATAAGTGGGACTACATAACAGCTTATTGTGATCACTAAAAAAGTATAAAACAAAATGAATGTTTTAGAAAACAAAAGACCCGCTTTTGGTTAAAAATATTGTGTGTCGCCGACTTCAGTTGGTCTGACCTAGAGTTGCATTTTTTAAGTCATTTTTTTATTTTTTGTTATCGACTCGTGATCTGTATCTTTTGTCGGACAGAGAGCTCTCGTCGGCAGTGTGAACAACCAGTGATCTACGATTAATATATACGTCTCTTTTATTGACACTGCTATATCATTTGTTGGAGAGAGAGTTCTCGCCGGCGGCAGTGTGAACAGCCAGCGAGGATTAATATAATATGCGTATGTTTTATTGACACGGGATCTGTTATATTATTCGTTTCTTAATAAAGAAAATAGTTGATAGCTACTCGCGTACTCGCCGGTGGTGGGACAGCTGCCTAAGATACCATTGGTTGCGACAAATGGCATCGCTAGACTTTGAATTATAAATTGCCATCTGTTTTACAAGTCATGTTATTTCGCAGTAAATTGCCAAATTAAAGTAAGCTACGCTTTGAATGAAGTTGGAATAAATAATAAATGTAACAGATCACTATGATTTCAACTAACTTAGTAAGTTTACTTAACCTCAAAAGACTGTCTTCTAACTTCCAAACTACCAATGAATAAGTAAGTAAGCAGGTAAGTAATATTTATTCATTGTAAACTGGGTATAAAGATGGAAAATGGTAAATGTCATAGGTATCAACAGTTGCCCATTGCGAGCATACAATTTTTGTTCTTAAGTCTAAAACTTTACTTACTTACATTGCTGAGGAATTCGTTTCCTTTCCTATGCAAATTTTACCTGCGTCAAGTTGTGTTAGTACCACTATTTTCCCTAAAACTGTTTAATTTTCCGAGTTAAACACTATACTCGTTATCTGGCTACTAACTATGTCTGTTCGTTCTAGGCGTTCTTCCGTGAACATGAAACCAACCAACAAATTAACACTATTCCATATTTATAATAATAGAAAGAATAAAAAAAACACCAAACAAGTCTCAATTAAACCTAGCAACAGTAGCAATAATAGTTAGGTTACCAACCCAGTACTTTCTTGAATAATCCAGGGGCTTTATTCTGCTCGGTAAAATAATATTGTGCTATCGTGTTATCGTTCGCAAAACCTTTTCGTCCAAATTACCACAGCGTTTGAAGTCAAAAGTCTTTGACCAGTTTGTGTTGCCAGTGATGACTTACGAATCTAAGACGTGAGCGCTAACAATGGTCCTCATAAGGAAGCTCAAAGTCACTCAGAGGGCTATGGAGATTCTCGGGGTTTCACTGCGTGATAGAATCAGAAATGATGATATCTGCAGTAGAACTAAGGTTACCGACATAGCCCGAAGAATAGCTAAACTTAAGTGACACAGTGGGCGGGGCACATCGCTCGCAGGACTAATGGCCGATGGGGTCAGAAGGTTCTTGAGTGGCGTCCGCAGACCGGGAGACGAGCTGTAGTGTAGGTAGGCCTCCAGCAAGATGGAGTGACGACCTTGTAAAGATCGCGGAAAACGAGGTGGAGACTAAAAGCACAAGACCGGTCTGAAAGGAGAGACTTGAGGGAGGCCTATGTCCAGCAGTGGACGTCTTTCGGCTGACATGATTATCGTGTTATCGTTTTGTCATCGTTGTGATAACTCCTATTAACTTGACAGTAATGGGAGCCGAGTTAAAAACAATACGATAACATGACAAATGCAATATGGTTTTAGAGCCCCTGATCTCTTACGGTGCTGAAGCCACACGAGCGTTATTTTGAAAATTATAAATCGCGTAATTTTTGCTCGATTCGGTTTCATACAAAACTTCTGCTTGGTTCACACGGCGACAAAAAATCAGCTGGCACTTTGTATGCAGCAGAAATTACGGACTCACAACTCAAAAAAATACGCTCGTCTGGCTTCACCCTTAGACGGTAATCTCTGCCACCGACATTCGGCCGCGGACTATATCACCGCATTTATTATTAAGGATTCATTTTGTGCTTTGCTTGGAGTAAAACTGTGTAAAAAATCTTAATTCAACACTTGTTTGATCTATTTATAGTTTTACCAATGTTGTTTGTTGGTCTTCTTTATACATTATATAGATATCAATTGTTAATAATAAATCTACAAAATACTATAATACTTAAATTACTAGGTATATTTATTTAATATAATATAGGTACTACAATTAAAATCTAAAAATAAACTTATTTAATTTAAAATAAAACTAAGCTACTCAAATATTAAAGTAAGTAAATAATAATAACCACTATAAAAACCCGACTGCAGTAAAAAAAACAACTGTAAAGCGAGAAACAAGCTATATAATCGATAGGTAAATACTTATAATGTACCATGCAATGATTTTTTGTTTGATACCTCGTTAACAAGTAATGCAATTTATACCAATATACATACAACTTGAATAGTGGAAAAGGTTTTCCAGGCGGGGACAAGCTATTAATCCAAATGTTTTTTGTTTCAAGAAAATACTTAAGTACATTTTATAATTCATTGCTTGTCCCCGCCTGCAATACCTTTTCCACTATTCAAGTTGTATGTATATTGGTATAAATTGCATTACTTGTTAACGAGGTATCAAACAAAAAATCATTGCATGGTACATTATAAGTATTTACCTATCGATTATATAGCTTGTTTCTCGCTTTACAGTTGTTTTTTTTACTGCAGTCGGGTTTTTTGTTTTTATTTAAATAATTTAGTTTATTTCACATTTTTTAGTTTTTATTAATAAAATAGTGGTTTTATTAATATAACCAAACGTTAAATAAGCTCTGGAGCTCGATTTTTTAATGTCACGAAGCTATAAGTAACAAATTACAAGCGGAACTCTCCTTTTAGCAAAAGAAGCATCGTGCATTCAAAAATCGATCCCCAGTAGTAACGTAAGATTAGTTCATTTGGTTAGATGGAGGCCGATCGAACAGATTGTAGATACCTACTTAGGCCGAGAAATTGAAGTAGGTATAAATCAACTAAACTTCTCTTAATCTCTAACAATTTAGTTCCTCAACGGTCAGTACGTCATACGTGTACCTGGCTACTAGACTAAGCACCTACATTGAGGTTACCTATTCCGTGTATCTCTACTTAAATAAACTGTCCATGCGTAGGCAGGATGGCGCATTAGGTAGGTATTAGCCAGCAATTTATACTATAACATAATGTGCATTAATCAAGTATGTAGTAGGTATTCGTGAATTATTAATTATTACACTACTTTCTTAATGGTTTATATTGTAGGCGTTTACAGCTCAACAAGAAATATTTATTACTTAACAATTAACGTACTTTTTGATTTCCCTGTCTAAATGGTAGCATCAAAGTATTATAATGTATATATATTTGGAATGGGCTATTTACTAGCTTTCATTTGAGACCCATATTGCTATAATAAACAATTTTTTTTTTTTAAAACCCCCTCTTTGTTTTTGCAGACGCCATTTTGAAATATTATTATACCCTATGTCACTTCGGCAATTAAGACGAATCGAATGACACCTAGTATGTTAAAATCGGTCAAGCCGTTTAGGCTGCAGAGCGTGCCCAGAAATAGACATACATACATACATACATACATACATACATACATACGCTCGAAAAACATAACCCTCCTTCTGACGCAGTCGGGTAAAAAGAACACCCCCTCTAGCAGGTCCGCTCGTGGCATGGTCCCTATGACACTGGCTGCATTACCTCTCTGGATAGCTAGCCCAATCCTTTGGGAGAGGTAAGCACCAGCTCTAGGATCTCCGGAGGTGTCTATGAGCCGGGATGACAGAGTCTTAATAAAGCTTCTAATATCGGCCTTAATACTTACTTACTACTACTTAGGTTTTATACTAACTACTTTAGGTTTTTTGTGTTACTCTAATAGTGTTGTCTAAAATGGGCATATAGTCGATTTTTCTTCGTCCTAAAAAGGTAGAAATTAGCTTTTGTGAATGATTGACGAGAAAAAACGTGACTTAACTTTATTAAATGAATCTAAGTACTCCCATTGTCCTCCCACGCGTGGAACTAACCGTGGAGGAATATGTAATTAATCTGTTTAGGATTAACCAGAACTCGCCCAAGTCCCTGGTTACGGGTAAATTCGGAATCGGGTCGGATTATAATCCTGCTACCTGAGCTGCGGCTCTAGTACTCATCCACCCGACTTGATTTATATTAACGAACTTAATATCTACTTGAAATAAATATTAAATAAATATTTAAATAGTAGGCGGTTCAATTGACCGAAAGTACGTTTGGCAAATGTGTGTTTACAAACTTTCATGTCGCAGAAACGTATTATTGCCTAAATTTTACATAGCGTTGGTGATACTGATAAACCGCGTAACTAACAAATTTATGATAGAGCAAAATAAACTGTACTGTCTTATTAAAAAGGTGCCATTTGCTCCTTTTTTTAAATGTTACTTACGCGGGTTTGCAGTTTCACCGACGCTATGTATAATTTAAAAAGAACAGATTTGGTAATTTTATTTTAGCATCGGTTTATAGTTCAGTAGGTACTCGTATTAAACTAATTTAAAATCAGAGCCTGTAAAATGTACAAAGCTTCTACGTACTGGTTGCTTACTTTGGACTATTGTATTTCAAGATGATTATAGCAATACGATTATTAAAAGTTCCAAGCTTTCGATTCATTTTCTAGCTGCTCTTAAAAATACAGACATACGAACATACAGGCTTCGCCTGGTTTGTTTGCTCTGTAAATTGAACTAAGCGTGTGTACTTTTTGAGGAAGTCTGAGTACCAATACTAAATTCTTTTTTCAACGTGTAATATAACGGTGGCAGAAGCAAATATATTTTGAACCCGAAAGGCTTTTTAGGAGCTATTGCACTGCGTACTGTGCAAACAAATAAGGAAAAAGAAAGAAAAAAGTTTAAGTGGCAGCAGTGTTCGCATTGTTGTGTTTCGGTTTGGGGATAAGACAGCCGGTGAAATGACTAGCATAGAGGCATTCCATCTTAGTCCTCAGGGTTGGCAATATAAATATAAGTCTAAGAGGCAAGAGAACCTTTTAATAACTTAAGTCTGACATACACATTTATTAAATCGCATATTCTCCACTCTCACACCTAATTGGTCGAGTGCTTCTCAAGCACGTCATTTAAGCTTAGAGCGTCATAAAATACTCTCAGTTATTACACGGTGCTTTTAATTTCACCTGTTAATTGGCTGGTGATCTCCGGGCGAGGTTCGTTATGTTTGATTTGTCAGCCACCGGTAGCGTCAGTCTTGCTTGATTGCTTCGAATGTAGTTAGGGCCACTGCTTCGGAACACGGAGCAAGCTGGAATCGAGCCGGTCAATTTCGGTCATTAGTCGAATTAAACTGAGACGTGTCTATTTGCATGGTATACTCGTAATTTAACTGTGTAATTATAGTTGGGATAAGATTATTAAGGTACATTAAAGTAAATATAACCCCAAGCAAAAGACGTGAATGCATCACCGAATCTAAGAGAGAGCAAATCTATATCTTCAAGCGCTTAGCTAATAGACCACAAACAAGTGAGGCATTGTGTCAAGTTTTTGACCCTAGCTTAGAAAAATGGTAAATCTAGAGCTACGTTTACGAGTATGACAAGTCTGTTTTATCCGTAAAACTAAACTTTTAAACTCGGATTTAAACATTAGCTAACATGATACGTTACAACCAACAAAATAATACAAATTCAAATCGCTTTGGAAGATTACATTTGCAATGAGTCTTAGAGCATTCCATAGCGCAGAATAAGATAATAATAGGATAATAGAAGTTGAATTCCTATTCTAAGTTTAAAGCTAAATAGAGAAACTCTGCAAAATTGAGTTTTTGCTCGAGCTCAAAGTATGAGTAAACGTCTGCATATTGTATTGCAAATCCAATCAGTGCTCAACAATTTATTTATTTTTTTAGTTTAAAAGTAGAATAAAACTGAGGACAGCTTTTGAGTAAACGAAAAATGATTGGTTACATTTAACACCGAAACATTGGCCTCCCATGTCGTGCACCGAAAATACAATTGTGAATGACAGTGTCTGCGGGTGAAGGGACCGCATTTAGCGGTTCACATCGGAACGAAACGAGAACGCTGCGTTTTTATAAAAATAACTAAATATCAAGAAATTAGGTACGATAAAAATTACATAGGTAATCTACAACCCTACAACATTATTTTAAAAGGCTACACAGCACTAACTACAATATAATCCAACGAAATCTTATTAATAAAATTCTGCAGTGTAAGAAATTTGATCATCCGTTAAAATCACACCCGTTAATATTAAGCTTGTCTGGTAACATGCATGATTAATTTTCTAATCCAGTTTTATATGCTCCAATCTTTTTAATCTAGAGCACGTTCCTATTCGAGAACTGGAAAGCTGCGATCGTGACATAGTTGGGCCCTGACAGCCCTTTTATCCATTGTCATAGCGTCATCGCAGCGCTCGTATTATATTTGGGTCTGTTGGCAGACGTCCTCGCCTATTTAACCAACTTCAATAAAGGAGGAGGTTCTTTGTTTGACTGTAATTAAGTAGTACCTACAGCAGCAACAGTCTTTGTGTACCTACGTCAGAAAAAATACTTTTATCGAGTGTAATAGAGAGCTAGAACAAAACAGATCTACACTTTTCTGAGACCCCAATAGATCTTTTTTGACCTGGTTTACAGGGGTGTTTCTCTCCTATACACGTTGACGTATACAAGCTAAAGTTGCCCCAGGCACTCGCAGATTAACTTAGGTAGGTACCGCATTGGCCGACTTGCTTCGCCGACATAACCTTTGGCCAAATTACAACGACTCGCATAAACTTGTCAATAATAGTCTGATAGGACCACTTAGAGCATTTACATCTGTCATCTATATTTACAAAATTACAATCTACAGTATTCCTAGATAAAATAACTTTTGCACTGTAATCTCGATTGTCCAGGTCTTCACGTGTAAAAGCCCCGTATCCCGGTCATCACTCACTCGGCTCAGCTGCGGCCAAAAATATTAATAACGGTGTTCTACCGATGCCTTCCGTTTGTCGTTCTGCGCGTCGTCTGATTACTCCGTATCATTAATTGATTCTGTGTATGAATAAAACCTCTCGAGTCCGTAATAGATTCGATCGAATCAATCCGATAGAATCGATCCGATAAATAGCTTGCTTCAATGAAATGCCTAATTTAATGATAAAACCAATTACAGTGACTCATGTCTTCATATCTTGGTTGAAAGTAGCGTCTAAAACTCGGAACTTTCAATTGTGTATTTGACCTTAACTTACAAGAGCTTGTGTAATTTCATAATTGCATGTAGAACGAGGTCTTTAAAAAACGTATTTTTAACTTATTCCCAATTCGGCATCGCAATAGCGTGTTTGGTTTAGGTCAGATTTCTCACGTAACTCTCTATCAAAGTAAATAACTTGAGGAGGAGGATTGCGGTCTTTAGGTTAAACCAACCCATCAAAGATTCACAACGAATTCGACACACACGCCACGTGCTAGTATAAAGCTGGGATCAGACGATTGCGAAGTGTTACTTTACGCGGCGCACGAACTCAACGCAAATCGTGTATACTGGCACTGCGAGCATTGCTTACGTTTTTTGTTCGCTCTAAAAACCGACAGTTGATGGATCAATGCTTTTATTCTAGGCGGTAAAAACCATATTGCTTTTGACATGTTATGGTATTGTTTTGAACTCGCCCGCCATTACTGTTATCTAAACAAGAGCTATCAAAACGTTGACGATACGATAACAGGTGAGTCGGTATGGGTTTTACTTTCTAAAATAGAGGCCCAGTGCGAGCCCCTGCCCGGACTAATATGTCATGCTCATAGTGCCGCCCACACACAATAGTACATTACTACAGATGCCGGGAAGTAGGTGGTTGCAGGCCGAGTTCATATAGACGGCCGAGCGAAGCGAGGTCGGATAGTTACGAGGCTGGCAAGCCCTTTTCACGGCGAGGTATGTATAGTGCTTTTCTCAAACATATGCAATGAAATAAAAAAAAAACATCACTCAAAAAACATTTGTTTAATAGGCATTAACGCGGATATTTTTGGTCCGAACCACACCAGATACAAAAAAAAAACGATTTTCAGCTATTCAGCCTGTTCATAAAACCAGCTGTCATGGCCATATTAAAATTTAAAAAAAATTACTTCCCGGCCTAGGCCTTCAATTTTGTATAAAATTCCTTTACAGTTCTCTCGAGTTGTTCCGTCGGGAACGTGGCACTTTGAAGCCTAAAATAACTAACATAACGCCGACATTACATAGCATGTTTGAGAAAAAATCGTTTTACATCTTTTCGGCTGAAGATTAAGCTTAAATAGTTATTTGTTATACAAGGGGGGAAAGTTGTATTTTACCTGCAAGTGTTTCAACACACGAGACGTAAAATAACTTTTCAACCGTGTATCAACACTTTTTATCTCACTACGGCGAAGAAAATAAGAAAAAGGGTTTGTATAAGCTCAATTCCGCATTTTGCACGGTTTCCCGTAATTCCACAGGTGTTAATACGTCTTCATCACTGGAATCACTCATTTTTAATAACAAAACAAACTAGAAAAACATGCGAATATTTAACGTTGACGGCTTATTCGATTAGTTTTGACTTAAGTTTTTTTTTTATATTTTGGATGCGTTTTGTTCGCACGTCGACTTACTTGGACTGTTAGAACATTTTATCCGTTTTTACAACAAGAATGAAGGTTAATGTTGAATGCTGATATTTATGAATTAAAATAAAGTTGTAAGACTTTATTTAGTGTATTTTACTCGATGGAATTCATTGTGATGTTAAAAATTCAGCACTTTTAACGTTTTACGTTTTGTTAGAAAATCGTTTTTCTCAATAGATATCAAACAAACAAAAAGGGCTTTCCGAGCTAGTGAGATGAAATAAATTAACATTGAATTTTAAAACAATTTGCTATTTCTATGTTTACCTATAACTGTAACTAAATTGTACCGTTCAGTGTTTTCTTTATACGGTGTTTGATGATATATGTATTGTATTGTATGTATTAAATGTCAGTTATGATTGACTCCTACATAGTTGCATAAGCTTATTAAATAGGTTAGGTTAGGTTAGGTTAGACTTTTGACCACAAAAAAATTATAAAATAATCCGGCGGGAAGTACCAGTTTGCGAAATGATATAGTTTGCCAAATGATGATTTGGTAAAACATTAGTGAACTTGTAAAACCACATATAATTATTGGCACAGATGTAACAATTTACGTACAATAATACAGCCTCTGATACTTTTGCTGTCTGCCACTTCTCCGCGAAGCTTGATTTTGCATACGGCTTGATTAATGGCTGCTGTGAGAGTAAAACGACGCGTAAACCGCCATACATCAAAACACAAAGTCGCATGTTTTAATAAAGCGTGATGGAGCGAAAACCGGGAGATGTTAAACTTTACGTATGAACACAGGAAGTATATGCGTCACCTAATTAATGATTAAATGTTTTATTTTGTATTATAAGATGGGAGTAGGGAGTACTTGTTTTTTTTTTCGAGGTATGGAAATAAAATCACAGCAATATGCTCGATATGCATTTATACATATCGCACTGCTAGATCAAGACAGTATCAACTCAAAATCATTGTCAGTTTTATTTCAAGCTCATAGACGTTGTATACCTAAAACCTTATTTTAAAATACAGTTGTATTTTGAGTTAAGTACTACAGTTTTGATCTGGCAGTGCAATATATTCAATTGAATTAAATAATAAGTACGATAACGATATAGTTAAAGCCAAAGAAGACCTCGCCCAAGTGGTTATGTTACTGTTAATATAGACGAAATTGTAATCGTTAAAAGACTCCAGAAAGCTTAGAGTACGCTCTAAGATGCCAGGGTAGTTTCTGCGGTGACGGACGGTATTCGGTGGCAGCTCCGGTTTAGTAAAGAGATCTTACGCATAATATGCGCGGCTTGCAAGGGTGCGCCCTAATTTGAAACTGAATATTTAGCTATATTTACCTACGACAAGGGTAAAATAGGGTTATATTTTGACAGGTAAGTTTATGTATGTGTTCTTCTTTTGAACTGCGAACGCGCTTAGAGTGGAGGCGGTGCGGTGCGCTCCAAATAAAAACGTCTCGCTACGCTTTTGAAACGCTCCGTGCGTTTGCGGCTTTATTCGGTCAGAAAGCGACGATATCGAAAACTGACACAGTTGCTTTAGCCCATTATTCTGGGGCCTTATTCTACTTTGTTTTTTATTTTATTGTAAATGTATTGTTTAGAACACGGCCCCCATTACTGTTATAAGAGCTATCAAATGGTTGACAATACGATAACATTATCTAAAGCAATATGGTTTTACCGAGTAAAATATAGCCCAAGAAAACATTTTCAAAAAGTAATGGCGATTTGAAAACGTGACTTATTATTGAAAGGTTCGTGTACTGTGCCCGGCGGTAAATATTGCACTTCGACCTTTGAAAAGAGAGAATCGGCTAATATCTGTTTCGTAGATCGTCATCTCTGTCGCACATTACTTTTATAACTTTAGCTAGTCGTGGTTCAGATGCGATAAAGTGTGGTGGCGTCCAGTCCAAAATATATATATGAATAGAGTTGTTCAAACCCCAAACTTTAAATCACTTCTAACTAGGTTAGGTTAGGTTAGAACTGTGACCACAATAATAGTAATGAAAGCCGTTAGAAATATTTGTTTTTTTTTTGCATTATGACTAATTACGAGTACATATATCGATGATTCGTATACAGATCTAAATTATGCAATTCGTGTTATGTAAAATGAAAATTAGACCATTTGTTTTTATGCTAAACATTACACACCCCTTAATTATTCACGATCCAGAATAGTACATATTGTAATGTTCACTTTTTTGTTTGGATTATGTTTTTTATTTTTTGGCTGATTCATAATCAAAAAGGGTCTGAATTCTAGATTATTTATTTTTGCCAAATTTAGGGTTAAGAAGGTTCCAGAGACTGTTGTCACTGGAATTTCAGGAAGAACTTTAAACAATATATTAAACGAAGTCAGTACTGAAACATATTCCAGTGCAATTTAGTTCAGCTCTCCGAAAAAAGGGAGACCAAAAAAAATTCGTTTAGATACAAAGTATTTTTATTATGTTCGAAGAATGGTAAATATTAAGTTTTTATTTTTTTATTAATATTATTATCTGTAATCAATATATTATTATAGTACAATTAAAAGTTAAAACTAAACTTATTTAAATTAAAATTAAACTAAGCTAGGTACTCAAATTAAAATTAAACTAAGCTACTCAAATATTAAAGATGTAAATAATAATCACCACTATTATTAAATTTATATATTTACATAAATGAATTTTTAATCTTCATAAAATGCAACACGCTCAAGCACTATAGGTAATCCGATTGCATCTTCCTGTTCGGTAATATCCTCCTCCGTCGCCATGACACCACGTGTCTGCGGTCACTTGTTGAGTTACGCAACGGCGCAGACAGTTTGATAACGGGGAAAAGCTATTTATAAAAGCTTTCTTACATAAGAGTAATAAAAAAGGAAGTCCAACGACTTTATGTTTTCCTTTAACCTTGAACCAAGGTACCGATAAGCGTCGAACTTTTTTCCGATATTGTTTTGATGTTTATAGATTCTAAAACACGGTACGGTGCTTTAAAATATATATTAGATGCGTCGTCACTTAACATCAGGTGAGACTGAGGTCAAACCGCAAACCCACTATGGATAAAAAAAATACTGTTACCAAAAATTATAGGAAGAGTTATGAAATTTATAAACTCAATATTGTTAGGAAAGAAACAATATTTTGCGTCGTATGCATGAGCGAGAACATTGAAGTTAATAGAATACTTTGGAAGGTTCGCTTATTATTTTGATTGAACCCATCCCATTCCACCCATACAAAGTTACTCACACATGTGAGCATCTGAACCTAC
This sequence comes from Acleris emargana, assembly GCA_927399475.2. Classification (NCBI taxonomy): domain Eukaryota; kingdom Metazoa; phylum Arthropoda; class Insecta; order Lepidoptera; family Tortricidae; genus Acleris; species Acleris emargana. The sequence continues at coordinate 16,551,801 of OV656837.1, forward strand.
AGGCGGTCTCCGGGTCGCTCCGCATTCGGATAAATTACGGTAGAATTATCCGCTCCGCAGAGCTCTACGGCGTAGCGAGGAAGCGCTCCTACGTAGCTTTGTAGCACTTCGTAGCGGAAGAGAATAACTACTAATTACTTTAACAATGCATTTATCTCTTAGCTTCTGCTCAGTAATTATTTAGCAACTGCTTGGCTAAGTTAGCGTTCCGCAGTATTTTGGCAAAAAAGGATTTGTTGTAGGGTGACATATTTTTTTTGAGAATATTATTTATGTAATTAAAAATCAAGACTCTTTTATTAAGAATTGTGATATGTGAATTAAGAGACAAGTGTGTATGAACTTTGAATTAAGTGAGTAGTGTTAATTACTAGTGCCTGTCCGTTCCAACGACACCCCACAATATGGGGTAGACGAGAAAAAAAATACATCCCCACGTTATTTTAAAATTAGCGCTTTCAAGCTTAATATTTCAAAAATGGATCCCTTAATCGAAAAAATTATTCCATATACCTACATACATACATTTATTTCTGGGTGTGTGTTCAGTACATACAGTGGGGTAGCCTTCCACTCACAAAACGAGCACATTTCCACCCGCTGCTGGATAATACATAAGAAGGTAAGTCACGTAATAAATTTCAGATACTGCGTCTGTCTAGATCAGTGTTTCTCGAACTTTTTTAGCGACGAAACTTTCAAACAAAAAACGCTTTGTACACATTATAATTGCAATAAAATATTATAATTCACAGAGGCCCAAAAAAGCAAAACATGGTATTATAGTAGGCAGTCCCTTAGAAAAAGAAATGCCTTCAAAAACAAAGTTTATTGTTTGCCGGAGCCTTTACAGAAGCCTTAAAAAGCCCCAGTGCTCCACGAAGCATTAAAGTATGCTTGCGAATAGGATCTAGACTATTTCATTAAAATTTAACTCGTTGTTCACGGCAGCCATCTGCGAGGGACAGCCGCTTGTTTATTAACACAGTTAGGAAGTGGGTCACCCTTCGACCCTATTTTGAAATATCACTCCGAACCCCAACAATATATTATCTATGAACGAAAATATTGCCTTACAAGATACGAAAGCAATGAAAGGATGTTTATGGCCAGAGATCGGATATTCTGGTGCTTATTAGCTTCAAACTTAGTTGTTAAATGAAAGAAGATTGACGAAAGAGATATACAGATCGAAACTGAGTTGGAGGAGCGGAAGGGGCCGCTCTAGGCGTACTTTTTCGAATCAAATCGGAGAAATACTGGAAAAGGGCCGAATAAGGGCCTTTTTTATTTACGTTATATCAGACTGTTTATTTTGCGGCGTTACGAGTATGCACTGCACAGCCATTGACCTCACGACAAATGCTCGGATTTTATTTCACCTAATATTTTGATGACTAAACAGGGCCTTTAGTATCAGCCAAGTATTTTATTGCATGCAATCCTAAACACAGCTATAATAAAATTTATCTACATATATGCATAGAGGGAAAACGTTTTTAGTAAGTTTTATATACTTAGTGAGTTTTTCCTCTACAAAGACCTTTATCTCTTCACCCACTCTATCGCCTATTTTATCGCCCAATTACTTTTCAATAAATTGCACGCTGTTCGAAATCGCTCAGCAGCATGCGATCTCCCAGCAAACTACGTGCGCAATCTGTTTTTGCTAACTTTACACATGCTCTATAACTCTACTAGAATCTCATAACAAAGAGGAAATAAAAGTGTATAGCTGGCAACCCCGGGGTAATAGCATTTAAAGATTCAGATTTTATTACTCAATGTAACACAGTATTAATTACATAGCATATCAAATGATATGCAGTTACATTGAGGTCGTCAGAAATAGAATTAAATAATAATAGTAAAAAGTCAACACAAATACAGAGTACATTAAAAAATTAAAGTCAATCTTGTCTATAATTCACGTTCCATGTACTCATTCACCGAATAGACTGGGTTATCCAACAAAAGATTGCTACCGGCGCCTAAACATTTCGTCAGATGGATCGCGTTTGAGCTCGGCGGGATGATGACCGGGTACCTGCAAGGTATCTTGCTTGTTTTTTTTTAATTCAATAACAGATTTAATAACAGTATGATGTAGATGCTATCGCACCTGCTTGTTTCCGTGCCCTCGTTTACTTACATAGACCTCTGATTAATTAATATAATTATAATATTATATCATAATAATATTTATGACTATTAAGTACTTACCTACTTACTTGAGAATGATTCCGAAGACTCTATGTTTTCTTTTTTTGCACGGATTATTAAGATTGTGCGGCTAGGGCGGCACATGACGGCAAATGAATAAAAAGGGGCTCCATTATTACTGGTCTGGGATTCATCTGAATAAGGAATAATACATTTTGGAGGAAAGTAAACTCGTATTTTTTATTTTGTACACGTAAAACCACAAAAATCATTTTTCTTGATTTTAATACTCAGTGGTATAAAATTCTAGATTTTGATAATTCGGTCTTATAGATTTTCGGATTTGCTAATATTCGGAAGTTTGTACAATTGTACATAGGTACTTAAGTATATTTTTTATCAAATTCTGATAGAATTATATAATTTCATTTTGTTAGGTACTAATGAATTAGTAATGGACAAGGCACCAATAATGGACACTTGATTCTTATTTTACGAAAAATAAGGGTTCTTCATTTGTTTTGCAACAATCAATTCAGGACCCTATGAAATTTGAATTAAGAGTGAATTTTTCATTACTGGTGCCTGTCAGCTAAAAGTGTCCGCCATTGGTGCCGTCCCCCTAGATACCTACTCACTTACCTAACAGTTGATGTCCCACGGCGGGAAAAAGCCTAATTTAGGCCTCTTTACAATTCCCTATCAAGTGACTTTAAATTTTAGTAATAAATTAAAGAATAGGTAAAAAAGCATACCTAATATTCTTTGCAATCATCGCCACTAGGGAATGCAAATAACCGGTTAAAACCGGTTTTAACCGGTTATTTTTATACAAAATCGGTAAATAACCGGTTAAATTGCGTTCCCTAATCGCCACTACAACGCGAGAACAAATCGTGAAATCAAGAAGTACCTCCCTAGCTCCCTACAAAAAAGTATCGGGAAAATCGTATGTTATCTTCGACGTAGAATTCAGTAGGTAATTGAGAAGTGCAAACCGCTTGTTATACCTATTGTCTAACTTAATAGATATTAAAAATAAGTTGTTACTTTGGATTTCCACTAACACACGCCAACCACAACGAAGATGAAGTCTATCCGTGACAACGGCCGGTGCCAATCGACCCAAACGTCGCAATAAAATTAAATTAAAAGGTAAATTTTGACTTTCTTCGTAAGTTTTCCCATGTTAAGACACGTTAAACTTTAAATACTCATAAGTAAAAAAACACGAAAGTTCAAATAGTTACATAATACGAGTGAAGTTTAGTGTCCATTACTGGTGCCTATCAGCTAAACTACATACTTCCGAATTTACAAATTATGGCTATTTTTAGCCAAGGTATTTTTCTTTGCCAGTAGGTATATTACAAAGTTTACGTTACTCCTTATCTTACCTAACAAAGAGAATATAAAAAAATATCTAGACCTATATAAATGGGGTTTTCTTATGCTGTAACTTTTTATTTCGTCAAGGTACCTAAGTATACATAATTACAGCACATTTTCCGATAGTAGATAGATTTTTTTCTCGCGTCTAGTCGTCGCGTCGTCTAGCGTCTAAGTAGCAAGTTTTATTTTAAGTTCAACTGTTAAAGAATTAAAATAATTTTTAAAAGAAAACTGTTAAATGTTTATTGTAAGTATAGCCTGACAAGTTCCTATTTAGCCCTGATGTAGTGTCGCTACAAACAGCTTACATATGGCAATTATACGTGTACGTCATGAATAGTCGGGACAGTGAGTATTGGCATCGTGCAAGAACGAGTGAGATATACAATTAAGTACTTGTAGATTGTGAAACTATGTTTTCATGTAATCGGAAGAGCATGTCTAGTTGATAATTAAATATGAATAATTACCTATCCGTCAAAATCCGATCCTAAATATTCGACATCCATATATTCATCAGATTCTGGCTCCGATGTATTTTCACTTTCGTCCGTTGAAGAGTCACTTTCAGGACCACCAACCTCGATTATAAATCTTTCGGTCTGTGATTCGATTATAGGAACTTTTGTCCTATATCCGTCTTCTATTTTTTTTACGTGTTCGCAGCATTTACTCCAATTTTCTATAGTCACTTCCTAAGTAATAACGAAGTGTAAAAGTAAGCTATATTTTTAACTGTTCAATAAAATTCATTGATAAATGTAAATACCTGAAAACTATCTTCAACGAGCTTTAGGAAGGCATCATTCGTGATGGAAACATTTTTAGTTGCCACTTTTGCTTTCATGATGCCCCAAATCATCTCGATGGGATTTAAATCACAGTGATAGGGCGGTCCGTAACCTTATCACCTTGTGACCATGATTTGAGAGAATCGTATCTATTTCGTATACTGGCTCGGGTTTATGACGTCTCAAAATTGTGACCAATTTATCTTTACATGCATTTTGGGGAAATGAGATGTTATTTAAACGCAGCCAATCAGCAATGACGTGTTTTCTATCGCCAGATGTTGGAGCTTTGTTAATTTGGAAAGAATGGTACCGGGCATTATCCATTATAACACACGGGGGTTCACTGAGATTGGGAATTAATCTCTGCAAAACCCATTTCTTAAAATTGTTCCTGTTCATGGAGTCATGATAATCGGCTTTCTTTTCCTTATCATTATATATTAGGAGTGCATTGGGAACAAATCCCGATGGTCCGCCGGCATGAACTATAATATATCGTTTGCCGGTTGAAACGGATTTCGACACACCGGGTTCATTTTCGCTTTGCCAGCATTTTGCGTGGTTAAGAGAAGTATGGATGTAAGTCTTATCTAAATAAACAAGAGGTATATTTTTGTCCCTTGCTTCTTTTATTTCGTCTAAATAACTTTCCCGCCAAACCACAATATCCGAACGCTCCTTCAATATGTACCGTTGGTTTCTGCACTTTTTGTATTTGAACCCCATACTATGCAATAGCAATCGCAAGTACTCCCTACTACCGGTAAAATCAATATCTTTTTTCAATTCGGTAAGCAGACTTTTGAGAGTTGGTACTTGCTTTCGCACAGCATAGAATTCATGAATTTAGTGCCTTATGGCACATTTGTCGAAGTCGTCTATTTGTATTCTTTTTTTTGGGTTGTTTTTTTTTTGGTACCGGTGGCAATGGCGGTAACGGCTCATTCTTTTTGTATATATTCTTAATTGTAGCACTACAGACGCCTTGAATGAGAAAAAAAATAAAATTTAATAATTAATATACATATTTAGTACCAAGCTAACCAATTCATGACAATCGCACTATGAATATCATACCCGTCATGTCAACAACTAATTTCAAAACATTGTTTATTGGAATGCTGCTAAATCCTTCGTCCTTTTTCTGCCGCAACCATTTGAATGTATTTATAATAATGTTTTTTGCATCGGGGTGAAATTTCTTGGGCATTTTGATTTTAAAATCGATTTGTTTACATTGGTGACATTCAATGACTTCCAACGTCCGTTGTCAAAAAAAAACGTTGCCATTTAAATAAATTTGTTCCACTGAAAATCCGCAACATGGCGAGGGCTAAAAAGGAACTTGTCAGGCTTTACCTACATAATACTTAGGTACTCCTTGTTGAACAATCTACTATTGTTATGATTTCGGACCATTTAAGCTTTGGGCTATTGTTTTTTTAAGTAAAAGTCGTTAAAGCATAGTTTTACTAATAAAATCTTGTTTTTTTTTTTAATTTGGCGCCTATTTTATCTAGAATCTATTTAATCAACGTTCGGTTGGATGTATGACTACAAATGTAGCAGATTTTTAGTTCAAGACCTGGCCACACTGAGCTGTCCATCCTGTCATTTACTAACTAACAGTAGGTAACTAGGCAGCAGCAAGTGGGTATCAACAATCAATAACAATAAGCTCTCGTTTTTACGAATACCGCTACTTTAGGTATAATATATAATGAATAATATTTACTAATTGTGACGTAATTGGAGCATCAATGCGTGCGGTATTATATATAATATACGTAATTGGTTAGTATAAGTCAGTAGACTAAAATGTCGGGAAAAGAGAAACGGGAACGTAAACCGAATTACACTCCCGAAGAAAAAACATATTTGACGGAACTTATAGCACAGTAAGTTTTTAATTACTTACCTATTTATTGTATTCCAAAATCCTACCCCATCCGTTCAACGAAGATTTGCATTTTTTTTTACTTAACTGTTATAGGTTTAAGGATATAGTTGATGACAAGAGAACCACAGGTATACTTATTAAGAGAAAAAACGAGGCATGGAAGGCTATAACATCAAAATTCAACAGCAGATGCACAACAGGCCCCAGAGAAATTGATAATTTAAAAATGTTGTATGACAACATGAAACAGAAAGCTCGCAAGAGTGTCGGAGAAAGCAATGTAATGTACCTATTTAAATACTATAATTAAAGTTAATCTTTAATTAGATTACCATATTGTGACAGGGTCCATATGCGGTGCATGAGAATCTAGCCTGTCTTCAGGCTAGGTAATGCAAATTGGTTTAAGAATATATTTTGGAAAGTCAATGTTTGTCCGGTAACCTTAAGGCTATCGATAAAGATGTGTTTTAATGTTGACATTTATTTGCCATTATTGTTATCTTAACTAACTAACTTATTTTTAGGACCAGATGAACAAAACCGGTGGTTGTATTTATATGCTAAAACCAAGTGACACTGATATGAAAATATGTTCAATTGTTAAAGTCGAAAATGAAGAAGAGGAACCATTGAGCAACCCATATGATAGTGCAGCAAATTATTTTAAGGGTATTGATTGTTGTATTTATATATATCTCTAATATGGGCCTAATCACATATATCTTACCATCAATCAATGTTTGGTTTCCCAGGTGACATGGATAAACAAACAAGTTCATCTTCTATTAAACTGGAAAAAGATTATACGAAGGATGTGGAGTCAAGTAGGTTCTCTTTTTCATAGGTATACGTAAATACATACATACTTTGTTAAAATGAAAAAATAAACAAGTAAATACCTGTGTATAATTTTTCTTTTCAGTAAATGACATGTACAAAGATAAATCTTGGGATCTCCACCAACAGTCCAGCTCCTTTAGCTCACCGCCAGTAACCAAAGTTATCAAAACTGGTAGGTACTGGGTATCTTAATTACAATAATTACATATAGGTTATGGAGGGCTATTTTCGCAACTCAACAACTCAATGTATGCGCCTTTTTTATCTTCATTATATTACACATATCGATTGTATGTTCACTTTGAATACAGTTGAGGTCTCTGGAGTATGTGTAGTCATAGTATAAGAAGTTTTGTTACTTTTGGACCTTAACGTCTCTGAAATAGAGTTGAAAAGTGACAAACCTTTGCATTCCGCAACTGACATTGACAAGTTAGTCAACATTATGTGAACATAGGTTATTGTGTTGTGTTGTGGTGTTTATGATCTCAACTTTAATTAAACCTATACAATGTATGGCCCCTCATGGCACAATAGTTTGTTAGTGATGAGGGATTTTAATACAAAAATGTATGCTTATTTTGTTTCAGTTGAATACCAACATTGTCTTCCAAATAAAAAAACTAGAAAAAAAAAGAGTAAGTAATGAAAATTTGAGAGTAAAGCTTGCACAAACGAAGGCCTTATGTAGAAAAAAGATTTTTTTTAAATCAATTGAGAAGTTGGTGAATAAGTATTCATTTAAAACAGCCAATCTGAGAACCTCCTCCTTTTTTATGTTGGTTAGTAAAACACTTGTTTTGTTTCAGCTCCTCCCAACAAATTAACAACGCATACTTCAGCTGAAACCTTAAAACGACTTTATTTTAGGAAAAAATGCCAAAATGCATATTTAGAAGGAAAAAAATTAATGCAAGAAATTTTACAAAGCAAACAGAAACACAATTTAGAGATGACAATTTTAAGAAAAACTCTTCATAACCAGTGATTTAATTACACAACATAAAAGGCAATAATTATTTTTAGTTAGACAGATTGATTTTTTTTTTAAGCTACATGTGAAAGTAATTAGTATTTAATAGATATTGGTGGTGGGTCGGTACATATCAAGGAAGAGTGATAGCAGTTGTCTTTTAATTTGTTAATTATAACTGGTGCTTTTTATATGATATTGACAGGCTAATTATTACTATTGAATAGCTTATACTTTATTGCCATTACTTTGGCCGTTGACCTCTGTTCTCTTGTATTAATGACATGCTAGTGTTTGTTTACTTATTATAAATGTATAAATGAAGATGAGTGAATTAGTTTATTGTCACCTACTTTGTTTTAAAAAATTATGACCAGTGCTTAGTAAACTGAGCATAATTTTGTATAATGACAGGGTTCCTTCATCCACACAAGCCTTGAAATTATTGATTGTCATTAATATTAGTTTGTATGTTAGTTTGTTTATATGAAATATTCCAAGTTGAATTGGAACCACTTTATGTTATCATAATGGCGTGAAATTTAGATTACATAATATGTAAACCTGATGAAAATGCAATATTATGTGCCTAAAGCCGACCTGATGATGATCAAAAAGATCTCTGCTATACTTAAGGTAGACAATCCGTGTTGGGACTGATTAATTTAGTCTTGATAAGCAGATAATTACTTTGCAAAAAAAGTAGGTGGTACCTAAACCTTGTTCCAAAACATTAATTTTTTGACAGAAACTTATGGATAAGTAACAAAAAAAGATCTTGTGATTTAAAATAAATAGCAAACAAATTTCAAAGTTGTTTTATTTAATAAAGTAATAGTGGCTAATAGTAGAAAGGGCTCAATCAGCAAATTTCAAAATATTTTTTTATTATTTTTCTCGATATATTTTTTGATTTGTAGCCAAAAATGTTAATAAAAATTACCTTCCCCACTATCTCCAAAGTTTATGGACAGAAAAACATAAAAAAAACCTTGATTTAAAGTAGTGATGCAACGAATACGAATACGAATATTCGTATTCGCCGAATAGAAGACATTTACCGAATATTCGTATTCGGCGAATACTAATACGAATATTTTTGGCCTTTTGGCGAGAAGATGTCCATTTTCCAAGTCTGAAAAAGCTCGCCCAAAAATATTTTTCACTGAAGCCATGTACAGTCGCCTCGGAAAGACTTTTTTCAACGGCTGGGAACATCCAGACTGAAAAAAAAAATCGCCTAAAACCAGAAAATCTACAAATTTTATGTTTTTTAAATAAAAATTTGCCTGTTGTAAATTTTAATTATTAGAAGAGTAAACATTATTCAAATAAATAAGTCTTTGATTACCATGGCGAGATATTCGTATTCGTATTCGTATTCGCCGAATAGTAGGTTTGATATTCGTATTCGTATTCGTATTCGTAAAAGTAGTATTCGTTGCATCACTAATTTAAAGGCAATTTAAATTTTGGAAAAAATATCAAAGAACTAGAAATCTGTATTAAAATATAGGCTTGTCAAAATTGACCTTATTGCATAGAAACAAGATTCAAAACTAAATACGTATTTTCTTTTGCATTTTCTGACCATATTATCTTAAATACGGAACCCTCGGTGCGCGAGTCCAACTCCAACTAGAACGGGTTTTTTTAATGTGGTATATTTAATGCCAATAATTGAGCGTTTTGCCTTATCAATTCCTAGACTAGAATTACTCATACTTATGGGAACCCGTGCTAGTTGCATTTTATCATAACAAACAAAAATAAGTTAAACATTTTATTAAATAAAAAACTATGTAAACACAGTAGTAACAAGAGCAGTTCGTACAGTTGTTTGCTCAGGTAATCCAGAGTCATATGTCCCAAGTATATCCTGGGGCTCTCCAATTAATAAGTCATTTGGTGGTTCCTCCTCACCCAATTCTAAACACATATTGTGCAGGACTGCGCTTGCCACAATCACCTGCAAAACAGTTGAGGTTTTATTCAAGGTGATTCCCTTGTGGATGCATGGGCTCCTCCGTTTCCATAACCTAAGGCACCTTTTGACAGTGTTATGTGTTTTAACATGACTTTTGTTATAAGCCTCCTCTGCATGGGTTTGCGGTTGTAAAATGGGAGTAAGCAAATAATTTTTATTATTATAATCACTATCTCCAAGTAGATAGTTATTGGTATATCGCCCAACTTCAAAGTATTCACCCAGCTGGGAGTTATTAAATATTATGCAGTCCTGTACAGACCCAGGCTGAATAATGAGGTCTCTTATTCTTAGGGATGCGTCACATACTAGCTGAATATTATTGGAAAAATAACCTTCGGTGTTTCGGTAAATTTCCGAAAGTGCGCCAGGTCTGCTAATAATTTTTACGTGTGTGCAATCCAATGTTCCTGCTACATGTGGAAAGCCACCAATAGCAAAGAACTCCTCCGCTACCACACAAAGTTCTTCCTCTTCAGGCATTTTGATATAAACAGTGGCCAGACTGGCCAGTTCCCTCGTAACTCTCTGTACAATGCGACAAACCGTGGATTTGTGTATATTTGTGAGGTCCTCTAGCACCTGCGGGAACGACCCAGTGGCAAGGAATCTTAAGCAAATAAGCAACTGCGTCAACCCACTTATAGCCTTGTTTCTTTGCGTATAAGGTTCCAAATCTAGACGTCGTAGGATTTGAAGCACCGCGCTCTTCGAAATTCTATATCTGGCTCGGAATTCCTCTCCATCGTGTTGTGAAAATATATCCACACGCTCAGGGATATGGCGGCGGGGTGCAAGATCTTCAGCGTCAGACAATGATGATAAGCTTGATAGCGACATACTTAAGCGATCACGAACTACTAGACATACTTAAAAAACCGACTAACTGGACAAAAATCACTGAAGTAAAAATTCGTACTTGCACATAGAATAACATTCTACTTAGGTACTCATCAGGCGGCATTAGGCCCCGTTTGCACAAACGTTCATCAAGAGTAATGACCCATTAGAATACACTTGTCCTTTTTAATTTTAAATGTCTAATTCGCCAAAGCTATTTAGTTAGTATACAAATTATTTACCAACAAACTTTACGAAGTGAAGTGAAGTGAATGTCAAAGTCAAATGTGACAGTGACAGCCCGCGATTCAAGTCAGGCGATAAACAATTTAACGATTTAAAAAAATTGATTATCTCGCCTCTGAGAGAAAAGGACGATTTACCGTGTAATTTAGCATAAGCCAATAGATGGCGCGGATGCACAAAACAGTAGTGTATTTTAGGGTTCCGTTTGTACCCAAAAGATGCCAAACGAACTCCTATTACTAAGCCATTAAATGTCTCCATTTGTCCTAATTAAATAATAGCTGTATCTTTTGAACCGTTTTGAACCTTAAAAATTTGCAGTTGTTTTTATTTGAACAGAATAGGTATGATGTATATAAGTGTGTAGGCAAATGACCTGCATTGACGAGTTGACGACAAAAATGGCGGCAAAGGAAATCTGTCCGTCATGAATATGAATTGGTTTTTTTTAAACCATAGTCAGACTAATTAAAGTCCTAGCGTTTTTCACGTGTCCGACAACTTCATTCAATCTTTTTTACATGATTATGTTAAAAACTGACTTGTAGCTAAATTACCAGATAAACAATACTCTTACGTTTAAAATAATGCTACTAGAAGTATTCAATAACGTTAAATTTACAGTTTTTTTGTTATTTTTGTTCCCCAAGACCCCCAATTTTTTCCGCGTCCAGGCCTGGTGTTACATATTCGAACTTCAAATAAACAAGTTTGGAAACTTTTGTCGTACTGAGAACACTTGTTTTTGGGAGTCTAATATGTGAATTTACTAAAAACGCCCTTAATTTGTCTCCTTTAGAGTTAATATTTAACAAAAAACTAGTTTAAATCGTGTCCACCACATTCGACATAAGGGGAATTCCCCCTTTCCGTTACCGTATATTAGGCTTAAGGTATCATTTTTATTACCAAAATATATCTTTATTTTCATCTAGAAACTTTTGTTTTCACGTAGCAGCACAATATTTGTCTTCAAACGGTCAGTAAACGAAAAAATTGTGTGTTGAAGTGTCGTGCTTTACGTGGTTCAAAATGGGTTCCACCACTCCGTTACCAAGATTTGAAGGTAAAATCTTTATCTTTATGTTGTTGTGATACATTTACCTAAATAATTGTTTATATCTAAACTCAATTTCACTAAAATATCTTTACAATCAAGATCGAATGCATATTTAATTTGTATTTCAAAGTGCAAAACATTACTCCCGTTACTTCCCCTTTCGTTGCCATGTCGGCAGTCATGTATAAGGGGAATCTAAAAAGTAACGGAATGGAAACATAAAGTTATGATTACACTGAGATCACATTTGAATAAATTATAGTATTTACATAGGTAAATTTATTTGTACTTACCACAAAAGTAAATCATCTTATACGGTTTGCAAAATTATCTTTAGAATAATGCAACGTGTTATTTTTAATCTGCTGCGTAGTTGCAATAACATTAACCGCAGATATCTCAATTAAATTTAAATAATACGACTAAACTACCTACATTTGTTATAGAAATGGCTCCTCTCACAGCTGCCGAAAAACAAAAACGGTATCGGGAAAGGATTAAAAATGACCCTATTAAATATGAAATCCAAAGAAAAAGGACGTGGCGAGAATAAAAAAAAAATTAAAGGCAAGAAAAATTGCAACTACCAAACTATCCCGAAAAATTAAGTACCTATCCACCAAAGAATAGGTAAGCACCTACCTAATACCATTGCAGTTGCTCATAATTTGTCTCTCAATAATCAGTATTGGTCAGGAAAGTCTAAAACTTATTTATTTATTTATTTATTTATAAGTATATTTACATGGTATTACAGTTGGTAGACTAATGCACCATGAAACCAAATTAACAAAATTAACCTATATAAGTAAAAATTAAAGACTATATTGGGACACTCGATTGCCTAGCATCCTTCACCTCACAAAATCTCATGCATTCGTAACACACAGCCGACCATCGGCCTGCAAGCAGGTCGCACTCCGGCGCAGATGCTAACAGCTCATTGAGCAGCGCAAGCGCGCGGGGGAGCGGCGATGTCCTGCGCGACACGGTGCGTGCCGGCGGCACCGCAAACAGCTCTCGGTGACGTGCCCTAAGGACTATCCTGGGCACATCTGGAACACGCAGCCTCATGAGTTGGGTCACCATCCCAGGGCAATCCGATTCACCGCGTAAAACGCGGCAAGCCGAAACCAACAAGCTGTAATTGCGTCTCACCTCGAGAGAATTAAATCCAAGAGTCCCAAGGAGATATTTAGTGGGATATAAAAACGGATAGTGCCCATACTTTTTTTATATAAAAACCTTAGAAAGGCTTTTTGCACCTTCTCTAAAAGTAAGGAGTAGGTTATTTCGTGCGGATGCCATACAAGTGAAGATGCTTCCAACTTGCTTCTCACTAAAGCGTTATAAACCAATTGTATGGCGCTAGAATCGTAGAAGTCTCTAACGTTACGTATTACAAAGCCTAATCTCCGAAAGCAGTCGACAGCAAGTTTTGAGATATGCTCATGGAAAGTAAAGCGCGCATCGAACACCACACCGAGGTCTCTAATAGAAAAGACACGGTTAATCGACTCTGACCCGAGCATATACTGAGCATGTAGAGGAGAACATGATCGACTGAACGTACAGACATAACACTTGGCTGGATTGAAGAGGAGTTTGTTATCCATACTCCACCGGACAACCGAGTTGACGTCCTCTTGTAATGACTCGCAATCCGCTCTTTGCTCGACACCGTAAATCAATTTTAAGTCGTCAGCATAGAGAAGACATTGGGCAGACTTAAGAACCGATTTAAGGTAATTTATCATTATGCCGAATAAGAAGGGTCCCAGTATAGAGCCCTGACTGACGCCGGATCGAGTTAGATACGGGGCCGAGACGAAGCATCCATGCCGAACATACTGCTGCCGATCCCGTAGATAACTAGCAAACAATTTAAGCATCATGGGAAATGTAACCACTATAAATATGCGATAACCATAACCCTCATTTTGCTTTGGTCAGTCGGGTTAATAAAGCTTTTGTGGATTTGTGATCTTGGTATAACTGCAGCCTTATGATTTCGTTACCATTATTTTCGTTACCGTCCTTTGAAAATAATTAACATTTTATTTTATTATTAAATCCCCAATTGATAAACATTGCAATTTGTGTATTATATGGATAAACTTTTTACTAAAGTATCCACGTATAAATAAATTTGTCGGGTAAACCTCATAACGTCCAACTGGTAAAGAAAATTGTAAGTAGTTTTGGTCGTCTGGTAACGAAATAGTTACAATAATCGTAATTTCTTTCAAATTAGTTCATAATGTTTTAAAAATAAAACTTATTTTCATAACTTACTATATTTTCAAGTAAGTAAAGCATTTGTTTATCCCCATTTTACTTTCTTTCAATTTATATCAATAAATGTATATGGTAACGGAAGGGAAACAAATATGAGCCCGAGCCACTTTGAAATCGCTGTATAAATTTAATTTCCGTATGTTTTACAAAACCATTGCTAAATTAAGATACCTAAGACTACTAAAAATGCTTCAACACCCTTAAAGTTCAACAATTAATAAGTTCGAAAAAAAATCATCACAAATCTGTTGGTACAACTTTGAAAAAAAATGCCCCATAGTGAGATTGCAGTCTTGAGATTGTCATCGTAATATTGCAGTCTTGAGATTGCCATCGTAAGATTGCAGTCTTGAGTTTGCTATCGTAAGATTGCACAGTCTAGAGATTCCTATCGTAAGATTGCAGTCTTGAGATTGCCACCGTAAGGTTGCAGTCTTGAGATTGTCATCATAAGATTGCAGTCTTGAGTTCGTTTTAATCCCTAGGTATTAAATACGGTTTACCCTTGTTTCGCCGAAAATTTTATTATTTAGCAAATTATTAACTCCCCAAACTACGTATCCCATATTTTCATTTGGTCGAATTTTCATTTCCCAATTCAACGTTTCGCACTGATATCATTTCCCAACGAATGATTTGATAAATTATTGTTAGACAAATTATTACCTGGGATTCTTTTAAGATGTCAATTATGTTTTCGTCAAATGTATTGATTGGCATAAAAATTAACCATAACCTATCTATATCTGAGAGCA
Organism: Acleris emargana; assembly: GCA_927399475.2. Classification (NCBI taxonomy): domain Eukaryota; kingdom Metazoa; phylum Arthropoda; class Insecta; order Lepidoptera; family Tortricidae; genus Acleris; species Acleris emargana. The sequence goes on from OV656837.1 coordinate 16,567,052, forward strand.
GTTTCGTTCTTGGGTTCATAAAAAAAAATAACCCTAACCTACCTATCTCTGGGAGTAGTTTCATTTTTAGGGTCATAAAAAAAATACCCTAACCTACCTATCTCTGGGAGCAGTTTCGTTTTTAATCCAATTTATATTTGTTTCAGACAACACAATTATTTACCACATAATACAATAATTATGACAATATGTTATTTGCCTTAGCAAATCATTTGCTACACAATTATTTACCACATAAAATTTGACGTAATAAAATATTGCAATATAAAAATGTAGCGAAATAAAAAAATTACGATGTAAAATTATGCCAAGGATTGATTTGCCAAATAAAACTTCGGCGCAAAGTTGATTGCTAAATCAAAGGCCGTGCCAGGATAAGCTAAGAGATTTTGCCCCCCTTGAGTTTGAGCTTGTAATTTTTATAGATTGTGTGGCTCTGCATTAGTAATTGTTTTGCCAAATTTGAGCACCCTAAATATCATAGTTTTCGTTTAAAAAAAAAAACTGTATTTAATTTTTCTTTGATATTTTTTTTTCCTGTTAACCAATTTTAATGAGCTTGGCATATAATGTACATTTAACCAAGATGATCAAATGGCCATAATTATATTTTCATTATGCCGTAGATTTTTAAAAAAAAAAACCCATTCAAACTTTTCAGATATTTTTTTTTATCACTTCCATGTTAGAGACCGCTCTAATTTTTTCACTGGTTAAACTCCCACTAACGTCCTATAATATGTATTTTTTTCAAAATTTTTGCTAAGGGAGAACATGGAGTTATCTTGACATGAAATTCTTTACATACATTTCCTAGAACCGCTATAATTTAAATCGGAATGATTGCAACCTCTTTAGAGGAACGTACATGTTGCATATGAAATACTTACTGGCCACTTACATTTCAACTTTTTTTTAAAGTAAAAAAAAAGACAACAAAAATAACTCCTTTCAATTGTCGTGCGTTGGTAACATAATATAAACCATTCCAATATGAATTCATTATCAAAAACAACTGCAATACAACGCGTTTTCCGTAAAAAAGTTAAAACGCTGTATTGTCTCGCAATGAAAACAATTCTGCAAAGTATAAACGAACAATACGATTTCTTTAATAATACACTTCCAATTTTTGATCAGGTAAATGTCACAAAGGCATATTGTGCATTTGTATAGTAATTAATAGGTCCTACTTAATTTTAAATAGGTAGTTTAAATAATTAGTAGTAGAAGTAGTAGTAGTAGTAAACTCTTTATTGTACGTACAAACAAATAATTACCTATGTTTTTTTGATCATTTAGATTGAAGACATGCGTGTTAAGTTATACTACCTGAGACTCCCAAATTACATATCCGTGGATAAACATAGGTAATTATTTGTTTGTACGTACAATAAAGAGTTTACTACTACTACTACTTCTACTACTAATTATTTAAACTACCTATTTAAAATTAAGTAGGACCTATTAATTACTATACAAATGCACAATATGCCTTTGTGACATTTACCTGATCAAAAATTGGAAGTGTATTATTAAAGAAATCGTATTGTTCGTTTATACTTTGCAGAATGGTTTTCATTGCGAGACAAAACAGCGTTTTAACTTTTTTACGGAAAACGCGTTGTATTGCAGTTGTTTTTGATAATGAATTCATATTGGAATGGTTTATATTATGTTACCAACGCACGATAATTGAAAGGAGTTCTTTTTGTTGTCTTTTTTTTACTTGAAAAAAAAGTTGAAATGTAAGTGGCCAGTAAGTATTTCATATGTAACATGTACGTTCCTCTAAAGAGGTTGCAATCATTCCGATTTAAATTATAGCGGTTCTAGGAAATGTATGTAAAGAATTTCATGTCAAGATAACTCCATGTTCTCCCTTAGCAAAAATTTGAAAAAAATACATATTATAGGACGTTAGTGGGAGTTTTACCAGTGAAAAAATTAGAGCGGTCTCTAACATGGAAGTGATAAAAAAAAATATCTGAAAAGTTTGAATGGGTTTTTTAAAAAAAAATCTATGGCATAATGAAAATATAATTATGGCCGTTTGATCATCTTGGTTAAATGTACATTATATGCCAAGCTCATTAAAATTGGTTAACAGGAAAAAAAAAAATCAAAGAAAAATTAAATATAGTTTTTTTTTTTTAAACGAAAACTATGATATTTAGGGTGCTCAAATTTGGCAAAACAATTACTAATGCAGAGCCACACCATCTATAAAAATTACAAGTCCAAACTCAAGGGGGGCAAAATCTCTTAGCTTATCCTGGCACGGCCTTTGACGAAACATAATTCGGCAAAAAGGCAGTACACCATTAAATACATCATTTGAGTCCGCCTATACAAGGCAATGAGTCATTTTAGAGCCTGGGAAATTAAAAATAATAAATTATCTACGAGTTACTCGCATAAAATAAAGGCGAAAATGAAAGGCCCGTCTCGAAAACTTCTCGTAAAGACATTGGCCACATTCATCATTCGGAACATGAAACATCCCTTATTGCTGCGTAATTGAATAAGAATACTTAGAAAATACATGGAGAAAACTAACGAGGATAAATATTTTGCGAAAGTGTTCTCATTAGTGGCGAAAGTAGGATTATAGCAGTAACTCGACATCTGCACGAGCCGTACGCTTACGAGGGGCGGCTGATAAGTAATCTCGTTGGTCAGAAATATATCCAAAAATAATGCTGGCTGGTATGGATTTATATTCGTTAGTTATTCTATTTTCAAAATGTAATACATTTATTTGTTTATTGCATCACGTTTATTTGTCCCCTACAATTGTTTCGAACATGTCGGTAGAAAAAGTGAGAAAGGATAAAATCGAGCAGCGTGCGGTGATCAGACAGCGTATGTTACCGTAGGTTGGTACTTCGTGCTCATCTCCCCAGTATGTTGACATGGAGAGGCGTGTCAAATGTTGCGTAGAGTTTTTGGACGTGAGTCCGTGAGGGAAAGAGGAACAAATAATTTCTAGAATTGTAACATGTGATGATGAGACTTGGATTCGACAATGGGACCCGGAAAGTAAGCAAGAGTCATTACAGTGGAAATTTAAGGATCAAGATCTGTCCATCGGCAGGTATACTTATGGCTACAATATTGTAAATCATTCATCATCATCATCATTTTTTTTCATTTCTCATAGATTATTTACTGAAGAAAACTACAAAGAAAGCTCATATTACTCAAATTTACTATATTATCAACTAAGAGATACAATAAAAGTAAAACGGCGAGATAATCTAAGCAAAGGAATTCTGATTTTGCAAGATAACGCACCAGGGCATACCTACCGCCAGCACAACGAAGCTAGCAATTAAAGACAATGGCTTCGATTCGGATTTCGGTGATTATTTTCTGTTTAGACTGCTCAAGAAAGACCCCAGGGGACGGAGGTTTATGACTGATGACGAAATGAAGCCATTTTTAAGAGACTAAACACCCCAGTGCGTTTACGGCTTTAGGATAAAAATCCCGTCGTCAAACCGCTTGAGCGTCATTTCCGCGCGTAATCAAACAGATTACGGCGTTCCTCGCAGTCCCCATAAATTAACTTCTGCGACGAAATAGCCCCCGAATATGCCTTTAATACCACAGAGATATTTTTATGACACACTTTATCACTGGCTTTGTTTGTCTTAAGTTTAACAAAGGCATTGATTCCACACACCCATTATCAATACAAGCTTAATTGAACTTTAATGCTTGACCTAGTTGTTCAGATTAAACTTTTCCTTCAGGAAGGGGAGTGGGGCGATCTTAATGAACATGTCAATCGGGGAAGTGTGTCCTTTGTGCGCTGCAGGCCTGCATTGTGTCCCATTAGGTCGGCCGACGCAGCGGTGACACGTCACTAAGCTTCATTGTGTATGCATTAATATCTTCATTGTGTCACGGCCGCGTATTACATGTTAACTAACATAATTAGAAACAAAATAATTTCACTTCGCATGCTCTTAAAATGTTACTTTAGTCTCTGTGCATCGCGACTAAAGCTCCTTATTGACCTCTAGGGATTAAAGTATTTTTTTTAAACTACTTTGGAAACGCCTAAATATTTAATCACGGTATTTGTGAATGGAGGATTATCGCCATTTTCAGTGATTTTGCATAGACAATTTTTAGGGCGTGGAAATAACCTCAAAATGAAAACTGTGCAAAAATATAATTTAAAATGATTGAATTACGTGAAACACGATTAATGATTACGAATATTAATCTATTTAATTATATTAACGATGAATTCATTTTATAATGCATGGTCCAATTAGTTTTGAAATAGTTTACAAGTTTGAACCTGTTGGCCAAATGTGCAAGCATTTGAAGAAGCACTTCGCTCAAAAAAAAAACGCGGTACAAATTTGTAAGAAATTTTCTTATAATCAATATACGGCAGCTTAACTATGACGGAGCGGGGCCTCGAAGAGCTGCGATTATTTTTGGCCACTCGAGAACAAGATTAAATGTCCTGTTCCTCGATCGGTCAAGACACTATGTTATCAAGTTGAATAACTGCAGAAACCAAGTTCTCATTTCCATGCTCAGGCAAAAAATTTCGTTAGGGTGTTACAATTTTCTTAGTTTGCAACTAATAATTTTTAGCACGCTTAATTTTAACATTTGAAATTTTACTGGGTTTTTACAGCGAATATCTACATAGGAAATTTATTAGCGTACGCGGACTGCCCGCCTTTTAAGGATTTGTTTTTAACTATAGGTATCATATTTTTTCTACTACTAGAGGATGCCCTAAGCTATTTCTTCCCGTTGGGGGTCGATTTCCGGAAAATCCCATATAATTGCACATTATGGTAGCCAAGGAATAATCCATCTTAATTTCAAGTCATTCAGCGTTTTAGGCTGTGCGTTGTCAAACGTTCAAATTACCACTAAAACGACGAAACGAGAAAGAGGCAGAGGTGACGTTATTGGTAAATCACATAAGGGATGCATCCTTTGGGTGATTCGTGTAGCCAATACAAAAATGATTTCGAAAAGAAATGGCGCAATCACGTCTTGGTGCTTGTGTGGGATCACTTGTCAGTTCCGATTGTCATTTGTTTTAACATGAGGCCCTACTTTGAAAAACGAACTAACGTAACTTCGAATTTCGATTTTCAAAGTAAATTTCAAATGCATGCATTCATGCGAGGATTCAGCAAATTAGTAGTAAGTACAGTCAAGGGCATAATTATACAGGGTGTCTGGAAAACCTTCGGAGAAATTTGGGGGGGTAATAGTTGGCACGATTCTGATCACGGGGGTATGGTTCATTTTTGTTTCTGTTAATGTAAAAAAAAAAGAAGGATTAATTATATTCATTTTGTTACTTGATGTATCGCAGCCGATATCTCGACCTTGACATTTTGACGTTGATAGTATACTACTCCAACAGTTCGTAGTATCTTACGTCAAAATTCAATGTCCGAGGTCAATGACCTGAGACCATACGTTGTCACATGGTATGTAAACAAACAGTTCGCTCCATGTAAACAAACAGTTCGCTCCATGTAAACAAAAATCAAGGTAGCATTATAATAAAAATAAATGAGTAATTTTAGTGCAACTTACTGTATTTTCGTTTTTGCAATTTGAACACTAATTGGTTTTAAATGTGAAATCACTAGGTCTCTTGTTCATGTTTTGCCGAGACTGATCATATCGTCCGTCTTTTACTGTCGAGATCTAACCATTTACCATTGTTTTCTGCTCTAAAGTAGCCCATATAACTGATTTACAGCAAAAATATTGAAGACGTGAATATTGAAAATAACATAATTTAACACTGACATCTAATGACAGCCATAAATTCATAGACTTCTCAAAGTTCAAATAGACGGATTGAACGATCCGATTATTGCTCTCCGTATTGAAGAAAAAAAAGGAGAAAAAGAAAATCGTTTATTGGTGCAAGCCACAGAAAAATAATAATCAAATTAAATACAGTGAGAAAATAATTTAAAACAAAACCTTAAAACTATTTTATAAAATAATAATGCACCAAATTGGGTGCTACTCAGCATCATAGTGTCAGACATGTCGTGACGCTGCACGCGCTGATTTTCAGGGCAACCAGACGGGGAGAAAGCGCTGCTGGCTGCTGGTTCTTTCCTTTTGATCCGCATGGTATTTGTGGCAGTAGCCAAAAGTCCAAGTGCAAAACATTTTGTCGATGGATATAAAGGTCGTCGCATAATTGATTATAATAGGCTATTTGACAACATTGAAAATATACTACAAATTGTGGTCATCCTATCTGATACTAGCGTAAAATAACGTATTTCACTTTATTTCACATTAAATTATGTCTATTTTTTTGGAAATTACACGAAATAATAAGGATTTTTTTTGAAATTTAATCTGTGGCAAAAACGCTATGTGATGTTAGAAATACTTTATAACCTATGAGTGTGATGTGAAGTCACATCACATGCAAGTAAACAAAACAAACCCCAAACCAAACATCGCTTCGCTTGTGACATCGCTTCCTTGACTGATTGTGATTGTAGTCCACGTTTTATATTTTCTGGGTGTTCCTTAAGCCGGCTACTCACACACCTGCTGCAGGGGCAATACCGGTCGCACGGCGGTTGGACCAATTTTAGGCTGTTCTCTACACACTAGCCTGCCGTTCAGTGTGTAACTGATAGTCCCGCTGAACGCACGTCCACGAGAAAGCCTCCTGTATTGTCGAAACACCAGAGGATTGGTATCGCCTTGGCACTTTCTGTGGTGCTACCAAAAAAAAAAGGAAGAGAAGATATTGGGTGAAGAATTGGTTGCAGAAACGAAGCAAATTGTGCCACATGAATATTATGAAAGAATTGGAAGTAGATGATCTTAGAAAATTTTTGCGAATGGATATTGATTCTTTTGAAGATCTCCTGGCTATGGTAACACCATTTTTTCCATTTTTGTCCACTCCGCTCGGTTGTCACCAATGAACTGACTGGAATTGCCCCAATCCTACTACACACGCAGCAACCTTGCAGGGCGGTAGACACAATCTAGGGAGCTAGGAAGGTCTTGCGCCCCTGCCGCCCTGCCGCAGGCCCAATCTAAAAATTGCTCCTGCTTGCCTACACACATCACAATTAAGGAGGCCATCAAGGGTCCAATTCCCATATTGCCCCTGCAGCAGGTGTGTGAGTATCCGGCTTTAGTGGCCTTTTTCTTTTAAGGGTTTTTACCACAGAGTGTAATCACGTCGACCTCTTCTTACAAAGCGATCCTATTTTTCTCTTTCTTCTATGATACGAATATCTAGCAACAACATGTATGATGCCAGCTTTAAATGTAATTTTCATCACACTTGCATGTAAACAGTATCTAAACATACAGGTTAACTTGACCGCAATGCCCCATATAAAACCCTTGACCTTTCTTCTTACCATGAAACCCAAGGTCGGTAAGTAATTTTTTTTTAATTTATAGCACAGCACACAGGTCATGCAAGTTCAAGCAAAGAGTTTACACGCAATTGTAAAATTGTCTTAAAATGTTATTTAAACAGGAATTTTATTGCAATCTCGCTACATGTTACTTAAATACTCAATTAATATTCTTAATAATCGATTTTAATAGTTGTCTGTAACAAACGTCGTTTTTTTTTACATTACGTATGTATACCTACGTAAGTATTTGCCCTTAACGTTTCTGAACGAAACATTTGCATAATCTGTGGAGTCCGCCAGCCATCCGCTTAAAAAAAGTTCAAGTAATTCGTAATAATAGTTGTGATGACTTGTGTGTTTATTTACTCGCAAATGTGATGAAAAACATTGTATGTTTCACGGGCGGTACGGGAATTACGTACCTCGACTCAGAAAGCCCTCAGTCTTCGACTTCGGGCTTCTACTAGAGCCTCGATCGTAATTCCTTACTTACCGACCTTAATACACAATGTACTATTTGATAAAACGTAACGTGTAGGTAGGATTTTTTGTTTACAAATGAAACCTAAAACTCTTTTCATAGAGTTTTAATGGTCCAAGATTTAAAAAGATAATATGTCAAATTGTCAATAATTAATTATTGTGTTTTTTATTCGTCGGAAGCCCTGATAGTGGTACAAATCAATGAAATACAGCCATGATTCATGATCTCGTAAAATAAGTAATGTGCCTACGAGTGCAAGTGCTATTTTAGCCGTGTGAGTGTGAGAAAAGTGTGAGTAAAAATCATAATCTTAAGTTTCAGTTTTAGATTATTTCACATAATAGCCCTTATCAGACACCGTCTTTTCATTCACATTACAGGATAATGTGTCAGTTTTCTAATCTCCATGGAGCTTTTGACCATGATTGGAAACATTGTTCATAAGGAACAACTTGTTTATTTACATTACGTTGTGACACATATCGTCGGTGAAACTGCAAAACCGCGTAAGTGACATTTTAAATAAGGAGCAAAATGCACCTTTTTAATAAGACCGTAAGGTTTATTTTGCTCTATCATAAATTTGTTACTTACGCGGTTTTGCAGTATCACCGCCGATATTATGAATGAATCAGTTAAGATGGGGCACACTGAGAGCATCGTCAGGAAAGTCGATGATAAATCTGTCTGTAACTCAGTCAAATATTAACTTAAACAAAAGTTACCAATATAGGGATGATCCAAATCATCCACCCTATCTACAGTTAAAATTTCTCCGAAGGTTTTCCAGACACCCTGTATATACGTTCCTAAGACGTCAAAAATATCTATACACCTCTATGCCTCAGGCAATAAGGTTCGTGTATACATATATTTGACGCGATGGCTGTATAAATATTAATGCCCTTGACTGTACTATCAACGCAAGTCGTGGTTCAATTACATTTTACGATTCCATTTAATCTTTAACTTCCTTGTTGTATTTTTTAACTTCCATGGAGATTGTAAGGTTATTGAAAAACTACTTGAAGTAAAACTTTATTTAAAAGTAATAAACGCAAGGGTTACATTCTTTAAATAAGACAAAAGGGTAAGCGTAGGAAGGTCGTGGGCGGTAATGATGTATTCCCGGTTCAGAAATCCTTTCATGCATTTCCACTCGTGCAGTATCTTTCATCTCGAATGTTGTATATCATATTATGTCTAAAAATAAAGTTGCGTTTACATGATAACTGGCATAACCGACTGGAATTATTAGCTAAAAATAGAATGGCTTGCACGAGCACAAAATGAAAAAAAGATGTCGGTATTAATTGCGAACTTATTCGAGCAAACGTAATACGAAAAATAATGTATAAAATCGGACATTGAAATCTTAGTTTACATACATACATAAACTCACGCTTTCGTTCCCAGAGAGAAAGCGGGGCTACAGAATTACTAAAAACTTGTTGATAGTTATGTAACCACATTTTCTACAATTAGGCTAAGGCTTGATTTCCCCTAACGTTGATGTCGGTCGCTTAGTTTACAATTCGTTATTTCTATTGAAAAATATTTTTGCTATTCAAAACATTTTCTTTTAATTACAATTTCAACAGAAATAACAATTAATATTTTGCTCATTGTTTTAATCACCTTCTTCATTATATTTTCAACGTTTTTATCTTTCACAGTGCCTTTATAAACAACTCTAATAACAAAACGTCCTATTTCAACGCTGGGTAAATAAGCGATTTGACATTTAGTTTAAGATTTTCTGTTGATCTTGTAATTCTTAAGATCAGTAATGTAAATTCATTTTCTATAGATTAACTTAAATAAATACAACATCGTACATTTGCTAAGATTCAAATGATATAATAAGTATGATCAGTCGTCATTCTTAAACTTCATTATAAAATGACAATAAATCGTAAGCTGTTTTTGTTACGTCCTTACGAAGCATATTACGTCCATGTGAGTACTTTTGTTACATTTCCGAACGTTAAAAATGTAGAGCAAGTTAGAAATTGATATAAGCGCCGTACTCAGAGACATTTTAGAGAGAGTTAACTCGTTCCTTTTTTAAACTTTTGTGTGAATAATCGTAAGGAACGACTTTACTGATAAGATAAAGATAAAAATAAAGACATTTATTCAGTAAGTAGGCCGCACAGGCACTTTTACACGTCAATAATCTACCTGCGCTTCACATGAGGAGATGACTGCTGAGAAGAAACGCCGTTAGAAACTCGCAGTCAGTCATTTTTTAAATATATTTAATATTACAATGACACTGACTCTGAGTGCAGCCGTTAGAGTTGTAGAATCATAATCTTTCGTAACTGGTATAGGTCTGTTCCCATGTCGCGATCTCCATGAATATTCAGCCATAAGCGCTCGACATCAGCCTATTTGCATACTAACTGTATCAGACGTGCAATCAGAGGGATCGAGTAACGTCGTGACGAATCGAGCTGACACGTCTGTCTATAGGTATTCTAATATCATTTTAAATAAGCATTATTTCATCTATTATCTACATAACTCTAGTTTTTAGGGTTCCGTACCAGAAAGGAACCTAACGAGACCCTACTAATATGCCTAAGAGTCCGTCCGTCCGACCTAACTTTTTGTGGAGTAATAAAGGGAGTCCCCATACAAGAAACCTTTTTATTTCAACGTATTTCTTTGGTTGTATCGTAAAAACGGTAAATCATAGAAGCGTAAAATGTGGTTATGATGATAGCAGGTGCAAACCCTGAATAAAATCAACCGATACTAAAAATTGGTCGATTGTGAGTTGGTAATTACTAATACCTACTGAGCGGCGGTTAGGAACTCTCGGTGCGCGAGTCTGAACGCACTTGACCGGGTTTTTTAAATATTTTTCCTTACATGTTCAAATTTGACACATCTGGCTGTTTGTAATGGTCTAACCCCCCGGTGTAAAAAAAAAAACAGAATTACTTTCGAACCATCCACGAAGATCTATCCGTTTATCGCATCGGTAAGAACAGACACCCTCTGACCTTATTGAGCTCTGATATCAAGTTTCAACCTCCTTTTCTTTTTAATCCATCGATTAAAGTGGCCTGCATTGGTTAGTCGTTGACATGGGTGACGACAGAATGGCGAGCGTAGGAGTCCATTTATTTCCCGAAAAAGTGGGACAGTTCCCAAGAGATTACCTTCACAAACTTAACATGAACAAAGTCGTTGGCAAAAGCTATATAACTTTCTTTTTATCCTTTCCTTTCTTTGCGAACGACGATAAAAATCTGTAATAGGATATCGCTAAACCTTTATATTTGGATTACAATTTTCTTACTGAATTATTTAACCTTGTTCATTGCACATCATTATACTTCTTTCAACTGTATTTAAACGATTAACTGAAGAAATGGGTACGTTTTCAGGCACGTTACCTGAGTAAACGAAATTTTTGCTATGTCGGGAAAGGCTCAAACCGACAAAATCTCCCTCGCCGTAGGAACATTTTCGCAACATTCTAAAACTCGTGAAATAAATCTGATGACTCAGTTTCACGCACATTTTGTCTTGTAATATTTTTTACGAGGCTTAATTTTTAATATTCTAAGGGCTGGATAAAAAGGATTCTTGTTTACCTTGAGTTATAAAAATGGTTAGGTAGATAATTTTCTTGAAAGGGTTGAAAGGTATATTACACGTATTGCTTAACTCCTTTCGTTTGATATTTTTGGGCTGAATTAGACTTTACTCCGTCGGATTTTTTTGTTATGGTATGCTAAGAAGAAAATGGCAATTGGACCCGGGACGGTGGCCTCTAAACTTCCTAATTTTATTTAGGTGTCGCTAAAACACTTAGCTATTCTATGAGCAGCTGTCATAATCAAATGACAGCGCCATGACAGCACTAATTTGTATCTGACGTTTATCATTTTTGGCTATATAATACATTGGACCCGATTCTACGTGCCCATCGCTAAAATAGGCTAAAACTAAATTTTCTAATTTTAAGACATAGTTTAGACGGCAGATTTAACCAGTGCTATTCCAGAATGACAAGCTGACTAAAATTAGCCTGATTTTATCCATAATCTAAAACTTCTAAGTTGAGTTGAACGTGTTGCTACTTTAAAAAAATAAGTGAGTTTATGAATGAATGGAATGTATAAAAAAGAGTATGGGTTCGTGTTTTTTCTTACATTGTATATTATATGTTAATATTTAAATCTGTTTTGTTGTTTTATTTATTTTTAATACTATCTTTAATACTGTTAATCACATTTTATATCGGAAAAAAGTTTTTTGTGGCTTAAAGAAGGTCCCTGCAACGAACCCATAAAATCCAAAAAAAAAGTAGTTTGTTATGACAAGTTTTTGACGGCGTAATCACATGGTGGACCCCCATAAAAAGAGAAATGAGTTCGCGGAAAAGGATTAATAAGGTTCAACAAGAGGTGCTTGTGGAGGAACTAAGCGCAAACCTAATGTTAGCGAGAGGTAAGCATTTTTATTTACTAATAGTGGACGCGCGCGACTTCGTGCGCGTAGAATTAGTTTCCCGCTACTCTTTCCTTTTCTTACCGCAAGGGGTCGATTATTTCAAAATCCTTAGAGCACCCCTAGGGTACTTAAAGAATACTCTCTCCAAATTTCAAGTCCCTTGGAGACAAATTATTTTCATGACGCGTCAAATTATTTTTCATGAAATTGTTAGAAATTTTATTTGTGTAGGTATACCTATAATTGTCTGGAGTTCATTGTATATATTTATGTATAGGTAAATGTGTATCTTTTTAGGAAATATAGCAAGCCCCGAAGTGACAGCTTTCTAGGCGGCCCTTACAGTTACTCTCAACAGGCATGGCTGTCGGAGGACAGTGGTAGAGTGGCAGAATGTAAGTACTGTTGGAATGTAAAATTTTGTCAACTTATGGTTGCAATTAGCTTGCAGTTAGCAAACCCTTATCATACTCTTTCAAATCCCACATACAACTGTCCATGAATAGATTGAACAGCCATGGTGAGGCAACACAGCCCTGTCTAACACCTTTAGAGATGTTAAACCAGGCCGAGTATGCCCCATTGATCCTGACACAGGCTCTGGAGCCCTCATAAAGGGACCTCAAAGCCTGCACCAGGTTGCTGCTCACTCCATACATAGACAACACCGTCCACAACTCCTTTCTATCTACCCTATCATAGGCCTTTTCCAGGTCCACAAAAGCACAGAAAACCTTTTGGTTGACAGCCAAGAACTTTTCTGTGATGGACCGTAGTGAAAAGACCTGATCCGTACATCCCATTCCCTTTCGAAATCCCGCTTATACATCCCAGATTTTGTCATTCGTAAGTTTCGTAACATTCAATACCCTTTCAATTAAAATCTTCGCATATATTTTGCCGACAGCACTAAGGAGGCTGATACCGCGGTAGTTTTTGCAGTCTTGCTGTGACCCCTTTCCTTTATACAGAGGGACGATAACGGCCTTGACCCAATCTTCCGGGACTCGGCCGCTACTCCAACATGCATTGAAGAGGCGGTACAACAGACTACCCACCAGGCCATCTCTTCTCCTCAGCATTTCTATCGACACTATATCACAACCTGCTGATTTTCCCGCTTTCATACTTTTTAATGCTTTCATGATTTCACTCATACTAATCACACTTTCATCTTCGCTACTTGCACCTTTGCACTCATGCTTTCTGGCTCACGAGAAATATCTTCGCATTCAAACAAGCTTATAAACTTAGGGTATAAACTTTTTAAAAGTTGCTTGCATGGTCCATTATGCAGGGTCGGGTTTGAAATTGGAGTTTTCCTTCTCCTAGATAGGTAGCAGCCCAATGCTAACGACGCCTATCACGCCGGGTTTGAATTCGGAGTTTTCCTTCTACTAGATAGGTAGCAGCCCAATGCTAACGACGCCTATCCCGCCCGGAGGAGATCTTTCCAATGTAATAACCCCTTAATCCCTTAATCCCCTTCTACGATACCCACGGGAGGATATGGGGTGGTGCTATTCTATTCTACCGGCACCACAAGCCAAATTATATTTTACATTCATTCTCAATTACAGATTTGGTCACAGTGGGCGCAGAAAGTGAAATCCAAGTATCGGAAATGGAGAGATCAAACCCAGGGCACTGGTGGAGGTCCTGCAGTGGTCCGTCCACTGACAGACACCGAGTTGAAGGTGTTGGGGATTGTTGGAGCAGCAGCTGTGGATGGATTTGCAAATCTAGAAACTCCACTAGTATGTTAATTGCGTTATAAATCTATACCCGACTATGGTGAAGTAAAAATGAGGGTTATGATTTTGACTGGTATGCATATACTTGTGTGGGTGTGTATGTATGTTCATCTGTTCCCTCATAGCTTCTTAACTCCTTGTTCCCTCATAAAGTGACAAACAGTGTAAAGTGACAAATAGTAGCGTGTCTGTCTGTCTCGATCATTCTAGCGACAGCAAAGGTTTTTGAGTTGAGTGGTCAGCAGTCGCCTCTCCGCCTTGTTAGCCTCAACGAACGCCCCTGATCTGTTACATCCTCCTGACATCATTTACACTATTTTTGCAATCATAAACTTGTTGTAGGTTGCTTCTGTGGATAATTTAATGCTGGCTGTGGAAGTATTAGAACCGCCGCCCACTGCCGAAGTACGTGAACTGCCGCAACCAGTTTCTGCACTGCTACCAGTTGCTGTCCAGCCACCAGTTGCTGTCCAGCCACAATCAACTACTGTCCCACCTCCACCATCTCTAGCCCTATCGCCCAGGTTGAATAGAAGACGACCTGAAACTCACCCAAATATCCCGTCTCGTCAACGACGGCGCAAGAGACCTCAGCGGCCTAGACCGGCAGAAATACTCACAGGGTCATTAGACCGAAATCATGAATTGTTTCGATCTACAATTACTCAGGCAGCGGAGACCTTGGCCGCTGCCATCAGAGAAGCAGGAGGGGCCATTTCCTCGGCTATTAGGGCCCATGGTGGCGGTGGGCAGTTAGTAGAGTATTTAGAACAAGATTTAGAGTAACTGTACGAATCACCCAGATTGTTGTTACTTTTGTTTTAAAAGTAGAAACTGATTAATCTGTCTTCCCTTGTTAATTTTGTTAATCATAGCAAGCGTCCAATCCGCCACCGCGAAAGTCGACGTAAGCACGCGCCGTTCGCTCTTTTTATCAGCGTTTAGTTTAATACGCAGCGCCCAGAACCTTAAAAAGAGCGGATGGCGCGCACCGGAAACGTTTGCAGTTTCGTTGAAAATTACCTAAGTGATTTTATGTGATTGACAAAATTAATTAGTAAATAAGTAGGCTACAATTTCATTATTTAAAAAAGTTATGTTTGAAAAGATTTGGATAATTTTGTTACTAGTATACTATACATACTATAATATACTCTTACTTGTCATATCGGGTGTAATAATAAACACTTGCATTGGTATACTTTGTTTTAATCAATTCGTTCGTGTGGTTGCCGGCTTAGAATAGTGCCACTCCATGTCTTCCCGTGGAAGTCGTAAGAGGCGACTAAGGGAATATAGGCTTGTAGTACTGTTAGGCGATGGGCTTGCCACCTGTCACTAATATGCACTGTTAAACATCTTAGCCTGAAGTCTTGAACTGAAGTGGCATTACTTTTATGTTTTAAAAGCTTCTGTTTCACACGAGCCTAATATTTTTCAATGGGTTGTAACTCCGGGCAGTTGGGAGGATTGAGAGTTTTTTCAACAAAATCGTCATTATTTGCTTTGTACCACTCTATTGCTTCCTTCGTGTAGTGACACGTCGCCAAATCAGGCCAGAACAGGGCAGGTGAAGTGTGCCTCTTAATGAATGGCAACAATCGTTTTTTGAGGCACTCTTTCGGGTATATATCACCATTTATGGTTCCATTAGCAAAATATGGTGTACTGCGTTTGCCACATGAACAGATCGCCTGCCACACGAGAACTTTCTTTGCAAATTTATCCATTTTGATAACCTTATACTCTTCACTTACTACTTTTCTGTCGGTCCCAGAATAATAGTGGTGTTCTGGAAGTCATTTGAATTCAAGTTTGCAGTAAGTTTCGTCATCCATAACTGTACAATATTTTTTCTTAGTCATTTTTGAATAAAGTTTTCTAGATCTCGTTTTAGACTCTTTTGACTGTTTTGCATTTCTGTTGGGCACTTTAGTTTGTTTAAACGTTGTTATAAAACAATTTTTCTTCACTCGTTGCACTAGATTTCGAGGTTTTAAACTTCTTGGGCAAGTCTCGTACAGAGAGGGTAGGTTTTTTCTGTAAAGCTGTTATAATCTTCTTCTCGATATTCTGGTTTACAAACCCTGGTTTACGTCCACTTCTAGGCCGTCGCCGTATACCACCTGTCTCCCTGAACCGTTTTAAAACCCTTTGAACGGTTCTTGTAGACGTTTTCAGCTTCGATGCCACTTTCTTCGCAGAGATGCCTTTATATTGAACATATTTGTACAAAAAAACATCGTGTAACTTTTCTTGCACCGACGAGATCGTTGAACATCTAGTACTGACAACTTTTTTTATATTTTTTATTTATACATTATAGAGCATCCTAACGGGAAACATAGTTTTCAAACCTCTTTAGATTTCATCCTGATACACAACCCCATCAAATAATGAGCGACATTTTTTTCTGGGACAAGCTTTAGAATAGTAGAATTTAATTAAAATAGTGGTTAATTAAAGATGCCCGTCGTGTACGAGCAGCATTTAAAAAATCAACATCATTTGCTTGTGGATCTGGGAAATCTCCAGTGCCATTTTGCTCTTCGTCATCCTCTTCTTCACTTTCATGTCTGGTATTTTCGTCACTCTCAGAATCATTGCTGCTGCCTGAATCAGAATCGTCACTGCTGTCTGAATGATATTCATTTTGGAACCCGTGCATCAAATTATACATAGTGCAGCATGATATTATAATTTTGGCAGCTTTTTCTGGGCTGTAATGTAGAGTACGGTGGCGATGAAGGCATCTGAATTTATTTTTTAAAACTCCAAAACACATCTCTATGACTCCTCTTGCCTGTGCATGGCATTTATTGTATCTGGCTTCTGGTGACTCTGCAATGGGGTCCGGATGAGGAGTCATCAGCCATGGGAGAAGTGGGTAGCCTTTGTCCCCAAGAAGCCACTCCGTAGCCTGGTGTTGTATAAACTGCTCTCCAAGGTGATGGTGCACATTGCTACTCCTCCAAATAGCAGCATCATGGGTTGAGCCAGGAAAATTTGGGTTCACACTGGTAATCACGCCAGTGGCATCACAGATCACTTGGCAGTTAATGCTGTAAAAACCTTTTCTGTTATAGAATATGTTGCCTGGGGCTGTTGGATGGTTAATTGCGGGTTTGTGTATTGGAATGTGACTCCCATCCACCGCACCCAATGTATAGGGTATTCCAAACACATCCTGGAAGCCTTGCATAGCCCTCTCTTTTTCTATTCTGGTCACTGGGAACTTGATCAACTGTGGAGTCAATCTCTCCATTATCACTGAACAAACAGCTGCCAGGCTTCGACTGACTGTAGGTTGACTTAGAGCCAGAATACTAACTTCCCCTACAGCAGTTTGATAGCTACCTTGGGCAAAATAGTGAAGTGCACTTAAAACCTTTAAGTGAGGGGGCACCGTACCCACTAGTAACCCTGTGCTCAAAGTATCGACCACGTGTTTGCCCATGCTCCGCGATAGTCTGGACAATTTTTGAAATTTCCGCTCGGAACGGTCGAATGGGTTGGACGCATCTCGCAACCTCTTTAAATAAAGGTTTTCACCTTCGCCATGCTCCCTCTCGTCGGCCGCCACAGCAGCCATGACGAATTCTTCACCCATTTCAAAATGTAATTTCAAATGGAAAATAATAAATGAGAACTTGACTTGATGACTTGACTTGATGACTTGACTTCACGTAAACAAATTATATACGGGACTAATTTAATCGCCGCTAAAATTAGTCGTATAAGTTTGACGTTTCTATGTTTTCGCCTAAAAACGAGATGTCTAGAATAGCATTTAGGCAGCTAAGCTAAGTTGAATAGACCGCCTAAAATAAGAAGCGTCAGATTCAAATTAGCGCCGTCATTTGATTATGACAGCTGCTCATAGAATAGCAAAGTGTTTTAGCGACACCTAAATAAAATTAGAAAGTTTAGCGGCCACTGTAGAATCGGGTCCATTGTCAGCTGGACCGTCTGGAATAGCACTGGTTAAATCTGCTGTCTAAACTATGTCAAAAAATTAGACAATTTAGTTTTAGGGTATTTAAGCGATGTGCACGTAGAATCGGGTCCATCGCTTAATTTATATAATATCATGCATGGGTTAATTTCACATTAACATTTTCACATTTACTTGGTCCCAAACTAAGGTCTAGGCTTGTAATACCATCAACGAAAATCAATACAGTACCATTTAAAGGCGTAAATAGGTTTACAGGCCGAAGACTACTCAACTATACGAATTATAATACTCGCAAATATTGTGTATATGTATGACAACCTTCTTGTTATGGTCCTTCAAATCTTTTCTATACTCGAAGTGGAGTGGTTGAACGTATTTGCGAGAATTGCGAGGCGGTAGGTGAACACGTCTGAGCGCGTCTGATAGCGAGGTATAGAAGTACTGAGTTCTGCCGGGTTGCTACTTCCGGCCAGTCATGAGTCATAATAGTTAGTTTTTTAGTTTACTAATTAAGAAATGATAATTATGTAGTGTATTATCAAATTGATAAATATTTAAATTTAAATTTAAAAACCAGCGCCGCCGCTTGCTGCGGCACGAAGCCGAGAGAGGCCCGTTTCAACGCCATCTTAAATGTTTTGTTTTGTTTGTCATCTGTTTTTTTTATATGTGTTTTTAAATGTGTGTATGCGTTGAATAAATTATTTCTATTCTTATTCTACAATTGTGTATGTATGTAAGTTTCTTGGCAAATAAACAATATTTTACTTTTTTAATTAATTATAATTATGTTTATGTATGACAATTATGTATATGTATGGTTCTTTGTTCTCTCGCGATTTCGACAAACGAGGTGTCCTTTGATTTGTCTTAGACATCAACAAAAATGGCTTTAAGCGATAATTCCTAAAGATATTTCAAATAGGTACTTACATAAAAAGTTACCTGATAATATGAAAACACAGATAGGCTTTAAAGCTTGCTTTTCCTTGGCAACATTTTTTTATGCTGACGAAGTTGCAGACAAGCTTAATGAGAAAAAGAGTAGCCGTTTTATTTTATACTAAGATTTTACTTTTATTAATAAGAATACTTACCTTTATTGTATAAGACAATGCCTCCAGATGCCACCGTTACCTTATACATATTCGTATACCTACATATAAAAATGGCATTTTAATCATCATAAAAGTTTAAATGAGCTTTGAAAGTGAAATTACCTTTTATAGGATATCCCGATGTTTTCATTATCAACAGCCGCGAGGGTGTGGAAAAGCCGTAATTATTCAGAGGCCTGCTGCGGGCTGGCTCTCCTTGGGCCGGGTCTACATTAAACCTAATAAAATATAAACTTATATTAAAGCACAATTTAAAACAGAATGGTATTTTTTATGGCAAGGAGAGTGCAAACGAGCAACCATGCCACCCATTCGCCACTCTCACTCTCAAGACAATCCTAAGACAGAAATAATATATAGGCTAGCAAGAAATTCTTTACAAATTGACCAGCTATTTTTGCTAGCCAGTGTATTCACCATGTTACATTTATAATTCAAGTCAGTTAATATTTAACTCGCAGAGACCTGGCAAACGGAGAGTTGATCAAATCCCCTAAGGAGATTATCAATTCACTGCAAATGTTAAAATCATAAATCGATAAAGCGATTTCCTTGAAGATATTAAGTGATTTGATGATTCGAATGATAGGGAACTTGATTTAGTGAAGTGAAAAAAACTCGTTTACGTGGACAGGATTTCCTGCAGGCATATTTCTATTCCTTTAAACGGAGTGTCAGTTTGATAACGAAATATTTATAGTTTATAGTTGCCCCGCGCATGTAGGCTCGTAAGTCAGTTAGGTACTTACCGCTTTATGCGAGGTGCTTCGTTGCGTAAACCTGCGACCGAATTACAAACATACAATACCCGCACTATCATCAGTGGGCTTGCAGTGGGCGGGGCGCGTCACTAGGAATTGCAATTTAACCGATTATTAACCGTTTTTGTATGAAAATAACCGGTTGAAATCGGTTATAACCGGTTATTGGCATTCCCTACGCGCCACGTTATACATAGACCTACTGCTCCATGATCCGCAGCGGACACGTCGTCACGCGAGCAAGCAGACTTATACCGTACGCTCGTTGTCGACCATCTACAGGGTGCCTCTGACCTTGGGGCTTTAATTGCATAGATCATTTCTACTCCTGAAACTAAACTTCTTTTGTTCTGTAAGTTGTTAAAAATATGTTCAGTTTAAATTTATTTTTTATCATACAAGTTAAATCTAATTTTCAATGTACGCGATCCAATTCTCCATTTTCCTTTAGCCCTCGTACCAAGGTAATGTCGCCCCCGTACCATGAGATAGTGATTACATAGCCAGTATGTAATACACTGATTTTACAATTAGACTAACATCAATTAGTTATCTAAATTTAAGTTATTTTTTCATGTTGCAGAACAAAAGTAGTTCAGTTTAGCGAGTAGAATCGATCGTTGAATTTAAAGCCCCAAGGTCGGAGACACACTGTATAATGCGCAATCATTGCTTGGAGCTTTCGTTTCGCTACAATGCAATCTGTACCTACTAAAGTTATAGATACATTAAATTAAATTATTGTTTAATTAATGTCTTCCTAGCGTGACAACCTAGCACTAAAAGTGCCGCGTGCGAATGAATACGAGTAAATGATTGACGGAGAAGTACAAAGTAGGTACGTTCTTGTAATTAAACGGCGTTTTGTTGGGAAGTGTAACTTTTGTACTTGTACTATTATTACGTGCCAACACGTTAATAATGCTCTGACGGTACAGGATATTTAAATAAATAAATATCTGGGGACAATGTCAAACCAATTGACCTAGTCCCAAACTAAGTTCTAGGCTTGTACTAATGGGTACTAAACAACGATATAAATACTAAAACACTTAGAAACCATCCAAGACTTAGAAAAAAATACTCGTTCACAGCACATCACACAAATATTTGGCCTTACCGGGAAGCGTACCCGGTACCGCTAGCTTCTTAGGCAGGGTCACTACTGACTAGGCCAACGCGTCGTCAATATAAGCTCACAAGTTAATAATTCTTTGTTGAACTGGGGGGAAGGGTATAAATCTTCTAAAGATCACGTGACAAAGGGTTTAAGTCTAGTATACTCCGATCATGTAAGTATATAAGTATATAATATACCCTTTTTTATTAAGAGTTAAGTCGACTTGTACCCTTTTTCACTAGAACCCCACTTTATTGAAGAGTGAACGTTTAGGCAAAGGACTTAACCAGTCTCGTGGCTGCGTGGCCTTATGAAAATATTCCCAAAGCTTTTAATTAACTCCGCAATGCGTATCGTCGCAGGCGCCTCTACACTCGTTACCGCGAATTGAAGCTAAATGAACATAAATTCACCGATACGACCAAACTCCGAGTTAATCGAATAAAGCGCGAATTGCTGTCGAATAGGAATTCTATTGCGTTTACGTTGCTATGATGTGTTTTCATGATTATGATGTGAATTAGGTACAAACGTTAGTCCAGACAGGTCAAACCACAGGTAACATTTAATTTAGAATCTGAAATAGGCAGAATATAATAATAATGTAGGTAATATATTTAATGATAATGACTTGACTTTGTTGTTGTAATTTAATAATTGAATTTTAATAAATAATGGCAATGTAAAAAATACCTAATTAATGCTTAATGTTCTAATTAATGATAATGTCTTATGTCTACCTTTGCTTTGTAAAAAAAAGGAAGATGTTGGAATGTATTATGCGTGTAAGAAAACGCGGCGCCCTCAGGTGGCGTTTCACGGAACTAAACGAGATGTCATCGTTGCTTCGTAACCTAACCGAAATCTTTGTAATACTTGTACCTAATCCTGATAATTATAATAATTAATTAACAAGTCAAATGGTCGTTTCAATCATTATAACAAAATCTTAATAATGACGCCATTCCTACTCTGTAAATGATGTATTTGTTTTTCTGTGTTTTGGAAAATAAAATGATTATGTACATATATACAAAACTGTAAAGAGCTGGGATATGAGATTCAAACACTAAATAGAAACGTTAACCTACACAGTAATTTTCACTCATCATCATTATCCTGTCAGCCGAAACACGTCCACTGCTGGACATAGACCTCCCCCAATGCTCTCCACTCAGACCGGTCTTGTGCTTTTTGCATCGACGGCGTTCCCGCGATCCTTACAAGGTCGTCATTTTCACGAGCTACATTTAATTATAAACATCATCCATATACTTAATACTGGATCAATTTCTAATAAGGAGTAATGAAATCGCTTTCTGAAAATTGCATTTTCATTCGAATAAAGATGTAAAAATCTCATTAATAACAATTTTAGGTTAATCCCCATTACGACATGTTTCCGCACCGAAAGTGTATTTGGTCGGTTGCAAACCGATTTCAAGTTTCAGGAACTCTATTTGACGTTTTACCGTCGGGACCTGTTTGCGTAGAAAGATAAGTAAT
This sequence comes from Acleris emargana, assembly GCA_927399475.2. Classification (NCBI taxonomy): domain Eukaryota; kingdom Metazoa; phylum Arthropoda; class Insecta; order Lepidoptera; family Tortricidae; genus Acleris; species Acleris emargana. The sequence goes on from OV656837.1 coordinate 16,589,638, forward strand.
AACACATATATAATATAGAATGATACTTTCATAAATACAGCCCACGCGTCAAATTTAAAACCACAAACCTTGTAGGTTTAATCTTCTCGTACCTACATTCACAAATAAAAATAGAACTAAACCAAATTTGGTCTAGTTTGTGAGGCATCATGTTGGAATACGGACGAGGTTTCTATAGCGCCATATTCTAAGGTGGTCTCGAGCAGCCTTCGCAAATAAAATTACAGCCAGCCAAAAAAGCTTGTAACACTTTATTGTACTTTAAAAAAAAACACACACACAATGAAAATAATTTATCCCTTTAAGGGATATTTTCCAGCCCTTGAGAGATTGAGCTTGTCTCAGTTTTTTGTGTCAAATATTCTCTCTCAGTTTATTTAGATCACGCAGGGAGAGCAAACGCTCTCCAGTGTCAAGTGTGGACCAGAAACGTCGCAATAATTCGATTAGTGCGTAATCCAAATATGTGTACCATGACTTCGTGCTCCAGCATCAACACAGCGTCGAGTGCATCCATCGTTTTGTTTACTCGATAACCGCACTGTTATTAAACGAGCGACAAAGTGCATCGCAAGCGAGGCGAACCGAAGATTAAAGAGATTATTACCGCAACCACAAAGGATACAAGCGACGTTATAACATGTTTACAAGAGGGAAATCCCTTGTGTGATGCAAGCTGTATGATTTTATTGGAAAAGTTTAAACGACAAGCTTTTTACTAGTAGGTAGGTTTAACAAAAGATTAGACTTCATATTTAATTATAATTATAGCTAATTCATCATCATCATCATGCCAGCCGAAAGACGTAGCTAAACTGAAGTGGCAGTGGGCGGGGCACATCGCTCGCAGGACTGATGGCCGATGGGGCCAGAAGGTTCTTGAGTGGCGTCCGCGGACCGGGAGACGAGCTGTAGGTAGGCCTCCAACAAGATGGAGCGAAGACCTTATAGCTAATTATTAAACTATAATGAAGTTAAAACATTACCGTTGAGATAACCAGTTGGTATCTATGTAATGTTTTATGTACATAATTAACCCGCTCATTTTTCAAACTTGTGTATGTAAATTCGTCACTAAGGAACGACGTAACCGTCATTAACTGACTCAGAGTGCGCAACAGCCGTTAGAAGTAAGTTGATTATTTGTTTAAAGCCTCATTTGCTAAAATCGATTTAGTTTTTATTTTAAGACTTGGTTTCTATATATACGAATACTGAATCGGGACCGTTTTGCAACAATTTCTCTGTGTCTTATTATTTTTGTATCTATTTAATGTAATTTTGTATTGTTGCGCATAAATGTCCCTTTATCATCATCTTTATATTTCTTTGTACTTAATGAATAAAACCTAAATCACGTCGTAAAGTGCCCATTAACTAACACAACCGCTAACACTTTTATTACTTACTTTAAAGTCGACCCGTTATTAATCAGCAGGGAATACGCTCGGTACCATAATGGGCGTGACGTGCTTCACAAACGGTCGAGTACCTTTGGTACAGACGTACAGACTTACAAAAGCAATGCAGTAGTACAATCAGTTGCAGAAAAATCTGCACTTCCACTACATATCTTATTGGGAGTATACTTTACCAAGCATCTTTTCTGAACTACAGGGTACGAGATTAAATTATCTAGTGGTCAAACCGTATCTTTTGATTAAATTTTACCAAATACATACATACATACATACATACCTTCACGCCTTCATTCCCAGAGTGGGGTAGGCAGAGCTACAGAATTACCAACGACTCTAAAAACTTGTTGATAACTCTGTAACCACAATTTGCACAATTAGGCTAAGATGTTTAACAGTGTAGGTATATTAGTGACAGGTAGCAAGCCCATCATCGCCTAACAGTACTACAAGCCTTTATTCCCTTAGACGCCTTTACGACTTCCACGGGAAGACATGGAGTGGCACAATTCTAAGCCGGCAACCACACGGCATACCAAAAACATTCTTAATAAAATTCCCCATAAATAATAATTTAAAATAAATTATGTCAACACAAACACACGTCAGCACCGATGACCCGATACAGCTCATTATACTAGGGCTCCGCTGGCTCAAGCCCCGGCATTATCAAGATGAATGTTCCCATAAATCGCTCATGTCCGTGTCCCATTGCCAACTCGCGGCTTAACATAGAACATCCACCCTTAAAATCCTCAAACACGTATCCCAATAAACAGAAACCACACAAGTAACCTTCACTTACTGACAATAAGATATAAATTTCAAGTTTAGGTTTCAAAGACATAAGTAGTTGAGAATGAAGATTAACGATTTACTCTAATCCTGGTAAGGGTCTCGGAAACCATTTTCTTTAGAGAGAAATTTGTCAAGTATGAGATGGATAAACTGTCCATTCAGAGGTTTAGTTACTTAACAATGAGAGTTTAACTCGTTGAGTATATTATTTACTTACATGAAAGACATGTACCTCAGAATCACAAAAAAAAACTGTAAATGGTGCCAAGCTCTGTATAGTACTTAATCGCCCAAACCAGGTATCATCGCATAGACAGATAGTAAACGAAAAAAAACATTATCAGCATAACTTGTTACTTGTAACACCCACAAGTATAGAATAATTAATGTCAAAATAGCATCGGCAAAAGTTTTCGAAAGTATGAACAACATCCAAAGTAGATTATTTGTTAAAATGAAAAATATATACCGATGTAAAAAACAAGTAACTTACGGAAAACCTTCCAAAGACATCAAAGGGCAGATACATATTTCTTTCAAATGGCAAATCACCAAAGTATCAAAAGACTTGTTCAAGTCACGGAACAATCACAAAAATGCCGAGCAGAGTTATTTATGAAGGAAAGAAAAGGCAAAACAACGGAATTTCAAAATTACCACGGGAACAAAAAGCCTGTGATGAGATTTTTAGAAGTTTCTCTCATTATGTAGGTAGTATTATGTACAGAATGTCGCCGGTGGATTGTTAGGGAAGTCCTGGAAGAATTTCAAGCATTTTATACGAGATTAAATTTGAACAATATGTATTCGTGTACCACTAACGAAAACTGTCGCAATGAGACGACGGATTAAATACCACATTAGGGCCAATGCCAATTCAAATCAGGTGTTCCATAATTAAGGGGTTATATTATACGGGACTCACCAACCAGAGTCGCAAGGAATACCCACTAAAAACTCCCTTCACGCCGTTGTTGGGGAGGGCTGTAGGTACGTTTAGCTGTACTTACTGTTCATTACTGTAAAGTATTATCCTGAAACCAATATCTATTAAAGTACAGACGTAGTGAATAATCCTTTCCCATCGTTTTTTGTCGGATAAGCACCCATCAATAAGCCAACTGAGAAAGCAAGGTAAATACGAACTTATCCGACAAAAAACGATGGGAAAGGATTATTCACTACGTCTGTAATTATAATCTTTACTCATGGTCAGGAGGAGCTAGGCGACGGAAATAGGTTTGCAATTTATAGAGCAACGAAACCCCTCTAGTTAGTGTGGCATACTATAATTATTTATTAATCCAGGCACCTGGCAGCTCGTCTATACAGAGGGATTTCGTTGCTCTATAAATTGCAAACCTATTTACGTACCTACGTCTATGTCACCTGGTACTACCTTTCCCCCAATTAAAACGCCTGGGAATGTTATATTCACACTAAATACATAATTAGCTATTATATCATACCAAAAGAGCTCTATAAATTGCACACCTTCAAATTGATTCCACAACCCCTTTATTGGCCATCCACTCTCACACCCACCGCTGAACAGCTGCCAGGCGCCCGGATTAAATAATAATGATATTATGGCAGACTAACTAGAGGGATTTCATTGCTCTGTAAATTGTAAACCTATTTCCGTAGGTAGCTCTCAGTCTAACAGTTTAATGATCCAACTCTATAAAAGTAATTCGGGCTCGCTAAGAGGGAACAAAGGGAAATTACTTTTCGTGTTACCTCAAACGTTTCCCACGCTTGAGCGTTAATTCTACATCTCATTAAAGGGTTGTTTTAATTTAGGATGCACCAAAAAGTTGTCACTTCGAATATCTTTATATTGACAAGTACAACACAATGTCAATTTTCGCGTCTGTCTGTCTGTCTGTCTGTATATCCGCTAACTCTGATGCGCCACTAATTTTGATGCGGTTTTCACCATATATGTATTTAAAATACACTAGCTGTAGGCCGCGACTCCGTCCGCGCAGCGAAATAAAACATAGCCTATGTTAGTCAAGGATAATGTGAAGCATTCTAATGGTGAAAGAATTTTTGAATTCGGACCAGTAGTTGGAAAGGAGTTTAATCGTTACAAACATACACACACACAAAAATACAATTGTTTCCTCTTTATAATATTAGTGTGGATTGTGACTGTTACAGAAACCTCACATAAAGGGAAGCGAAGCGAAGCGAGCGCGAGTCGCTAGTATTAGGTAGATAAGGTAAAAACCAGTTCTTAACACGATATAACTTTCGTAGGGTAGGAATTCACCTACCATGAAAAATTAAGAGGGTTGTTGCGATATCATTTAATTTATTAGAAAATGAGAACCCTACTTTAAATTAAGTAATCATGTCATCCATAAAATTTAAATGTCTGCTAAATAAATAAAGATTTTAAAACAAAACTATCGGGTCAAATACAAAGTTACTGAAATTTGTCTTTTAACCTTACCTATTATTTTTATTAGAATGTAAATCCGTGACATATTTTTTTTGGTCTATCCCAATTGTAAGGTAGGTACACAAATTGTGAAATGTACCTACATGGAGTGGTGCGTGATTGTAAGACAATCATCCAAATATCCTCACAAACTTTTACATTTAAATGATTATTGTACAAAACATGACAACTAGAATGTAGAGAGAATACGATAGTCGATTTACATGTCGTTCGTTATTAATGTTTTTATAATTCCAACAAATAAGCCATTAAATGCATAAATAATCATTATCGATGGGTCATCTCACACAAACTGACCATGTCCAAAATTAAACTCTATGCTTATTCTATGGTTGCTAGACTTAGATACTTAAATATACAGATAACATACAAGACGTCGCTTAATCATCTTGAGATATAATCAAAGCGTTAACAAAATACCTTTGAATCTTTGCCGTCTCGTCGAAGTACCCCGCTCTTCGTATCAGGTGAAACGGTACGATTACTAATTAGCCGACTCAGATTCGTATCGCCTGGGTCACTTTCAATTACCGATGCCAATTACTTCTCCGGAGATTTGCTGCACACGCCGGCAGATAATTTATCTAGTCTAGTTGACTTGCTTAATAAGCGAAGCGAACTCAACTGCCATGCGATACTCCAATTTTCAGCCTATTCAACGAATGAAAGTTAGGCTTAAGTTAGGTTACATACACATAGCTACGTAAGTCATTGATGGTACTCGCTGATAATAGGCGCTGTGGGAGTACGACACCTCAGCATAATGCTGAACCAGTGTCGGCTTCACTACCACACTCCGTCGCATTTTTTTTTTGTGTATTTTGTGTCTTCTGCGTAATTAATTAATGTTTTTCTTTCTTTTAGTTGCTTTCTTTGTGTTAAAAATTATATATCAAGTTTTGGAATCACAAATTATACCTATTTTTACCCAAGAGAGGAAAACTTGTACGGTGACCGTGCTCTTTACCAACTAATTCATTCATTCACTCATAAACTCACGCCTTCATTCCCAGATTGGGGTAGGCAGAGCTACAGAATAACCAAGCACTTTAAAAAAAAATGTTGATAATTCTGTAGCCACGTTTTGCACAATCAGGCTAAGATGTACCAACTAATTAAGGTACTGAAAAGTTAAAACTATATTCTGGACCGGTTAAGAAGGGGCTTTCTTATCCCTTAATATAAGACACCTACTTTTATTGGCTGCTCACTGTCGTTTTGCTTTCCTCAAGGATTTTATTTGGTTTTCGAGACTCCATTCAACATAGCCGACGACTCTTGTATTTTTGTATTTCCAGCCAGTTATAGCTTTTACGCAAATATCTGAGCCCGAATCATGAACCAGCGAAAGAGCAAGAATTATAAATGTAGAGAGAGAGTTATATTGCAGTCATAATACCTTAGACACATTCGCCGTCTGTAACTTTGTAGGTTTTAGGAGTAAATTTTAAAAAGCTTAGTTTGTTGGTTGGTACTGGTAGACTGGGTGTAAGTTAACGTTATATTGGCAACATAAACTCAGTATAATCAAGTTTTAATTACTTACTCTTGTTTGTTTAAAACGACTCGGTTAGTTTTATGTAAAATAACAATTCCATCATGTTTCATTCTTCATGAAATGCGTCGCGAACACGCTGCAATAACTAAAAGCAAAAAAGGGAAATAATAAGAAGACACTAATTTAGTTGAAAATTACCTTTTACTTATTATTATGAATACATTATATTTATATTATTTATCTCATGAAATGACCTTGAGTGCCATATTTAGATGTACTAATTGCATTACATTGTAGCGGTAAGCAATGAGACGCAAAATGAGATACGTATTTTGTTCGTATAATAATAGATTTTGCAGTTTTCGTAGCTATAAGTATAACCACTATGACATTATACTTTTATTCCCTTGATCTCCTATAATGATCATTCCGGTTCAACATGAAAAATTCAGTCCATCGTACCAATTAAGTACTCCTCCCTGATCCACTTGATATATTACTCGTCATTCGCAAACAATAATCATTGCCATGATTAATTAGCTTCGATCGTAATCCGTCGAAACAAGTCCGTCGTGTTACGTTACGGACTCATTTTAATTTCCTTTTTACATGGTACATATACATAGTATGATATCATATATGTATAACAAGTAGCAAGTTTTAAAAACCCCAATAAATGTTCAAATGGTTATCTAGATAATTTAATAATAAAAAAAATACTCAGTAATATTCGTGAAGCTAAGACTAATCCTACGACAACTCGTTTATTGAAATTGGGTCATCCTTTAGCCTCTACCAGGGAACATAGAACCATCCATACATACAAATAAAACATTATTGTTCTTCGGCAGTCGGTTTTTTTTTTCTCTCTTTATATTTTGAAGCTTTGTTCAACCTCGAACATGTCAGGTCCAGCTGGCCTAAATAAAACCACACTTAGAAATATCTCACAAAAAAAAATCGCAATATAAAAAATAGTGCTACCAAATTATTTAGAAAAAAAATAACAGTAAACCAATTTAGCAACTGGATAAAAATTATAAACCTGTTTTTGTCGGATGACAGAAATTGAATTTGTAACGTAAATTAAATCGCGAGTTCAATCAAACTTAAATTGTAATTGGATTTCTGTAAAATGTGCCAGCACTGATCGAACATTTTGTTGCCGCAGTCGATTCTCGGAACTTAGTAGACTTTAGGGAACAACACAACATTCTAATCAGGTCAAATGTTGTGGGCCGACTTAACATTGCAAACTTTGATTGCAAAAAAGGGAGAAAGTACAAGTTGTCAGTAAACAAGTTTGTTATAGTACCTCTACATCTATAGTCTTGGTGGGTAGTTAAATGTTTAAGGAAGTTTGATTACCCAAATATTTTGATCCTAGCCCATTTTTGCTTGGCCAGGTCCGATTCACCATAAAGTGATTTCACCAGTGTCAGTGAAAGAGTATAATCAGTAAATACAGGGCGAACGACATGAAGTGTTACCAAATTCACAAAATCGAGCCTGGTGTCAAAGTAAATGCGACTTACTATCGGGAAAATGTTTTGGAAGCTGCGTTGGAGCCTTGGGCACGCAAACATTTCGGTAGTAGACCGTGGACATTACAACAAGACTCGGCCCCGGCTCATAAAGCTCGTGTGAACCAAGAATGGCTGAACAACGCGTGCCACAATTTATTTCGTCCACACAATGTCTTTCGAATTCCCCAAACGCGAACCCGATGGACTTCTATTATCTGGTCCATTGTGGAGAGCAAGGTGAGGAGAAGAAAACATGCCAGTATGGATGCATTGAAGAAAGCGATCGTACGTAATTGCCATTGCATACCGCAGGATCACATTCGTGCAGCGTGCAACTCATTTTTCTACCGTCTGAAGGCCATAGACAGCAGAAGGTGGTCATATCGAGTTAAAATAAAGTAATCTTAAAAATTTGATATCATTTTCTCATTTTTTTCTTAATAATGAATAATTTAAGACAACAAAAAAAAATCGTAGCCTTTTGAATTTGGTAACATTTCATATCGTTCGCCCTGTAGAATAGTAAATCAAAATTAACAAAAGTAAAAGCCGGCAATTTTTCAAGGTTACCGGAACTATAAATCTTGTTGCATTTTTTCTAATCCAGGTACATTGTGCCTGGTCTTTGATTCTTTCTAACCTTGTGTAGGTCGTCTTAAAGGTACAAGTAGGAGACAGGCTGCAAGAAATACCGCAATTAATTTTAGTGTAAAAATATTACAGAAAGAAGCAATCTTGTACTTACGTTGCATTGTTTTTCTTCCACATTGTTCGAGCGTCGCCAGCAAAATTAAACCCGCTGGAAAGATTACTTACATGAAAAACAAAGTGCAGCGCTTAAGGGGGATTTTCCTGTACACTTGGCAGATTGAATGCACCACTACATCCGAGCAAAGCTAAAAATAGCTTCACGGCAAACGAGCCCGTAATAGAGTCGGTACAGAAAAAGCTTTCCGCTGCTAAACCGATTATGTCGCGGAGCGTTAAGTGTTAGTCGGTAGCCCTGAGCGGGAAGACGAAGGTTGTTTGTGCCGCTAACGCTTTTGTACAAGGATTTAGTAGTTTTATATTGCATTGTACCTAAAGGCAGTTCAACTAAGCACAAGTTTTAAATGAGTGAATTTTTAAAGATCCTATACAAAAAAGGAGAGCTAATTGTAAGCAACTCAAAATGGAGGTGGACACCTTTATATGAGGCTTTCAAATATATAGTCGTACCTAGCGCTAATGTATTTAGCGTGTATTTAGTATGTATTTAATAACTCTTTTACTTTATGTATGTGTGTATTTATTTATATGTAGTTTATATATGTGTAAGTAGTTTTTACAATAACAAAAGTGTTTCTTGTAGTTTAGTTTGAGTTCTGAAGAATTTAGTTTACACCGCCTACCATGTGTTTGGCTTTTATTATTTCTCTGTCCAAGGTTGTCTGGAAGAGATCGCTATTTAGCGGTAAGACCGCCTGTAGTATACCTATAGTTAAAATATACTGTTCCATATTTTGTTTTTTTGGTGTTCAATAAAGAGTATTTGTATTGTATTGTATTGTACATATTGCATTGTAAACCTACCTATTTATTAAATGTCTGCATATAGAAAATTGGAACTGAACGGAAAATAAACTTGATGGTTACTTTTGATTACCGCACTTTTGCCTCCAGGCCGTATTTCCGAAATTGTGTATCTTCATGAATAGTATTAGATATGAATCACTTTTTGGGCCGCGACCGGCACCAGCGGCAGATAATCGACTAAAACGACGAGAGGATTAAAAGTCGACTAAAATGGCATTGGTATGATTGTTTGACGATAACTGGAGTATTGTTGATCTGATCGTCATGAAATTTGGCGAGTAGGCAGAAGAGTAGGTAATCGAACAATAAGTGCAATTTGTTTGAATATGAGAATTAAGTATCGATCACGGGATTACCGGGATTACGGGGAGGGAGAAATTATATGCAGCGAATTGCTCATAGAGCACGTAGTAGTAAAATTATACGAGCCGACAAAACTTGGCCAAAAGGCGTGGTACCACTCATGACCATTCATGTATGGCAAGGTACTAAAGTGTACACATATTTATGAACTCGACTGTACACAAAAGTTGTCCCAACGTATTCGCCTAGTAATCTGGACTAATGTGTGCAGGCAAGGCAATTTAACGTGATTTCAAAACAATTAATAACAGTAATAAAATCACCAAATACCACGCGACAAAACCATCTTCCATGGCTGTGCGCGGGTAGAAATCATGAACAATCTCTATATGGCCGCGGTTTCCGGGGTCAACGCTGAGAACAACGGATCTGCGTCGTCACGGGAAACACTATATTGCAAGTAAATCTCTTGAGGGTGGTTGTGTTTAAGTGTGGTGGTAAAGCCAACACAAGAATTATTCAGAACAAAGTGGGCGCTCACAAGTCACGGTTCTTGTGTGGGATTGAATATCATTGCGATTGTCATGTGTTTGTACAGTCAAAAACACCAATATCTTTTCCACTATCGCACCAAATACAGTGTGTTACTGGCATGAAGACTTCTGCTTTAACTAACGATAATATGTTGTATAAGTAAATATTTGCAGGTAAAAGTCGAAGTTAACTAACGTAAAGCTGCAATTTAACTTCGTATATTTTAACTTCCTTCAACGTATTGGGCTATGTGTAAGTGTTTAAATCAGAATCGTTATTACTTGACAAGGCATACATTGGTACAGGGGCAAAACTAGGGTTATTGATACTCCTTGGTCTGATTTTTACATTTACTTTCATTCGAAAACAATTTTGAGGAATACGGTTTTAAAGTCGTACTGCATTATTAAGTTTTTAAAATATTAATCTATTTCGGATATTTCGCCAAAAGTATATTTAACCTTTGTTTGACTTTCGTTTTCAGCTTGAAGCCCTCCTAAGTGTATCTTACGGGTTAGGCGAAAACCACTTAAAATAGTATGTTTTTATACACTATTGCAATCACTTTTTATTATTAAATATAATTTAATTGTTGTACTTTGTTAGAAAATGCCAACCCAAATTTAAGATAATCATGTCATCCATAAAATGTATGCTAAATAAATAAAGATATTAAACCAGAACCATTGGGTCAAATACAAAATATATGAAATTGGTGTCTTAAAATTACCTATTGTTTCGAATTAGAATGTAAAAACCGTGAGTTATTTTTATTTTTTTGGTCTATCCCAATTGGTCAAATTTGGCGGTAACGCTCGTTCACTGTTTTAAAAGTTTATATTTATATATTTGTATAATAAACTACAGATTTTGGTCAGACGTCAGATGGGGCTGCTATGGTCACTTTTAAACAAGTCTTAGTTTGGTCACGTGAGTTAACTAATTAACTTTAATGCATAGTGTACATTGCTTGCAATTTATTTTTGGGTTAGATAATGTATACTATTTTTTCTTGTTTTAATCAAAATAAACATGTAGGTAGGTACATTAAGGAGTTGCCCATTGTTACTCTGTATCAAGGTAGGTATACTAAGACCCTATTCACAGTGGTATAGGGGCGTGCAGATATTTTGACGCCTTGGGAACGTATAAGTAGGTATATATTTATGACTTTGAATGTACATACTTACACACACGTTTACACGCCAAGGCCACAGTGATTTTGTTTTTCAATTGTTTGCACACCTCAGCTCGAAGGCTTCCGTGTGCCAAGTTACATATCATGCTCTTTGATTAATGTTTGTATTGTTGTGAAAGTAATAGAATGAGATTGTGGTTGTAAAAATCAGTGTTGTATTGGCACTAATGGCAGTTTTTAAACAGTATGTTACAATCATGTAATTTGTTTGGTATCTAAAAAAACTGAACAGTTATTATAACTTAAAATTAATTTGGATTGATCGGATTCTCTATAATCTAGTGCCAAAGTTGGCACTATTTAAATATCACAACTTTTGGTGGCACACTAGAACTTGGCCAATTTTTAACAAGTGGCTGGTTTTGATTAACGTGTAGGTTCCTACCCGTATAGTTATAGTAGGGGATCCGAATCGGAGACGACCTTCACCGGGCTGTTTATTCGATAAAACGTATTTTATTTCAAATTTAATATTGCGAGTAATATATGGCGAATAGGGTGACTGTTTTTTTTTACCTATATGCCTATATACATTAATCTTTTTTTTAAATAGCACCGGCTTGTTTATTGGACAAATTACATTGCGGTTAATTAAGAATCGAAACTTTTAGTCCCGCTGTCTCTTTAGCCTAGAGCTTAGTTTGGAAGTAGGTCAATTGGTGCGACTTTGTCCCCTGATATACATATTTGTTATTGCCTGCGCCTTTGTTAACTGTTAAAAAGTAACTTTCTACCCACCTCTACTAATTCTCACAGTATAGTTTGCTTAATTTTAAAGTATTGTACACGAAGTAAATAATTACTTAATTATTATAGGTAAGTTAAGTTTTAAGACTTGTTGGTAATTCTTTAGCTCTGCCTACCCCACTCTGGGAATGAAGGCGTGAGTTTATGTATGTATGTATGTATTATAGGTATTTGAAATTCTGAAAGTTAATATGTGTTGTGTTGCGATGTTATTGATAATAATGTGATTGTGACTTTTTCCTAATAAGCACAGCCGGTGCGCTTGTTCTAATAAATTATACAGTGTATCAACATTCTCATGTAAGTGAATTGTTTAAATTCTGTATGAGAATAACGTTCTTTAATTTTGTACATATATTGAGTTGTTATTTTTATTACTTTTATTTAAATTTCGCATTTTGACATTTCCAAATATTATTGTATTCTTGACATTTTATGACTGTAGCATAATTGTGCTATATATATTACTGTTTTATTTTGTTTCATTATTATTACGTATGTACACATTAACATTATTTGATTTTGACAAATAGCAGCTGCAATGCAGCGTCCTCTTCTATTGATTTTTCACTGGTATCTCTCTGTCGGACGTATTCATTCACATCAATATTTTGTTTTTTTTAAACTCGGTAACCCGGAATTGAGACTGATTTTTCAATTGGAATGGGGGCAATTTGGAATTGGAAGTCAGAATTCCCGTTGCCAGCTGCTGACGGGCTTTTTGGAGAAAGAGGGACTCTTCATGGTGAACTCTTTCTTCAAGAAGAACGATTGCCGGAAATGGACATGCGTGAGTCCCGACGGTGCAACCAGGAATGAGATTGATTTCATCATGACCCAACCAGAAGGCAAAAATATTCAGTGATGTCTCCGTGATCAATGCGGTTAAAACCGGGAGCGATCACTCAATGGTCAGAGTCGATATTGAATATCGACATATGCTTGGAAAGGTCACGCCTGATGAAATCTACGCTTCGTCCAGCACATCCATATCCAAAACCCCGAAAACTTTCAGCTCGAACTCCAAAACTTCGAAAGCCTAGGCGAATACGTAGACGTGATTACTGGAACAGGTTCGTGGAAACTGTCCAAACGGTTAGGTCTGAGTTTTTCAAAACTCGCCGTTCAAATTGAAACAAGAAAATCTCTAACTCTACCCAAAAGCTAATAGAGAGCAGATGAGCCATGCCTCTGCAGTCATCACAAGATGCGTCTCAGTTCGAGCGGCTCAATAGACAGATCTCTAAAGCCCTGACCCGCGACATTCGCAGATTCAATACCAGTAGTATTGAAGAGGCTATTGAGCGAAACCAGGGCTCTCAAGTGCTTGAAAGAGATCTGTCTATTGGGCAGAGCCAGCTGATGAGGTTGAAGACCGAATACATACAGGGTGTCCGAGAGATAGTGGCCAACCTTACAGGGCTGGATAGCTCAGGATAAATCATTTTTGTAAAAGTCGCACCAAAAACGCGATATCTCAACTTTTTAAAATTTTGGAAATGCAGTACACTGGTTCACCATTTTCAATGCCACGGCCACATTTATTTGAATTTTTCAGTTTCATTTACTGTGAAAGATAATTGATTAAATTTGCTTTAAGACCCTATCAACGAAATGAATAAGAAAAAAACCAATCAAATTTAAAGTTTGGGAATCTGAGTTTTTCTCGTGGCGCGGTCGTTGTATTTGTTTCACCGCACCGCGCGTGTTGCGATTTAAAACGAATTAATAGATAAGAATAGTATTTTGTAATAAAGCTTTTTCAACTAAAAATTCCAATTAATGGTCCGGAGAGGAACGTAAAAAATAACCGGATCCCAGATTAGCCATGTAATTTTCTGAAGATAATCTTAATATCATCAAAAAGTATTATTGTGTAAATCTAAAAAGTTGAAAAAAAACATAAGTAACATTTCATGACTAAACTTGTTGAACACATCCACAAACCGATTAAGCGCAAATTCGCAAGTGACAGCCCTAACTTTGGGTGCGGAAGACAGAGGGGCGTAGTGAGGTGAAGGGGGAAGTAGGTATTTAATGTGCGGCATTTTGGGCCTGGGTAAAGGAGATTCGCTTCTACGTGTAGATATTATTTATTCTTATACCATTGACGTGAATCAAATAGAAATCAAGAGTATTTCAGAGTGGTGTCAGGTGGCATGACCGACACAGCCTAACGCCGCCTGTCATAAACGAACCGATGAATTGGAGATGGCTTTTGCAGGCGACTAAACAAAGGTACTTAATGAATTTGGATTATTATTATTAAATTTGTAAAACCTGAATATCTCAAAAATATGTCCCTACCTGTATTGAGACATCAACTTAAACAAGAGGGCACGTTGTTCACTCCCCAAAAAAAGGCGAGATCAAATGAAAATGTAATAATAATTCTCTGACGGAGGCTGCCCGCTGGTTACCTCTATAAATTCGGACCCTCTTTTATTTCGCCGATATAAATCTATGCGGCGAGAGCAAGGCAAGTGTAGGTAGGTACTTTACTTGCTGCTAGCGTGGAACTGAATGATACTAACATTTTATTATGTCAGTACCTTACATGTTTTGGTGTATTCTGTGGCTTCACTGCATTGTGCCATAGGTACTTACCATTTGCTTTTCCATGACCTTGGACCATTAGACGACTTTTATCATGAAATCAAACTCTACACGTCCGCACATAGTTCATAGATAGTTCATAGTTAATTTTATTGATAATAATACATACATACATACCTTCACGCCTGTAATCCCAGAGTGGGGTAGGCAGACCTACAGAATTACCTACAACTTTAAAAACTTGGTGATAATTCTGTAACCACATTTTGCACAAATAGGCTAAGATGTTTACCAGCGTAAATAATAATAATAATAATTACAAGTAAATCTTTCTTCTTTGCAGAGTACGCACGAATTAAGAAAGGAGTTACCTCTGGGGTCGAGTGGTTGGAGCACTATCACAAGGTTAATTTTAAGTAATTTGTGGTGAGAGTACCAACCAAGGTATTTGTAAATATGGGCCTTGTTGCCTGAAATATACGAAAGTAATTCTATACTATTATATTTTATCCTATTTCACTTCATCAAGTGTATTATTTCATCGAACGCCATTATGTGCTCAAACCACGATGTATTTAGAAAGACACATTAATTACGAAGGTTAGGTTCTATAGGTTTTATTTATGTTTTATTATTCAATAGGTTTTCACCAATCTGCCTCGATGAATGAAACTACGAAACGAGGTGGAAAACTTTGTTAAAAACTAAAAGCTTCCAGCCCTGTGACGATACATCCGAACAATGCGAACTAACGATCTCTAGCGACAACGTCATGTGGCGCCGATACAAGCTACTCTCATCCCTATCCCCTTGGCATTAGGACCACGAACTGCCACATGAAAAGTCATTGGATGCAGTTTCCGCGGGTTCACCAGGGAATAGAAAAGCGCGATACGTTTATTGCATAAGGTCACATACGGCTGTGCATCCGTAATATTTCGCGCGCTACCCAAACTGCAAACGAAGCATGCCGTTTGTACCCTTTTAGATTTAACGAGACGTTTTAACGGGTAGTTTTGCGCTCAGGCTTGGCGTAACTGTTTTTGCGGAACACTACGGTTTACAATTGCTTTAAAGCATTTGTTTGGAAAAAGACGACGTGACGAAACGTAAGTTAGGTACAACGGAAACACTAACAGATATCGAGATTGAATGAGTGGTTGAGTCGTAGTGAGTGACTGGAGGGGAAGCCAATGAGTGGTTGTCTGATCTAGGCTACTGCACTATAATTGTTTAGCTGGTTGGGAGCCAAGGAGTGGCTGCCCAATTCCAGCTCAGCTGGTTTGGAGTCATTGCGTGTTTGGGCAAATCCAGCGTGACATTGAGTGTTTTGCCAATTCGGAATAGGGCGGTTGGTGGCCAAGGAGTGGTCAGCCAATGCAGGCTGCTGGTTTACATCCATAGAGAGTTTGGCCAAATCCAGAATAGCATTGAGGGGTTATCAATGAGTGGTTGTCCGACCTGTCTGCCATGTGCTTCGAATTTATCTTCTTCTTGGAGCCCATTGAACGCAACTTATTGGTGACCTTTCACATTATGATGATAATGGTGATGATAATGGTGATAATTATGTCAGCAAACAAAGCACGTGAGCAGAATTGCACAGGTCAAATCTAAGGCGACACCTACGGGCATAGGGAGTTTAGAGAGAAGAGTTCGGGTAGGGAGTTAGGGACCCGCGAAATGTCAGATCGGCCGTGACGGCGCATGTGGTTTACAGAGAGCGAGTTGACATACTGTTTAGTTATGGTCATGGCTTTTTATGCCATCAAATGTGAAAATGAATATCGTTCACAAGAACACTCGATGGATTATCATATCATATTGATATTATTGTCATTCACGTCAATGAAAGTACTTACGATGACACGTCTGAGTATAGCTCAGATTGTAAAATTTTGAAAATATGGATCCAAATATTCAATTGGTAATATTAAGATATTACTTAATAAGTAGGTGATGTTTTAAGTGCTAACGTCCTGAGTTTTATTATTGTAAATGTTTCAAAATACGTAAGCGTTAATTTGCTGCATTTATGTTAACGTAAGGAGTATTTCGTTCACGAATTAAATAAAAGTACTACTTACCTATGAGTGTATTTCTAAAGTTTGTAAGGGTGGTTATAACATCTCTATATTATACAGTGCCATTTGCTGTCATTTTTTATTTTGACATTTGACACTAAATAATAAAGTTTCATAGTAATGAATATAAACATTTAATACGATAATTAATTGACACTTCGGGTCCCCTCGTCTTCCGATTGAGATGATAATTTTACCGATGGAAACATATTATTCACTATATCTGTACATCAAATACCTACCTATTTTAACGAACATAGATCAATGCATGTAAATTTTAATGTAATTTATAACGTATTGGTTTTATGCAATAAATAAATAAATATAAATAAATAAATACTCTTAATAAATGTCATTTGTTTCGTGTTTATTCTTATTTAGAACAAATCATGTTGAGAGCACTTTGGGTCCTCTCCACGATATTGTCAAGGGTCATTTGATTAAAAAAGGCCTCGAGCCTGCTAAATGAAATGAACGCTAATTAAGTTTCGTTAATTCAATGACATTGTGCCCAAGTTGTTTGACGGTCCAGTTTTCACCCCCGTAATCAGATTCAAAGGAAAATATAAGCGCGTGAGTTAATGAAGTTAGTCATATTTTCCTTCATTTTATCAGAACAAACGAAACAATTTTACAAGCTCTTTAGGGTGCCGTTCCTATTTTTTTTTTAATATCATATGAAGGCAAACGAACACACAGGCCACCTGATGGTAAGTGGAAACTGTGACCGATAGACATTCGCATTCACAAGACTGCAAATGCACTGCCCACCCTGAGGACTAAGCTGGAATGCCTCTGTGCTAGTCATTTCACCGGCTATCTTATCCCCAAACCGGAACACGACAATGCGAATACTGCTGTTTGGCGGTAGGTTAATGGATAAGATGGTGGTACCAACCCGGACGGACCCTGCACAAGGTCCTCCCACAAGAAAATTGAATTAATTAACCCTATTTAACCACCATTTGTATATTCTTCTTCTTCTTGTCAATGTCACGCTATTATGACGCGGAGGTAAGTACTTCCTCCATCCTTCGTCTTAAGAATTCTAGTCTACAGATTTTTAAAAGCTGTCAACATTTTCCGTAAAATAAAAGTCCGGAAAGGAAGTATGCATATTTATATCTGAAAGATTTATTCGTGTCTCTGAGGGATTTACAGTCAAATACGACTGTAGTATATTCCTATAATCTAGTAATAGTAACTTTTGCACAGTCTATGTGATAAATATAAATAAGTTTAACGTACGAATAAAAATTTAAATTTAAATTGCACCATTTTCAAATAGACATGTTTTGATTAGTTTCAAAAATTGACGTTGCTAAGGGCTGGAATTATCATTTTAATACTATTTATGTAATCTATAGCGGACTAGTTTCGGCAACTCAACGTCTTGTCTACTTATTAATATTCAATAAATTATTTTTTAGGCAGATTCTGAAGACCGTAATTTCTAGTCGTGGAAAATAATATCAGAGTGAAACTTACTCAAATTTACCTACTCCCAAAGCCCCAAATTAAGGTCGAGGCTTTTACAGACGTAGTCAGAAGTAGCTGTAGTACATTTTAGTATCTTGTCGCAACTAAACTGCACTTGACTCTAACAAAAAATAGCACTTTAAAGCTTAATATTTCATAAACGAATAATTGAATAGAAAAATTGTTTTCACAAACATGCAATATTTTTTCAATAATTATTCAACATTATTTTGCAAGACCTATCTAACGACAGCCCACACTAAGACGTAGACGAGAAAAAAAATACATCCCCACGTTACGTGTAGGGGAGTAAAAGTTTGTTTTACCACTTTGTTGGCATGACTAATTAAAATGTATATTCAGTACTAAGAGTCTCTGAGCTAGGCTGCAGACAGACGGACGACGGACGGACATGGCGAAATTATAAGGGTTCTTAGTTTGACTACGGAACCTCTAAAACGGGCTCAGTGCGAGCCTGACTCGCACATGAATTCCGTATGAACCCTAAGATCGAGTAAAAAATGCCTAGCGTTTTATATGTAGGTACGGTCAGCTGCAAAATTGCATGGACACCTTAATGTCTATAATCCTGTGAACACGTGAGGTGACGTTCGTAAGAAACCACCTAGATGGCGTTGTTATCTGAGCTAGTTCAATTGTTGTTTGCTACAACTTTATGACGTTTTAGTATTACAATCGATAATTTCAAGTTTTTTTAATGTTGTATAGTAAATGTCGCTCGCGCGAGAAACTTCGAGCGACGCCGACGCAACAACCAACTTCATCCTCGAGCTTGGATGCTACTCACAAACTTCGCCTAGCTAGTAACATTTAACTTTTTACTTTAATATCTAGTCTGCTATACGAGTATAATCCTGTTAAGTATTAAAGGACAACCGCAAATGTTACTATCAGTTTATTTCTAGTTTTCATAATATGTACAATACGCGTATTTTAACACGCCTTCATTACATGAATTTCTATCATCTAAGTATATATTTTTAAGTTAAGTATGTGTGGGGTCTTCTTGGTTTCGACCTAAGCCATCGGACATCGCGTGGGCAGCTGGGTATCGTGCAAAGTAAACTCGTTGGTGCTAGAATCACGATTTATTAAAATTAGGTAAATAGTAGGTACAAAAATAGTTCAGCCTAGGCGAGACGAGTGACAGTTCCGTGACAACGTCCTCTCTGCTTGATAGCTCAATCGAAAGTGAGTCCACAAGAAGCAGCTGATTACGTCACGACTCACGACTCTGTCAAAGCGCGCGAATCGTCTACGCCGCCAGGTGGCGCGCTTGCGTCTCGTTTAGTGTCCGTACTAATGACCGGCTACGACATATCGCACCTTCGCAGCTTCGGTAGGACAAGGGCACAATTGCCCCTATAATCGTATAGTACATTGTGCCCTTGTTCTACCGAAGGTGCGACATGTATAACTAGCGACCCGTCCTCGCTTTGATTCGATAATTTAAGTTTTTTGTAACTTCCGTACATACACCAGAATTTATTACATATAATAACTATCTAACCAATCGTGAAAACTGCACGAATATCCCTTGCGTAGTTTGTATAAACCTAAGCGTAAGTACCTACATACAGAGGGACAGACGGCGGGAAGCGACTTTCTTTCATATACAGGGTGTTAGGTAATGAGTGGATAATCCTTGAACTACGGATAGAGGGCACTTAGGACGTTATGAAAAAGCTAAAATAGGTCTAGTAAAAGTCGCACGGTTTTCGAGATATTTGGACTTTTAGGTTTTTTTCGAAAATGAACACCCTTGTTCAATGTTTCGATTATAGCACCATTATAAGTTAATCTTTTTTAATTTTTATTTTTGCTCAATATTATTGAATACTTGTGTTATCAGATAGAAATCACCATTTTTGTGAGACATCAATAGATTTTTTTTTTTAAATCGCAAACATGAATTTTGCATTTTCAATCGTACATTGATCGAACTTTAAACTCTCATGGTGAAAAAAAAATACACTACCGTCTAATTGCCCATAAGCTTAAAAACATGCCAATTTATTGACGAATTCAAAATAGTAACTACTTTTTGAATTTAAAATCTAAAAGCCAAATAAATACCTAAATAAAATACACGCCCACCCCCATTTTTCCCGATTTACTTTTAGTATCCCGGGCGTAGAGTTCAAAACTTTTTGTTGCAAAATTAACATTACTGGCCACTAATTTAAATGCCATTTATTCCAAATTTAAAAAATATGCCGCCTGCTTTTTGTTTTTTATTCGAATTCGATTTTCAATTTCGCTATTATTGCGTAATGAATGGTGAATTGTGTTTAGATAGTGGTGTTGATTTTTTTGGTTTTAATGTGAACACAATACACTTCCAAGAATATGCTCAAATGCATTATATTTATGGCGAGTGCCAAGGCAACGCTAGTGCTGCTGCGATTTTGTACGCTGAACGCTACCCAAACAGACGCCATCCCGATTACCGGATTTTTCGCATCCTATACCATGTAAAGATAAACATATACATACATACATACATACATACCTTCACGCCTTCATTCCCAGAGTGGGGTAGGCAGAGCTACAAAATTACCAACAACTCTAAAAACTTGTTGATAACTCTGTAACCACAATTTGCACAATTAGGCTAAGATGTTTAACAGTGTATATTAGTGACAGGTAGCAAGCCCAAGATAAACATATAATATCGTTTAATACATCGTCTTCCTTCTCGCCTACTCAAAGTTATAAAATCATGAATACATAATTACCAACAATGCCAAAGCATCCGCCTCGTTTTTTTGCATAAAAATCCAACTTCATTCAAAATGAGCAGAATCGAAAACAATGAAATCTCCTAATAGGAAAAGTTGGGAACTTCGAAATGATTCCCGAGGCGGGTACTTGTTTGTCGAGGTGAGACTCGGAGCCTCTTTGTCATGGCTTGTCAGAATATAGCAATTAATGTCACGGTTTTTTTTCCGTTTCTGGAACACAGTTTCATAATCTGCAGAAATTTAAAAAAAAAGTTAAGTTAACTACAGGGCGACTCTTAAATCGAGAATCGAAATAATGGTTTCTAAGTCTAACTCAAAAAACCAACAATTGAACTTTGTTGAAATAAAACTTAATTTCTTTAAAGAGTAAAAATAACCAACAGTGTGGTCACCCTATTCTACTAGACGAGTTATGTATGAGTGTGACAATTCAACGTAAGAAGTAGGGTAACCATGAGACGCAGTAAAATTAAAATTAATTATTTTATTAATTATTACAAAAAACTGCATTCATAGATTTTTGAATTCGAGTGCTTTAAGTAATGCTATAGAGCGAGAAAAACATATTTGGGTTCACGGCTTACCTGTAAATTTGAGTCCGCTAGCCGAACCACCTGTAAGCGTCGTTATTATTTTTAAAATGTCCGTGACTACTATTTCACAAACCATATCGTTATCAGATTGAGGAAACTAAACTAGCATTCTCATGACTACCAATTGAAAACTATTATGTTAGTATTGTTACTCGTACGACACAAGCGAAATTAACAAAGTGTGATAAAAAGCAATTGCAGTATCGAATCTGAAATCAAAACAACAAACAACAAAAGTTAAAACATTTATTAATTATGATATTTTTTGCAGCCAATTAACTATACAGAACTCTCATTTTCGGTCGTTTATAATATTTTTAATTACGTTCCGTTGTCAAAACAATTTGTGCTAAAGCTGTAAGAAAGACAACACAAATTCCATTTATCTGCCAACTTTGGATGAATGTTGGAAGTTGGGCAAGAAGTCTAATTAGCGAAACAGTCTAGGTGCGAGTGATAAATACCAGACTGTTCTAAAGGCCTACAGCATAGTAAAAATATAAAAGTAGTTCATCAGCCTTTTATTAGTTCCTGTTACCTATTGCTATTCGAGCGCTAGGGTTGCGTCGATGCGTGTCGCTAAATACTTAATACGTACCTACGCAACCAAACGCAGCAACGGCGTGGTCCCGATTAAACCGGCTTGGTGCGTCCTGTTGGGTATGCTTGAGGTGACTCGCGGCGCATCCGATCTAGGCACGTTCACACCGCCCCGCGCGAGTCACTTTTATTTGAAGACGCACTACTGTTTGTACTGTGCCAGTCTACGCCCCAAACTTTGTAAAGTTCTAGCGCTAGAAATTAAGTTTCATTAGACAAAAGTAATAATACGATTATGAGTGCATGGGGAACGTGTCGTGATGTAAAATTGAACAAATGGTTTCGCGTTGGTAGATATATATTTATGACGCTATTAATAGTTAGTTAAGTGGCTGGGCCGGGTCTGTTTGGATCGCTACCACCTTACGGTGCCCGGCGGTAAATATTGCACATTGGCATGTACTTCCAAACACAAACGAATGCTAATTTCCATGTCCATCAATTATTAGATTTACCGTTTATCAGAATTTGAATACAGAACTAAGTATTTTATCGATATTTTGTTTTGATTCCAACGTGAACTATATAGAGGTGTAAAACTACTTCCTTTTTAAAGATCATTTCATATTCAAATTCAAAACATTTATTTTACAAAAACACAGTACAACACAACAGAAATAGTTAAAATAAGAAGAAACAAGATAAGAGCAGAATTTGAATCATTGCCGTGTAGTGTGGAGACAAATAGAACTCAGCTCAGCATGTGCTGCGGCCTGAGCCACAGCGCTGGTTTTCAGCTGAACCCTAGCGTTCCATATTCCTAGCAGTGTACAGATACGTATAGCAGCTATGTACAGATAAATATAGTGTATGTAATGTATATTATTGTCTTTAAAAAGGTGTAAATGTGCTAGAACAATAAAATAATAAAGCTGCATATGACAACCAAAATAACATGTTATGAACTTATTATAAATGAATAAAATACAAAATTACTGCACTATCGAAGCTATCGCAAATACATTGATTGGTTCAAGTAAAGCTGGAGATTCACGACCGCTCCAACAAGCCGAATAGAGCAGCGATGCGCTAAAATCGGTCCGTGCATGTCATAACTGTGGCGTTTAACGGCCGAACCCAATATCAAATCTCCAGATACAGATAAGAGGCTAGGCTATCTCCGATCGCCGGTACCTAATTGTCTATCTTTTCAGGGCGTCCCAATAACACAGATAAGGGCTGTCTATCTGCAACAAACAGTAGATAGGCTGCCTATCCGAGCCCTCCCTTGCGTTACATTTTACGCAGACCCTCAGGGAGAGCCAACTGAGGTTCTGCCTTTATTTTATTACTACATGTTGAAATGTTTTAAATTGCAATTAAGAAATGTCATGTTAAGCTTAAATTTGCTTAATACATTTTTCAAATATACTATTTTTTTTACCTGGAATTAAAATCTTGTTTTTATAATGCACCTCTTTACGAATGATATTGACACCGTCAGAAGAACTATTTTGCCTTCCGTCACTACAGAAATAGAAGAAGTTGTGAATAAATGTCGAAGAAGTGAAGAAAATCATCAATTTATAATAAACAGCCCACCGGGCTCCCATGAAAACCAGCTCGGTTGTCATCCCCATTT
Organism: Acleris emargana; assembly: GCA_927399475.2. Lineage (NCBI taxonomy): Eukaryota > Metazoa > Arthropoda > Insecta > Lepidoptera > Tortricidae > Acleris > Acleris emargana. Next base: position 16,613,364 of record OV656837.1, read on the forward strand.
TGCTGAGTGGAGACCATTTCGGCACACATAATCTTCATTTTACTTTTTTAATTTAATGGTGTCGCCTGTTAGGGGATAAGAAGTGGTTGTATTACGTTATTGTATCTTTTCTATGATGTACCCCTGTGCTGATGTGTTTGTTGAATAAAAGTTTTTCTATTCTATGTGATAGAGCTACCTCTGAAATGGACTGAAGCGATTTTTCAGCCTGCTGAAAACGCTTCCAAAGCACCAAAATTCACGATAAAAAATGAGACGCCTTATCCCATCGGCGTAACAATACGTTAAAAAGGCTCCGGGTACAAAGCCTTTTTCGTTTCCTGCATGAACAGTTATCAAACGTGGAACGTTATCACTCCAAGATTTTCCTTCAGTGTCGGATGTATGTTTGTAGCACTCATCCATATAGATTATATTTTGACCTTCTTCACGAAATTACGTATTTTATCTAGGTACAGTGGGCTGCAAAAGTGCATGGACAGTTCGGAAAGATAATGCTCTGAGGCAAACTGACGCTATCTATCTGCTCGTAGTAGTTCAACAAGATCTTACTAGATGGCGTTGTTGCAGATAATGATCTAAAAATATGAAGAAAAAAAAACGCATACATCAACTAACCATTTTTTCTTTATTTCATAGATTTTATATTTTAGTATAATAGATGATTTAAGTAGTTTCAAAGTATTAGTCAATTCCAAACTAAGAGGTTAAATTTATCAAAAATATTTCATCCACGTTGTGGAATCGAACCCGGGACACTCGGGGTTCTGAACGTTGGCGGCCTGCGTCCAGCGTCAAGCCATGGTGAGGGAGTATGAGGAAGATGGATTTAAACCAACAACCCACTACGCTGGTTTATTCAATACGAGTGTGGATACTATTCGTCGTGTTCTTCACAGTGAGGGTCTGCTTCATTGTATCGTAGGCATGCTGTCAAACCCTTGCTAACAGAAAGCCATAAAAGAGCAAGGTTCGCTTTGGAATATTTAAATTTTGACTGGAGTAATGTCATCTTTACAGATGAAAAGACTTTTAAATCGAGCCAAAAGCTTGTGGCATGGCGCCGAAATAATACTCGGTATAATGACAATCATGTAGTGCCCAACATGGAATCTGGTCGTATAACCGTAAATATGTGGGGATGGATGAGTGCGGCTGGCACAGGAGAACTGGTTAGACTTCCCAGTCGAGCGAACAGTGTTCATTATGTAGAAATGCTGGAGGACACCATGTTGCCCACCGTTCGCAATGTGTATCCAGAGGAGGAGTTACCGGTGATAACGTTTGTGCAAGATAACTGTCCCATACACCGTTCACGAAGTGTGAGGGAGTGGTTTGGTCAGCACAATAATATTAGGGTTATTCTCTGGCCTTCAAGGTCACTGGATTTAAATCCAATCGAAAATGTATGGGGTATTATTGTCCAACGTTGGGACCACCAGAATGAGCGAACTCCGAAAGCCTTAGAAGACCACTGTTTAAACATTTAGGATAGTATTCGTGGTTCCAATCTGTGTCAGAATATTATCGGTTCAATGCGTGCTCGAATGCAAACTGTAATCGAACAGAGTGGGAGATATACTCGTTATTAAAGTTTAGTATATAAGTAATTCGAGTGGACGACTGGAGATCGGGTTAACGTAAGTAATTATTACAAAATTGAATATTATTTTCGCTCTTTTTGCGTGTCTATACTATTTTGTAACCATACATAATTGTCTTATTTTAAATATTTACGGTCAAACAAATTACACCATTTATACACAAAAATTATATTTTTATCTATATGGGTAAGGACCAAAAAGTGGTCCACGCTAACTCACTCAATTAAATTTTCTATGAAACTTTTCCGTTGTGACACGAAAGTTAGCCATACAATTGTAGGGATAATTTTCGTCGCACAACGGAACTTTTTTCAACTTCGCTGTTTGTATGGTTAACTGCGCTTAACAGTGGTCCAACTTTTTGGTCCTTACCCATATATAAATATAACCGCCTGTTTCACAATCGGCAAGTAAAGCATATTTAGACACATAAATTTAGCCCTTTCTCTTTCTTGCACTTTAAATAGACAAGGAGAGACAACTTTTAATGGCGGATAAATTTACTTGTCGATTGTTTAACAGGCCCTCAGAGATCAAAACTGTATAACATAGTTAACATAATGCGTTTGACTGTTAAGGTAACCCAATCTCTAGTTTAATTTTTGTTTGTTAGTAATTACTTTGTTATTGTGGTGAAACTTCAATCTCTTTCCGATTTCGGAAACGAATACTTAAGTTATAACCTCAATAATAATGTTAGGTAGACTAAATTAAAATGTTATTATGAGAAATAAAGTTTTTTCATTTCAAATAACAAAAGTGGTTTCATTTCTTGAAAATGATAATTAAATTATTTAAAAAGATAATACATTAATATATTATGTGAAACAAAATTAATAAAAAAAAGAAACAGGTGGCAATAGGCAGACCCGATCTTCCGACCTACGGAGTAGCCCCGTTTCTAAGCAAGTTGTCAACTAACTCGGCCAACGATCCTTTAAATCAACTGGCGAAATTATCGATTGTAATACTAAAACGTCATAAAGTTGTAGCAAACAACAATTGAACTAGCTCAGATAACAACGCCATCTAGGTGGTTTCTTACGAACGTCACCTCACGTGTTCACAGGATTATAGACATTAAGGTGTCCATGCAATTTTGCAGCTGACCGTACCTATTCAATTTGTTTGAGCCGTACATCGTGCTTTTCCTTAAGAATTTTTCGATTATCTTCAATTTTAGTGAACTTAAATCCCATCGCATGAAGTATTTTTCTCTAAGTCTTTTCAGACCCATTATAGTTAATAGCGTCAGATAATTTAGCTTTTGATAATTTTATTGCCGGCATTTCATAAAAACGCAAGTGAAAAAGTACACTATTCTTCGAACATCATCATAATCAAAATCGACCATATCTAAACGAAATTGTTTTTTTGGTCTCCCTTGTTTAGGAGAGCTAAACTAAATTGCACTGGAATGTGTTTCAGTACTGACTTCTTCTTGAAATTCCAGTGGCATTTGCAACTCTCTCATAAAGTCATGACCCTTCTTAAAATAATTACTTACATTATCATCATTATTTCTTCGGGCTTCGCTTAGAAAATGTTTATATATATTGTAGATAGTTTCACGTGACTGGCCTCGTAAAGGTTTCCCTTCTTTCCTATAGATATCATCATCCAAATTTAAGTGATTAAAAGTTTGGGGTGTGAACAACTGCTCTCTATCGCATCTGAACCAAAACTAGCTCTACGAAGCCGAAATTAGCCGATCCTCTCTTTCCAAAGGTCGATGTGCAATATTTACCGCTGGGCACTGTACCTTACTCACTAACCTACCGCTAAGGGTGAAAGCACACGAGCGTAATTTTGTGAGTTATGAGTCGCGTAAAATCGGTGGCGTAATTTCTGTTACATTCGGTTTCATACAAACCTCCGGTTTGGTTCACATGGCGACGCAAAATCAGCTGACCTTCTGAATGCAGCAAAAATTACGCGACCAAAATTACGCGCGACTACATTTCACTAAATTACACTCGTGTGGCCTCACCCTAAGCAGGGTACCTACGCATTGTGTGTGTTAGTGTGGGGGGAGATAGACGGTGAAATAACTAGAATAGAGGCATTCCATCTTAGTCCTGAAGGTTCTTGCAGTCTTGAGATTGAAAATGACAATGGGTCTCAAATCATACTTAATCTGACCTATGAGCTAGTTAGCCTTGTACAAGCCATTAAAAAAAATCTTTCTTATTTGACTAATTTGTCTAAGTTTAATTACAACCTCGCCTCATAGACACCTCCGGAGATCTTAGAGCTGGTGCTTACCTCTCCCAAAGGATTGGGCTAGCTATCCAGATAGGTAATGCAGCCAGTGTCATAGGGACCATGCCGCGAACGGACCTACTAGAGGGGGTGTTCTATTTATAGTGGTGATTATTATTTTACATCTTTAATATTTGAGTAGCTTAGTTTTGCTAGCGTGGAACTGAATGATACTAACATTTTATTATGTCAGTACCTTACATGTTTTGGTGTATTCTGTGGCTTCACTGCATTGTGCCATAGGTACTTACCATTTGCTTTTCCATGACCTTGGACCATTAGACGACTTTTATCATGAAATCAAACTCTACACGTCCGCACATAGTTCATAGATAGTTCATAGTTAATTTTATTGATAATAATACATACATACATACCTTCACGCCTGTAATCCCAGAGTGGGGTAGGCAGAGCTACAGAACTACCTACAACTTTAAAAACTTGTTGATAATTCAGTAACCACATTTTGCACAAATAGGCTAAGATGTTTACCAGCGTATTAGTGACAGGTTGCAAGCCGATCGCCTAACAGTACCTACTACAAGCCTATATTCCCTTAGTCGCCTCTTACGACATCCACAGGAAGACATGGAGTGGCACTATTCTAACCCGGCAACCACAAATAAAAAAAATAAGTAATAAGTAATAATTTAAATAAGTTTAGTTTTAACTTTTAATTGTTAATGTAATATGATTATTATAAACAGACTTACCCAAAATAAATTACATAGATATGTATTAGTATTCTATTATTATAATTATACCTAATAGTGCGTTCCGTAAATCTTCATGATTTACCTAGTTCAATAAAACCCGCAACAAAGTGTCGGACACGCTGATTTTCGTGTTCCGTAATAAAGTTGGCTCGATCCATCATAATAATATAACTCTGGAGAATAAGAGAGGGACTACCTCTTTTTGCAACTTGACCCCTCTCTAAGGACCTTTGCAGACAAGAATCAAAGTGTCTATCGTCTAAATGGGCCTTTGGGGGCCGTAGGTATATTTCACTGAATAAGAAGTTAAATTGGGCTTTGGTAAGAATTGTCACAGCTAAATCATATATTTTGGTAGTTTCTGTAACGTTCTGTCAAAAGTGGGCATTTTAAACAAAGACAACTTTTATTATTTAAGCGATTAATGAATTAAGTAGTATTCACAGAAAAAATAAGTGGTTTAGGTATTGTAAGTAGGCCGCACCGGCACTTTAACGCGTCAGAAATCTACCAGCGTGTCCAAGAGAAGACCACTGAGGAGAAAAAGCGCCGCAAGAAACTCAATTCAGTCATTATTTTTCATAAGATACTTGTAACAATGATTATATATAGTCTAGCATTATATAAAAGTATGAAAAAATAAAATATCTTGCATATCTAGCTAAGCAGGAAAACGAGTCAAAACTCAGAATTATTATCTATTCAAAGGGCAATAAATAAATAAATTAATATACCTATCTTAATAAATATGACAGTGCGACAGTTTCGACAGGTTTACCTACATACCTAAACCATGTCCCCTATACAATGAAACAATGTTTAGATGTTTCTAGGCTAGCTTTATTAGGGTTATGGTTGAGGCCAAGCTTTTTTGTCTGTTAGATAGTCTTCGACTCTATAGAAGGCTTCAGCCATCAATGATTAACTAATAAACTAGAACAGATCACCTAGTGATAATAAATGTATGGTCAAATACTTACCTATACAAAAATGTTATAACCAAGCACTGGAAATTTCACACGAATTTCCTGCTCTCTCGACACATCTGTCATGATATAAATCTTTACGATACCTGGTTTTACGTTTCGAACGGCCGTAAACACGAAATGCACTAAAACTTTCTTAAATCTTGACTGCGACACGGAAAATACTGCAACGCTATTTCATATCGTGGTGTTATTATTAAAGTTCATCGTCTAGCCTTGGAACAAACAGAATGAATTGTCTCCTACTTGCTTTACTAATTACAATACTCAATAAATGTCTTTAATCTTTAATCAATTTGCCAAGGAGCTCGCTCGTCGGTGCATGTTTCTTCATCCGAACAGTTCAGTCAAATTCAGTAGATAGGTACAGTCTACTATCCTAGGCCTCTATGGACTACCCCAACGTGACATTGTAAACCAATCATGAGAAGTCTCGTACGTATTGGTTGACAACGTGACTTAACATAGTTCACAGTGGCTTAGTAATCGAATGGGTTGATTGAACTTACATAACTCTGATGATGCTTATAAGCACGCTAGACAACTTAATTATAGAATAAAGTCATTTCAGTAATTTATTAGAAATTGACAACCCAAATTTAAAATAATCATGTCATCCATATAAAATGTCTGCTACTCATAAATTAATAAAGATATTATTCTTTCGAATTAGAATGTAAAAACCGTGAGTTTTTTTTTGTCATCCCAATTAAATTAAAAGCTTAGAAATATTTGGATATCATGAATCATCTTGTTTCCTGAGACCTAAAGGACATTAGACGGTCTGATCTAAGAAGGTTTTATTCAATTCGTAACTTTTAAAAACATAAATTAATCCAATTGGGCGTTTTTAAAGATCAGGGGAGGCATTAGCGTTGCCCAATTTGAGCGGCGTAAGTTTAGAGAGCCATTAGGAGCGTCTCTGGACTCGGACTAGCGATTAAAACTTCGGTCTCGCTCTGGGGCGCTCCCGAGATAGGCTACAGTAATTCTTTTAAGAAGTTACTAATAACCTCCGTTCACAGCTAGCTTATCGGTGTTGCCAAAGCACAAAATTCATATTTTTAAATTTGCCCTAAACATTTGCTTGTGTATTAAAAACACATTCCTTGCCCTTGTTTAACGAAAAAAAACCGGGGAAACTGGAAGTTGAGATCATTTGGCTGATTAGAAATCTGTGCCTAATGTCAATTGTGAGTTGGTTTTGACCTAATCGAAGACGAAAAAGATGCTTTACTTACTTGAAATTATGTTTTTTTTCGTAATTTTGTTTGTATTCTATAAGTAGTAACTTTTTGTTATAAGAAAAATTAAATGTCGTCAAATAGAAGGTACCTAGATGAAACGCACGTTTCCTCATAATATCATTTAGCAGAAAATAAGGAAAAGTTTGCAACACCGGCTTGTCTTATTGAAAATTCGCGGCCTAAACATTCCAAATTCAATTTGAGCTTAGGTAGCGTGGTGCTCAGAAATACATTGAAAAGAAAATTCTTGTTTAAAACATTTCTCCGATGGTGTTATCTTTTTGTTACGCCTGCTACTGCTGCTGTTTTGTATCTTCAAAGGCCCGGCCGCCATTGTTATCTGAATGACATAACGAAATACATCCAGCGTCATCTACGGATACAAAAAAATATTAAACTTAATGACGGGAGGGAGGTATTTTCTTAGAGTATTTAGTCCCCTGATTTTAATCGAGTTTCTGAGTAGCGTGTTCAATTTCTAGATAGTGACTAAAGAAACTCATTTCAGTGGTCACGTGTTCATTTTAGTCAAACAAAGCAGGGTTTGGGATGGTTTGGGTAGATTTATCATTGGCTCTTTGTCCGAGTGAGTAAGGTCCGCGGTCGGCTTATGGCGCGAAACATTTACGACGCCCGAAGTGTGAAAGGTTTATTATGAGGTTTACAATTTACACGCGTAAATTGTATTTTGGAACCATTTGTGGTCTAGTTGAACCGCTTTAGCTTCGCACATACCAGTGTGTAATGTAATGTAACCTTGTACAAATAAAAGACACTGGCGGCCTGCACACGTAAGGTTCGGACCAAAGCGCCGTTCTAATCTTCTTTCCGAACCGTACGTGTAAGTGCAACTGCAAAAAATTACGGTTTGGAACGAAGATTGGAACGGTGCGTGGCGTTTCCCGCGGTCCGAACTTTACGTGTAAAGGCAGCTAATCACAACTGAAATACACTCGCACAATCACCGAAACGTAAAGTGTGTGTGCATATTTGATTTTAAATCTGAAAATTGGAGTTTTGGCTTGACCAGTACACACAAAAACCTTGAAGTTATCCGCGATTATGACCATAATAATAATTAAGAAAACAATAATAGAGCAAAAACCATAAAGATAGATATTTAACATTGACTTGGCTACATTGACTAGTAAAAATATTAAGCATACTTAGACCATTTTCATTGTGTCTGTAAATAGTAGATTGATAACTAGACCCCGGTATCGGAGGTGCAAAATGGTAGCTGTCAAGTTCTTAGGGATGGGTAATCATATTTTTGATGTTGATATCGATACACGATTTTTCTATACATTAGGTTGTACACAGTTATTTTTTTTTGATCTATGATAATCATTGATCGTAAAAATATAAAGTGTACACATATTTATGAACTCGACTGTACAACAAAATATATATCTATGGTTGCTATTACTTTTCTTATGTTTCGAGTTGCAGAGCAGTGCATAAACACTCTTGTGATAAACCTTTTCAATAGAGATTAATACTGGCCACTTATACTGATAATAAATTATTTACGTCAATAGATAATCATTGTCACTTTACAACAATTTCTTCGATTAAATAGCTGTTTACGAGTTTATTCGTCTAAAATCATTTATACCATAGAAAATGGAGTCACTTCTTGCAGAACACCCTGAACTCCAAAAAACGAATGAAAAAATTTACTGCACAGTGTGCAGTGTACACATCATTTCCAGATCTTGGAATATTAAAAAGCACATGGAGTCGAAATGCCATCAAGAGAAAATCATCAACGCGTGTCCTAGTCACATTGATTATTTAATAAAGGACATTCCAATACTTGTAAACCAGGACGATAAAGTATATTGTATATCTTGCAACTCCGTTTTGACTCCAACAAAATTTTGTATTGAGAGGCATTTGAAAACCTTTACTCACAGAAAAACAAATGAAGATCAATTTAACTTTAACCGAGATCTGGTAAAGTTTTTCATCAGTTGTAACATACCTTGGACCAAATTGGAAAACCCAAACTTCAGAAGTTTCATGGACAATTGTCTCAATAAAAAATATGGCGATGTTACATTACCGAGAGAATCAACTTTACGCAAAAATTACTTGCCTATAGTATTTAATGAGAAAAAAGATGCTATAAAAGAAGAACTGTCCAACGAATATATATATTTGAGCATTGATGAGACTACAGATTCAATGGGTAAAAAAGTGGCTAATGTGATAGTTGGAGCTTTAACAAATTATTTATCTAAGCCCCACATCTTTGCTTCACGAAAATTAGACTCAACTAACAATATCACGATTAGTAATCTAGTAAATGAGGTGCTTCGCGAGTTATGGGGCCATAATTACGAACAAAACTGTGATAAATTGTTATTTTTCGTGACTGATGCGGGGTCATACATGGTAACATCGGGTAAAAATTTAAAGAAAAGCTACCCAAATATGACTCATTTGACATGTGTAGCTCATGGCCTAAACAGGGTAGCTGAAGCCGTGAGACAAGCTTATCCGAAGGTAAATAGTTTAATAAATTTTGTTAAAAAAGTTTTTAAAAAAGCCCCTAAAAGAATAGACATGTTTAAACTAGAATATCCTAATACTCCTCTTCCTCCTGAACCTATCATCACGAGATGGGGCACGTGGATAGAAGCTGTCAGCTATTATAAAGATCATTTCCATAAGGTTAAGAATATTATTTCTAAATTGAAATCCTCTGAAGCTGCTGCTATAGCCAAAGCACAAAGATTGTTCTCTGATGCAAATCTGATAAACGAAATCAATTTCATCGATAAAAAATTTAGAATTTTATCGATCTCAATAACAAAGCTAGAAGATCCAAACCTTTGTTTAAAAGAATCCTTAGATGTAATACTCGAGGTAACAAAAAAACTTTCCTTATTACGTTTGCATCCAATCGGAAAACTTATTTATTTAAAAATGCGGAATGTATTGCAAAAAAATCCTGGGTTCACAACTATACAAATTTTACAAAGTTTGTTGGATGGCAAAAGTGTTGAAATTACTGATGATGTAAATAAGAATACAGTACAGAATTACGCCAAATGTAATTTCTTGCCCATTACTTCTGTCGAAGTAGAAAAGTCATTTTCTTTCTTAAAGTGGATTTTCAACTACAGAAGAAGAAGTCTAACACCCGTTAACTTAGAACAAATTTTAGTAATATATTACGAGACATATATCTCTAATGATAAATATGACTAATTGTAAGATATTATAATTGTTGTGTATATTTATTGTAACTACACTAGTTTACTGCAAAGAATCTGATCATTCATCAAGAACATGGTATGACCTTTGGTGAATATAAAAGAGTTTATATTTTGTTTTAAATTTATTTATGAATGCTTTATGCTAAGAAGATAACTAAAACTTCTTAATGATGAAAGATTTTTTTTTGTAAATAATAAAAATGTTCAATACATGTTGGTTTTGTAATTATATAGTCCTACTTTATAGAATAAACGCTATCATTATGATATAATAAAATATCGACATATAACTATGTTTATCGACATGAAGTTAATATTTCAAAACAATGTTTACCCTTCCCTAGTAATGGCTCGAAATTGACAGCTACCATTTTGCACCTCCGATACCGGGGTCTATTGATAACCAAGGGTGGAAAGTGACCCATTTCACCCGAGATATTTCTGGCGCTCGAATGAAGTGAGAGCGCCAATAGTTCGAGGGGAAATGGGCAATTTCACCCGAGTTAGACTTTCATTTCGACCGAGTTAGATTTTCATTTCGACTGTGAGGAAAATATATTTAATCTTGTTTCTCGCTTTTTCTATTGCAAACTTTTTTTTCTATATTCAGAAAAAAGTTAAAATACTCATACTGCCAACATTAGAAAAGTTTAATCGAGGTCACGACCAAGGAGCCAGCAAGGAGGTTGAACGCCGCGCCGAACGAAAAAGTTTTACCTTTATTACGTATTTAAATATTCCATCTCTTTCTTTCATATTGCACAAATGACTTCCACCTCATTCTTACCCTAACTAAAGAAAGAGATGGAATATATTCGTGACGTAATAAATGTCAAATTTCTTGTTTCGAACGGATGTTCGGCGTTCAACCTCCGTGTTGTGTTGTATTGCACCTTGGTCGTGACCAACTCGATTATTTTTTCTAATGTTGGCAGTATGTGTATTTTCAAGATGGCCATGCCGAACCGTGAAAAAAAAATTGTCATGCTATGCTATCTTGGCATTATGGCGGGCAGCAGAATATAAGAGGACAAATTTTAAATGTTGATTTTTTTGTAATTAATTGCGAAAAAAAGAGACCAGTCGTAGAATGATTTTAATATGAACCTATAGATCGTAATAAATACGTCGTTTAACGTATAGTCGAGTTTAGATATATGAATGATTTTAATATGACGTAGCTCAATTATCTTAGACTCCATGGCCAATCGTAACCATTTAAAAAAAATACTTTCCACCCAAACGCAATTTCCCACCCGGCTATCTACCCATTCAAATTAAACTTTCCGAACAGGAGAGATGAAAAATAAATTTATCATCATTAACTTAAGAGGATTCAGCATCATACATAACCTAAAACGCACGCAAAAGAGGCGCATATCGAAGTCGCCCAATTACGGAAAAAAGACCCAATTTGCTACGGACCCCGTGCTTGCTCAATCCAGCACTGACGACATTCTATACATTATGAGAGGACATGGACATGGCGAAACTATAAGGGTTCCTAGTTTGACTACGGAACCCTAAACATTATTTAATTTCGTGAAACACGATTAATGATTACTAGTACGAGTCTATTTAATTATATTAAGGATGAATTCATTTTAAAATGCATGGTACAATTAGTTTTAAAAATAATTTTCAAGTTTGAACCTGTTGGCTAAATATGCAACCATTTAAAGCAGCACTTCACGACAAAATAATAAAAGAACAGCCATAACCGCGGTTGCGGTACATTCAAATTTGTAAGAAACTTTCTTATGATCAATATTGTAATTTTGTATAGAACTTCGTCAGTGCCCGATTGCGCAAGGGCGGGATTCGTAGCAAATTTTATAAAGAGACCTCTGGTTTGTTTTGTATTTGTACAGTTTGTGACGGGCTCTTTTCCGCACCATATGCGCCTATTTTGCGTGGGGGTTTGTTTTAGGTTATTATGCTGATAAATATTCATCCTATCGTCAACCCTGATGGATATGAGCACACGCATACTGATGTAAGTACCAAAACAGGAGAATGTCTACCAGACCAGCATTTTGGAGGTTAGACGTGCCAGCGGGGCCACCCAATGCGCGTGCCCGTAGCATTTGCTACTCTTGCTGCGCGGCTAAAATACATGTTGCTTACATAGGTGAGCATTTCTAAAAAAGTTTGTACATTTCATTCACGACTTCAATTTGCACAAAAAATTGCAGGTTGGTAGAGTGAATGAAGCTGAGCCTAAATAACATAGTCTCCCAAAATGTCCTCATACATTTGTATGAAACTTTCCTTTTTTGTTACCATGAACCAAAGAAAGTTAGTAACAAAAAAGGAAAGTTTCATACAAATGTATGAGGACATTTTGGGAGACTATGTTATTTAGGCTCAGCTTCATTCACTCTACCAACCTGCAATTTTTTGTGCAAATTGAAGTCGTGAATGAAATGTACAAACTTTTTTAGAAATGCTCAGGTACATGTTTCTTTTTTTTAATTTTCATGGCTGACTACGAGTGCGCTCAAATTCAGCTAAGTTGTGCTTACTCCCTTTTCATTACCACAATACATGCTACCTATCTGTGGAAAATGTCTCAATATAATGAAGTAAATACATATAATAATAAATTATAATTGTTCAATAAAAATTACCTGCAATTAGATATGTATTCTGGTACACTTTATGTTTCTGTAATCATAAATGTAATTGTTCAAGAATTGACGAATAAACTATTCTATGTATCTAAGACCAATCTTATGAACGGATTCAGTTGTCATCTCAACAACTAAACTTTCACACGGCAATCCTACACGTTGTGACGTATTTTCGGCGCGGAAAGAAAACCCAATCTCTTTAGTGAAAACTCTGGGTTTGAATAAAACATGTCGGTAAACCGCGGCGCTAACGGCCGGAGCTTATGAGCATCCACCGCAGGTGTGACATACCCTCACTAGTAGGGTGGTCCTTAATGTTATGGAAAATGTATATTTAATCATAATTTCAATTAAGTATCTAATTTTAGGGCCATAATGGAACCGAAAACTAAATTGTCTAACTTTAATGCATAGTTTAGACAGCAGATTTAATCAGTGCTATTCCAGAATGTCAAGCTGACAATGTATAAGACCACCTAAAATAAGAAGCGGGGGCCCATTTGCAACGTTAAAAGATGGCGGACGTGTAATTTGTTTTAGACTTTAATTTTTGGGTAATTAGGTGTTCAAAGTTCTTTTCTGATAGTGATTTGTACTTTTTATGCCTTTGTGTCGCACAGTGATTGAAGACTTGGACTTATTTCGTGTATCTGGCATCTTTCTTCTCGTTTCAAGTGGACTCGCAGTGGTGCAGAGGTTAAAACTATCTTGACCTCTGACCTGCAAATCACCGTACAACGTTGCCCCCAATCTTCCTAGAGAAGATTGGATTGTGTTTTATTGCTATATTGATTTATACTTATATAAACATTGACACTGGCGAAATCACTTCACGTGGAAACGCCATATCCCCGCGGTAGTAGCTGTTCAAGTCGCCGCGGGGGCAAAGAAAATAAATAAATAAGAAGCGTCAGATTCAAATTAGCGCTGTCATGGCGCTGTCATTTGATTATGACAGCTGCTCATACAATAGCAAAGTTATGTAGAAACCTAATCCTTTCTTTCCTAATTCCGTAATTTTTAGTCTTAATTCTGTTTCCCTAACTTTGTAATTGGCTAAAAGACATCAAAGCCATAAAAAAAAAAGTGATTTAGCGACACCTTAATAAAATAAGGAAGTTTAGAGGCCACTGTAGAATCGGGTCCAATGCCCGTAATAATTAAATCTTCTTGAGTGAGATGCCCGTCTTTAGACCCGTCGTGACGTGAGATATTAATGCGCATGGAAAAATAACCGATACTACACCAAAACCGAGATTGTTAACGGTTTTCAAATATTGATTAATTAAAATAAAATAAATAAAATGAATATCAAGGGACAATGTCACACCAATTGACCTAGTCCCAAACTAAGCTCTAGGCTTGTAGTATGGGTACTAGACAACGATATAAATACTTATATAGAGAAATACATACTTAAATACATAGAAAACATCCATGACTCAGAAACAAATATCCGCGCTCATCACACAAATATCTGTCCGTACCGGGATTTGAACCCAGGACCGCTAGCTTCGTAGGCAGGGTCACTACCAACTAGGCCAGAGAGTTCTAATGCATTTTTATAGAAAAATGAGTGAAATGTTTCGAAAATATTGCTTTGAATTGATAAAGCCTTGATATTTTTTTAATAACACATCACATTTCACAAGAATTCAGAATAGTAAATTCTGATTATGATACGCTATAATCAACCATTTTCCGTCCAGCGACCCAAACGAGGTAGGAACTTTAAAGAGTGTCATTATTGTAATAACTCCTAAGCTAATGGGCGTATTAAAAACCTTGACCGTTATTAAAAGAGATTTCCCGTTCCATAAGTTAGTTAAGTTATTTAGTTAGGACACTTTGTATAATCAAGTTTAGGTACGCTTTTCTATTTATATCCACATACCAAACTTACTCAGGTAATAAGTTTTAGTTCTAGGCTATTTGTCTGTGGCCATTAGAAAAGAGAATCTGCCCTACGGCCTGCTTTTCTCAAGGCGGTAAAACACCTGCGATTCCTTTTGTCATTCTCGTATTTTGGGTAGTGACTATTAATAATCATTTGAAATCCAGGTCCTCTAAATAGATAATCCACGTCCGCAAACAATATCGTTTTGACCTGTTATAGTATCGTCAACGTTTTGATAACTGTTATTTACTTGACAGTAAGGGCGGCCGAGTGAGAAACAACACGATAATGCTTCAAAATGTCGTAGAGATAAACCAAAAAAACCAAACCATAAACCATATCGTCTTTGACCTGGTAAGGTATTATTTTTAAGCCATTAAGCCATTACTGTCAAGTAAATAAATGTTATCATAGCGTTGACCATACGATAACGATAACGAAGACGATGGGGGCCATTTGCAACGTTAAAAGATGGCGGACGTGTAATTTGTTTTAGACTTTAATTTTTGGGTAATTAGGTGTTCAAAGTTCTTTTCTTATAGTGATTTGTACTTTTTATGCCTTTGTGTCGCACAGTGATTGAATACTTGGACTTATTTCGTGTATCTGGCATCTTTCTTCTCGTTTCAAGTGGACTTGCAGTGGTGCAGAGGTTAAAACTATCTTGACCTCTGACCTACAAATCACCGTACAACGTTGCCCCCAATCTTCCTAGAGAAGATTGGATTGTGTTTTATTGCTATATTGATTTATACTTATATATACTTGACACTGGCGAAATCACTTCACGTGGAAACGCCATATGCCCGCGGTAGTAGCTGTTCAAGTCGCCGCGGGGGCAAAGAAAGAAGAAGAACGAAGACGATATGTTTTTTCCCACCTAGAATCTCGGCCCATCGGCTTCATATAACAAAATCAAATAGGTACGATTCAGACACAAAAACAATGATTGTATTTATTGGAATAATGGAATAATAATGAATAATTTACCTAAGCGGGGTTAAGGTTTATCCAGCGTGGCAGTATTGATAATCTCATTTATAACCGGTTTGTAGTAAATGTTATGTTAAAATAGATACACGTTATTGGTTTTTACTGACTTGATTAAAACATTAATATAATGAAGTACTTTGCCCTGTATACCTACGGGGTATAGAAGACAGTCCAGTGAAATATTTACGGTATTTTCAGTCCATTTTCTATGAAGTGAAATTCAGTGGACATGTTCCCGGATACTTTTTATCCCATCGGCATTTTTGATGTGTGTATGAAGGGTAACCTATCGATGTTTTGAAAACTTTTCTCCGCTGTTTCGTTCGTCCAAAATTTTCATTTGTCCGAAAACATTTTTTTAGAACCCATTCACTTTTCAAAATGTTTATAGAGATAGACCTACAGAACCTGTAGGTTAAGTTTGGTTAGTTTTATAACAATCCAGGAAAGTTAAACGGTTTCAGAGAAAAATATACCAAAAAAATCACATACATACCTAGTCTTACTTAATAATCATTATTATAATATTATAAACTATCGGTGGCCTTCGTCCGAGTAGAATTAATTTTTCGATATTCCTTTGAAAACTGTTCGAATTTCCGGGAAAAAAGTACCTAATGTTCATGTCCTTTCACCGAGCTTATTTAGCTAGTATTAAATAAATTATTACGAAATATCACTCGGACTATCCTAAAACGACTAATTAATAGATAAATCCCCTGTCATATAATTGCGAACTCTTCTTTCGGGGCTGATATCTCTGAAACGGCCCAACCTGTATGGGCACCACCCTAGTTAAATTATCTAATGTAATAATCTCATTTAAAATCCGGTATCGATCTGGGAGCTATCTGTGATGCCTTACGAAACTTATAGTAGCATAACAACCGCCCAACAGGTAACATAGTACAGTCTGCGTCACGTCATAAATAAGGAAACATTCAAAGTGCTCAAATTAATCGTTACACCATATTAATAGGGAATATGCATGGATTTTAAAAATCGCATTTCTCATCAAAATATGAAAATACCGTAAAAGAGATAACCAAAACGGAAATTAAAATTAAAATCGGTCAAGAAATACGGAAGTTATAAGCATTTCAAACTTCTAATTAGACAGAGAGATCCGATGTGCACCGTGATGTCATTGTGCACTGCGGCCATATAAACTCCATGTAAAATTCCGTTTTTCTAGAAAGAGATAGGAACAAATCTTTGTTGGCTTATATCTTGGTTATTTTTATAGTTATTCAAAAAATGATTTTTGTGATCTGTTTGTTACATGAATCAGCTTCAATTGAAGCTGTAAAAAAAAAACATGCATATTCCCTATTGTATGGAGTACCAAACTATTTGAGCACTTTGAATATTACCTTATTTGACGCAGACTGTAGAATTATTTTCTTCATAGCGTCCGCAGCGACATCTTGTAACTTTTAATTGAAACAAGAAAATGCCGCCGGCATGGCATTTAGGCTTCGGGAAAATTGGCAGCGAATTAGAAGTGGTGTTCAAGTATTGCCACAGTTCAACACTAGATGGCGCTGAAGTGTTCTAAATAAAGATGAAAAAGGATGAACGTACACGTTAATATTTTTGAGAAAGTCTTCAAACTTTATTAGAAATGCACTGATATAATATACGAGCTTAACTTCAGTTCTTTGGTTTT
This sequence comes from Acleris emargana, assembly GCA_927399475.2. Lineage (NCBI taxonomy): Eukaryota > Metazoa > Arthropoda > Insecta > Lepidoptera > Tortricidae > Acleris > Acleris emargana. The sequence goes on from OV656837.1 coordinate 16,630,598, forward strand.
TCATATTGCAAACTGGTACTCGTAGCTGCGTTTTAGTCCAAACATAATACTACAAAAGTGACTTCCTAGCCCTTGTTTTTTTTTTAATTATTTATGTATATTAATTTAATAAGTGTATTCATTGTTCGAGTAAATCTACGCGGAATGCGTATTATACATAATACAGCGTCAGGCATAGAAATAAAATAAACGACTACTTAAAATATTAACAACAAAAACTAAAGAAAAAGCGTTACATAACTATTATAAAAAATATGAAAAACTCTAAAAAGATTAATAAACTCATCAAAAAAAAATCAATATATAAAAAAAATTAAACAATCTGATAACAAAACAAAAACCATGTGGAATATAATAAACGAACGTACAAATAGAAAACCTAAAAAGGATAAAAATAATATACAACTACTTATTAAAAATACTCTTACCTCTGACCCAAAACACGTCTCTAACGAGTTAAATAGTTTCTTCGCAGCTGTAGGCGACAGTCCCAGTGCTGTGCCGGGCCGCCCTGTCACCCCGCCAGTACTAAACACAATGTTCTTAACTCCTGTAGAGCCCGACGAAATATTAAACATAATTAAAAAACTTAAAAATAAAAACAGTTGCGGAATCGATGAGCTACCTCCCCGTGCAACACAGTTAGCCTCACCACTATGCACCCTCATAAACCAATCCTTTAACGAGGGTGTCTTCCCTGACCTATTAAAAAAAGCTATAATAAAACCCATCCATAAGAAACATGCAAAATCAGACCCAAACAATTATCGCCCAATCGCCCTCTTACCTACAACGTCAAAAATATATGAAAAAGCAATGAGCAATCGGATATATGGTTTTTGCGAAAAATATAAAATATTCAGCGAATGTCAAAATGGATTCAGAGAAAACAAATCCACCACTTTGGCAGTCATCAAATTTACGCAACAGATCTTAAACATCATTGACTCAAAGCAGTACGCTGTGGGCCTACTGCTGGACATTTCCAAGGCCTATGATAAGGTGCAGTACACAATACTCCTCCAAAAATTATACCAAATAGGGATCCGGGGATTAGCCCACAAATGGCTCGCATCATACCTCAGTAAAAGAGAGCAAATGGTGGAAATTGAGTTCTTTGATCATATCGGCAAACAGATAATTAATGTTCGCTCAGATGTTATAGCAACGAAGGCTTCAATTCCACAAGGAAGTGTAATCGGATGTTTGTTGTTTCTTGTGTATATTAACGATCTTCCTAAAATCATAAATGAGACCTGTGTGTTATTTGCAGACGACATCTCTATACTCACCGCGTGCCAAAGTAATAATAATATAAATGAAATCTCCGTTCAATTTTAAATAAAGTAACGCACTGGCTTAAAGATCATAATTTAGAAATAAACTTCAATAAAACTAAGATAATTTCATTTTACCCGCATCAAAAAAATCCATTAGAAATTAACTTCAAGTTCAATAATATAGCAATAGAAACCGTAAATAATTTTAACCTTTTAGGAATAAACATTGATACTCACATAAATTGGAAACCACATATACAAAAAATCTGTACTAAAATATCGAAATTTACCTTTTCTCTCCGCGAAATAAAGAAAACCACCGACTTTGAGACGGCTCTAGCCACCTACTATGCGTACGCGCACTCCTGGCTCAGCTACGGAATCGTCCTATGGGGAAACAGCACGGATGCACCGTCACTATTCACCCTCCAAAAAAAACTTGTACGAATATTAGCGCACATCAAGCAAACTGATAGTTGCCGACCGTTCTTCCAAAAACATAAATTACTGACCCTTACTAGCATTTACATTTTGGAAGCCTGTAAGTTCGTACGCAAACACGACGAATTCTTTAGCAAACGAGACGATCTGCCCACAACACGACCAATACGCCATAAACACAAATTATTATTGCCCTCCTCTCGCTTAAAAATCCATTCCTCCGGTCCCGTCGTAATGTCAGTCAAAATTTATAATAACTTACCTGAAACAATACGTAAAGAAAAGAATCAACACCTATATATACATAAACTAAAAAATATTTTATATGAAAAAGCTTACTATAATATAACAGAGTATCTAAGCGATAAATTATAATATAATAAATAACTGAGTAATTATTAAGAAAATAAACAGATAGATAGGTATATAGATATATAGAGAAATGGAAATATTTAATATTGATTAATTATTAATTGGATAGTCCTCCTCTCTCTTATATTGCTGCGCCCAACAGGGTCCATAGAGTACGAATATCACCTATATAAGTGTATTATGTATTATTATGAGTGCAATAAATATATGAATGAATGAATGAATAAAAGGATAGCGAGTATCGTTAACACAAGAAATTAATGATCGGTCGATCTTTTGAGTCTAATATTTGGTGGATATTTTTCTCATTATTCTGGAGCCTATATAATTATACCCTAACCTAAAGTAAGGAACCACAAATCATAATCTTGTGGCTTAAAAATAATAATTAGGGTTTCCAACTTCCAGACGCAAAGTTTAGGTTATAAGTTATATTATAACATAATGTATGTACCGTTAGTTAGTCCATATAAATCAGTAGAGGATAAAGTGTGGGGGGGGGGCTGCGTCGGAAGAGCCTTGAGCCCAGTCACGCAGCGGCTTCATTAACCACCGCCCTTGGTTCGATTCTCGCAAAAGTCACACGCATCATAAATACTTTCTGTAGCGTAAAAGTTTTTAAACTAGTTAAGTTAATGTTTACGAGAACCCAATATAATTTACAAAATGTTTGTTTACTGTGCAGCTGAAATGTGAGAGTAGCACAAAACCAACCGTCATGGAGGTATATGGGGAAGGCATAATTCAAGGAGTGGAGGTCTTTCGGCTTATATGATAATGGTGTACAAGATTTGCATGCCAGAATGGGTTAACAATATGGTACCTAATTATTGTTATAATATTGTCGACCAAATTATACCTACCTACGGTGTTTAATCAAATAAATTATTTCCTGTCTTCTTTTCTTTTAATTAAATAGGTACTTTTTTAATTTCTTTCCGGGTAAGTTTTAGGTTAATTCTATGTTAAATATTTACATACATACATACATACATAAACTCACGCCTTCATTCCCAGAGTGGGGTAGGCAGAGCTACAGAATTACCAAGCACTCTTAAATATTTTTAAATATTGTAAAATATTTTTAAGTCGTTTTTAATGGCATAAGTACCTACATACAGCTGCATGCATCGCTTATAAGTTATTACAACTTTAATTACCGCCTGTTTCACAATCGACAAGTAAAGAATATTTGACAGATAAATTTAGCCCTTTCTCTTTCTTACCCTTAAAAATAGACAAGGAGAGAGCCAACTTTAAGTGGCATATAAATTTACTCTTCGATTGTGAAACAGGCCCTTAGACCTTAAAAGTCACTCGAATTGAAACCAACTTTGTCAAGAACTCAAGTAGACACAAAATAATTTTAAAAATTACATGTTTGTGGCCACAAGATGTGGTGTCTATTTTATGTAACGTCTGTTCCCATCATGGACGGTAGGCTATGCTTATTCATGATTACATTACTTCCATGGCATCACCCCCATCAACCTTTGCATTACACAACTTTCTCAATTCTCTCTAAACATCTAAATACGGTCAAACGTGGATACTTGAGACAACGTGTATATTTGGGACAGTGTGGGTACTTGGAAGTTATCCTGGCAACACTGTTCGTTACTCTATTGTCCATCTGTCACCGAATGCGTGGGGTAACTCACAATCTCCCAAGTACCCACGCTGCCCCAAGTAACCACGTTTGACGGTACCTACAAAGAAACCTAAACAACAAAAGAAACATCTGTCGCGTTTACCACGTCTTCTTACGTTTGCAAGTTTCAGCGTCCTGCTTTTGTAAGGATGTATGTCGTTTAATCCCTATAAATGTTTGGTTGGTTGGTTGGTTATCGTAGCAAGTGGAAAAAAGTGGTCTCTTTACACTCTGGGAAACAGGCGTGATTTAATGTATATATGTATGTAATGGTTGAGCGGATTCAGGTAAAATTTGCAATCAGGTAATCCTTGTCCTGGATTCAAATACTGCATCTAACCTGGAAAATTTAATAGTTTCCAGGAGAATAACGTTCAATGAGTTCAACGCCGATGAACGGAGTGGCGGTGGCACCGGTGATTTTAAAGTCTGTTGAATCAATGCTGCTAACGTACCGTCGTTAGCGAGACAATGCTGATGTCAGTCGAAACACGAACGCTCCGTCAAATAAAGGTAGGGACAGTTGCCGAGAATAAAGGAAACTTTTGTGTAGAATTAACGTATACTAAGTTTAAACTATCTTCAGCGAACGGTGCGAGGGATGGACTCTTTCTAAATGATAAGGAAAATGTATTCTAAGAAATCATAGTTCTAGATCTAGTTTCAAATCTTCTAAATCCTTAGTGCTAACGGCTTTGTCTTTGAATGTGAGTTTGCTAGGGATCAGTAGGTCAACGCACATAAATGATGTGGTAATTTACAATGTACTTTTTATTTCAGAGGTATACATACAAGATTGTGTAGTTAGGATAGTATTAAGAATTGAGGAACTCATTTTACGACGTGTGTAGCCTAGTGCCGTAGGAACCCTGGCTACGGAGCTAGCGGTCCTGGGTCCGATTCCCGTTTATTGTTGACTAGTACCCATACTCGTAGTAGGTACAAGCCTTAGTTTGGGACTAGCCCATTTTATGTGAGACTACCCCCTATTTATTTACTGAGTTTTGATAATATATTTTCACCGGACGCTTTGCTTTTATAATGTTGTAATTTTATAACCTTGGTACCTATTGTTTTCACAATTCGTAACTGTAATGCCACTAATAATATTAAAATTTGAAGCTGATTATACTGCAAGAATAAACCTACATTGTCTGACCTTTTCATGCTATGATTTCTCGGTATCTGCAGTCCGCTTTCCTTTTATTTGGTTTTCCATCCAAATTTCCTTTATATTTAGACTAATTTACCCTTCCTTACCTTTTTGAAACCCAAAAACCAATTATATCTAAGAAAAATAAAATGAGGAAAAAATATATCCGGGAACAGTTTATTTCGTAAAAAGTAATAAATACGGTCCCAACTATTTTATAACCTTCAAATGACATTCTTAAACGGAAAATTTAACCCTGACTGGCCTCATTTAAAAAAACAAACAGAAAACACAAAGCGAGAAGTTACAAGTGTTTCAATGTCCATCTATCATCTGCCAGCCGCCGCAGACGGCGCCGAGACCTGGGAACAAACAAACTGACCGAGAAATAGGAATACGTACTTAAAATGTGGCCGAACTCAAAATGCGATTTGCTTATTAAGATAAAAATACGCTTTAATCTCAGCCTGGCGCGTCGGCGATTCCAAATAAATACTCAAATTTAATTAATCTAATACTTGTTGAAGAATATCGAATAGTGATAGATAACTGTTGAGAATCAGAAATTGGCTTCTTATATTAAGGTAGTCCTTTTAATAGCTTTACCTTGTCTAGGGCACACCGTTGATGTAGGAAAACGTATCAATCTTATGTGGTCGTCTTGCACCGTCTTATATACACATAAGTAGGTATTTCTTTTTTTTTTCTCTCTATATCTCTCGCAAGATTTTGGTGTGTTTTCCTACGGAAACTGTTATTTGATATATTTTTTAATTTAATATTTATATATTGATATAATGTTATTCTAAGTAAGTATAGCATTGTAATATTAAATATATTTAAAAAATGACTGACTGCCGCGTTTCTTGCGGCGTTACTTCTCAGCAGTGGTCTCCTCTTGTGAAGTGCTTTTTGTGATTTACTACCTATTAATTTTCTATCATACCTATATATGTTTTGTGATTTTATTAAGACGTTATCAATGCGCGGGGTTAGGGAGGTAATTAATTTATGTTGGACACAAGTACCTACTTTATTCACATAGCTAAACTGCTTCCTCCATACTTTTATAAGACCAAGTTATTTTTTGCAAGCTTCAGCAAAACCTGGCGCAAACACAAACTTTATTAAAAGAAAATTACTACCTACGAGGGGAGGTCCAAAAGTTCGCGGAATGGAGGGCTAAATAATTAAATAAAAAGACGTTACTATTTTTCCTTTTCAATATAATCTCCCTTAAGGTTAATACATTTGTTAGATCGTGATATTAATTTTTCTAAACCCACATAAAAATAATTTTCTTCTTTGCTGTCAAAATGAGCCAAAATTGCGTCCTTTACTTCATCATCGGTGTGAAATTTTCTTCCCCGCAACTCTTTCTTCAAATTTGGGAATAAATAATAATCACTGGGGGCCAGGTTCGGGCTGTGGGGGGATGAACCAATTCTTCGAAGCCACATTTGTTCAGGGCAGCCATCGCAATACGACTCTTGTGAACTGGAGCATTATCCTGAAGTAACAGCACACCCTTAGCCAGCTTTCCTCGCCTTTTTTCTTTGATAGCTTCCCGCAACTGCTCCAGTAGCCTAGAGTAGTACTCTCCAGTAATTGTGACATCTTTGCTTTTGTAATCGATCATCAAAATTCCTTGGCAGTCCCAGAAAATCGTAGCCATCAACTTTCCGGCCGATTCTGACACCTTAAATTTCTTAGGTGGGGGGGTACCCTTCTTGTGCCATTGCATCGACTCCTGTTTAGAGTCAGGTTCAAAATGATGAACCCAAGTTTCATCTCCAGTAACAATCCGCTTCAAAATCGACGTACTTTCTTCTCCACACCGGTCTAAAAAACTGCTACACGCGTCGATTCGCTGCTGTCGCTGATGCGGCGTAAGCATTCTCGGCACCCATCTTGCACTCACTTTAATCATGCCGAGGTGTTCATGTAGAATCCGCAAAATAGTGGTTTCAGATACTCCAACTAATGCAGAAATCTGTTTCTTCTTCAGGCGAGCATCTTCTAATACTAATTTTTCAACTTTTCCGTCGGTATCTGATGTGGTGACCTCGACAGGCCGTCCTGGGCGAGGGTCGTCTTCAATGGACTCTCTGCCAATTTTAAAAAGACCGTGCCATTTGTAAATCATTGTTTTTCCAGGGCAATGATCACAGTAAACTACTGACATCTCACTCATGATGGTCTGAGGAGTTTTTCCTTGCTTAGTCAGGAACTTGATGATGGCTCGATACTCAATTTGCTCCATACTTCCAGGATTTTTCCAGATTGACTTGCTTGCTCGACGATATTTTGTAATGTAATGAGCTCTTCAGGCTGAAAGTTGGTATATATACTCTTAATGAGTTGGCCATTAGTAATATAGTCATCCCCACCCCCATCCCCTCGATTGATCATCATTATCATCAGCCTACAGAAGTGCCATCTGCCGGACATAGGTGTCTCTACATGTAGACCACTGACCACGATCCTCGGCTCCTCTTATCCAGCTGCCGAGATAACCGCTGAACCTTGCCTGCGGGTGTTCTAAACTGAATTTGCTGGTTCACATTCTTCGTCAAGAACTACGTCACAGCCTACTGCCACTTCAACAAATGGCGGCTTCCAGGAGGCAGGGGCTCTGGAACCGAAATATTGTTCGACAGGACACCTAAATTACAATGTAAGCATATTAACTTATATAAATGCCCTTCAAACTAAAATTCAAAAGCCTCGAAAGCCGCCACTGACTTCAACTTGCTAATCCAGTGAGTAATGTCAATTATGTCTCAGTTAAACTTACTCATTTCAAATTCAAACCATTGGTACCTTCCCCATATTGTACCTGTTAGCTAAAAACTTGAATCATTTATTTTAAGTACCTAATTAATGAAATGAAAGCGTGTAGGCCGGAATATTAGCAAAGAAACGTAATTTGAGTGAACACGCGAGTGCGAGTGGGACGAATGGCACTGTCAAGGACGGAGCTGAATATCCTTGTCATACAAATGTTGAGCCGGGTACATACACACCGCTCAGCTGCACTATACTTGGGTCGATTAGGGATGGCCCCTGTGACAGCCATATTTCGGAACGAGCTTCCGCCTGTGACTCCGCGTAGATTTTGTTTATCGTTATTCCATTGGAAACTTTAACATTTTCCAGGATGAAAAATAGCCTATATGTTGATTAAGTTATAAGCTATGTCCAAATCCGCCCAGCCATTGCAGCGTGAAGGAATAATACACGAATTAACTAACACATATTTTCGCATTTATATTACTCGTACGGTCACGGACTTTTTTTGATAAACCACTATAGAACCTTGTTGCATAAAACCAACGACAAATTCCTATGTAATTTCTTTCTATCTCGCCAATTGACGCAGTCATTATGACAAGGTTCTATGATGGATCAAAATTTTAAGTCCATGATGTTACCTAGTCGTATAAAGTAAGATCAAACACTTACTTGCCTATGTATATTTGCTAGAGGCATAAATAGAAGAGTGAAATAATAAGTGGTGGTAGGATCCTGTGCATTCCATTTTAGAGCCCTTTCACACTAGCGTTTTTGCCGGCGGTTTCTGCCGCGTCGTCTACGCGGCGTCACCGCGATGGCACGCTGGCGGCATTTAATCGCGAAGATATCGCAGCGTGCTCGCCGCATGCACGCCGCGTGCACGTCGCGTGCACGCCGCGTTCCCGCTCCGCCGAGAAACCGCCGGCAAAAACGCTAGTGTGAAAGGGCTCTTAGTCCTCAGGGTTGGCAACGCATTGCAGTCTTAGGATTGCAGTCTTGAGATTGTATTCTAGAGATCTATGGGTATTAAATACCACTTATCATCAGGTGGTATGTGTGCTGCCACCTGCCATACCGCTTGCCATAAACAATATCAGGCTACTCAACCTCGTCGCACAGTTTGTATCAATTTAGTATTTATGAAAGTCAATGAAACCAGTGATACGTGTTGATATGAGCGGTCACAGGCAATACCCTAAATCGTAACAGGTACAGGCTGCTTCGCTGCATTTCTTTTAAAAAAAAAACTTGGATTATATCGACCGACTAGCTTAACTTGACCTGTCTATGGAATTAGTTCAGCCAAGGCTGATATTTAGGCTGCCTTCATTAAGTAAGTACATACAACACTTTTGACAGTCAATGGTAAGAATAAGTAAATCCACCAGCGAGAAAGTACGATAGTTTTAATTCTTACATTGCATGTCCAAATAAAACGAAACGTCGCAGCAACTATTCAGCAAACTAATGTTTTTCAAAAGAAACCAGTAATTGCCGAGTTAGTAAGTATAGTAAATCTGTGGTTAGGATTATTACAAACCAAGCAAACTAAGTCATATACCAGTATGAATTAAAAACCAAAAACAGTATGAAAAAATAATTGTATCTTAAAAAAAAACTTATTAGTTAATCGACTGTAATAACATAAGTATATTCTGAAAAAAAAATGTAGCTATCTATTACGTTTTCAGAGATGAAGCTCTTTAAAATTAAGACTGACAGAGGGACGGTCAGCATTAGCAGGTTAATAGGGTTCCATTAGACTCCCTAACCCTAAAAAAAAAGTACTATCGGGCGCAAGCAGCTTAAATGATCGAACTACCAGAAGAACCGGGTTGGAGTAATGAGGGTGGGATGAGTGATAAATGAAGTAATAAATACTTACACAAATAAAAGTTTTTTCTTCAGTGTGTCAGGATTTCAGGGCAATTTGGGTCCGGCATTTTTGTTCTCGGCCCTGGCAACCCTAGTCGGCAGGCTTATTGCCTAACGCACTCGCCATCGCAATCGTTTTTATTTTGACAGTCCGAAGGCGAGTACCTAATTATAAAATGAAAGCAATTGCGATTGCGTTAGGCCAGCGGGTATAAAGAACAAGCTTCCCTTGCACGCCGGGCGGTCTCGGTGGACCCGCTTATTAGCATACTCGTAGTTTTTTGTTTGTTTAATGAAACATCGCAACTGCAGAACTTCCTTGCCCTACTTCTGACTTCGTTCACACTAAGTCCGGGTGACACGCACGCTGGCTTCACAAGTTTGTTCCTTTATCGTAAGAACTTGTACTTAAATGTTATAACTTGTAGCAATAATCACGATCACCACCGTGTTTTGTTATATTATGAGTTAACAAATAATTGCACAAAACATTTTACTGGCTATGATAACAATATAAAGAATCAAATGCTAAATATATTTAAAGGTTATGAAATTGTTTAGGGGTTCATTTAAAAGTACGTACCTGTTGGTAATAGTTATTTTTACTTCGTTATTGTATAACACAAATTGCCTTTTAAGAAATATCTACGTGTAATTTACTTGCACTAGCACCTTCTACCCCCAGCGTGGCGTGTATGCAAATGTGTTTACTTTTAAATTACTCATTTAGCTTTCACTCACTAGATTTAGTTCAGTATATTGCATGAAACACGAATAAATAAAATCCTATTAACACAAAACTCACTGATGACTGATTTGCAGTAAACTGACTGAGTCATTTTCTCAGAAAAAAAGCCGCTACTTGCATAAGTTTTCCCGGACTAACGAGTTAAGAAATATTACAAAAACATGTTTTTAGATTGGGCATGAAGACCATATTAACCAAGAAATAATAGAGAGGCATATGTCCAGCAGTGGACGTCTTTCGGCTGACATGATGATGATGATGATGAATAGAGAGGAAGCTTAGAAAAAACGTAGGTGTACAATAAGCAACAGAAGGACAAATAAATGCTTCATCAAATAGCAAAAATTATGTCGAAATATTATTTGTAGAAGCCTAAAGCCAGATGGGGATTTAGGCTGAAAAGTACGTCGTCTACTTCACCTTACTCTTCAGATTCATATAAAAAGATGCTTTACTTGTGATACCGTGTCATCCTATTTCTCGCTATAAAGATTTAGTATTTGGAACATATACCTACGCACAATAATTGGGTGCAATTAGTCTAGAATGCCGAAGTGCCGGTTTCACCATGCCAAGAATGTTGCTCGCAATTCGAAGTTTCGTTAGTCTGTTCCTATTTTCTTATTACTTTCTCGATTAAAATAAAAGAGACAAGGCTAAAAAGATCGAAGTGACCAGCGCGCGGGCACGCGCGTCGTCTGGCATCGCATGCGTCTTATTTTGGCCACTCGCTCCCACTCCCAAATAACCAGATTTTTCAAATACCAGACAACGTTACGCAATTACAATTGACATTATTTGATGTCTCCGCCGCCTCTTCGTCTAAACATAGGGAGCAACTGTTGTAACTTGTAACCTCGGCAGAAAACGTCTTAATTCTTGTTAAAACGTTCATGATAGAGCTATAAACTTCAAATTAGTTTTTGATCTCTGGTAGCCATTAGGTAAGTATGTCATTACTGCAAGGTCGATACATAAAACCAAAGGGCGGGTGATTAGGCGAGATCGTTAAGTAACCTCGGCTGCTTCGTCGGGATTTAATAATAAATCCAACATTGACAAAGACCGCCAAAACACCTGGCCGTCGGCCAGCGTCGAAAAAATCAGCCTATGTTGTCGCGGAAAAGTCTCCGCCTCCGCGACTGTGCTCTGCAAATAGCTTTACGGAAATATTGATGTTTGTTGAAGATTATGACGCTGTAGAATGGATTCACAAGGGGAAAGTGTCGACTGTCGTGACATGATCTGTGACGTGTCAAGGGGCTGTTTAATAAATTATTATGGCTGAGATACGGCGTCACAAGGCGCGTCTGAAATGACAGTTTTCTACGTTTACTTTGACGTATCTAGAGACGAGCATGTAAGTCAAGATCAGTTTATACGGCCCTACGTTTCTCAGTGGTTGCCCCGGCCTATCTGGTTCTAACATATTCTTAAAGTGGTATTCCTTAAAACAAACGGGTCACAGTTAAAAGCACAAGATTGTTAATGTTATCGATACAATTTATTAAGTCGTAGACTAATGGATGCCCGCGACTTCGTACGCGTAGAATTAATTTCCCGCTACACCCCTATTTTCGGAAAATTCTCTCTCATTCCTCGTGTACATACATCTTAAAAACACCTGTAAAAAAACTGACCTTTCTAGATCCGAGGGTTTGGGCTGGGCGTTGCTGAGTCAATGAGTCAGGCTTTTCCATTTCATATATACCTTGTCTAAGTATATACCTATAGATATCATGTATGACCGATTTCTTAGCCTGTTTAGTTTAAATAATTTATAGAGGGATAAGTACCCCTTTTTTAACAACGTATGAAAATTCAAACCATTTAATTTTCCCACAGTAAGTGTAATTGGCTAACGCCATTCTAAATGAGCTTAGCTAAAGCGTATATTTAGCTACACTCGCAGAAAGAGTTACGGTAGGGTTATAGGAAGACGAGACGTCAGAGCCACGTTCTGTCGTCTCGCCGTGACGGATCTTCTTTAGATAACAAAGCGGTAGATATATTTAGCGCGACCGTGTGCCCCGGCGAGCACGAGACTAACAAATATTTACCAAACTCAACCAACATTATCGGTAATTATCGACACTGACCACCAATTAAGTGGTTCGTTGTTAACTACTGTTGTTGCTCGCAAATTTTCACAAATAGACCGCGGGAGGTGATCGCCAGTGACCCATTTAACGAGCGAACAGTATGTTTACTGTGCGTGCTTGTGCTGCAATTACTGAACGAGTTTGTATGAAGTGCATGTTACATAATTACATTGTTCGCTTCATTAAGGGATTTGTTACATTTACACATTTTTTTATTATTTTTTTTACATGTTAAGCGCAAGGGCCGAGCCTTATAAAACATGTTTTGACAAGGATAAGAGATGTCCATTACTAGAGCTTTCGTATTAGGTTTTTAAGGTATTTTTGAAGGCCACAAATAGTTTAATTTAGTTTAGTTTATTAAATCATAAATGTTATATTACCGGGAATGTTATATTAGAGATCGTCAATATAAATACTAGTAGGTAATCAAATATACAAAAAAACTATAATTAAAACAACAACAATTAAAAATCCAATAAATGGCCACAATATGGTAACATGTTTTAATATGAATATAGCTGCAAAATCTTGACCGCCGTTGAAAATAGTGGGGTATCTTGGTTGCTTGAGTGGAACCTGGTTATTAATTAAGGCTCTGCTTTCTATCATCGTGAAACCAAAGGCAGAATGGGGTTCTATTGTTATGTTGGTAATGTTTCACTGGTGCAATTCTCTTTTTGTACTATACCTGCAAACTCCGCCAACTTAATATTTCCCTTAGTTACTTACTGATTGTGGTCAAATTCTTGTCTATTCAATATTTCAAAAACTGGTCTAGTACTTGTATTATGAGAACTTGTGCACCAAGGGATCAAATAACTTATACTTCACTAAAAAGCAGAGAAAAACTAGTGTCAGATGTGTCTTATACTATAGTGAGACATGTTTAACACGTTGCATAAAGGAATATCTAATGACCCGTGTTCTAGCGGAGCAGGGACAAAGGGAATCCGATCAAGTGCAAGTTTACACTACAACACTGCCGTCGAACCGAAAAAAGAAGGCGACTAATTTTAAATTTAATGTAGTTACTAATAGAGTATAGAATGCTTCAACTACTACATTGCAGTTAGCTGCCTTTTTTGGTAATATGGCAGAACATGCCTCAGTACGCCGCAAACGTACTTGACTCGATACTCAGTCCTTCCCATTCTTACTAAAGTATTTAGAAAGAAAGAGGCTAAACGACACTTTAATATTAGACGCGTAGTTCTAGGTCTTTGTTGCCTCTTAGATAGCAAGACAGTTGATTATGAACCCTAAGCTTGTAGATTAACTAACCTAAGTATTAACTACCTACTTAGAACGAACCGAAAGCATGAAACTTATAAAGGCAAGTCATTACATATAGATACTATTACATATACCTACCTACTCATACAGTACTTTTTCATTTCAGCTATTCGAAAATATGCTTTTGCTCCCTAATAAGACAAGATAAAGAAGTAGGGATGCACTCAGTAGTTTAATTTATTTTTTATCTGTGGCGGTGTCGCTTTAATTCCCGCTACGCTCAGAATTATATTTGCGAAATTTTTGGCTTCCCTCTACCCTGCATCTACGGCTATCGTCGAAAATACAGCATTTTACTCCCTTAAGACACAATGTATTATTGACGCCGCGGTTAGCCTAATTCCTGAGACTTGGAGGTTCCCCTGGGATTAAATAAAGGATTTATTTACATGGCTGGTGAACTACCAAGCGCTTCGATCTATATGGCTATGTATGTAGGTACACAGTTATCTAGTATTCTCATTACGATGCACGTCAATGATATGTTTTGTTTTACATATTTTTCTAATAGCGTGTAATAATTTTAACATACTTTTTTTATGGCAAGGAGAGGTACAAAAGCACTCATGTCACCTGGTGGTAAGTGAAATCTAATACCCATACACAACCTCTTTGCCTTGTACTGTTGAATAGTCCAAAACACCTGATTTTCGGAAATTGCCCCTTATTTTTTTATTGATTTACTGAGCCCGGCATGCGTTACAATGTTTTTCAGACTATTTCTTGCCTGCTTTTTGAAAACTAGGTTGACATCTGTTTATTCGTCGTGAACAATGTTTTTTTGTTTATTATTGAAATATATAGATTTTTAACTTGATATTTGGGGCCGTACCTAATAATGATTATTAATTGTGCCACCAATCAAACACCGCAGGGCCGCGCGCATCTTTGGAGCCGGTCCAAGATCTAGTGCGTGTGAGCACCGGTTTGTAGAAGCGCCTGCGCCGATGCACCGTCCTCTCTGTGATGTGACGTTTACAACCACCACTAACTCTCTTAATAATATTGGTTTACTCTTTCAGATCTTGTACAAACCGGTATCAAAATACATGTAAACTCTGAAATTACTTCCTGCACGTCAATTTAAGAAGAAATACAATTAATCGATTGCTTCTTATTCTGTAACCCTTCTAAATATACTCGCAAAACAACATTTGCATTTGGTTCGAGATTATGAACGACTGTTACCGTTCGATCGGAACGATAAATATCGTCTGATGGCTGAATGCCGCTGGCACCGGAGCGCCTCGCACGGCACTTGGCCTAACCAGGGGTCCTTCACATAGTAATATACCTCTCACTCTTTAATAGTGACATGGTATTGGAGGAAAGAGACAGTAGGCACTAATGTAGTTTTGATTTTGGGAGCAAGCCTCAATTCCACACGCAGCCTATGCTGGCAAAAATTAAATGAATTCAGGCAACCGCACGCGAACTTCGACTGAATGCGACCGATACGTTCCTAAATTTACTGTCTTATGTCGCACGTAATCCCGGTAAATGCGGACAGTTCTGAAGTAAGATCTCTGTGCTCGAGAGACGAAAGTTTCGTTTTTCATTCCTTCAATACGAAAGCAGTTCCTGAAAGTAGGCGGTTAAAGCCTTGATGGCGTTTTTTAGGCATTGTGCTTCTTAATGCATCATCTTAGAGATTCATATACAGTATCAGAGATTTGGTTTACAGAATGAATCCAGGTCTTAATGTGAAACAGTATTTAGGGCTAGAATCGATTGGTGCCTAGGCTGGGCCGGTTCGTACACGCGAGCTCTGTCAAGCCGAATCATTTTTATTAACCTTTACTGTTATTATAGCAGATATTAATGACTGTTTTATGATACTTGTCGCAGGCATGCACTTCAAAATAACATCAAAAGTGAATAAAGTTGCTTTCATGGCGGTTTGTATCGTCATGCTTTAGACGTTAATTCGAAGATTAATAACGTAAATAAAGCCTGAATAATAAAAACTATCGTTTTTTTAATTTTAGTAGTCTGCAGATACCCGGATGTCCCGTAGCTCGAGCCGTATATGTAACGGCTTAAGAAATGCCTTTCCTGACCGGTCCAAAATATAGTTTTTACTTTTCAATCTCTTAATAAGTTTAGGGGTTATTTAGCTTTTAATGATACTGGCAAACAACGCTACGTTGAGGTATACCTAATTAATTTGTATTGGTGTCCCTTCACAAATTTTATTACGCTTCAGTTTATTGATACAGTTTTACATCGACATCGTGTAATCAAATTATTGCCAAGCTACTTCAAGGTTATTCGCAACGCCGCAAATACTTCGCCGTCAGACGCGACAAAAAATCACAAACTAACACTTAAACTTTCTCGTAAGAGACCATTCAGGATTACGTGTAACGTCACAGACCGCAAGGTTGGTGCGACTCGTGCGGCTGTTGTTTACACTTTATAGCAGATGCACATTGTCGCATACGCGCCGTAGACGGCTGCCTGGCGAGTGGAGACCGGGGCGTCAGAGCTCGGGGTGAGATCCGGCGGCACCGCGCGAAGCGAAGGTTGCGCCCGTGACCGCGCCCGCCGCCGCTCCGCCAGTCCCGCGCCGCGCTCGCTGCTCCTCGCACCGGAGCGGGCCGCGCTGTGCCGATGTGCCCCTGATGATGAGTCGCCGCGAGTGTGTGACAGTGAGCGCCAGACGCTGGCCCCGGCCCACGAGACCGTAGCCGAGACATGTGGAACTTACTAGTGCTCCTGGCCCTCGTCGCGGCAGGCGGCGGGGCCACTTTCGGAGCCAATAAGGCGCTGCTTGATTGTGCAAGGTTCGCAAATTGTTATAACTTAGTAAATTTTAACATAAGAAAAGGCTATGCTAAAATTGGGTCGATTTATTCCCTTGAAAAATAAACTTGAAGAGGCAACACCTGCGGAATTGTTACAGATGGAAAACTTAAATTATTCTAGTCCCTTTCTTAAGTTTTATATATTCAAGTAAGAATATTTTAGTTTAGGGAAACTTTATTCAAATAGTTGAAAACAGTTTAGTTTTCGCGTACTTTCTTCAAAGTTACGGCTTTGTTAAAATGTGATGGGGAAATCCAATTCAATGAACATTTCATAAAAATGTACAACATTATTATAATTCAGATCAGATAATTTTCTTGCAGTTGTCATTATTAGAACTTGTTTATCAATTTATATTTACCGTTACGTATCTATACTTTTAACGTGTACTTACCAAAATATAACTTTCGCTTTAATCAATTATAAACGCTGACATAAAGGTATGGTCCCGATAATTTGCGGCGAGATTGCGGCAGAACTGTAAACGTAAATCGTAATTGAGCCGAGCAAGTCGCGGGACCTCGAGGACGAAAATAATTTCGATGCGACACGCGAGACACTGCCGTCTGCCGCTGCGAGTCGCCCAAATTATTATTCTTAATTTTGCTATATATTACTAATTCGCAATGCAAAACAACATAATATAATAATGTCAATCTGGGAAATTGTGACCATGACGCAATTTGAAAAGATTAAAAATATACACAAAATTATGCATTTGCTCCATGGAGTCTATGTGATCTATGGCATGATTGCCCCAGTTGACTCTACTGTACATACCTACTTATAAGTGAAAGTATTGTTTTGACTTTTTATATAGGGAGATTTTCTTTTCAATTTAATACAATATTGAATAAGATACCTAATTATTTTTATCTGGAACAAAGAAACATAATTTTGAAGTCTGAGAGTATACAATTTTTTTTATTGAAACCAGAAGAGGAAGTTTTTCCCAGAAGCGGAGGAATGCCCCCGTTGTCAGAGTCACAATGTTGAAATAGCTGGCTAGTATTATTGTCTCTTGAATTCGCGTTGTATACATACATACTCAATACTGAATAATAAATAAAAAATATATTTCTTCTGTACTTAACCAGCTCAAAACAATGACGCCACAACAAGAAAAATGCCTTTAACATAATTTAATAGGATATACAATATTTAGTTACATACATACACATACATAAACTCACGCCCTCATTCCCAGAGTGGGATAGGCAGAGCTACAGAATTACCAACAACTCCAAAAACTTGCTGATAATTATGTAACCACATTTTGCACAATTAGGCTAAGATGTTTACCAGCGTATTAGTGACAGGTTGCAAGCCCATCGCCTAACAATACTACAAGCCTTTATTCCCTTAGTCGCCTCTTACGACATCCACGGGAAGACATGGGGCACAGTGGCACTATTCTAACCCGGCAACCACACGATATTAATTATTAATATTTAGTTCTGGATCAACTTTCCACCTAAATATCAAAATTTCGAGAGACTTAAGTATTCCGTTTAGAGATAGACAAATGGACGGATGGAGAGTAGAGTGACAGCAATAGGCCTCCTTTCTGCCTTAAGGTTACGGACTAGAACACTAAAGATGGCGTCTAATTTAACAGACAATCAAACGAAGAGTATAATTACGACAAGATATTGTTAACACAAGCGGGACATAAATACGTCAATTGGTGCGCTGCCAAATAGTGCTTATACGAAAGATAATTAATCGTACCAACAAATAATAAAACAGATACACGAATATTGTGCACTTATTAAATGATATGATATAATAGACGTCATTATTAAAAAAAATGTTTGCTAACGGGACGGCAATAACTACGGACACACAAATAAAGATATGATTTCCAGACAATTTCGCCAAAATTACTATCCATCTTTGTCTAGTTATAGGTTTTTCATGCGGTCTTGATCATCTTCATCGGAAGACCAGCGCTGGCTCTGCCAGCATCACGCTGAGTTGTGACCATTTCGTGACAAACTGTACATGTTTCCATTTTTTTTTAATGTGTTAATTAATATTTGTCGCGAATAAAAAAAAAAAATCTTTTTTTTCTTTTCTTATTGTTTTATTTGTACGTATATAAATGTGCATACAAATCAAAGAAAGTAAATATAATATTTGGATTCGAAATACGCAATCTTGGGACACTGACAAAGAATGAACACCTTTTTATTTTTTTAATGTAGTCTATTAACTTTTTCTGTGCCTCATGATACTAACATAGAACATAAACAGATTTAGCGCAATAATTTCCATGATGATTGCCTTAACTCTTTGTATTTTTTTACGAGTTTTTTAATTTATCTGCTGTAAGACGCTTTGTACCAACCATTAATTAAATAATATAACGGGTAGATATTACTTTTACTTTTTAGTTCTTTATTTTTTTTTATTGATGCTACGTATTCACAAATGGGACATCATTTTTATAAATGAACTTAACATAACTTATAGCTCAGCATAAACTCTGTAATTTACGACCCGTTTGTTCGGCAAAATCTACTAATTCGTTAAAACATGGTATTTGTGCAGCACTTTACTCAGTCACAGCACAAATTCCAAGATAATGTCGCGTAGAAATGACACAAATGCAATGTAGTATTTATCGCCACTTGGCGTTTGCATATTTTTTGTGCTCATAGTTGCGTGTAAAAAGAATGTTTGGCGGGACTTAACTCTGATTGGTTAATTAGGTTGGCGTCAGTTGTGAAAAGAAGGGATGATTTGGGATTTAGGAAACGAAGGTGTTTTAGACCAGATAGATCGAGATTCAGTGTTTAGATTTTGTGATTAGTGTTTGGACATATAGGTTTAAAGACAATAGCAGTTGTGGTAAGAATATTTTAGTTAATTGTGTCTAGGTATGATAAATTTTTATGTATTTTCAGTATTAGATTTTTAATATTTTGTGTCTTTAAATATTACTTGTAGGGTTAGTATTTTTTAGTAATTCATCCAAACAACTAGTTATCACAAGAGAAGGTTTACGGTACGTATCATTTAATCTCATCTAATTCAATAAACAGATACTTAGTGAAAGAGATAACGTATGCGGAGTGAATTTTGGACAAAGTTCAAAACAAAATTTTATGTAATAAAAAAAATGTTTTGTTAAACATGTTAATAGTAAATAATAGTATTCTAGAATATCGGATCAAGTGCGGGCCATTCAGTGGCTTCGGTGGCTTGATCGGCTACACCAGGAAGCGCTACCTGTTCGTACGACCTCCACTTTGACACGGGATCCTCCTCCACTTACAGTAATTGTTATACTCATTACAATGATATTTAGACTATCTTGAACACGTCGACGATATCCCATAGTCATCTTCACAAACCGCGGCTTCTTAATACGGATTAGGGACGCGTAGAATCATAATTTTAAGAGCATAGTATAAGCGAGTAGCGTAACTGCATGAGCATGCTCAAATTTATTTACATATACCTACTTTATTTTAGGGTAGTTTATTAGGGATTTAGGAAGTGAGTTAGCATGACAGGTTGTGTTAATGAAGTCAGTCCCCATCCAAAGTAAGAACCAGTTTTATTTAATTTCTTGTTCAATTACATTATTTTATTACATATACATAACGGACTAGATTTAAATCTAAGTCAAATAAGTTCTCGCTGTAACCGACCACGTTCCAGGTTGGAGTTTCGTTAGGAAACGTTACATATTGTCATACATATATACATTAAATCATGCCTGTTTCCCAGAGGGGTAGGCAGAGACCACTTCTTTCCACATTTTATCATTTTTGAATTATTTAAATAATATGCACTTCGGTACATGGAGGCCCAACGAGCAGTGAGTGGAGGGGTGTACGTCAGTTCAAATCCTGAGTGTGTTTGTTTATTATATTGTGATTGTGGTATATTTTTTTATTTTTTTTGTTTATTAATTGAAATAGGTTTAGGGTAATCCTGTTCACAATATTATTTTTAAACGACGTAGAGGGTCCAAATTTAGATATATTTAAAAGTAAACGATCACATATTTTATTTTAGGTCAATTCAATTAATTACACCACATAGAATATTTTATTAATTCTATGTAGCCTGGAGGAAGGAGCGTTACACTTCCAAACCTACTTCCAAGAGTTTAACGGCCTGCCTACGGGAGCGCCAGTGGTGATCGGTGGCCGGTGGAAACAAATACAAAGAGAAATCACCTCATGGCATGATCCATACATCTCTGTGAATTTGTTTGTTGCCACTTGCTGCTGTCGCCTTCGCACCAATTCGTGGTCAGGCCGTACATACATATAAGTCCGTCTTAGTTAACTTATTTTAATTTATTAAAATTGTAACTCTCACTAAAACAAAACATCTAGGCACATTAAGACCTTGCCTAAGGGTACTTACTTTTTCTCAATCTGCTTTACATTGCCAAAGCCACAGTTATACGTCATGTTAATAATAAAATAACTGAACACTTTCCAAATATTTTGTATTGTATCCAAGAGCTGGAATTGTAAAGCATGTAATTTAAAATCTGGCGAGGAAATACGCACGATTCGGGTCGCAATATTGTATCCATACATGAAACTTTGCATGTTTAGCATACGAAGCCCGCCGCAAAGGTTTAAGCGAAAAATATTCCCACTGGTGCAAATAGAAGATTATCTACTAAACTACGAGTATAGCCTTGAGCTAGTATTACTAGGTCTTTATTCTACTTTTCAATTATTATTTTTTGTTTGTGGCCAATATTAGTGACGGACCATTACTACATGGTATAAAATGTTTGACTGTTTTTGAAAGAGGATCCGGAAACTGCGAGTTGAAGGTGTTTATTGCGAAACCGCAAACACACAACAACAAGACAAAATCGAGCAGAACATACAGACGTTTAAAGTTTAATGTTTTGAGAATTAATTGTATAAGATGAAATGAAATGATACTTTATTGCGTGTAGATTAAAGTTACAAGTTGCAGATACTCATGCTTACATCTAAGTTTAATTTGACTCTACCTTTGCAGGTGTACACGCAGTTACACAAAAAACTACTGCCTTGATTATTCTCTGAATTTTAAGTATACAATAAAACAATAATAATAATAAAATTCATTAAAAGAAATACCCATGCCATTCATGAGTATTCCTTATTAATACAAATTATAATACGATAGAAGAAATGTCCATACTTAATCATTATCATTTAAGAAATCCTTAACACTGTAATAGCATTTGTCGAGCAACCATTGTTTTGTCAAGTTCGAAAATGTGTTTGTCTTTTTCCTTAAACGTAGTTCTTTTTCCGGTAGTTTGTCAAACACATTTATGCACATCATGTAACTGTTTTTTGATGAGAGTATCCCGCGCAATTGGCCTATGAATCTTGTGCTTAAATTGAGACCTCAATGCACGTGTAGTAACGTCTGGCTTTATATTAAATAAATTCGTGTAGTCAAATACAAAAACACAAACCTAAAATATGTACAGAACCGGCACAGTTAAAATTTAACAATTAATAAAATAAGAACGAGATGAGTCAAATTGACGGAGGCTGAAAATATTTCTTATACAGCGTTTTTGTATTGACAATGCCTTTCCGACATTTGCAACATTGCCCCAAATAACGATACCATACCGAAAAGTAGAGTCTATGTACGCATTGTATGCTGTGATAGCAGCTTTAATAGACACAACTTGGCTTAATCTTCTTAAAGCAAAGATTAATTTATTGACCCGAGAACAAATAGAATTTATATGCTTATTCCATTTACAATGGCAATCTATGTAAATACCCATACATTTGGCTAGGAAAACCTACTCGACGGCTTGGCTGTAATATCTGAAGTTTTACCTCTAGCGCTACAAAATTGGAATAGTTTAGTTTCATTAATATTGTCTTTGAAATTATTATTAGTTAACAACTCTATAGTCGGAGCTAATGCCGTATTTGTTTCATCATGTTAAGTCGATTTGTGTTTTTCTTCAATAATAATAGTTGTGTCATCTGCAAACAATATACACTCATGACTTATGGCGTTTAATAAATCGTTTATGTAAATTAAGAAGAGAAGAGGGGCCAGTATGCTGCCTTGAGGTACTCCAAATTGAGTTGCTATATATGGCGACCGATTCCGCTTAAAGCAGGCCCTCGGGTGCCGTACCTAATTGAGGTTTGAAATTAATTGGTTTCGTGATAGAGTAAGGAAGAATGACATATAAAGCAACTGATCGGATTTGGGTAATTAATAAAAAATGGTACGTGGTACCCTCCTCATGGCCGCATCCACGTGTAGGGGATTTATTTTACTTTGGTTTAGCCCACAATTTTGACGTGATGACAGCTCTTACTGTCAAGTGAATAAGGGTGATCAATTAGCGTCAACAATATGATTACAATATCGAAGCCAGACAGGCTTTTACAATGTGGAATGGAGTCCCTCAGCCAAAAGCTATTAACTTCAGCCAATGATGACTATGAAGCACCTGAAAATTTGTCGATAGAGGAATCTAGAGACCTCAATATTTTTTACATTCACCGTATCTATTTAATTATAGAGAAGAGCCCTACTCTAAGGCTCACCATCAATCAGCTACGGAAGCATGTCGTGTATCAACCTATTATTACTCCATCAAAGAGTATTTAAAAGGATCTTTGAAAATAATACCTTGAGCACTTTTTGCAACGTCAAACGTGTGTGCAAACATATTATTTCGCAGTAATCTTGGTTCAAAAGAAGAATATATAATATGGAGCCGGCACGAAGCTATTGCATATCATTAAATTCGTGTCACGTCCGGTGAATCTGGTTGCTTTGTGCCGTGATCAGAAAGAACATGCGTACGACTTGTTTTATGAGAACAATGTTATTACAATCACATTTACATACAAAAGCACTTCATCTTGCCTGAAGTTTCTGATTTTCATGACATTTTTATTTATACTCGTACTCCATCTTTCAAAAAAAACACATGTTTAGTTTAACAGATCGAAATGAGGTGTTCATTTTTGGCTGAGCGGATTTTTTTATTTTTACCAATTTAATTGTCACTTCTGACACCCGATCAGAGATGGTCATTTCGTAATCGATTCCTGATTACACGATCAATTGATTTTACTTTGTAATCCGCTACTGCGTGTCAGATTACTTGTAATGTATTCAAGTGACACGGTGAATTACCATTACATATTAAGGAATCAGTAATCATCTATACAAATATTCTAATTACAAGTAATTGGAATCAATGTCGATTCCAAATTACTGGAATTGTTGACTTGATTACTTCCAGATTACTTTTATATATTAAGTAGCTGAGTTCACGTTTGGGCTTCGGGCGTCAAAACTATCAAAATTATACTCACTTCTCGCCGCTCGCCAACCATTTTGTATAAATAACCAATCCTGATAATCCTAACGAGCTCATTTTGCTAGATGTAAACAAGAAATAATTTTAGATACCTTTAAAGATTATTTAATAATAGTCAGAATATTCCTTCAAAAGTAAAGTTAATTCAAAACTACATTGTAATTATATTTGTAGCAGTAAATTTAAATATTTAGCGACTGGCTTAGATAGATATAAGATGTTTATGTATAGTTGTGATGGTAAGCCGTTATTTTACTTGTGTATTCGGCTTGGATCACTTCAACCTTTTGAATGAAAAAAAAACTTCAATTATAAACAATAGTTTTATTTATTCAAATCAAACAAAATAAAATTAAAATAAACTTATCTTTTACTTACTTAGGGCCACTTGCAGCAAAAATTTAAATCGAGATTAATGCTAAAGTTCAGTTAAGCTATGTCAAAATGTATGGAACTGTCAGTCATAAATATAGATTTAAGCTTAATCTCGATTTAAATTTTTGCTGCAAGTGGCCCTTAAGCTTTAAATTAAAATATTCGTCTGTAAAAAATGGTACGGACAGTATCAATAATATGTAAACATTTCGGCACACACTCAAATTCGATATATAATTGATGCTGACTGTACTACTTACAATGCCTTTCATTACAAATTAGTTAACAGAGTGCGGACACCATTCACAATTAATAGGAATTATTTGTCTGATATGTACAAAAAAAACGAAGTGAATTCGGAATACGACATAAAATTGTATTTCTTACATTTAAGAATGTTTTTCTTTATTCAAATTGGCTATCAATATTACTCTTCGCTCAAAGAGCTCGTCTGATAATCTGTTGCTTTTAGGAGTTGTCATCGTCGCGTACGAGAACAGTCGTTCTACTGGAGCTGAAGAGGACAGAGGTGTATTATACTTTAGGAAAACTTTTTTTATCTCAGGATATTTGTTCAGGATATCCAGTGACCGTGATGTATCTGATAGATATCCTTATATAGAATATTCGGCTCTGATTGAGTGTCCGCTGCTGGTGTTACCAACTCCTAAGTTCTCTATTTTGTCGCGAAGACCATTTTTTTGGTGTTTTCGAAGTACCTCTATCACTTCTTCCCAACAATTATCAAAATACAAACGGTGTATTCGTTTGAACATCATCTTCAGACAACAGCATAAGTTGGGCTCTGTTAAAAAATAAACGGGTAACATAAATAAACATGTCCTTTTAAAGATTTTCATAATTATTTTATTTTTTTATTTTAAATCTGCCCGTAATTGGCATTTCCATTTCCTCGCCGAATTTTCATTATTTCTAATTTTGCCATAAGTTCCATATTAAAACAACGGAATTCCTCCGCATCGATAAAGTAGGTATGCCATAATGTATATGTACTCGTCACTCGAAATATAATTAAAAAATATTAAACTTATCAAAGGGATTCAACACCAACAATCAACATTTATTTAAGTAATGTGGTGAAAGACTAGAGTAGAGTGACACTGACACGTTTGTCAAAACAATTTTATCTTAGCTTAGTGACATTTGAGAAACTTATAAAATAAGGTCAGACTTAAGTAGGTAATCTAGCCTGGAATTGGAGTAAAGTAATTCAGATTACTTTAGTACTTAATTACTGAAGAATCAAGAATATAGTAGTGGTTTACAATACCGATTCCAAAGGAGTGGATTACAAATGTAATCATGGTACTAGTATTACAGTAATTTAGATTATTCAAGTAATCGATTACTGAGGAATCATGATTACTGGAATGTAAACGTGTAATTAATTCCCAAAGTAATTGATTACGCCCATCTCTGCACCCGATCCGCCGCACATTCAGTCAGTTAATTACCATTAAATCATCTCTGGCTAGATGGCTGGATCACGGGCCAGTTATAGAAGGCAGTACTTCTCGACACGGCACGCATTGTGAGGAGATTCCTCTCTATGCAGCCCTAACCACCGGTAGCTTGAGCCCTGCTAGGTTTTTTATAATGTTTATTTTTTTCGTTTAAGTATTGTTATTTTACTTTTATATTTGAATACTTTTACAGAAAATTAAATAAATATCTATAACAATAATAATAATAATGAATGCGTATAAAAACCTAAAGGGTCGGAAGAAGTCGCCCTATTTAGGCGTACTTTTTCGAATCAAATTCGGAAAAGAGCCGAATCTGAAGTACCCGAAACCGACGTGCGTGCATGACTCGCTGTATGAATGTGGAAGAAGCGAAAGAAATTTGTCAAGATCGTAGCAAGTGGAAATAAGTGGTCTCTGCCTACCCCTCTGGGAAACAGGTGTGATTTATTGTAATGTGTAAAAACCTTTTTCTTGAATCACTCTATTGATGAAAACCGCCCTAAAATCCATTACGAAGTTTGAAAGATCTAAGCGTACGTACATATAAATGAACAGACGGCTGGAAGCGACTTTGTTTTATACTATGTGTGTAAAGATATAAGTAGATACAAGTTTCGACGGTCTTGCCAATAGATTCCTCCTTGTTATCGGAGTACAAACGGCCATCGGATCAAACCTAGCTTCCAAATGCTTATTTGATGTTTGATTACACGATGTTCCATTAGGTCTGATATTTCGTTACCAGCGGTTTTATTTGCCGAATTTTCATGATGACGTGTAATTTTCACTATGATGGTCATATTTATACGAGGGTGCATTGAAAAGTTCTGAGCCTAAGGTTGAATATAATAAAAAAAAACAAATAAATACTGGCAGGTCAAAGTGCCATATTTAGTCGCCATTATGCACTATCTTTTGTTTTTTTCCTGTCACAATTTTGCATTTTATGCTGGAACTGCTACATAAGGTCACTGATTTTTCAAGTAATGGATAAAATTGAGCATCGTTCTGTCATAAAATAATTTCAAAAAAGGGGTTAACACCAAAACAAATATTTGAAGATATGAATCAAACATAAGGGCAATCTGCTCCATCGTATGCTACCATAAAAAGATGGGTAGCTGGTTTCAAACGTAGCCGGGAGACTGTTCAAGACGAGCCTAGGAGTGGGCGGCCGTTGACGGCTACTACGGACGAAAATGTCAATAATATATTAGATGCGATAATAAAGGATAGGCGATTGAAGATTGTGGAGATAGCGGAAGCAATGGGTATTTCTTATGAGCGGGCACAGAACATCATCACCGATGTTCTTGGATTTTCTAAGGTGTCAACCAGGTGGGTGCCTAGACTGCTTTCAGTCGAGAGCAAACGAGTACGTGTTACAATTTCCCAAGATTGTTTATGTATGTTTCAACGTGACTCCGACGATTTTTTCAATCGTTTTATAACTATGAACGAGACATGGGTCCACCACAGTACACCAGAATCGAAAGAACAATCCAGGCAATGGAAAAGACCAGGTTCACCACCACCCAAAAAAGCCAAGGTCATTTTGTCAGCTAATAAGGTAATGGCCTCAGTTTTCTGGGATTGCAGGGGGGGGTTATCATGAATATCATGATGGACTATCTCGAAAAGGGCAAAACAATAAATTCGGACTACTATTGTGCTCTTTTATGTCGTCTGCGTGAGGAAATTAAAATAAAGAGACCTGGAATGCTGTCGAAAAAAGTACTGTTTCGCCAAGACAACGCTCGCGTTCACACTTCGGCGAAATCAATGGCACAAATATATGATTGTGGATTTGTAGTGCTGCCGCATGCCCCTAACTCGCCGGATCTAGCTCGTTCCGATTATCATCTCTTCCCAAACCTCAAAAAACACTTGGGAGGACAAATATTTTCGACTAATACGGAGGTACAAGAAGCAGTAGACTCATATTTTAACGACCTCAGCGATTCTTTTTTTTTTGATGGGATAATGAAGTTGGAGGCGAGGTGGACTAAGTGCATTGACCTTCATGGAGAATATGTCGAAAAATAAAATTGTTATAAAAAGTGAGCCCGTTACTTTTTTTTACCAGGCTCAGAACTTTTCAATCCACCCTCGTACCACAACAGTAAAGGAGCTAGAAAGCTATAAGCTATAAGTACTGTTACGCTCCAATGGGAAAAGGGAGCACTAACTGATCCTAGGACTGTGCCTAGGATAAACGTTGAAATTTAATACAAATAAAAAATAATAAATTTATTTTATAAATTATAAGTGTCGAAAATAGATAGTTGCGACAAAGATTAGTATAAAAAATAAATAGAAACTGGTTTGGGTGAAGGGACGATAATATAAAATTAACAAACGAATTTAGAGGTTAGAAAAGACGAAATTAAGGATTAACACAAAAATTTAGAGATTAGAAGGTATTTCAAGAATGATTAAATCATACCGTTTCCGAATATTGGCCGAAAAAGAACAAACGTTCAAGGAGCGCGCGGGCTCTTTTAGAATTTGGAGAAAAAAAACCCTACAACAATATTAATCAAAGGGACCCTAAAAAAATACGCGTATTTTTTTGTATCGAAGTTCCTAAGATGGGAAATTTAAATGCTTAAATCATAATGAAACAGAACATGTACGCAAATATAAAAAATATTGAATGTAGTTTCTTTTTAAAATATACAAAAATTAGAAGTTATGATAAGCTTATCTTGAAAAAGGGTGAACGTAAAGATCTCGTAGCCGAAGTCTCCGGAGTCACACGCGTGCGTTGTACACAACGCGTGTAAGTATATGCGTTTCGCTATACGCGTGTGATTGCCCAATAATAGTCCGAAGCTGTTTAGTGGACTACTTCTTCAGGGGGTAGGTGGACTAGAATAAAAAGATCTAATGAGTAACGAACGACAAGACAAACAGAACGGGGCGTAGCGGGGAAAGATCTTAATAAATATCAACTTACCCGGATCAAGCCGGTATTATTTGGTGCGAATACCACTAGGAAGTTCCTTCCTTTCGCTCAGCAGATAGAGTGACCGTGCACCCAACTATGTGAACTAGGTCACTGTTAAAACTGCAATTGTACTTGTAATTGCAAATGTACGAAGTCGAGAACAAAAAATATATCCCTTCGGTTACGAGACTGAAGCACCAATGTCAAAAAGAAACATCTTACATCCATGCCGAACAATCTGACAACACATTCAAAATTTTAAAATAATAATCGAAACCATCAACAACGCAGGCCAGCAACTCTAACACACAAAAGAGTTCGACACCTAAAAAATAAACAAAATAAACGCGCGAATTTGAAGCGATTTTGTAGCGGTAACGCTACAGTACCTACCTACTATGTAACAGCAGACAAACAAAACTCCTTTACATTTCGCACATTACATTACTACCTGGAATTTTATTTTCCGATATGCCTTAAATATATTTGTGCTTATCAGAATAAAAATATCAAATGTATTTATTCCTAATGGCAATTTTGTATATATTTCTCCCCTTCGAGTGGTCAAACAATATCAAAAAAGTTTGGAAATAATATTGATTGGTTGACGGCGAATTATAGGCCCGAGTGGTTTTTACAGCTATTTTAGACTTTGTTAACCATATCGTTATCATTGGCCTGACACTGCGGTGGGTTAAGGGGTGGTAAGGTCCAACAAGGGAGTAAAATAAGCCAAAATGATACCAGATGTTTAGCCACCCAAGCCGAGCGCGGGTGGCTAGGTATAGTTCCAGTGTCAATATGGTTGTTTAATCTCTCGTTAAACACTCTACTTTTCACTTTGAATGCGAGAAAAAAAAACGACGTTCTATACAAAATGACAATATTGATTGTAACAAAGTTTCATACAAATATGTTCTTATGTTTTTTCTTTAGTTATTTTTTTTTTAAATGACGCTTTTAATACTATTTTAAAACGAATTGGACCATGCATAATAAAATAAATTAATTCTAATATAATTACAGATTCGTAATCATTATACAGTAATTAAAACGGTTTTTTTGCACACTTGTTATTATTTGAGGTTATTTCCGCGCCCTAAAAATTGACTATACACAATCACTGAAAATCCTCCATTCAGAAACACCGGGAACGGTTGTATATTGATATCCAAAGTATGAAAGTAAATTTTAAAAAATATAAAAAAACAATTTAAGCCACAGATCACTTTGCCACTCTTGGTAACAAATTAAAAATAATTTTAATTTAACTATCTCTCATAAAAAGTAGCTAGCAGTTCGCGAATCTGCCCACGGATGGGCACGGCGCCGTAACTCTTCTTGACAGTGTGCAATGAGAGGTATTCAGAGCAAGGGTCTATTTCTGGTGTCACAGTTACCGACGCCCCGCCCGGTATATTTGGACTTTAATGACGCAAATAGCAGCTATAAACGTGTTAATTTTGGCTCTATTCAAGTTCTATTGTTATTATTAGGCCGCTCCGTCTACTTCTAGACAAAATACTAACCATGTCTCCTGTTTAACCTAAATACATATTAATCTAACTAAGAACACGAAACTTTCCTAACTGTTGCGAAATCTTCACCTTGAAAATTATGTGGGAATAACTTATACGTTTAATGGTGTCTAAGCTACTTGTTGACCTGGAAATCTAGCGGAGGCCTTGATATTTATATCACCTTTTACGTACTTTAGTTGTTTATTGTCAGAAAACATGAACACACTCACTACCTACCTACTAATATAATTTGTAAATTTCGCGTGAATTCAATAAAGCGTTTAAGATGGATAAGTGACTATGGGCTATTTTACTCTCGCTCCACTTACTATTTATTATACTTCTATGGACAAGACCTTCGGCTACCACTTACTTTTTCCCAAGTAAATTTAATGTTAAATTGGGCCTTTAAAATATTTATTTACAAAACAAGTCAACAGTGTAATGTCACATTTCGTTTCATGTTTTGCGGCTCGAGTGTGTCACCCCTGCGGCCCTGGTTACATTGTGTAAATCAGGTGGCATTTGTAAGAGTCGTAATCCCGTGGACGATGGCGACGCCGATTGCCGCTGGCGCTGGCGTGTAGCCAGCGAGTCCGAGACATACACCGAGATTTCTCTGCCTCTCTTAGTCTTTCTGCTGTCCTTCTACGCTCAGTATCAGAAGATTATTAATCTATAAAAAAAAACTGTTTGCAAGACTAATGTCTATTTTTTAGAGAACTATCAATTTGAAGGTATTTTAAGAAAGTTTCCTTTATCATTAAAGAGATTGAAGTTGTATTAAAAAAAAAAAACAGATGTTTTGGTCAATAAACTTCGGAGATGATTACGAAACATGCAATGTCAAAGGAAGCGTCATTGTTGATATGTATATTGAGGGTAACCATGGTAACCATATAACAAGTCGATGAATATTAATCATATTTTTATTGATTTAATGAAAAAATAAATTTTAAGAACATGATTAGTCTCTAAATTAATTTTGTTTTTAATATACGTCCTTGTAATTGTTAATAAAACATTGTTAACGATTTATTATACATATTATATTAGGATGTCAAGTGTTCACTAAACGCCGAGACTAATATCCGGAATGACCGTAACCATGTTAATAACAATGCTAAAATAATTATTATAGAACTGTTATTACTTTGGAAACGCTCATTATAGAATCGTTTTCACGCTTCGGTTGCGCAGTTGCGGTTGCGGTTGTATAATTCTGAAACCGTTAAGTATATAAATATTAGCGATTTAGTATACGAGTAGAAAAAGTAATAAATCGGTTCTGTTTTGATTCATTATTATTTATTTCGTCTAGTTACCCGCCGCGGTCAGGTGGCGGCGATCCATCAAAGTGAAATATGCGAATGCTCGACAAACGGAAATTCCATTTAACTCATTTTGCAATGTCTCAAATAGCCCAATAGCATCCCAATAGTAGACCTAATTATGTAGTAAAAAAAGATTGATGAGAAATATCAGTTTCTTGAAGCAAACGATGATAAACCTTTATTATGATACAGTGGACTACAGAGAGATGTAGGTATCCATTTTTTTACCTTATTGCATTGTAAGACACAGGTATATTTTCAAGTGATATTGGCTACATTTATAGGTATCCGTACCAAAATTGTAAAAAAGGAACCCAGTGAGGCTTCGTTGTCCGTCTGTCTGTCTGTCTGCCTGTATGTCACAACTTGAAATGTGACATGGCAGGGCTTGCCCGCATCTGTATTTGGTAAAAATAATGGTCTAGAATGGGGGGTTGAAAAATAAAAGTGATTTGATTATAGCAAATAGGATGTCATATGAAAGGGCTTCATCTGTACATATCAAAACTATTTTTTTTTTGCTATAGGTATGATTTACTAGCTTAGCTAACAAATGTACAAACCCCCCCCCCCTTATCTTCGAAGTTTATTAATCTAAAAATCTGTAGTTATACTGACGTATATATATAATTACTTATATTTTATGGGAAAAATAAAATAAAATGTTCATTATTTTCAATTAAAAAAAAAAAAAAACCTTGAAAATCTGTATTAAAATTTAGGCTAGGCAAAATGAATCTTATTGCATACAAAATAAAGTATATAACAAAATTAGTATTTTCTTTTGCAGTTACCGAGCATATTATCTTAAATACGAAACCCTTGGTGCGCATGTCCGACTCGCACTTGACCGTTTTTTTTTCCTAGGCTACATTTATCCTCATAATGCGTGTAAAAAATAGGCTTTAAATAAAAAAAATGCGAAGTTGGTAATTCCGTAGCTCTGCATACACTGTATTACCAAAAACTTTAATAAATAAATTGTTGGTAATTCTGTAACCACATTTTGCACAATCAGGCTAAGATGTTTACCAGTGGATTAGTGACACGTTGCAAGCCCATCGCCTTAGTCGCCTCTTACGACATACACGGGAAGTCAAGGAGCGGCGCTAGTCTATCCCGGGAACCACCCGGGCAAAAAAAAGTAAAATAACAATACTAATACAAAAATTTTACATTATAATAAACCTAACCTACGGGTGCCGCCGGCAGCGGGGCAGGGCTCAAGCTACTGGTGGTTAGGGCTGCAGAGAGAGGAACCTCCTCACAATGCGTGCCGTGTGGAGTACTGCCTTCTGTATATGGCCCTTGATCCAGCCATCTAACGATTATTATTATTATTAATATTATTATAGGACCAGCCTAGGTATATGGCTAACTTAGTTTGATTAGCTCAATTTGTGTAAGACTGTCCCCTGTTTTTTTGGGGAGTTTAAGAATAGGACAATAGAAATGTAACGTTAAAGAGAACCATAGGGGAAGATGGGGTGGCTTCGTACAAAGGGAGCATTCGTACAGTGGTCATATCTCGACTATCCATCATGCTGAAGCGTTCATATTTATATGCGTGACTGCCACTCATATGCATAGGCTACCCTCAAAAAATGATGGCAGTGCAGCAGCAGATTTCGCCAGAAATAATTAATATGTGTTTCCACGCCCCGAAAGTAATTTTTGGTTCTCCTTTCAATGCATCTGTCTCTAATAAGTTTTAAGAGAATTAGAAAAAATATTTTTATACAGTTGGTAATTATATGCTTGAGATTAATATGTAAACAATGGTTTTGGGATCACTTTAACGGTTATTTTCTATTTCGATTATTTTTCTGATCGTTTTGGTTGGGGTACCTTCGGTCAGTCAAAATGTATGCAATTTTATACCGTACGAAAGCACCCCATGTAAGTTAAAAAAAAAATACCAAGAATAATTATAATTACAAAACCAGGTCAGTAAGATATGCCTAAAAGATGACTAAAACAGGTGAAATAGCTGAAAATCCAATGAATCCTGGGAAAAAACGACTAGTGTATGAAGGCACCCCACGTATGGGGTGCATTCGTACAATTCCCATTTTTTGGGAAAACCATTGTATCTTGACAAAGTGGCTTTGTATCAAAACTGAAATACAAAATGATTATAGCCAAATAAGTGGATGATGAAGTAGCATTCATCTCATATTGAAATAGTGGTTAGTTTTTTTTTTACAAGGCTTAGAGTAAAAAATTTACTGCAATATGTAATGGACAAGATCTAAGTCCGGCCCTGGCACTGTCTGCATAGGAACAAAGGAATGTCTTATCGGGCCTCTTATTGTCTATTTTATTTTCGCTTGCTGTAAGCCGTGTATGTATGCATACCCGCAATAAAATGCATATTTTTACAACCGACTACCTCCTGTGTGCCCATTTTTTTGTTTGTTTGTTAACGTAGCTAGTATATATTAATCAGCAACTATAAATGTTATTTATTAATTGCATGCCCATTTTTGTAAATATTCTGTTTTAAGCTCATCTCACCTTTTAATTTAAATTATGTTGCTTACATTGTAAATATTTGTTCACTCAAAAACATTACTTTAAGCCGTCTATGTTTTCTCTGTATAAGTGAAATGTGTATATATTTCTTTAGAGAAAATAAAGTTCTTTAAACACAAAAGTGTACGAAGCCACCCCATCTTCCCCTACATTACCGCAAGCAAACCAAAGGCAATTAAACTCTGTTAGGTTGTTATTCTTACTGCCGCACTCTGAGACGTCAATTAAATTTGATGCTGCTGTCACTTTCTTTGCTATAGCAATAGAATAAGACAACACGTCACTTAACAAGCATTACATTTAATAGACGTCTCTGAGTGAGGCAGTTAGTTTATAAGTTACAAACAGCTACGAAGCTTAGCTTGAAAACCTTTCTTGTTACGTTTAATTGTATACTTGTATAAAGGTACTAATTATAAGATCTTTACTCTTTTGTTTTGCTTTATAATTAAACTTTGCCACAGCTTGGTAAGGTGGGTAATTAAAAACTGTTTTTATAATTACAAACTCCAGGATGGTTTAAAAAAAAAGTGAAACCATTTTAGGACTAAGTGCAACCATATTACTAACGGGTGAGGATTGAATATGCTTCGCTTATTGAATTTGAAATACCGCCTATTGCCACTATATACAAATGTTTCACTGTATTTTTAGAAACCACCCTTATCTTAAGTAAAAATTAAATAATGGATCATAGATATGTATTTACGGGTTCTCCTACAATCACTCTTAAATCTAAGAGACACTGTAGACCATGTCACAATGTAACCTTCAAAAAGTCCTACGTCAATTAATAAGCATTGCTTTTCTGCGACAAGCCCTTAAGGTCGCTAGACAATTAAAGTCCGTCATACGCTACAATTGGTGACTCTTCTTATTTACGAGTAAGTATAGGTAAGTAGTTGTTACAGTTGCCCAAAAAAGAAAAGTTATTGGTATAAAACTTTTTGGTACGAAATCCGAATGCTCTTTTCCTGCCACTCTGTCATGTCAGCATTAAATGAAAGGGACAAACTAAACTCGAACCTGGTATATATTCGGAAGTAAAGTAGACCCTGTAACGGTGTCGCGTGCAGGTTCCTTCCGGCTGTAATGAACATTTCCAGTAATAATCACATCCGAACGACGGAATGTCATGCCTGCTTACAATGACATTTTTATTTTCCCTTATATTA
The DNA here is from genome assembly GCA_927399475.2 of Acleris emargana. Taxonomy (NCBI): domain Eukaryota; kingdom Metazoa; phylum Arthropoda; class Insecta; order Lepidoptera; family Tortricidae; genus Acleris; species Acleris emargana. The sequence continues at coordinate 16,665,841 of OV656837.1, forward strand.
CCGCGGATATGCTTTGGCTATCTGTTTTGTTTATTGATTTTCGGATATAATTTCTAACAACAATCATTTGTATATACATAATACAGGTTGCTTTTTTAACTGGGACATTGTGGGGAGATCCGAAATGATAGGAGATATTATGACAGTTAAACTGTCTTAATAAACTTTCGGTACCTATTTTTGAGGGTTTCGTACCAAAAATGAAAAACTGAACACTTATAGGATCTCTCGTGCGTCTGTCTGTCTGTGCGAAATTACTGGAACAAATCATGTGAAATTTGGCTGGATGGTAAAATCCTATGACCCAATATTTTTTGTTATTATTGTGTAATAAAAAGATTTGATTTTATTCATGAAAGAACACGAAAATTGACCATTCTACCCCACTTTGATCAAGTAAAATATTCATTTAATTCTGTTTTTAATATTTGTTGTTATAGCGGCAACAGAAATACATTTGTAAAAAAACAACTGTCTATCTATCATGGTTCATGAGATGACCTGGTAACAAACAGACGGACGGACAGTGGAATCTTAGTAATAGGGTCCCATTTTTACCCTTTCGGTACAGAACCCTAAAAATTTACCTGCGAGATTCTACCCCACACAAACAGCAAGTTAAACAAAAGCTTGTAAAAATAGACACTGGTCTATTATATGCCATTTTGTGCCAGCGTAATGATACAGCGTGTATTAATTCGAGGAGACTGTAAAATTAGAAGAAGTATACTTAATGACAATTTCAGTTAAGTGGCACGTGTGGAGTAGATTATTTGAGCTACTTCACAAAACTTCCCATTACCATAATCATAAAAATAAACCAAGTTGCTTCATACTTTTTCAGAATACTCCAACTTAATATTTGTATATTTTACGACATTGTAAACTATTACGCTGACATTTTGTAATATTTCATAATTAGTCACGAAACTATTACTAGAGCATTTCCGTTTCCGTATTCGAAAAACGCGATGTTAATCCGGCTTGTCACAATGAAATTAATCGTAGACTGCCGTGCACTTGTAAGACCGACCCTTGCATGAAACTCAATGTATTGCACCAAGTGCACCCGATGACCTACAGTGATTAAAAATATGAATTAATTTCCGCCATCCTTCACCGCGACATTAAATTTTTCGTGCTAAACTTTTGACATGCAATTTTTCATCACAACACTTAGTCATAAGGTAATTAATGCCTTGTAAATATGAAAATGAAAAAACGGTTCGTGAGATGATGCATGCATGCATAACAAGTATTTTTTTTAATTCATAACAAAATCTCAAGAAAGCAAGAAGGTAATATAAGTGTTGTGTGTGTGTCAAAAAATATATTAAGCTGTTTTTAGAATTCAAAATGGAAGTTAAAACTCAAGGCATGTTAAAATGTCAAAAACACACTGCAACTGCAACACAAGGGTTTATGATTATGACGCAATAAGTAAACAAACATGAATGTAGATATTTATGAGATAAATGAGATGGAATTGAGACGTTGCGTAATTTGATGTCAATCCGCTCCGCTTAGCGTGCGATATACTGTGATGCTATGCCATGCAGCCAGGCCACAGCACTGGCTTTCAACTGTAATTGTATTTTACATGTGTGTTTACTTATGCAGCCAAACGCGTGATAAAATAAAATCGCCGGTGATACTGCAAAATCGCGTAACTACCAAATTTATGATAGAGCAAAATAAACCTTACCGTCTTATTAAAAAGGTGCATTTTGATCCTTATTAAAAATGTTACTTATGCGGTTTTGCAGTTTCACCGACGAAATGTATTACCTATACCTAATACACAACTATAGACTAAATGGCTTAGTGATAAAAAATACGTAAGTATCAAGTTTTTATAATAAACTGAAAATAATCTAATTTAATTTTCAATGCATTCGTCATCGTGGCAATGGCAATGCCATCTCCACAGGTGTAAAAGTATAACTAGGCTTAGTGGCCCTAATCCAAGTAAATGCCAAGTCAATTCTCCGCCTTCCTCTATAATTGTATTACCGGAATCTTCTTATGCATTACCTTACGTAAGCATCTACTATAACTATAGTAACGTTTGTTTGTAGCGTATCGACGAGGCTCTGCCTGCATTATTGAAGGTTCGTCTGTCCGTCAATCTGCCGCTGTTGATTGGTGCATTAATTTTAAATTATACTCGCAAACCAAATGATCACTTCAAAATTTCGTAAATAATCTGTTCGTAAAGGGGCAGTGTTTTGAAGTGATATTGAATATTTGCTTTCATTTTACAATTCACTAGGTACTGAACGCCATTGGCTGTTGGTGTTGAAAGACAACAAGAAAATTCTTGGGAAATCAACCTCCTTGAAATACCTTCTAGACACACAATCACTTTAGTTGATTTTCCTGTCGACCATCTGTAGTCAGCATGAGTAGAGGATTTGCATTGTCTCCTCTGCTTTTCTTGATAGAATCTTCGTATTTCATTCGTTCTGTAATCTTCCTGATTCAGAATCTTTGTACTCAAACTCTTTGGATCTTTCAATCGTTGTACAATTTTTTGGCCTGCAGGGGTAACATCGCCCCAGATACCTATGTTGATTATTTCAAGCGTTATAGACATTTACATGGTGATTGTAGGTTATCTAAAACTTTCCTTGGCCGTCATGTAACGATGCTAACTACAAAGCGGTTCCACCCCATTATAGGAACTGCCTCCGCTCTTTCAGGCGATTTTTTCTGCTTTCTGGTTTCCGTCGATGTTGGAATATCCATTGAAGGTCAAATGTACCTTTGTTGAAATTGGTTTGGGTATACCTACATAATATAGATTGCTTTTACGGTTTTTAGCTATTTTGAGTGTACAGTAAACTTCATAGCAAATAATCTCGTGACTGCTGGATATATTTTTTCAACTCGGTAAAACCATATAGCTTTTGACGTGTTACGGTATTGTATTTGCTATCAAGTAAATATGAGCTATCAAAACGTTGAAATATGTAAAAACGTCAAAATCAATATGGTTTTAGGTACCGGGTAGAATCTTGATATGACTTATGGTATTGTTGTTAACTCGGCCGCTTGTCATGTCAATTTTTTTTTATTTTTTTTATGGCATGGGAAGGCAAACGAGCACACAGGCCACCTGATGGTAAGTGGAAACTGTGACCCATAGACATTCGCATTCACAAGACCGCGAATGCGTTGCCAACCCTGAGGACTAAGATGGAATGCCTCTATGCTAGTCATTTCACCGGCTGTCTTATCCCCAAACCGGAACACAACAATGCGAACACTGCTGCTTGGCGGCAGGTTAATGGATAAGATAGTGGTACCAACCCGGACGGACCCTGCACAAGGTCCTCCCACAAGTAAAAAAAAAACTAGTAAAACACATTAAATGCTTACAGAAGCCTGTGTGGCTTAATCGTAAGCAGTGAGTCGTCTGACACTAATTTGTAACAATGGTTATGTATAAGTAATTAATAATTAATAAATAATTAAAAAAATTAACGTTGACAATACGTTAACAATTTAAAAGCAATAACGTCGCAGAATAGAGGCCCTGTATCATTAATATCATTATTGAAGAAACGAACGAAGAGCGAAACCTTTCGAATATAACAAGTGCATGCGTAACTAACGTCAGAGTAAATTGAAATGATACCAGGTGATAAAGATAGTGTTTATTAAGGATTATAATATAGTGAATCACCATTTTTGTAGAATTGTGACGGAAGCGTAGATAATCCCAGCAATATACATACATACATACATAAACTCACGCCTTCATTCCCAGAGTGGGGTAGGCAGAGCTACAGAATTACCACCAAGTCTTACAACTTTTCGATAATTCTGTAACCACATTTTGCACAAGTAGGCTAAGATGTTTCCCAGTGTATTAGTGACAGGTTGCAAGCCCATCGCCTAACAGTACTGCAAGCCAATATTCCCTTAGTCGCCTCTTACGACATCCACGGGAAGACGTGGAGTGGCACTATTCTAACCCGGCAACCACACGGGACAATATAATAACAAGTAATAAAACCGTTTCCTACTAACATAATAATATGCATACACATTATTCACTCATTGTTGTCTCTCTTACATGCTGTTCTTAACTTTACACAGATTAATTGGTTCTTAAAGTAAGATTTCTGATGGTATGTCAGATTTTTGACAATGGGAAAAAATGAATAATTTACGCGTGAAAAAGACAACCTTTTGTAAATGGTTACTGGAATTTAAAGAATGTTTTAACAGAACTATGTGATGGACATATGGTTAAGTCTTTATTTTTTGCTGCATTGTTTACCTTTACTATTTATATGTGTACTGTACATATACGTACACAGTAGGTTACCTAGTAGGAAAGAGTTAAAAGTGAACCGTTAAGCCTTGTTTCTCAACTCAGCTCTGCGGTTCAATTCTGTTCTGAGTTCTGACGCAGTTGGTTTCGTCTGATTTGAAATAAGCATAACAAAAATGTTAAAAAAGTCTTGAGAAAACAAATGCAGCAAACAGCTTAGGCGGTAATTTAACTCTTATATTGACTGTTATGCTAGAGAAGTTAAAAATAATTTTAAAAATTACCTCCGTACCTACTGGTTTTAATTGACTATAGTTGGACGCAATGTTTACATTAAGTCCGATACGACTCAAAATACTGACGGACTAATGCTACTTTAATTTCTGTAAATTGCACATTTTGATTGCATGAACGTACGCTTAGGGGCTTTATTATTGTTTGTAGAGATACGTATTGTTATTTGTTTGTTTTTAACTCGGACGCCGCCGTTAATAAGAGCTATAGTCAATACGAGCTATTATAAAGTTGACAATACCATAACATATCAAAAGCAATTAGGTCCGCAGATAAGATTATGTACTTATGATTTAGAAGTACAATAGGCTAATACAAATGAATACAGAGTAATCCAGTATATTCCACAGGTCATCCCCCCTTGACCCATGATACATCCGTGTCGAATATGCCTTTTTGATCTGTTCCATGAAAAGCTTGTGTTGGATGCACCCTTGATATTTCGTGTACTGATTCTGTAAACCTTGTTTCCAGCCAGATCCTGTACATGGAGCAACAAGCGTACGACATACCTACAGACTATAACAGAAACATTCCACCCGGTGAGTTTTCCCCTGTTACTTAACTTTTGTATAAAACAAGAGGGTAGGTACTTACTCTCAAAATAACTGGCCAACCCCAGTTACTGGACACTTGTACAAATATGTAGGTATTAAGAATATACTAGATTGAAATCATTTTAAAAATAACTTTACTAGGGGCGTCTTCCTAAAATATTCGAGTCGAGCTAATTTAGCATTTACAGTATATACCTACAGGCACAGTAAGCTATTTTGGAAAAGTATTACCTACTTTGTAAAAACATTGCGCTGTTACCATATCACTATCAGAGACCATCTGTCTATAACCTGTCCAAGTCTGTTAGGATTCGGGTAATATTTGTCTAGTTAAATACGACCTACAACTGACAGCGAGTACTGATATATGTGAAGATACTTGATCAAAAAATAAATGAAACAAAATAGTCAAGTTCTTAAACAAGGATATTACAATAATTAAACAAATAAGATCTCGTACCTCGCAGCTCATTTAAAGGTCTTCACTAATTTTAATTAGAGGCCTAAACTCCTTCCTAGAGGAAAGGTTAAAGCATTCCTATGGCTGCTACAAGGCCTTGGTGTCAACTAATGTTTACGTAACTAATTAGGTAAATTTTCGCACAAGTCATGTATTAATTTCAAAACTATTTTTAGTTTTTCGATACCGTGTAACGATGACTATGATCCATCCACTTAGGGCCGGATGTTAGTCAGCAGAAGCCGCTGTCGGGTTTTAGTCGATCAGTCATTAGCTGTTCGTTAGCAAGGCCAGCGCTGACATAAGGTCGACATCCTACGCTGACATTATTCTAATTTGCGGGTTCGATAAGAGTATTTTATAAGTCTGAAAATTATACAAGATCTTCCTTCACCTAACTCTGACCAAAGATGAGATACAGTATTTACCAAATTCATCATCCATCTACGTTAAGTTGGAAAAGCCTGAAGGTTACTAGGTAGCTGTTACAAGCGGACGAATGCCGACGTCTGCAGTTCTGACGTAGTCATTTTGGCCGAATTGAACTTAAAGTATTGATTTAACAGTCGTGATACCGTTTAATGCCTCAAAGTTTTGTCTTAAGCCTCTGCGGCACCGTGTTTTCGTATTTTTTAGGTGTTCATTCAGTTATATTGAATAGTTTATAATACATATATATAATAACTTGATCCTAAAACTTAGTTCTACTTAATTCATCTCTTAAAAGCGTAAACAGCGCGTCTTAATAAAAATAAAAAAAAGATATTTTTACTTATACCTGTGTATTAAATGTGTCTAGAAGGTATAAAAATAAAATAGCATTATCCCTCTCATATATTTCATTCTCATACAACCATGGCTTTATGCAAATCGAAGTATCTACAAACTAAACAGGCATAACTCGAAATGGAGATGTTTACTTTCAACTTTGTCGACGTACTTTAAGAGCTACATTGTAATGGATTCTTTCGACTTAAGTCTTTTCACTCGTAACTGAGCGGACGGCTCCGGTTCGCTGAGTGATGAATGTGGGGCTGAAACGGTAGGCGCATCCCGGTACGACGGCTATATATAGTGGCTCTTGAACCCTTTGTGCTAATCGCTGTGCCAACCGCTCCATAATGAGCCCATTTTATATATATTTCAGCAAGCTTGGCACTTAACAAGTCAACCCCGAGCCTCCGTGCTAATCGTGAAACATGCTCTGTAAAAATATAATTCCATATGTCATATTAGACACGATTCAAGTGTTTCACGTGCAATATTTGCGTAGTTCGTTTCTGCTTAGGCTTCGAGAAGACATCTATTGTAGACGTAAGGTAGAAGTTTTTAAAATGGCAGAGCTGTTTTAAAATTATAAGTATTTTTTCGCAAGTAAATATTTAGATTCGCAGAAGCATTAGTTTCACCTTAACGTTTATCAATCGCGCCAATCTAAGAAACTAAAAAATATGTTTGGTACGGTCACCGGCAATAATACATTATCCAACATCGCGCTCAAAAATATCTGAAACTCTTATGCCTCTAGTAATAGAGACTTGTCAGGTATTTTTGATCCCAATATTGTATAGTATAATTATTGCTGGTGACTGCACCTATATCGGATTCTGAAGTCTTTGCTAACTATTTTGTTTACTTTTCAGGAAGGAACACAACGGTGTTCATAGGGCTCAATGTCAACCGTGTTTCGGGAGTGGACGAAAATAAAGAGGTATATTTTCTTAATTTTTTTAATTAAAAAGAAACTGAAGTATTACATTTAAGTTATAGTAAAGTAAAGAACATGTTATACCTATTCGATGATAATGAGGATAAGTAACATCATATACCTACTATTTAACGAGCAATATTTGTTAATATATACAGGGTGTAAGGGACGCCTCACCGAAAACTGAAACCATAGCTTCAGACCATTGTACTGAACTGAAATCCAGTGGAAATTTTCCCGGGAAAACGAAAATTTTCTCGTTGGTTTCAGTTTTCGGTGAGCCGTCCCTTACACCCTGTATAGGTATAAATACAGGGTGTAAGGGACGGCTCACCGAAAACTGAAACCATAGCTTCAGACCATTGCACTGAACTGAAATCCAGTGGAAATTTTCCCGGGAAAACGAAAATTTTCTTGTTTTTTACGTGAAAATGCCGTTTTTACAGTTTTTTTTACATAATGAGCTTCAGTATGTCATAATATGTTGTCCTAGATCGGTTTATATGCAAAAACATGGAAAAAAAAACGAGAAAAAAATCGTTTTCCCGGGAAAATTTCCACTGAATTTCAGTTCAGTAGAATGGTCTGAAGCTATGGTTTCAGTTTTCGGTGAGCCGTCCCTTACACCCTGTATATACATATTTGTAATTACGTTCTCGAAAACGGCTGTAACGGTTTCGATGAAATTTGCAACATGGGGGTTTACCGGGGCGAAAAATCGATCTGTCAAGTTGTCATCTTCGGGAAAAATTTCAACTCGATCGACGCTAGGTCCCCAGGGCACTTTTTTAAAATATCAGAATGTTATACTTATTTTCTACCTTTAACTCTCTTTAATATTAGACTTATGCTATTCCTCTGTTTGTTTGTCAGGAAATTACGCTGGACGTGTTCCTTCAAGTGTCCTGGCAGGACTCACGGCTGCGCGTGGGCAGGACGCAGCAGTTCATCGACCTGCCCTGGGAGTTCCGCCAGCTGATCTGGACGCCCGACCTCTACATCTGGCAGCTGCAGACCATGAGGATACTCTCCGTGCTGCAGGAGATGGCCTCGCTCAGGCTCTACTCCAATAGCACCGTCTCAGTCAGTATTGGGTTCGTTTTGTTTATTGTTTAAAATTAGCTTACCGATGTTATGTGTGGCAGTCCAGAGGGGCTATTGTCTAGCGCACTCGCAATCGCAATCGGCTTCAATGCGGAACAATTGACAACAATTAATTATGTGCTAAGGTAGTAAAATAAAATACCGTTTCTAGATTTTACACTGCTGATTACAGTAAAAATATCTTTGGATTTTTTTATGCAGTTGTTTTTTTTTATATTTAGAAAAAACAGCAAAAAAAGTTGGATTGTGAATGTTAGGAATACACTTAAGTGCTCTTAGTCCATTTATTTAAAAAAAATTATATACAACTGTCATGTTCATTTTTTATCTGTCTGACGAATGAAACTCAAAGCAGATGCAAAGCAGTAAACGCAAAATAGTTTATTTATTTTAATGGCGTCTACAAATTATGTAATTAATTAAATTACGCAAAATAACAAATTTGTGAACGAACGGCAGCGAATGATTGACAAGTGACTAACATGACATGACAGTCAGTTCTGTATCTGTTTAACGTTACTTTTTTTTATTTTATGTCATGCTAAGAACACGATATCAGTATTCCTAACTTTGGATATACGGTCTTTTTAATGACAATTTCTTTAATAAATTATTAACGACGAATTTAAGTTAAATAAAGAAAAACTGAGAAATACGGGTAGTCTAATTTTTAACCAGCTATTTTAAACGTGAATAATAAATAACGATTTTTTTTTTTGAAATGTTGTCAATTGTTTTCATTTTGTATGCAAACAAGCCTTCGATTTTCAAAATGAAAACGATTGCGATTGCGAGTGCGTTAGACAATAGCCCCTCAGGTCAACAGGGATATTAAGAGGATTAAACCAACGCGTAAAATGCGTATCTGTCAAAAAAATCCATACCTACTAATTTACCTACGGACCATAACGTTTCTCACCCCTTAAATCAAGTCCCATTTTCGAATATGTTGTATTTACTATGAAAAACTAAGTCTGTACGTTTCCGTTGTTTTTAACCGACTTCAAAAAAAAGGAGGTTCTCAATTCGACGAGTTTTTTTTTCAATGTATGTTCCCCGATAACTCGAAGACCACTGTGCGTGTTTTTGTTCGAATGGGTATACTTTTTAGTTGGTCCCATTGTCAACACGTCAGGATCTGATGATGGGATCTTGGAGAAATCAAGGGAAGCGATTTCTGTATTATTCATTGTAACTCGTGCATTTGCTCTTGAAAAGCACTATATCGTGAAGTGGAACTGATGATGAAGACCAAAGATGGCCACTGGAACTCCTTAACAGTACCTGTTTCCAGGGTGGCAATAAAATATCTCCATTAAGGTAGTTGAACGACTATGACGAAGCACATTTAGGTAAAAAAAAATGACTATGACATTTCGGCGTTGCCTGCGGCGAGCTTGAAATGTTCTATAGTTTCCCATTACCTAATTGAGAATTGGGACTAGGTACATAACAGGGGATAGAAGCTTTCCGCCTACATCTCGATATGGCTAGGTAGCTGATACGACCAGATCGCTTTGTGACTACATCTCGATCTGACTACATCGCTTTGTGCCTAGATCGCAATACGACCAGATCGTTTTGCGACTACATCTCTAAAAGTCCGAGTCGCTAAATGACCACATTGTTTTTTTCACCTTATGTCTGTCTTAGCAATATTGACGGAGCCCCACATGGCGGGGCTCCTATTCCTGGGTTATTTGCCCTTCGGGCGTTTGAAGTTACCTAACGAACCTAACCTACCTAGTAACGCATACGAAGTAGTCATTTTGCAACTCGGACTTTTAGAGATGTAGTCGCAAAGCGATCTGGTCGTATTGCGATCTAGGCACAAAGCGATGTAGTCAGATCGAGATGTAGTCACAAAGCGATCTGGTCGTATCAGCTACCTAGCCATATCGAGATGTAGGCGGAAAGCTTCTATCCGCATAACAGCATAAATAGGATCACTAAAAAGTTTAAAATGAAATCAATGTTTAAAAAACAAAAACCCGCCTCCAAAAACGAAAACAATAACTTCTTTTAAAATGGTGGGTAGCTCAGTCCAACTGAAGTCGGCATCTCACAATATTTTAAACCAAAAGCCAAATAAAGTTGGACTGACCTACCTACCATTTAAAAAAAGTTATTTTTTGCGGGTTTTTGTTTTTTAAACATTTATCTTATTTTAATAATAAAATATAATCCATAAGTCAAGGATTTTATAATATCCGCAAGATATTCAAAAATCATAAACCATCCATCCATCAATCATACTTAACTATTATCATTTAACTAATAATTTGTGTTAAGACGACAGTAAAAATGTTAATATTTAAATGCTGAGAAGCGAAATTTTTATTTTAGATTCTTGTGACTAATAAAACTGAGTATTGTAATACCGTTGACGTTTCAATAATTTACAACCAGGCGAAGATTTTAAAAGTTTTGTTTTTGCTACAATTTGACTGACAGTTTTATAGTTCAAGAGCGAAATAGTTACAATTTGATTTGTGTGAGAATAAAATGCTTTTTACTCATTTCAGTGCGACAATAACAATAAAATGCGAGATGAACTTCGTCCTGTATCCTTTAGATGTACAAAACTGCAACATCGATTTTAGTAGCTGTAAGTACCTGTTATTCAAAAAAGTCTACGGAGAGAAAGAAATACTACAGTCGGTCTTATAAGTAGCTGCACACTTTAGTCCTTTGTTATTATAACGTCATGTTTGAACTGCTGCACTAATCTTTCAAAGGCGTTAAAGAGACAAGGTACTAAAATGCGCGGCCTTATACGGCGAACTAAACCTATTGATAATAAAGGCTGTTTGGTGTATCGTTTGCCGTGTACTGGTGAGGTCATTTGCTCTTTCAGCCCCCAAAACACCTTTTCTCCAAACGGATTTTTTAAGCATTTTTTTTTAGTAGTTCTAAGAGTTGCCACTGCCACGCTGCTGATAGAATGATAAAAAATGGTAGTAGTGATAGTAGCCTCCAATTTTTATTTTATTGTAATGGAATGACTGATTCGATGGAATGATTGGGTTCGCCGGCTTTGCAGTGGGTGCGGGGGTGGATATGGTGCTTTCAGCAGAAGGTTTAGGTCCTCTGTTGCGCGCTCCGCGCTTTTTTCCGCGGCGGGTGAGAGGCTGCTTGGCGTCGTTACCGGGGGCCATTAGAGTAGCGCTGTCTTGCGTTGCCTCGACGTTCCGGTCGGTGGTGGGCACGGGGCTCTGCCTGGGCTTTGGTGTCTTTTAAGTCCTCCGGTTTTCCTGAAGCAGGACTGGACAGGACTCGCTGTTGGCGGCTCCTCTCGGGGCCGCTGGCAAAATGGGTTTTGGGCACCGAAAGAGATAGCAAAAACCCCACCAATTTAGCAAACGATTCACCAAACACCCTGTATTATGCTGAAAACGAGCACTAACAACACCACAAATATTATAAGTTATAAGTACCTACTCAAATGCACTGTAATATTCGCGATGCGCATCTAAAAATTATAATGCACGGTATTTTTTTTTTTGTATTTAAGTACTCGTAGCAATCCTCTTGTATTCATACGAGTCAGAATTTAAAAATTAATGTCTAAATCGACTGTTGATTCCCTAAGCCTTAAAATTTCAAACATTTTACAAAGAATATCAATTTTACTGATTTTGATTTTTCCGAGTTACCTGCTTATGATTATTATAACAGCGCGTTTATTTATAGTGCGTAATTTTTTGCTATACGTAGGTTAGGTTAAGATTAAATTTTGAACTGTTGCCAAAATAAAAAACAAAAGTATTCGATCGAAAACTATCGTTCGGGGTTCCAAACAATCCAGCTATACCTAAACTTCTGCATTAAAAATGTCGGAAGTCGACTTGATGACTTAGTCTGACTCAGTGAAATTGGGTTTTATACAGTAAAAGACGAAGTTGTCTTAACTTTTGTGCGCTTTTGTCAACTTCAGCGATTTGTATTATTAGCCTAATCCACACTTATCACGTGTAATGTCCAGATAAGCACACAGCGGATTTCGTGCGGTTCGAGTGGCGCGAGGTGCCGTCGTGGCTGGGCTTCGGGCTGGTCGGCGGGCAGCGCAACCAGTTCCGGCTGCCCAAATACGTGGTCAGCTTCACCACGGACAAAAGTAAACAGATTTATGCAAAATATGGTGAAGGTAAATGTATATTTATTGCTTCGCGCTTCAGTTTGCGCCTCATATCACTAATCATGTACGTACCCGGATGGACCGGCGAAAGAGTAATTTTGGCCAATCAGACTCATCATAGTCGTCGGAAAACAAAATCCAATCGCATGTTTTGTAGACAATACATACATTACAAAGGTCATATGAACCTCGAAAGTAATAGAATGGATTTCGTCGAGATAATTACAAACAGCCACACATTTAACTGCCCATTAAAGACAGAAGTGAGAAAATGTAGAAAGAGATAAATATAGATTTTACATAAGCATGTCATGTGCACGACAGAGACAGTTTCTCTCTCTTTATCTTCATTGGTCACTCAGCTGTGTGGGCAATTGTACCTGCATTCTGTGATAGACACAAAAATGCCACAAGTTCTTTATTATCGCATTGCCACAACTGAAGTTCGATTTAAATGATGCACCCTCAAAATAGCGCTCCCACCGGTTGCCATTGTATATCACGTTGGGTGGGGGGGGTTATTGTCTAGAGACCATTTACGGAGAGAACGGTTATTTTGGTTTCATGTTTGGGTATATATCTTCCCGGAACCAATACAGTTAACTACATTTATCGGTTGACAATCTGGCAGCGATGGCATCATACGCTTCATAGAGATCAAGTATTGCTAATTCGGTTTAAACTGTGAATGTTACTTACATAAAAAGTGAGTATAGAAATCATGCAACAGGGTGTAATTTATTAGATAAAAATATTGTGATGTTTAATAAATGGTCAAAATTACTTTTTGTCTAGGTCTGACTCTACTAATTAACGCTACGTGCTGTCGCTTGACGCAGGCATGCCGCAAAACAGCTGGGTTCGGATGAATCTTGCCTACTTACCAATCGGTCACTAACTGCGTACTTCCTTACACGAGAGTACGGATTGTCATAAGATTTTTTGCCTTGTCACTGGTCATCCGCGCCTAGCAGATGATACCTTTCAGTTCTTAGAGTTCAAGTGTTGTTAGTCAGTTCCTTTTCCGTTTTTTTACACTCGTGAGCAAAACAAATGCATCACTTTGCATTTTTCATGACCGAGATTTTAAAATTATAGTCTAGAAAATGGTCTAAAATTGTGTGCATAATTTTGGAAGAAAGAGTCTGAATTCATTTTAAATTAGTGGTAACAATATTCGGAATAACAACGTAATACCAATAATACATTCGACAAAATAACGTTATTGCATACAAATGTTAAACAATTTTTGAATAAATGATATTATGCAAAACAATTTCGATCCACTTTGGGATTACAGGCGTGAAGGTATGTATGTATGTATGTAATTTCGTTCTATAAATTTTCGACATTTTAATCATTCGACAAAACGTTGGATGGTATAAAAAAAATGTTGCGGAAAAAAATGGCTAAATAAATTCGATCACCCGATAATACACCTGATAAATACTGCGCCGATTTCCATGTTTGTTTACTTTTTGTAAAGCTTTGATTTCTAGAAACATTATTTCATTTGAATATTTCAGAAAGAAAAGCCGGTGGACATGAAATAACGCAAAGTGATGTAATTGTTTTGCTCGCGAGTGTATAATATGATTTCATATTCATAGTGTTTGAGTGATACTATAGGCTTAGTTGTTAGTTGTTTCGTACGTATTTAGTCGTTGTCGTTAACTGCCGGTATTTTATCGTAATTTGTGTGCTAGACAGTAGATGTAAGTGCTTTTCTGTACATAAATGTTGTTGTTAACCTGTAATTCGCGGTCAACTGACCGATCCCCGAACCAAGGTGCCTTAGGCGTTAGCAATCCCAAGAAACTTTGAGATAAATCACAATTTAGAATTAACCATCAAGACATAGAAGAGTATATTTAGACACATCGCACTAGTAAATTAACCACCAATTAAAACTAACAATTGAAATCACTTAATGAATATGTTAGCTGTCTCACCTTAACACCCTGTAGGCAGAAAACTTGGAAAGGAAATTTAATATCTGCCACTGACACTTACACAACGATTCCATTGTGTTTCTAGGAGATCATTCAACAGCGCGGCTACAGATGACGCTGTCGCGAGAGCTACGGGGGTATCTTCTGGAGAGCTACCTGCCGTCTTCGCTGTTCGTCATCATCTCTTGGGGCAGTTTCTGCGTCATCCCAGAGATAGTGCCCGGCCGCATGGTGCTCCTAGTCACCACACTGCTCTCACTCGTCACTATGTTTGACACCGTCAGGTAAACAACCAGCAAAAACATGTTTTTCCCGAAGGAGTACCTAACTGGTTTCATATTTATTTGGTTCTGTCTGAATGAATTTGCTAAAGTATATGAAAAAGACTTGTTACGTGATCATTATATGAATCAATTGATATTATGCCTGTAATAAGAACGTGTGAAGGATCTTATTACACATAAGTTTACGCCTAAATTATACGTACCTACTAAAAATAAATCATGACACTTGAATACATAAATAGCCAATTCTGTAAAAAACGATTGACTCTAAGAGAGCTAAAACGTATTCAACCGTAAAAGTTTATTAAACCTCTAGATATAACATTTTCATGATTCATACCCCCGGGTTTTCGCGCCTATGCAGCACAAATTCTCCGGATGCGCTGGAGCTGAAGTGCATCGAGGTATGGCTGATCTCGTGCACGCTGTTCGTGTTCCTGGCGCTGCTTGAGTACTTCGTGGTGCTGTTCGGCATCCGCTACGACAAGAGCTGGTCCCAGCGCCGGCAAGACCTGCGCCGCGCCGCCTCCGCCGCGCAGCTCGCGCCGCCGCCTTTACACGTCAACCACGCACAGGTAACACACCACAATACCCGAAGCATGCCACCTAGCCTTCCACTTCCATTTTCTCTCAGTAGTTCGCTTCTTTTGCTACTACCTCACTATCCGCCATTAGACGAGAGTGGATCCGAAGGCCCACTGGACAGGTCGACTCGATTCGATAGGGCCCAACTGCATGCAGTCGACCCCAGGCCATAAATTATTATTTTCTTGCGATTCCAGAGGTTGAGTTGCACTCCCGTGACAGGCACGCCACAAGGCGGGGTGTTCTCTCCGCAACTCAGTGTCGAGGACGAGGGCCTCAAGCAGCAGTTCTCGCACCAGACCATTCAAAGGGTAAATATTGACTTTATACCACACCCTAGTTCTTGATGCGTTTAATGTTAGAATGTACCTAAATTGAACTGTAGAATGTTCCCGCAAATAACATCCATTAGGTAGGCATTCATGTGCCACTAACGTTTGCTCTGTGTCTAGGAATATGCTTAAACAAATTTTTAAACTTAGGTAACCAATTTCTAGTCGTCCCTCTCGGGAAAAAGGAATTGGAGAAAAAATAAGGTCGGAACTGTATCAAGACCGGGTAGCAAGGTAAACAAAAATTAAAGAAACACGCTGCACTGTGTGGCTGTAGCCGTTGTATAATTAGAAACACGAATTGGTGGACGATCTGTATCATTTGTGGTAGATCACGACAGCCGTCAACATCACGCGCAAGACTAGGCTATCGTTCCTACGAGTCTCCCCTCTGCTCCCGTTGCTCTTGTGTTGACGCTGTTTTGTAAGTACTGTGCTACACGCTAAGGTAATTTGGACTCGCTTTCGTAGAAAATATTTTAAGATTTCAACATGTATATTGTGTGCACAGCTTTGAGCGCATGTTAGGCTCCTGGATGTGTAACTGTATTTAGGCTCGTGGAGGGCTCGGCTGTTGATAAGTGTACAGAGAATGTTGGCGTAGCACGATGCAAGTGTTGACGGTTGGTGTTGGTTGGTAGGACTCGCCGCCCATCATGGAGTCGCTGGGCGCGCGCGCACCGAGCGGCGTGCTGGAGCGCGCGGGCGCGTGCATCTACAAGGGCATCATGTTCTGCGGCGCGCAGCACGGCGCGCTCGACCGGATCGCGCTCATGGTCTTTCCCATGTGCTTCTTCCTCTTCGCCATCATCTACTGGACCACCTACCTCAGTGAGGCCCATCGCGCCACGCGCTAACTCGACCATGTGTCAAAACAATCTAATGACTAATGATAATGACAACAATGAAACGTGAAAGTGCCTGTGCAAAGACGTTGTGAATTAATTGTACATATTATTATTAGACAAATGCTAGTCGGTTATACAACGTTAGTTTTACTACAATCCCTTTATGTAAGTCAGGTTAATTTTACAACGAAATTGTAATAATTAGACAGAGGTATCTTCAAGTGTTCCGTAATTGTATATTTAGATTAAAAGGAAACTAGTGCGGTTACTTTAGTGTATTTTCTATAAACTTTTTGCAAATGCAATTTTTCTTTTTCTTCTTAGAGTTTGGTACAAAATATTGTTATGGTGTTTTAGATCTTAAATGTTCAACACAAACTTTAAGGACAAATAAATGTATGAAAAATCCTACGAAGAAATAACTGTATCGAAAAACAGTTCAAGTGCAGAGATAAAATGAGTAGGAACAAGATTTTTTGGCATTTCACCGGTTGTTGTCTTGCTGTTTTAAGGAATGAAAGATCATCAAGAAAGTTGTTCTATTATACTATAGCTAAACTTTTTATTTTTTAAATCAAGGTAAGTATTCATTCAATAACAATTTACGACCGTCCAAAACCATAATCATGAGTGCCTTTAATAATAAATGTATTGCAAATTACTACTTGTAACATGATAATCCTTAAATTCATACACGCCTTTTACTCTTAAATAATTATGTCTACGACTTTCACTTTGAGCTTATTCATAGACTAAAAAATATATTAAGTGCGTTTTCTATTTACCAAATTTAAGCAAAAAACCTCAATGAGACTATGTATTCAGTCTATTGAAAAATAAATGTATATATAAGGTCTGCTGGAATACGATGATAAATATTAACATGTAAAGCCGGGTACTCACTACCGAGCCTTAACTGTAACCGAAGCAGTACAATAACGAGGTTCGGGTTGAAAACAGGCTCGCGAGCCCCGTACACATCACGACTTTAAACGCTACAGCAACAGTTACGGCTCGCCAGTGAGTACCTCCCCGGCACAATGTACCTATGTACAGTCAACGTCAAAAGTAAGTGATCAAAATTAACATTTCAAAACATGTTCAAGCATGACGCCCCAGATAAAACAGATTATAACAAAGTGTCATTTTCAACTGAATATTTAATGAGTCATAAGAAAATGATCATAAACGATGCCATAACTGTCTCTTTATAGAAAATTTCAATAAAGAATAATTTTGTTTTCTACCTGTGTGTCAAGTGTCCAACAAGATAAAGTCAAAATGACTAAATCTCCAAATGAAAACTAGGGTAATCACGGCAGTTAAAAAGGATTTATTTTAAATGTTGCAAAAAAAAACAAAGCGAAGTAGTAGGAACTTATTTCAACCCTTGATAGAAATGAGAGGTGTTATACTCGTAGTTGTTTCGCGTGTTTGTCTTACGAGTATAACCGACACTAACCGAACGTCTGACTTGTATTCCGAGGTGGTCTTGAGAAGACATGAAAGCCCAAACATTTATATTCACTTACATGTGATAGTTTGGTAGTATTACTGACTATTGCTATTTTAGAAAATCAGTTTAATTTGAAACACTCAGTAATGACTTTAACGTTTGAATGGCATGTCACTTACATATGACACATTACGAGCTAATTTACTAATGCTAAACTACAATAATCAGATACATCTGTCTTAATTTATTGTATATACTATTTTGAGACCCTATTTCATCAGTTTCTTTTGCTGTTGACTGTACCACAGTAGTCACAACGACAAAACATCAAATGACAAGAACCGAGTAATGGAGTTACTGCGACAAGGTTTAATTGTTATTAAAGCCAGTGACTGTATCTGTAAATCATAATTTAATGAAATAGAGACAGCTACGACTACACCACACACACACTGCACCGGATTTACAAGTGCTTATATTTTAATCTACGAAAACGCGCCTCTCGGACTCTTGTCTACGCCAAAATAATTGTAGCACAACCCGCATCGCTGTAAACTGACCACGAATGAGCCTTATTATAAGGTGACAAGATTCACAAATGGTTATCTTTGTTGCTGATGGTATTACACACATTTAATACAACAGATGCTCAAATTTGAAAAAAATAGATAAACAAAAATATACGTCGAAGCAATCACAGCTTTTTTTTAAAGAATTAATTAGTGGGGCGCGTTTTCGCCCGCGTGATTCTAAAATACTTCTAAGACTCTAAGAGCAATAGGGACCAGTAACTAAGCTTCTGGCGTTAAATTACTTGGGTGCTTGCTTAGTGCCTCTGCCTGAATGCCTAGATGGAAGACATGCTCTACTCTCTAGCTACTCTACATACGTCTGTACGTCTACGTTGTACTGCCCTACTACGGAGAAAAGGCACAAGTGCAATTAATTCAGAGAAGCATAGTGAACTCTCAGGGGTTGTGATAAGGTTCGAAGTGCAATACAAGTATTACAGTAGATGTGCCTTTTTTCCGTAGGAGGGCATTGTAGTATACGAATGTATAGACAAAAATTATCAACCTATTTCTGTTTTTGTATCTTTTGACGACGACAATAGCTAGGTACTACATTTAAATTGTATAATATTATTATTTTTTTATATACCTACGCGCCGGTTAGTAATTCTGGCGTACCAGTGGAAAAGGGCATAAATCGATTGAACTTTAATAAAAATGCTTAATCGTCTACATAGTTAGCTTGTACATTTTTAACTTTAGAAACGGTCGTGACGATGTTTAATGTTCACTAGTGACCTTTTGTTGTTAATTTATGACTTGGCCACAATGGCCACTTGTTGTGTAACTTGAAATCACCAATATTAGAAATTTAATTAATAACTCAGCGCCGACTCTAGAGTAGATCGGTCGCTCTAGGTAGAGTGAAAAGTTTATGGAAGGATCAAGGGCTAGGGCCGGCGCCGCCGCGCCGGTATTATAAAGGCATAAGTACAATACTTAACAAGCTAAAGGAGGCAGAAAGAGACAAGGCAAGACTAGGATCGGGAGTTGCTTCTGCTTCGACATACCCTTTTATTAGTAAGAGCCATATTTACTCAAATTGTTTAATTATTAAAAGTGTTTATCTCGTGCATTAGGTAAATCATGTTTTAGCTCGACCTTTGGTGGACCAAAATAAATAAAAATCACTAAGCTTGTAATACAAGGGGCCAGAACCTTTTGTACGAAAAGTAACACAAAGCAGACTAATGCGATCTATGTACCCTGTAGGTATCTCTCAGTTTGTAATCGGCAGCAGCTGTTTGGAGTTTTACATGACATGCTCATCTGCTAACGTTTCTAGCCAAAATAAAGTAGGTATTTCTTGAGCTGCAAAGTGCTTCGCCTGTGCTAGCACAAATTCGAAACCCACTAACACTAATCGTATTTACAATCGCCCACACAGCTGAGTGACTAATGAAGATAAACAGAGAGAAACCGTCTCTGTCGTGCACATGAGATTCTTATGTAAAATCTATATTCGTCTCTTTCTAGATTTTCTCACTTCTGTCTTTAATGGGCAGTCAAGTTCAAGTGTGTGGCTGTTTGTACCATAGGATCGGAAAATCAACTTCTGTTTAAGCCTAAAATTTAGTTACTCCTTATATAGCTGCAGGTTTCCAAGCCAAATTGCCAATGTTCAAATATGGCTTTTGGTGGAAACACGGCACTAGAGAAGAGAAAAAACAAGGAGACAAGACAAACTGGACCAGTTCTGTAAGGCTCCACTATGAGGTCCCTGAATTTTTGGAAAGGCCAAATAAGACAAATAGATACTGCTGTTAAACAAGAAAATGAAGCCTGTTAAAAGGAAACGCGGGCGGCGTCTAGGTCACACGAATGTATTTCCCTGTTTCCTCTCTGTATAATAATATTGGACAAATGAATTTCCCATAAAATCAATATCTGGCGCTGCCGTGTCTGTTTTCTTTTTTCCCATTAATATATTGTAAGAACTAGGAGCCTTAACCCTTCGGAGCCCAGTCTGGACAACGCAAAAAAAATGGCGGAGCGCAGTCTGTTGAGCGCAAAAAATGAGAGAGTTTCGTGTCACTAAACGCTGATATCTTAAAAACGGTCACTTTGTAACGATTTTTTCAAGCGATTCGAACCAATCACGAGAGAGTGATGCATGTCATTAGATAGTTCATTTCATTCCCGTTAAAAAACCGTATAAATTATGCTAAAATAAGCCATATACGTTCGTCAAACAGTATAAATTCGGGCGCAGTACGCCCGACATCTATAGATGTCGGCGGGCCCAAACGAGAATTTGCGCTGTCATCTATAGATGTCGGCGGGTACCAACGGAGATTTTGCGCTGTCATTCATAGATGACGGCGGGTTCCGAAGGGTTAAAAGAGATCATAAATAAATAAATGATAAATATTAAGGGACCATCTCACACAAATTGACCTAGTCGCAAACTGAGCTCTAGGCTTGTAGTATGGGTACTAGACAATGATATAAATACTTGTATAGAGAAATATATACTTAAATACATAGAAAATCTCCAAGACTCAGAAGCAAATACTCGTACTCATTACATAAATACTTGCCCATACCGGGAATCGAACCCAGGACCGCTAGCTTCGTAGGCAGGGTCACTACCAACCAACCAGGCTATCGCGTCATCATAACAGGTTACTCACGTAAATAATGTCGAAAATCGGTCGACATGTTTCGGGCTCGTCCGGACCGGCGCGCCGCAGGACGAACACTGCGGGTCAGCGGCTCTGCTTACGGCCAAAAGCATCCTTATTTTGAAGCAATTAACTTATTATGTTTGGTCTAGATTTGAAAAGGAAATAGGAGAATAACGGGATCCCGATTTTGACTGTTTTTCGTAAGAATCCAAGCTGCAGTTGTCCCTTTCGTGCTCTATTCAAGTTATTCTACCGCCAAACGCTCGCAAAGCGACAGCAATGGTTTATTCAAACCACTATTTTTAAGTTTTCGAGAAGCGCAATATTAAACCAAAACACTAAACCGTTGCACTAAAAAATGAACACTGGTTTAAAACACTAACTCGAGTTAAAACGTAAGTTTTCGAATGAATCTGACGTTCACTAACTCGAGTTAGTGTCTTAACCCAGTGTTAAATTGTTCGTGCAAGTCCATCTTACAATTTTACAAGTCGCTCATCCAACAGAATAGTGACGCAATTGCTATTTTAAGATTTTACAGAAAAGCAACTTAAGATTTCAAATCGAGCTGGATATTTTCCTGCAAATCGTACAAAATTTGAATATTTACGTTAGTTTATTTAATATTTTTACTAGAAACCTTTACGATATAAAAACCTTAACAAAAAAACATGACTTATACTTGCGTCTTTTTTATATTAATATTTCAAATACACAATAATACGCTGGTAAACATCTTAGCCTTTTTGTGCAGAATGTGGTTACAGAATTATCAACAAGTTTTTAAAGTTGTAGGTAATTCTGTAGCTCTGCCTACCCCACTCTGGGATTACAGGCGTGAAGGTATGTATGTATGTAAATACACAATATAAACAACATAAAACCAATAATTTGGAGTAAAATAACTTACATTTACGTCAATATTTGTCATAACTTTACATGACTGGCATAGTAACAGTCCGCCGTTGTTGCGGCAAGTTTGCTTAAACGACAAAGGAAATCAATTATGGCAATCAACTCCATCCAGCGGTAACCGTTGGAATTACATTTATGTCTGTTTCACCCTTGGTAGATTACCCCTTGAGATCACGTATGACATTAAAATCTCAATTACTATTTTTTGCCATTGCGTCATTATTCTGTTAGATTAGCGAAGTGTTTATGAAGACTCAACTGGTACTATTTTTTTACTAGAATAAGACTACTAGCAACCTCTTTTATGATCATGTAAAATTCCGTAAGAACTTATAAATATTTTCAGTCTTATTCGACGGCGACGCCAAGAGCATGCCCTTTAACTACCGTTTAAAAATTAAAGCACATTCATCTAAAACCTTTTCTAGGGAAATATTTTTTTAAGGTGATGTTAGCTTGTAAAATTGTGCCTTTTTGTCTGCTATTACAAATTTAAACTACAATAATAATAGGGTTGGAGAGGAGCAGTACACAATAAGTAGGTAGATTAATTTCTTAGTCGATATTAATTTTAACTTATTTAAATAATTCTGTAAATATGAACATAATAAAATAAAAGACATTACAATAAACTCAAAACTAGTTTTATTTCCAGTGTTAAACATCAACAGTATTCATAAATGTCTAGGTAATTATTTTATCTACATATATAATATACACTATCACCGTGTGACACACAATAAATTGTTAAACATACCCATAGTATCGAGAATCTCGCAACACGCGTAGCATGTCGTCAGAGTTTCTCCGTATCCGTCTGCCAATAGGTTCTAAGTCAGCGTAGCATCTCGGGAACACCTTCTCGATGATATCTACAGCTTCAGCTTTGCCGATTTGCCGCACAGCGAGGACTGAGTATAGAGCTTTAGTTTTAACACAATCCTGAAAGCGAAAAATCAAACCTGATTAAACCTGGCAATTTACTTTATCCCAATTGTATGAGTACAGTGCTTGGAAGGATATAGTGAAGGCTCGCCTGATATAATAGATTGGATATTGTTACTGACCATACAAAGTTACCAAACAATTGAATAAGACCCTACTTGTGCAAAATGTGGTTACAGAATTATCAAGAAGTTTTAAGACTTGTTGGTAATTCTTTAGCTCTGCCTACCCCACTCTGGGAATGAAGGCGTGAGTTTATGTATGAATAAGACCAACAAAGATTGTCGAAAATAAGCACTAAATACCTAGTCATAAAATAATAAATAATATTCTTATCAATGTAATGTTTTTTGTACACTTGTTCCTGTTTGTTTCTCTAATAAAGTAAATAAATAAATAAATAATAGTCATAGTTGGCGGTAAAAAGTGCCCTTAAGGCTGCCACTTTAACTAGCACTTGTAACTTAACTGTACTTTATTAAAGTATTAGCTTTTACCCGCGGCTTCGCTCGCGTCTTATTCGGGGTAATTTTGGCGGGTCGTTCCATACGCAAAACAATGAGTACAATTCAAGATCCAGCTGAATTTTAAAGATACATACATACATAAACTCACGGGGATTTTAAAGATATACATATCTAGACGTAATAAATTGGTAGGTTTTAGAGCAGAACAGATGAACTTTGCAGGAGTATTATGTAGAACCTACAATCATTGTCTGGGATGGAAGTACTGTAGCCGGTAAAAAGATTACTTAACGATGACATGTGATAGTTTTAAAGAGGTTGGTCAGTATTAGTAGTGATAATTGTTGCGTATTCATTAACAGCTGAACAAAAGTCAGTATATATTTTGAGAATCAGCTAAACTGTTGAATTTCATTTGATTTTGACAAAAATAACTATTGAAGACTTTCGTCATACTTTTCCGAAAGGCCCGAGGTGAGTGTGCCAGTGAGAGAAAAGCGTGACTTAAATGGCCCTTAATAAAAATATTAGTGCACTACAGTCACAACAGTAGAAGGTCTAATAACGACCAAACAGTGGTTATATATGTTTTGTATGGATTTGTAAGAGGCTTAAGAGATTTAACCTAATAGACCATAAAGCTTCACAGAATTTTAATGTTTCTTTTGAATCTCAAAAAGGCACAAAATGAACTATTTACCTGGTGAGCCTGCTTGACCTTCGTCCAAGAAGCATCACCCTGGGACCAAGCGCTTGTGAAAGAGCAATGGGTAAGGTTTGCAGCTCTGATTTCTGAACATGCCAGGTGTTCCATATTCTTGAAGTCCAGCTCGTTCCGGCAGTAGTCAAACATGTGGATCATTTCATGCACCAGCACACCTTGCACCATGCCCTTCCGTGTGCTTACATTCTGACACACCACTATCTAAAGGCATGAAAACAATATACATCATCTAACAGTAAGCAAAACTAGGTCAATTTTCCACTACATACTAAAGTTTTTTTATAAGTCGATATATAAAAATTGGCTGCAAATTTAGCAGCAGTTTTAAAATAAAAACAAGTAGGTATTTATAATCATGATGTAATAGGATTATAATTTACATAGACATACCTTTATGAAAGGACATACCTGGTTAAGTTCCGGATCATACCCTCCACTGACAGAATAATCACATACTTCACATGAAAAATGTCTTCGGATGTCAATTGGACTAAAACAGTAGAACATTTTATATATTTTTAATTTTGTACTTACAGATATAGCCAAACTAATCATTGCCAGCATTTAATTTTGTAAATTAAAAAAGGTTTTTTTTTTAAAGCCACTTAAATCTGAGAACACTTACCATCCAGAGCTTTTTAGCGCTTGCATCATAAGCTTTACTATTGGACCTGATAACAAACAAGATTTATCTTACAATTCTCCTCTATAAAAAACGTTTTATCATATTTATAATCCATTTACTGCATCCATGGTACTTGCAGAGGTCTTACAGAGTAATATAATGCTATTAGGGTATAGCAATCTTAAAACTAAATAAAATTAACCTAAATATAACAAAGTTAGTACTCATACACTAAAAAGTTACAAAACATAGAATCAAGCTCTCTTTCTATCTACAACTGTAATTTTAATATACTTACATTAACACAAAACAAAGAATTGAATATTTTCATACACGTCTATTCCATTAATAAATTTTCTTAACTAAAAATATTTTTAGTTCATTGATGAAAGTTCTATGTTTTTTCTGCTTGTAGGTCTGTAGGTACATTATTGGTTATTTAATTTTAATACATACTTACTAGTTTTTACGCATTCGACGACATTTTGTTCACATTTTAGCTTTTCGACGTTTTCTTTTCCCTCTTTACCGATAAAAATATTACCGAGTTTTGGTTTAAAAGTCCCTCTCCTTTCGGGATACAAATCATAACCCCAAGCCTCCTCCTTCTTAGACCCAGTTTGTGCCGGTTTTGGACTAGGTTCTGCACTAGTATTAGTTTCTGAACTCGGATTTTCTCCTTGATTCGACATTGTTTGATCTAATGTTTTAAACTATTCCATCAAAATTAAAATAATTGATATAATTACAAAAAAAGGAACCCAATCCCCACACGACTTTGACAGTGACATTGACAATTTGTTTTTTTATTTGTCTGTTTGGACAGGCTGAGATCTGAGACCATATCGCCTCGTCATGAGTAGTTGATATATATTTTTTTTGTTATTTTATCGTCTAAAAGTATCCTTTTATTTTAATGTTGTCTCAACTCGTAAAAAATCTTCAGTGTTCTTTAATTTTCTATTCATGTCATCAAATCCGATAAAAGTTCTATAGTTGTAGGCCATTTAAAGTCTGAAGGCCTTAGAGAATTTAGAACTGGAGCACGCATTGATACAATTTCCTAAGCACAAAAGTCTGTCACTTTTTGGGGGAGGTGAGGTAACACTACATACACAATACTCAACACAAATGCAAAATTCGCTCTCATTGCTACACACCTACACCACTAAAAAACCAAAATACTAGCTTAAAATTACGCACTCATGCACATTTTTTATTACCAACATGTGCTTACACAATTTTAAAATAAAGATGTGTGCATTATCTTACCGAATATCAAACGATTATTAGAGATGAGATGCATATCTACTTTGTCGATATCGATAATTTCTAAGGTTGTGATATAGATGGCAGCACTTTACTACACGAGATTAACCAAATATGCGCCATTCATTATATATTAATATATTGTAAATTATTATATCATAAGGTAAAGAATACCATTTTAAGAAATAATAATAAAATGTATATTCAGTTTTACCAGCGTATAAGATGGAACAAAAGACATTTATTCAGTAAGTGATCAGAGAACGTACTATAAATACTATAGTTTAATTCTACTAAGATTACAAACAAATAGATAAACAAGATTTTGATGCTCACCAAAACAAATCGGCCGTGAGTTCGACGAAGAGTTATGAATTGACGAGCTTTCGTTTGTTCTACGATCTCTGTTCGACATAAGGCTGAGTTAGGTACTCTTCAGTTTTACAAAGACCTGTTTTGACGACCAACGCGCAGCTAAAGTTAGAAGATAAGTACGATAATAGAAACAGAAACAGAAAAAGATTTATTGCCCTCTCAGCACAGTAGTTTTACAAATTATTCCTTAAGATAGATACTTAAACTACAAAACTACAACAGTCTTAACAATGTCTACAAAAGTTCTGGCAAAAGATTCAAAACTCAGCTTATGCTGTGAGACAGGTCTACACAGCGCTGTTACAACAATATATATACATACAACCTGCAAAATTATTATTGACATTTAATATTGAGCTTCATTCTTTAAAAAAATCCGGGAGAAAAAGGACGTATCCTATATGATAATCCGTATTCTGAATTTCATTTAAATCCTTCAGCCTTTCATGCGTAATTTAGCAAGTTATAAATGCAACATTTTACAAAATAATAATTTAAAAAGATTTTTAGAAACAATTATTTTTTTGGGACAATCCTCTGTTACCGACTTTACTTTCTTTACAGTCATCTGTTTTCAAAATCCAACCAGCGAGTCTAAACTTGGTAGGTCGACGTCAAGTTTAGCGGATATATTATTATATTTTCGTCGAAAGTACATAAGTATGCAAAATTCGACAATCAGAAGAAGGTCTGTTAAAATCGACTTCCAAGTTTTTATTACATGGTTTTGTTAGGTAGTGACAACTGTGACAAGAGAAGCTAATATATTTTTTAAATAAAACCACCGCCGAAAATCTACTCAACAGCGTTAAATAATGACCGGTCACCTTAGAATTGCATATTCGGTGCCTAATGACATGAAATTTATCCAAGCTGGTGTCAAATGCACAATAGCAATGTATAGTCGAGGTAAGAAAAGGTTCGTCACTTTTTAACTCTATTTCGATACTATTAAGGTCCAAAAGCGACGAACTTTTTCTTACCCCGACTGTACCTAATCTGATTCTTGTCATCGAATTCGATATTTTTTATGTCATAAGGCACTAAATAGGCAATTTTATCCTCGTAACGCCCAACGTCCTAAATCTAGGACATGTGTCAAGGTGACTTTTGACTTTAGTCGACTGACACAAGATTCTTTTTCGGACTAACGAAATTTGACGTGGGCCTTACGAGGCTAAGGTGACCGGTCATTATTTAACGCTGTTAAGTGTTGTGGTGGTTTTATTTATTGTTCAAACATTTTTTTTCGCTTTTTGTGATTTAATTTTCTGTTGCAATTGTTAATTGTATTTATTTAAATATAGGTTGACTTAAAACTATAAGCATTCTTAACCTTTTTTATCGATATAAACTAGTTTTAAATGTATCGCGACCCTATAGTTCCGAGTCTCGTGAGGAGTACGCATTAATTCAAGACATCGGGGCATCACTGTAAATTTGCTCACCCCATCGAGTTATAGGACTTATAGGAAAATACCACGTTCCACAAAAAGAACCAGTGGACCATATATCGTTTCACTGCGAATTACCCCCCCCCCCCCCCCCAGCTGTGCCCCGGAAAATATTTAAAATTTGTAGGTGTTCTTTTCGTGGAAGGCGGTATTTTCCTATAACTCGATGGGGTAAGTTAATTTGCAGCGTTCGCCCGGACTATTCGACGTGGTCAACAAACACAGACACAAGACTGTACGCAAACAGACATATTTAAATCAAGTGAATGATAATTGATTTTACGGCTACTCTTTTAAGGTTCAATATAGCATGAAGTTGTTCCGAGTCTCGTGGGGAGTACGCATTAACTATAAAACGAATATTACACTGAAAGTTTTAAAATCGATTAGAGAATCGATGTTTGTTTCGTGCGATGTAAATATACATAAAATGCTTAATTATAATCAAAATCCACGGTGAAACATACTTACATGTGAAATGTAATTCCATCTTTCTGCAAACATTAAATATTTGATCGGTTTTTGCAATAAAACACGGCACAACAAGGCATTTTCCCTGGAGGTCTTGACTCATCGAAAACGACTTTGGTCATGTGAGTATCGAATAAAAACGGCTGTTAATATAAACGCACAAGATCATTTGATCTTATACCTCGGCAGAGGGGAAAGTCCGCGTAAGGCGCCTCCTGTTCTAAATTCTCTAAGTTCAATTGTTATCTTCAAGTAGGGTTGTAAAACAATTATAATTAACAATTATATATATATATACGCAGGTGTGTCGGTACAGCCAAAGTATACTGTGAACAAACCATCTTGATAGTTTTGATGTTGCCGGTATTTTACTTAATAATTAAATGTTTCTAAAATAATAATTAAATACTGTGTGTAATCACCAGGGATCGGAAATTCGGAACGATATTTACCTATACTTTCGCGCCGGCTTCGTTGTTCAGTTGTATGGAGGTGGACTCAATCATATAATTCATAATAAAATTTCCGGGATTTCAAAATAAATAAATTACACTGGCATTAATTCATAATTAAGCTTCAGTACCGTTATTCGAAGCCTAAAATAATATTTGAGAGTGGCAACACTGTTTGTTGAATGACGTAGCGGTTACTGATTGGCCGACATCTCCCGCGCTATCCCCCCCTTCACAGGTTTCCCTTGTCTACCACCAGGGGGCCGCGGCGATTTAGGCGGAAAGCGCGGCCTCATCCATCATTGGCGTTCTGTTTGTCGAAACGTACGGTTAGCTACAAAAAATTGATTTATTCTTTTTGTAAGTACTGAATAATTTAAATATTTAACGGTTTTACCGTTCGAATTTTTTATATAAATTTATTTTACAGAATATGACGGACTCTAACTCCAGTTCAAACTCAAGTTCGTCATCAGAATCTGATGAAGAGCTGACATCCGCCGCGACTACGTCGCAGCAGCAACCGCCGGCTGCGCCGCCGTCAAAAAAGCCTTCAAAAAGGAAGGCCGGAAAGTCCAAGTCGGAAAGCAAAAGTAAGCGACGACGGCCTAATGATTACAGCAAGGCAATTCGCCTTTTATCTGAACAGGTCAGTGAGATCAAAATTTTTGTTGGGAACATGTGGCAATCGGCGGCCCCTATGGCTCCAATTGCAAGTTCTTCTGAATTAGGTGACGTAGTTGACGCTAACGTGAGTGGTGAATTGTATTTCGATAACGCAGAGGAGCCACCGACTTCCGGTGAAACAGTAAATGCTTTAAAATTATCATTAAACACTGTCTTAAAAGAACCAGCGATACCCAAATCCTCAACTGCTCACGTTAGTTTCATAAACTCGATCCACCATTTTGATTCCGAAAATTGGTCAAGTGTGCGTTATTCTGACGTGCAAAAGCAATATTGTTCCCAACCAGCCTTTACCGAACTAGAGTCGAATGAAGAAATAAAGCCCTTTGATAAGTTTTTGAATTTGAGTGTCACGGAGCGAGGCTTTGCTTCGATAACACTGGCTCTCATAAAACAAAGTGAAGCAGCCGATTCCGCGTTTGAGTCCCTGTTGTCGTGGTCTCGTTCTACGGTAGAGTTGTCCCCAGAGTCCTTACAAGATAAGCTAAAAGAAGTTTTTATTGAAGGCAATTTTCAAAAAAATTCTAACGATGTTCTCCAATTAGCATGTGGGCATCGCGCTGACCTTATCCAGCAAAGAAGGGACGCAATTTTACGCTCAGTAAAAGATAAATTTTTCAAAGAGACCTTACGAAAAATCCCGCCCAGTTCTCAGTTTCTCTTCCAAAAAGAGGCATTTTCGGCGGCTATTGAGAAACACGGCGGCGTTTCTAAAGTCTTTTGGCCAGCACGCACGTTAAACCAAACCAAACCTGTTGCGCAAGCAGGTCCTAGTCAAACGAACTATACTCAAAAACTGCCCCCGCAGGGCGTCTATGATCCAAGTAACTTTTATATGGCTATGCCCAGACCTTATGGTCCTCCATCTGCGCAAGGCGCTCAGAATTTGGGTCATATGAGTTGGCCGAACTTTTTTCGCCCACCAAGACCAACCACAAACCCTCAGGGGAAGCTTAGCCGATCAAAAGGTATCCGAAATCCAGGCCCTTATCAACAACCCACCCGTAGCCAGGGTAGAAATTCAGGTCCCAATGTCCCGCGCAGGGAGTACCCTCCGAAACGAAAATTCTGACTTGAACACGTTTCAAGCGGGTCAGCTAGCAAAATCTGTAAGGGTATGGGAGTCTCTGCAGGCCCCTCCAACCTTGATAAAGCTGATTCAAGGTTTTCGAATCCCTTTTGTCATAAAACCTCCACTGGTTTTGCCAAGTTCGGGCAATTTACAAACCCCCTTCTCAACGGAAATGGATCTGGAGATTCAAAAACTAATGAAAATGGGAGCGTTGGAACCTGCGGCCAACAGCCCCAGCTTTATTTCCCCAATGTTTTTGACACCCAAAAACGATGGATCCTTTCGCCCCATTTTCAACTTGAAAAATTTAAACTGGTATCTCCCCGTTCAAAAATTCCGTCTTGTGAACATGCATAGAATACCCACTTTCCTACAGCCATCGGACTGGCTCATAAAGATAGATTTGGCAAATGCATACTTCCACCTGCCAGTCGCAGGAAGTCACAAACGTTTCCTACGGCTGATTTTCAACGGCAAACTAATGCAAATGACATGCCTCCCATTCGGGTTGGCTTGTGCTCCGAAAATGTTCTCCACATTGACCAATTGGGTAGCCCAAATCCTAAGAGACAGAGGGATTCGCATCCTAGTTTATCTCGACGACTTCCTGTTAGCGAATCAGAACCCTCAAGCTTTAAAAAAGCAAGGTTTGGAGACTGTGAAGCTTCTCCAGAAATTAGGCTGGCAAATAAAATACGAGAAGTCAATTTTAAGCCCTCAAAGGGCGATAGAGTATTTGGGCATTTGTTGGGACCCGCATACCAACCTAAAATATCTTCCAACAAAGAAATGTTTCGATCTAACGCAAAGGTTAAAAGTACTACGGAAACGAAAGTCTGCAAACCTAAAAGAAATTCAGAGCATTGTGGGCTCTATAAACTTTGCCAGTTTCCCAGTCTTGCGTGGGCGCCTGAACCATCGAGCCTTGTTAAAACACTGCCAGTCCCTACTTTACCAGAACCCCCGTTATCGCTTTCCGATTCCTCAAAAAGCCCTAATCGAACTGAATTGGTGGTTTGCCAATGTCCACGGCAACTCGAGTATTCATCATCCCCCAGTGTCCCATTATCTTGTGACCGATGCTTCCGAGCTCGCTTGGGGAGCCCAGATAGACAACATGAGAATTTGGGGGAAATGGTCTCGCGCAGAGGCAAATATTCACTCCAATCAACGAGAAATGCGGGCCGTGCTATACGCCTTAAAAGGTCATTGTCTGTACCTGTCCAACTCATCGTTAATGATTCAGAGCGACAACAAGACCGTAGTCTCGTATTTAAGAAACGAAGGCGGGACGATATCCACCGCCTTGATGGATCTTTGTTACGAAATATTTTATCTCCTAGACTTGTACAACATTTTTATCGAGGTTCATTACCTCCCCGGGAGATTCAACACCGAAGCGGATCAATTGTCTCGCTTATGTCCCGTAACCGAATGGCATCTCCTTCCCGAGATAACAGAGATGATATTTTCGAAATGGGGGACTCCTTGCATAGACCTATTTGCCTCTGTGACAGCTCACGTAATCCCCAACTACGTCTCACTGGATGTAACCGATCAGCAAGCCCAATTCCACAATGCATTCAGCCAGATCTGGGATTACCAACTGGCCTGGCTATTCCCTCCTCCGTTCCTACTCCCTCGAGTGTTAGCCCACCTGAACACCTCAGCAGGCACGTACTTGATAGTAGCCCCACGGTGGCCAAAAGTATTTTGGAGACCCGATCTGAAAAACCGATCAATAGCCCCCCCGTTTACCATTCGAAACCTGGATCGAGTACTGATAGATACAGCCACGGGCCAACCACCGCCCAAGGTCCAGGAAATGACCCTAGAGGTGTGGATATGTGGGGGTGGGCTGAAAGTGTAAAAGATTGGTCGCAAGACCAAAAGAATTTTTTACGTGCTAGTTGGCGAGAATCCTCCCTTAAAACTTACCAACCTGCCTGGAATAGATGGAGCTCGTGGTGCCAAAAATCTAAAGTAAACATTTATGACCCCTCTGGCTCGGATTTAGCCAGATTTCTGATAGACTTGCACCAAATTCAAGGCTTATCTTATGGTACTATTTTGGTATATAAATCCGCGATAGTCACACTTTGCGATCCTAATCATGGTATTAGTTTAAGCTCACATGTGCTCGTAAAGCATGCGTTAAAAGCTATTTCTAACATGGTTCCTAAAATAAATAAGGTCCCTATATGGGATACCGAAGTTCTAGTACGATGGTTACAAAGCCACCCCATTAACAATGAAAATCTATTCGAGTGCTCCAAGAGGGCCGCAATCTTGCTTTTGTTATGCTCGGGACGCAGGGTCCATGACCTTACCTTGTTAGCAATTGGCCCTGATAATTATTTTGTCAACGAAAATTATATCACATTTTGGCCAATTTTTGGGTCTAAACAGACACTGCTACTTATAGACAGTCGGGATGGCGACTATTAAGAAATAAGGATTGTAAAAATTTGGATTCAGTATACTGGACTAACAAAGTGATTTCACTCTCAGCCGACAGGCGTAATTTGTGTAAAAGCAACTCATTGTTTTTAACTGTATGTGGTGCCCCTAAGGCAGCGTCGCGGACAGTTGTCGCGAACTGGGTCAAAAAGGTGCTCCTGGAGGCAGGCATTCGGGCCAGCCCCGGCAGCGTGCGTCCAGCAGTAGCCTCGAAAAATTGGGTTCAGGATTGTCCTCTAGACGAAATTCTAGCTCGCGGCAACTGGCACTCGCTAAATACTTTTAAGAAATTTTATTGCAGAGAAATAGAACAATCTAATTCTGATTCGAGTTCTGTTCCAATTATTAGTAATTATTTTAACCCAGTAGATTACTAACCAATCTACATGTTATTCAATGTATAAAAGCAACTGAGGATTTTGTATCATCATGTAATATTGAAAACATTGTATTTACAGTAATACAACAACTAGATTCATTTTCATTAATATGTCATACTAATAATACAGAAATCATTAACTAACGTGACAAGTGATTGTTGTTATTTTTCTGGTTATATTTAGGTACTTAATGCCTGTATATACACGAATGTTTCATGTAGGAGGTTGTCGATTAAATAAATGAAAGACATTTTGACAAGTGTTATATAGTCAATATATTTTATTTGTTTACAAATTGTGGTTTCTGTTCCAATAAACCTTCTTACCTCTTTTTCTTTCACAACGTGAATCAGTACCATTATCCTATAATCACAAGGTACATTTTGTTATTTCACAGTTTTCCATAGCGTACAAATACTCGCTATGTTTAGTGCAGGTGCACTCAATACTTGCGTCACAGTTTCAATTGTCACTAAGTTCAAAGATCACATTGGCGTCTGACCACCAGGCGATAACAAACAGATCTCAAATATTATTTTAGGCTTCGAATAACGGTACTGAAGCTTAATAGCAGCGTTTTACCTTACAATAAAACGCTTATTAAGCGAAATACCTTATTCGAAGCCTATACTTTTTATTTCTGCCTGGCGTAACTTTAAACTTTGTTTGCAATAAACCACATTTATTTTATGTGCCCGGTTGTGGGTAGGTTTTTTATTTATTTTTTGCAACCACAAACACCCTCACTTTCACTCACTTGCAGTTCATTTAACATGCATAAATTGTAAAATAAACATTGTTCTGTGTTTTATTGCAAGTCGTTTACATATTTAGTTCAATAAATATATCTTTGAGATCCAATGATGGATGAGGCCGCGCTTTCCGCCTAAATCGCCGCGGCCCCCTGGTGGTAGACAAGGGAAACCTGTGAAGGGGGGGATAGCGCGGGAGATGTCGGCCAATCAGTAACCGCTACGTCATTCAACAAACAGTGTTGCCACTCTCAAATATTATTTTAGGCTTCGAATAAGGTATTTCGCTTAATAAGCGTTTTATTGTAAGGTAAAACGCTGCTATTATTTATTTATATTAACTGTTTCAAGTTATTTTCCATGTATATGTTTAACCAAATGTTATTTAATTTACCTGTAACTTATTAACCTAACGAATTTATAGGAGCAAAACAGAATGTTTTATCCTACATGTAAAGTAATTATTATATTAACGTTTTGTAGAATCCCAGAATCCCAGAACTTAAATTATTGAAATAATATTTTTAAGAAGCCGGGAGCCTTTTTCCGGGATTTTGCCAACTTTAGGTAAATATCGATCCGAATTTCCGATCCCTAGTATCACTTTGTACAATTTAAGAATAGTATTAAAAATACATTTTTACCTGAATGTTAACCGCACTGTACTTAATTGTATTTAAAAACAAAACACCTTCTTAAATGTGTCCGGTTCAGGTAAAACCCAAAGATCAAGAAGCGTTGAGCTACTCCAAGGCACGTGCCACACTTCGGTCGTCCCTTTGTTATCTTTTCCTTTCATATTTAGCAACAAAAGAAGTTGTAAAATCCTGAGTTAAGTGCATTTTCGTCATTTAAACTGGAACCAACTATCTATACCAAGTGTGATGCGCGGGCTGTGTAGCCAATGTTGCCAGGTCTCCTGTTTTGTTAGATTTACAGATTTCAGGGTAGATCTACACAATCATCCACAGATTGTTATAGACAATGTCCTGTTTTTTTAGAAATATGTTATATTCCTTTTTTTAATATTTGAATCCTTAAACTCGGATGCGTAAACTGAAAGGTTTTTTTTTCGTTGAGGTGGATCAATTGTCATGGATCCTATATTGCATAATTAACTCTGTGGCCTGGTGCTAATAGGGCCAAAGTCGGTATTAATACTGATAAACTATTAATGCTGATGCATGGTAAAAACGCTCATTACGGAAAACAATGATAATTGATATTGGCCCTATTAGCTCCAGGCCACAGAACTATACTCGATAATCTAATTAGATTCCAAAATCTGACAGTTCCCATCTTGATTATTTCTTTATTAAAATATTATTTCATGAACATTATCAATGAGAACTCGTGTAACCAGTAATATTAGGGTCAGTTTAATTGATAAAAATACCTACCGTAAAATGGGGCTATTTGGTAATCACGGGGCTATTTGGAACTAAGTAATCATAAGCTTTTAGTTGATATATTTTTTATCATGGCTATGCTAGAATTGTAAAATTTGTTGTCAGGCTAAGTTTTTAGTTATATTATTGCTATGACAAAAATATATCAACTAAAAGCTTATAATTAATTGGGTCCCAAATAGCCCCGTGGTTCCCAAATAGCCCCGTTTTACGGTACGCTTAAACCAAAATGCAGTAATCACAGCGAATGCGCGTCGGTTGAGGTTAGGATTTTGGAATCTAATTACAGTTTCGAGTATAATGCCTCATGCCCGTTCTCATTATTCAAACCGTACATTTGCTTAGTTCTAGTTCGAATGTGACGCATATTTGAAACCTGGCGCAGGCGCAAAAACAGATGTGCTATAAGTTGAACGTCTGCATCTGACCCTGTCTGTGGCATCGTACCTGCCAAACGGATGGACCGATTTGAACGCAGTTTAAAAAAAAACCTGGACCCATCAGCTAGGTTTTATGAAAATCGGTTCCAGCCTCCAACCTGCTCCAACTTGGTGTAATGGCTTGCACAACACCTTTTATTGTCTAGTACCCATAGATTAGTAATAGCTAAGTTTAGTACTTATCCTTAGGTTAGCTTAGGTTAAAGTTGAAAGTCAAATTATAGTAAAAATATTTGAATTTATTTACTTGTTATTATTTTCAATAAACACATTTTCTTATTACTATGATCCCATTCAACTGATTTGCTGTGAACTTGTGGAAGTGTAAAATGATTGAGATCATTGGATTCTGAAAAAAGGTAATTTGTAAGTAAATTAAGATAAATAAAATTATGGTAAGTATCAATATCAAATGGATTCAGATCAATATTTATGGTAACTTATATCAACTAAAATTTAATGTTGAGTGTTTCACTGAAATATTAGATGCTTAACTTGGCAAAAAAAAGTTTGACATGGTAATATGGAGGATTCTCTAAGCATTGTAACAGATGGAACTACAATAATCTCAAGTGCCAACCACCATTTAAAGCAGAAGTTTATGGCTACAAAGTTGATTATGATGCCATTTTCAGTACATTAAATATAAAATAAAAAAAACTTTTTTTACCAAGCTACTTATAGCTAGGTTTATAGATTTTTCATACCCAATGTCTGGAGAAAACTGTTAAATGTATCCTCATTACGTATCGTACTTGCAACGTAAACGTCGAGTTGCTCGTTTTTGCCGTAAAAAAATTTGATGACATTGCAAAGAGGTTGTAAAATAGAAGGGTCATACACTATATCAGCACCAATCACTATGTCTGGCACCAAATCTTGGGGAAAATCGTTTATATCATTCCAATCCAACATTTTGACATCTGTAAAATAACAAAAAAATTATACCTTAAGTAGCAATTGACAAAACAATATTAAATGGAATTATAATCTGTCAAGATTGTCATGACATGAAAATTATTTTATAATTGATACAAAGAGCTAAATTACAGTATAAAATAGCATAATAAAACACAGTATTATACATAGTCAGTTTTCTGAATTTTTTATTATGCTATTTTATATTGTAAATTAACTCAGGATCTTCACAGACTATAAATAATATCTTATAATAAATACATTAAGAACTAACCTAATTTTGACATAGTTTCTTTTAGTGGCTCATCTTCAGGAAAGTTAATTTCAATATTATTCTTTATAATGTTTAATACATCGTTATGATAGTCTGTTAACACCATAGACTTAATTTTGCATTGTCTGGCTATAGCAATACCAGTGAAACCCACTCCAGAACCAAGTTCTAAAACTAGTTTATTTGCAAATGTTTCTTGATTGCTTAAAGCCCAATCTGCTAACATCAAGGCAGCCTAAAATAACATAGTGTAAATTAGTGCTTCATCGGTTTCAAGGTAAAACTCAATAACAAATTAGTAAGTTATATGTACTTAGTAAGTTTTTCCTTTAACACGTTGAACGCCAGGCCAAAAATGTAGTGTTTCCATTGAAGCCACGGGGGTCACCGGTGAGCCAAACCATGTTGAACCATTGGAGCCACGGGGGTCACCGGTGAGCCGCGGTGAGCCTTCATTTCAAACCTGTTTTACAGGCCACCGATCACTTATTCCATCCAAAAACGTATTAAGGGTGAGCCGCGTGGCCTCAGAGAAGATACTAGATGAAAAAAATCTTTTTTTGAAAAAATTGCGTATTGTTCGTTTTTACCATGGCCTCAACGCATACATCGTGATGGCCCACCGGTGGGTGGTGTGGCGTCCAACATGTTAAACCAACGATATATGTCATGTCAGTTTGGTTTATAATTATAATTAGGGAGATGAGCAGACCTAGGAATATATGGAGCAAAATTAATTTACAGCTAGGGATTGCCTATATAAACTATAAACTCAATTATCAATGTTTTTCCCATATAGTGACTAGTGAGCGCTCCAAGTTTTATTTATAAAAATAAAATTATATTGAAACTATGCAAATAAAACAAAATAGCAACATAAGTCTGGTTATTCTTTATTTTAAGAGGATTTTTTATTTTTAACCTTCACTCATCATCGTCATATTTTTTTAACTCCTAACAAATTCTGATTGATTATTTTAACAAAATGGGACAGTCATTCTGAATACACAAGAAATAAATATATATTGCCCTGTATAGTCCTAGGTCTGGAGATGAGATACATTACTGCATGCATTAGAAAGTATTTATAACAAACCTATTTATGTTACCTCCCAAGTTCTCATTCCTGTTGTTCCATTCACTACCATGTTATTTGTTTCCTTTATTGTAACAATATTGTCAAGATGGCTCCCAATAATATAATGACGATAACAAAAATTGTTTGCATTATTAGCCTTCATTGCTGAGCACAAACAACTATAATACTCATCATGAATTTCCTGATATGGTTCAATGCTATTAATTAACTTCTTAAAGAACAGCTTGGAAAATTCATTGTTTACTGGGTAGTTTTGTAGGAGTTCAGTGTGAATTGTGTAATCCAAAAAAGCTTTTTGGTTGTCCCATGTCATTATCTTGGCATCTTCAGGCTGTAAAATAAATTTAACTGATTTTTTTGTGTAAAAAATGGGTACTGAATTATCAACAAGTTCTTAAAGTCGTAGGTAATTCTGTAGTTCTGCCTACCCCACTCTGGGATTACAGGCGTGAAGGTATGTATGTAATCGTGCATTTAATAAAGAAATTAAAAAAAACTTTTATTTGCACCTCATAAACATAATGGTTCCTGCTTAGCATGTAGGTAATGATAAATATTATATGGTACTTTACTTTACCGTCTTTTCTGACTTACTGTCAATGAAAATGCGAATGATCCCTTTAGATAAAACTTCGCCAAGTTCCTCACAAAATCTTTAGCATTTTTATTTTCAACTGACATGATAACTTTTTCACTTGTTAACGAAGTAAAACATGTAATTCAACTTTTATGTTTACTAATTGGAACATTTACGTAAACTACGAATATTTATAGGTTATGCGCATGTGGAATATAAGGGTATGTCAATGTGACAGTCATAGTTTTTTTTTGTTGTTACATACATACATACCTTCACGCCTGTAATCCCAGAGTGGGGTAGGCAGAGCTATAGAATTACCT
Source organism: Acleris emargana (assembly GCA_927399475.2). Lineage (NCBI taxonomy): Eukaryota > Metazoa > Arthropoda > Insecta > Lepidoptera > Tortricidae > Acleris > Acleris emargana. The sequence continues at coordinate 16,705,128 of OV656837.1, forward strand.
ACAACTTTCAAAAAAATTGAATTTGAACTTTTTGTTGTGAATATAAAATAAAAAAAAATACTACAGTTCACCATCACGAAACTGTGGCACTACTCTGAAAATCGAAGTTCGAAGTTACGTTAGCTTCATCCCTTTCTCTCGATTTAGTCTCGAATGACGAGTGACTTTCAGAGTAGTGCCTCTGTTCTTTAACACACGAAAGCCCTGTCCCTTGTATTTTGCGAAAAAACTCCGAAAACTCATCCGACCGACTCACATCCACTGTCAGGTTTGTCTGCCACAAGTTCTTGTGGCAAGCGTATACACGAGACAAGGACAGGTAAAAGCAAGTGCGTCTCGTTTATACATACGTAATTATATATAAACGCATCTCAGACTTCCCATCAGGTACTAGTCCAATGCCCACTCTATTCTTTTCTCCCTCTACATTTATTTTGGTTCAGAAATTGTAGATGAAATCTAATATTAGTGACTTTTTAAATTAGATATTATTTGATAACGCCTCAATAACTCAAAGCTTCCTCTGTCGACGATATTTTGCGTTTAAAGAGTGAGCAAGCTTCAACGCGTGTCACCGACGCGAGCCGAGTAAGCTCGCGGTTTTAAAAGCTCTTGCGTTTGTCACCGACACGAGCCGAGTAAGTTTGCGATCTCGCACGTCTATCACCCCTTTATTACGTATTTCGTAGCGTAGCATCCCTAACGACATTTATTTACTACAGATTAGCACAAAACCTCATGATGTGGTTATGACATTAACTGACATACTTGACATTGACAGCGTCATTGGGCCCGTTCGTAGGACAGACAGGTACGTTTACGTACCCGTTGGATTGGATTCAATTCAAACGATTTTGTGGTTTACCGTTTATCTCACAGATTCGCATAGATTTATTGAGATTTAACTGAGTTTGTTTGTCTTGATAGTGGTTAGAGCCGTTTAAATTGGTAATATTACAAAATAAAAAAATATGCGATTATTCATTCATTCGTACCTTTAAAAGGATTGTGATGCAAGTATCCCAGTAAGTATAGTTATAGCAAGTTAAAGTGTCTATTTAAACAATGGATTCTACAACCCCCTTGACCCGAAAACGTAAAGCAAGAAATAATGAAGATAAAAAAGAACCATTACCAATTAAGAAGCTCAAATCTGATAAAGATAAAGTTAAACCGAAACGTAAAGTGGCGGAAAAGAAGGAAGGTTTAAAATCAAAAGCCTCAACAATTAAACCTAAAAAAGTAAAAGAAGCGGTAGCAGAGACTAGTAACGCTGACTATGATACTAATGATAATTTGTGGGATGAGGCGGAGATGTTGTCGCGTGTTGAGCGGGTTCCGATACACCTGGCCCAACATTTTATTGCCCTTCTTAATGAAGGATGCACCTTGCCCTTTATTGCTAGATACAGGAAGACTATGGTGGATCACTTAATGCCTGACAGGTAAGTAATCAAAGACATTTCATTTAATTTTATTCACAGATTATTTACCATAATCATAACAGGGAAATAAACATTCTTACAGACTCCAAGCTTTATATGAAAGTTATCAAGCTGTTTTCAATTTGAAGAAGAAAATCAAATCTGTAATAGAAACTCTTCGAAAATCAAAAAAACTGACACCAGACATTGAAAAAAGCCTTTTGAATGCAAGGAATTTATCAGAACTAGATTTAGTAGTAAGTACAAAGTGATGCCTTTACAGTTAGAAAACTTCAAATTGTGTTATGCAATAATATTTGAGCCTATATTAGATATGTTAGAGGCAAATGTTGGCAAAAGTATTATTGCTGTATTGGCTTGTTTACTTAATTTTGTAGCGCAAGTTTGTTTTCAGTATGCACCCCTAAAATCTCACACCTTATCACTAGCCGAAAAGGCTCGCAATCTGGGTCTAGAGCCTCATGCCCTAAGGTTGCTCAATGGGGATTACATTGACCTGAACATGTTGTGCAGCGATGCAGATGAGTTGTCTTCTTTGGAAAAGGTTGAAAACCACATTACTCACATTGTTGCTGACGTAATATACAAAGACACAAGGGTTCTCGAACAAATGAGGGACTTGTAAGTTAACTTATACCATCCTTTTTACAGATTTTATCAAACAAAACTGACCCGACTAGCGGGTTTTTGGGCAGACTGTGTTAAGGAATTAATTTGAATTCATACTTTTATTTTAGTTACTGTTTAGTACCATAAAGTGTTGTTTACATGGTTATGTAGCAAAACATCTAAAACCAAATGTTATAAGTTGGTTTTTCATATGATCAAAATATACTCCACTCTATATACAATATATATTTCACTTTTCTCAATCTCAGGGTTCGCTGGAAGAGAACCCTTGAAGGGATAAGTTCACCTTTGTATATATTTTTTTGAAATATTAATCTTATATGACCACGGCTATATTCTCTAAACATACTATGGATATGAATTGAATACATTAAAATATAATATGTGTAGGTATATTAATGTTAACAATTAAAAGTTAAAACACTTAAAACTGAACTTATTTAAATAAAATATAACTAAGCTACTCAAATATTACATACATACATTCACGCCTGCAATCCCAGAGTGGGACAGGCAGAGCTACAGAATTACAACTTTAAAAAGTTGTTGATAATTCAGTAACCACACTTTCAAATATTAAAGATGTGAATAATAATCACCACTATAAAAAGTCATAGATTATAAAAATTATTCATTTAGGCTTTCAACATTCTAGACGTATATGTATCAGTGTTGTTATGGATATCCATAACCGAAACCGATCTTATATTTTACCAATATCCATATCCATATCCGAATCCGAAATTATATATCATTCATAATCTAATCATAATCATTGTTTTTGATGTTTTAGTACATAACTGTTTACATACATACTTTTTAGGGTTCCATAGTCAAACTAGGAACCCTTATAGTTTCGCCATGTGCGTTCGTCCGTCCGTCCGCAGCCTAGCTCAGACTCTTAATACTAGAAAGCTGTAATTTGGCATGAATGGACATATTAGTCACTCCAGCAAAGTGGTAAAATAAAATCTTGAAAATCAGCTTTGGAACCCTATATGAGCATGGTCAGATATGCGAATTTTTTAATTATTTATTGTATTTTTATAGACAAATAGAAACTTTGTAGTTATTATGTTGATTTTCATTTTGAATTGTGTTAATTGATCCATAACAATTGTAGAAAAGAGGAGACCCGTTTCACAGTTCAATCCAGTCGCACTAAAAGCTCAACAAAACCAAAAGATGAAAATAAAAAGATGGATACTAAATCTGACCCAGAGACCTACAAAATATATTTTGAATGGAAGTGTCCTGTACAGTTTATTAAAGCTCACCAAACCTTGGCATTTAACAGAGGAGAAGATGAGAAAATATTATCAGTCAAAGTAGTGGTACCAGATTGGTTTCACCATAAGTTGGAAAGGTATGATTTTTGTTATAACTAAGTAATTGAACAAGGAAGGGCTGCAACTGATTTATTTGAAGTAACATTGTTGTCTTAACACACTGAAGGCAGAGCATCTAACTAACCTTTTCTAACCAGTAGACTCATTAACAAAAGAAAAAAAAGAAAACATACTATATGAAGGTGGGGCAATAAAAGATTTTATTAAATCATATTTAAGGTAGCTCTATATAATATTATTTCAGCAATCAAATATTTTCTGCTGCTAAATACTAATAAAATCAGTTATGTATCATTATCATTAGTAATGATACTAATGATTCATCATTACTAACAACTACTAAACTATTACTGACCAGAAAATGTTTAAGTAAAGCTATGTAAGAAATCAAATTGAGTATGAACCTTGGTTTGTAATGCTTAACTTAAAAACCCCTATGACTTTGATTTGACATGTATTTCCAAATCTCTTATTTTAGAAGACAAAACGAATGTCAGAATAAATGGTGTTTAAGTATGGTATGGATCCAATCAAAAAACTTTTTTATTCAGATTCTGTTTGTCTTTATGGAAGAGCAATCACTGGGTACGAAAAGGCCTAGACGACGCTTATAATCGCCTGATCAAGCCGTGGCTATCAAGAAAAGTAAGAGCTGATCTAACAGTAGTGGCCCAGAAAGAGGCGGTAAAAACATTTACCACCAATCTGGAAAAATATCTTTTGACGGAACCAATAAAGAATAGGAGAATAGCTGGTTTAGACCCTGGATTCAAAGCTGGTTGTAAGGTAAAATCTTAATAGTATAATATATCAAGCATATGGGTCAATCAACTTTTCTTTGTAGCTTGTTGCCATGGTGACGTCTCCTGGGTCACTCTTTAAAACTATGATTTCAAAGGATATAAGTTCACTAAAAAACTGTTCTATTGGCAATTACACACCCATTCGTTTATGGCCTTTCTCCTGAGTGTGCTGGAAGTATATATTATAACATTTTTTATAAGAAACTCTATCACTGTTGTCTCCTGGCTTACGGGACAGAATAACAACCAAAAAAAAGTTGATCCACCAATATTTGAATTTTCATATAAATGGGTTTTTGTAAGAGATCTAATGGTAAAAATGTTGTGTTTCTTTAGGTAGGAATCATAAACTCTGAGGGTGAAAAGCTTGAAGCTTGTACAATATATCCGAATTTAAGGAATAATGTGCCAAGAGATCCAGCAGCAATGCAACTTATTAATTTATTGACTGCGAATAAGTAAGTGGCGCTTTCTTTAGAGCAACAATACATTTTGTTATAATTAATCAAAGAAAGATGTTGAAGTATGACTACTCTAATTAATTATTTTTTTTCAGAGTAGAATTAATTGGTTTGGGTAATGGCACGGCGTGCCGTGAAACTGAAAGTTGGCTCAAATACCATGGTATATCAGAGAATGTACCTGTTATTATTGTTCCTGAACAAGGAGCATCTATTTATTCAATTAGCAAGGAAGCACAGAAGGTAAACCTAAACCTAAAAAATAAAATGACAGACAGATTTTTCATTTTTATTTTTATTGTCGTGCGGTAAAAAGAAAAGTGACGTTATTCAAAATGACCAAATATTACAGGGCACGTGTTGAAAGTTTTTTGTACGTTTAATTTAAATTTTAAAAAAAGTATCAAATAAGTATACAAGTTTTATAATTAGGTTTTAAAGTTTAATGTGAAAATTCATAATAAAGCCTTATTTTGCTACAAAATGTCACTATTCTAGATAAGTTCTAAATTAATACCAATGATTTATCTCGAAATAATATTACAATCATAATAAAAATATGTTTTATTATTGATAAAAAGTTTGAAACTGTACTTAATGGGGATGTTACTCCCTATGGGAATGTAAAGATTCCCTATCATTAACGATATCACCCCGCGTCACTCTAATGTTGGTAATAGGCATTTCCTATTGCTCGCCACTTAGGCCGATAAACAGCTTTTTTCCTCCAATCACGGCTAGCAACCCAGCTTACGTCAGCCGGTCAAATATTTTCTTCCCCAGTTTTATTAAATAGATCTTCAATGAAGAATGAAATGTGAACTATTTCACACGTTTCATTAAAAATAAAAATAAAACACTACACACACAATAAAGAAAAATGACAATATCCGAAAAGTGTCACTTTCGAACCAAACCCTACAGCAACTTTCTAGCCTTAACCCTTAATAAGGCCTCGTTAACTAAAAATACTAGACCAACATCAAATACAGTAATGGAATCGCAAGTCTCTAAAGAGTAAAAATACATGAAGTTATTTTTCGGGAAAATGCAATTAAAATTGTATCATAAAATGTAGGTAGTAAAGTCAAATTTCAGTTTATTGATATGTGGTAAATATATTGCCTCTGCCTTATTAAGGGTTAAATCAAAAAGTGTCATTTTGTTATATGGTAATACGCCTTAAGGCTGATTTAATTTTTTAACAACAGTGACGTATTTTATTTAATGCCATTTTTCACTTCATTTAAATACGCTGTTCTCATATAATTGGTAGGTTATTGCAAAATATGACACTTTTTTACATTAACGTACACACGTCTACCGCTGCAAATGCGAATGGGACACCATTCCATAAAAAAATGGAGGGAACCCGCGTAGTGGAAAAGTGACTTGAGATATATCTACCCCGATAGGCTAAAAACAGCAAAACGTCACTTTACATCATATAATATGGTTAGTTTGTAGGCCATTTCTGCAATAAAACCAAAATCAGATTTTTTTGAATAACGCCACTTTTCTTTTTAACGCACGATGTATTATCTGCATTAATTTCAGGAACATCCAAACATGGACCCTAATCTAATATCAGCACTGTCTATTGCTCGAAGAGTGCTAGATCCTTTAGGAGAACTAATTAAAGTAAGTGTTTTTTTTTGTAGTAGTATATACTCAAATTTATGTTGCATAGTTGCATCATGGTGTACGGAAAATTGAGTAGTGGGGCGCGCTGTCGTGGATTGAAATCAGTCTCAGTTTCGATTTTTATAAGCTAGACTATTAGGCGGGTAAATCACCTTATCTACCCACACGATTTTGTCTATTAACTAACGAAGGAGACATCTATCATATTTTTTAAAATATAATATCAATTGATTGAGCCACGTACAGTACAGTAAGGGAAACCGAAAGACGTACCTTTTTATGTCTTATCCATATTGAAGGCGGGTATTGTTTTTTTTTAGATTGACCCGAAAAACATAGGTGTTGGACTTTACCAACACGATATTCCACCAAAGATGTTAGATTCGGCATTAGACTGCGCAGTAGAGAAGATTGTCAGTTTAGTCGGTGTTGACATCAATACTGCTTCTATAGCGCTTCTCAGGTATTTTATTTCTACTATTATAAATCGGTAGGTGATACTACGCCAACCGATTTTACAACAATTTATGTAGTAACTCTGACTGATCGACGGATACCGATTTACCAAGCATTTGGAGTCTACCGATCTCTCTCGATGATCAATCGGTTCTTGTTGTTTTAACCCTTAACCAGGCTGACAGATCACACGTCACAGTAGAGATTCAGCCTTAGGTGCTAACATACAAGGTCCTATTGAGTAGATTTTATGTGATACACATAGATCCATTGCCTTATTAAGGGTTAAATACAAAAAACCGGTCAAGTGCGAGTTGGACACGCGCAACTATGTTTCCGTACCACCCGACTCACACTTGGCCGGTTTTTATAATTTTATAATTTAGGGTTTGCACTATAATCACACCAAATTTGTAAATTGTATGTAGGTGTTATCGTGTTTTGCATATCAACAAAACCAAAAAAACAATGAAAACAAAAAACCCCAGAGTAAAGTTGCAAATCTTACGACTAGACAACTGTCAGAAGGCTGCCCCTAATGTTAATTAATTATATCAACATAAACAGTCTTGCGCATGCGCAAGGCCTTTCTTTCAAACTTTTATATTAAGAACCGTTAAGAAATGGAACTGTTAAACATCTTAGCCTAATTGTGCAAATTGCGGTTACAGAGTTATCAACAAGTTTTTAGAGTTATTGGTAATTCTGTAGCTCTGCCTACCCCACTCTGGGAATGAAGGCGTGAAGGTATGTATGTATGTATGTAAGAAATGGAATTTTTTCCCTGTTATGATTGTATGTTAATTTAACATTTCTATCATCTTTCAGACGCATTTCAGGATTGAACGAAGGTCGGGCGAAAAAGATTTTGTCCTATCGACATGACAACGGAGGGTTTACTGCAAGAGCCGACATACTAAAGGTGACAGGCATTGGGAAAATAACATTTCAACAATGCGCTGGTTTTCTAAAAGTTCTGGGAGGAAGTGAACCTTTGGACGCCACAATCATCCACCCAGAAAGTTATGGAATTGCAAAATTGTACGTATAATGCAGAAGCGCATTTGATGATAAAGGTAATAATGAAGTATATAATTAATTTGATTTTGTTTTCAATGTATTGTTATTTTTTGCAGGTTTGCTAAGAAAATAAGTGTCAATATTAAAGAACTAACTCAACCACAATTCCCAGAGCAAGTGGAGAGAAAAACGTCATGCATTGACATTGAAGCTGTAAGCAAAGAGTTAAACACTGACGTGAGCAATCTAGAGCTTATAATTAATGCATTTAAGCAAAAAATTAATGAAGACAACGTGATTGTATTTTGCAAGCCCGTGTATTCAATGGCAGTACAAGCCAGTGATCAACTAAGAGAAGGATTAACACTGACAGGTATTTTTAATTAACCATGCTTTTATTTCTCATACATGTATTCTACATATTCCCCTTTATTCCCCATACAGGGGTCATGCAATGGTCCATCGGTCCTTTGCGTGGCCCCTTGCAGTATTGTATTCTTAAATTGCGGGTTTCGGGAAAATAAACTAAAATCACGTCCAGCGGTTTTTTTGTATCGCGATTTACAATAGTGCAATACAAAACTCGGCATGTTTCCGTTGAAATTGTTTTTTTCTTCGATGACACATACGACCTCGGATGCGGGCGTGTCAAAGTAGACTAAACGACTTGTTACCTCGAGGTAACAAGTTTTGGATTACACTTTTCGTCACTATGTCTATTACTTAATGTCTTCGGATCTATCAAAGCGTTGACAATACGATGACAGAACAAAAGCAATATTTTTGTCCTTCGCGACAAATCGTAAAATATGGGCTAGGTTATAGAATATTTACTTTTTTCGTTTTAAGTTGGTTAATGGTTATTGTACTCAATTCTCTGTCTTTTTCAGGCGTTGTCCGCAATGTGGTTCCGTTTGGCTGCTTCGTTGACTGCGGTGTAGGCGACAACGGTCTGATACACAGGAGCAACTTAGGCGGCAATCAGACGCCTAAACTGGGCGATCGGGTGTCGGTCACTGTAATAGCATCTCCAAAACCCAAAAAGATACAACTGAGGCTTGAAAAAATCCTAGACTAATTTACCTTGAAACAGGTATTTGTGTCTTTTTTCTTATTTAAGTTATTATTATAATTGAATCCAGTAATCTTAAGCGAATTAATAAATCAATCATTTATTACGAAAAATCTTTATTCATATAATTAAGTAAACTATAACTAACTCAAAAAACAAAGTATCGTTGCTAAGCTTCAAATAAATTCATTTCATGTTTAGGGCTGAGGTTATACACATGAAAAACTGCTTTGTTGACTATTGCATCACATATTCCAGATGTAACTCTAGAAAAACGAAAATAGTATAGTAATTAGACCTATCCTAGGGCGAATTCGACCAAAACGAGAATAAGGTTATACCTAGATTTTTTCTAAAATTCCTCGGGAAAGTTAAAACTTTGCCCAGTAAAAAGGAGGAAAAGGAGTATTTTATTGTCACTTCCTTAATATCCAACTACCTTCCCGTTTCAATACGTTAGGAGCTCAGATCACAGAAGCAAGCGAGGTATGGGGGCGTGGTTCGTGACACCTCGGTATGGTCAAAATGGACATTTCGGCACAAGGCGCATCAAGCGTTGCCTTATGCCCAAATCCTATATTCAACCCGCGGACAGATAGGCTTACTTCGGGTTAAAATTTGACACATTTTCTATGGAAAAATTACAAATTTTAATCAGAAGTAAGCCTTATCTATCTACAGTTTGAATATAGGGCTTGGCCGTTAGTCACCCGCTGATCGCTGTCACTATGTATATGAGCATCGTTTAAATGGTAAAATTATGAGGAGGTTGTTTTTGTAGTAGTTAATAGAGCGTAAGCGTAAGACGCACACATGTTTAAAAGTGGCGACACTGGGTCTTGTAGGTACGAAATTGCGCTCCTGACATAATCTCCTTTTTATCTGTGATCTTGGGTTAGGAGCTTTAGCTTAATCCCAGAATAGGTAAAAAAAACATGCTTACCGCCTACTTAGCTTTGACTTTACGCTCTTCTCGAATATACTCATAAGCCGCGAATAAGTGGGTATTTCTTCCTTGGAGTAATATTGAATTTGATACTTGAACATTTTACTATGCAAAGCATCCCTGAAATAATGATAAGTTATAATAATAAGTTACGTCTTTACGCTGATATCAAATAATCACGATAATGAGTATAGCTTAGTACGAAGACCTACCACAATATTCCGTCTATAATTCTAATGATGTCTGCTATAGTCATGTTCCCTGATTTGTCCGGGCCAACAGTATCGCTCAGTTCCGATGACAATAAATCGTAGGGCGGCGTCTGCACACAGATAAAATTATACCTCGTATAAATTTACAGAGATAATGATAAATGATAATAGAAAACGATATTATTTTTTATTCAGATCTCAATTCTTGTTGAACAAATTATTGTTAAGTACTAGCTGTTGCTCGCGACTCCACCCGCTAAAAGGTTCCGGGATAAAAAGTATCCTGTGTCCTTTCCCGGGACTCAAGCTATCTCTCACGAAATTGGTAACAAACATACATACAGACAGAGTTACTTTCACATTTATAATATTAGTATAAATACTTTTTTTTTATTCAAGGATTTTAAGACCTACCTATGCCACATTAGCGGCTTCTTTTTTGATGCCCGCCACAGCTTACCTGTTCCCACATTTGTTTCATGAGCATTCTTGGGTATCCGTCTCGCTGGCCTTTGGACGATATAGAAACGGTCAGTGACAAATAAAACGGTTTCGGCTTCGATATTTCCAATACGAAGGGCGGTTCGTCATTAATGTTCTGAAAAAAAACAGTTACACTTTTGATCATGAATTTCTGACAGTAAAAATAAAACGTAGTTTAACGTACAGGGTGGAAAAATCCTTCCTCGGTTATAATAAATTCCTGGGCACATTTCTCAGCCTTGCTGCGTCTAAGCAACTCATTCCGTTGAAAGAGTTTTCGGGACGTAAGGTTCAATATTTCACAGGCTACTGTCGTCCTGGAATCATGCATTAGTGATTGTTTGAGTACCTTTTTAAGAATTATGCTACTTTCTTTAGATACATAATCTACTTACGTAAAAGTAGCAGGTTCTTGCAGTGTGTAAACTGTCATCGTTATCCATTCTGAACATTTAGGCTGAATGACTCCCCAGCACGGAGTCATCACTATATTAACTATGTTAGCGATTCTTTCTCTGGATCAAATACACAAAAAATAATAACAATTGATCGTGAATCAAAGTAATCAATGTATGCATTGAAGTAGAACTTACGGTAACCAAATGAATCGCATGACACTGTTCGTATCGTTATATATAGCTATTGCATCTCTCGATAGCGAATGGGTGGGCATAATCGGAATAGTGTAGTGTTCAACAGACAAAAATACCTTCAATAAGTTATGTAAGAGTTAGACAAGAATGGGATTTGACGGATAAATCATCTATGAGTAAATGATTTACTTACAACTTCCTTTCTGTACGCAGATCTGATCACTTTCTCCACGTAGAAAGGAATATCAAGTCTCGTTTCTACGCAGTTTGGTAGACCACCCTGTCCTTTCACTAGTATTCTAACCGTGTCATATCCAAAAGAACACAAGAAAATCACCTAAAATAGTTATATTCTAATTATTATAATTAAAACGGCACGTAGGTATACTTGATTAAAAACATATCAAGAGTTCACCCTAACTACATAAGGCCCGTACCGACAAGTTTTTTTACAGAGTCTTCATACCAGTAAAATACGGTACGGTAAACGATTTTTTTTTCTGATTATGTACCTTCCTTAGTTTGTGATATCTTGATGTGATAAAATAATTCGTAGAGAAGCTGTTTTGCGTACCTTGAAAATCCTAATTCAACTCTTGCAGCTGTTGGAAAGATGATGGATGACTGTAAATCGTGCGATGGTACGAAATATTGTTAATCGGTACTTAAAAGAATATAAAATTCACGACAAGGAGTGGACGACCAACAAGTCCTTCAAATAAAAAAAATTGAAAAGAAAATAGTGTCTACTTACAAGAATATTTTTTAGTTTATCGGTGCAGGGTGATATAAAATGGAAACTAGTACATCTATGGTCCAGAGAGCGGAAGTGCGTCAAAATTTAAAGACCTATAAAGAAGTAAAAGCCCCAAAACAGTCGGTAAAGCAATACAATAGTTCTGTTACAAGGTCGCGAAAATTGTACAAGCTTCTCTGCAATTTGGACAGAACGACATGGACGATGAGACGTATGTAAAAAAAGTTTTTAGGACTTTGCCAGATAACCAACAACAACCGAAAATAAGGTGAATATTTATTTAATCGATTAAAATAAATATAATTTTTATGAAAAATTTAGGGGAAAAAATATATGAAGCCCTAAACTGTCCCCAGCTACGACCCATCGAGCGGTATTGGGCATTAGTTAAAGCAGAGTTGCGTGCTCCAGCAAGCAACATCAGAGACAGATTTAAAAAAATAAGTGGAAGGAACACGCCAGTAAAGTCACCGAAACTACTGTGCAAAACTTAATGGCAGGCTTAAAGAAAAACATCCGCTTGTTCAGCCGCAAAACCCTCAAACCATAAAATGTATATATTAATAATAAATAGACATTATCACATTATACATCATATAAATTAAATTAAATATTGTATTGTTCATTGTAGTTAAATTGATATCATAAATATACTCTGTAAAAATGTTTTCGGTATGGGCCTTAGTTGTATTAAAGATCTGAAGAGTTAGACAAATTTTATTCTGTTAAAGTACCTAGGATAGAAAATTTGAAACATGTTGGCGAAAGTTGGGCAGATTAAAGTCATTACGTAGTATTTACAACGAGTATACGATTATTTACCTCATAGTCAACCATTTCTGTTGGCATAAAAGCGAACGGAATAGCCAGCTTGCCAAGTGGTGGGACTTCGGCGAAATACAAGAGACACCGAACCTCATCGTCCGGAGAAATAGTGTTGCCTCGCAGGAGACGCCATGTCGTAAATACATCCGTCGGATTGTAGAGCCACACAATCTAAAATATTATTGAAACGTTTGTATTACACGAAATTTAGTTCATATGCTTCTAAAACTCAATGGCTTGGGCTTCCACTCTAGTTTTGGATTTCTTGAATCATTATTTCTTCATTTTAAACTATTTATGTACCATTACGAAGATAGTTAAACCCCTGGTTGGCCCTAGGCCTCGCAGATTTTTTGATTTTAATCTTCGAAATCAGTCAGACGTTTTTCCTCCCGTCCTTAATATAACAAATGTAAGTAGGTTCCTACATAGCCAATGTGTAGGACTTTCCTCTTTTCAGTCGCGGTCAATAAACAACATATATGTGCATGAAACAAGCCAACAATATTTTTTTAGAGACTGTATAAGCTGAGAAGACAAACTGAAGTTAGGTTAGACAGGATATTGCTTCTATTCACGAAAATAGTTTTTGTTTTAAGCACTAAGTCTGCCTCAGCGAACAGGACATAAATGGACACGTCATGTATACTTTAGAGCAGCTATTTTTAAAGTGTGCTCCGCGGAGCCATGAGGCGTAAGGTTTCTGCAAGATTGTAGAGCAGCTGTCTGTAGATACTCACCCTTATTACTGGGTCCAGGTTATTTATAGGCACTTTACCACAATCGAGCACCGCCAAATATTCAGGTTGTCCGATAATACGGCGTAATGGTGTTAATATTGCCTTAGTACTGACATGTGCAAACATGTTTATATACAAGTATATCGACCGTTGATTGGATAAAGTCAGCACGTAGCATAACGTGTTGTTACCCTCATAAGCGTAATTGAATCGTATGTGCAAGAAGGCGGGTTGATTAGGCTGAAATTAGTGTTATTTATTGATCTTTAGAAAACACAACTGAGATATAAAAAAAATAACAAATAAGATGAAAAAAGTCTGTGATTAAACTGATTAACACGTTCATGGACAGTAATAAAAAAACCATTTTAATTTGACCCCCGTATTTATGACGCCCATGCTATAGCCGGTATGATACACGACTGCTATAGCATCCGCGTCCATGAACGTGTTAAATTCAGAGAAACCATAAAAACTGAATTAATGTTAATTATTACAGTCATCAAATTAAAAACAGCTTGATAAATAAAGACCAAACTTAATAAAGGGCATTCCAAAGTTCGTAGATACCTAATAAAATAATTTTACCGAAATAATGCCATTGAGCGGTGATAATTCTATCAAAGTTCTGTGTATGCACGTATGCCTCATTTCAAACATTGATATTCCGAGTGGGACCTCGACCATTTCGCAGTTGCACAGCTGTTCCCTTCGCAGATTCCAGGAGACGGGTACTCTGTACACGCAGCCTAGGACGAATATTAGCTCCACCGGGCCTGCGTGTACGCACAGATCCGGGCCATAAATATTCGCACTCAATGGCTTATTCGGTCGACAGTCCATTAGAGCTTTATTGAATCTGTGTGAATAATTTAATTTTTTCTCAATAACTATAAACAAGTCAAACAGAGCAAGCCCAAGGATTTTTATAAGCCTTACTTTGTATAAGCCAATTTTGCTTCTAGGAATCTACCACATTTTTTACGTTACGATAGATCTTTATTCATTTGACAGTAGCTAGTACCTACGACGTTAACAATATGATTACGATTTAGAAGCCCTTGAAGCAAGGTGTACTAAATAAATTGGAATATAACCCCTTATTAATTTACCCTAGCTTAAAACTTACTCGTCAACGTTGGTGATATTCCAAACGCAATGGTTGCTTAATATTACAGGGCATTCTACCGATATAGTCCGCTTTACCTGAAAACCAAGCATTTTTTAAAAAGCCGGTCACCAAGTTGAACTTTTATATCTAACAAAGTATATATACCTGGATGGTCGGGTAGATTCCGTCGAAGTAAACGGTACAAATCGTTTTCGAAATGGGCTGAATTTCTTCTATCTCGTCGAATTCGGTGCGAAAGAGCACTGTGTATTTGATTTCAATCTGCCGAGGGCCTGCTCCATCGGGTGTTACTGTCAGTTTCACGTCGCAGAAGTTAGATGGTTTCAGGCTGTTCTGTTTATAAACCATGAAAATTATTATCGATTTAAATCGTTCTGGAATGAACGTTTAAAACGGAATTCCCAACAGAAATTTAAAATACCAGATGCCAAATATTTGTTTAAGTGTTTTGGTAATCTTGTACGGTAGATACACAGGGTGCCTATGTGCTCGGGGTTTTAAATGGTGATATCGATTCTATTCCTCAAATGCTACTTCTTTTGTTTTATGAGTTTGAAAATGAGAAGTAGAATCCATAGTATCCATACGTACATTTAAAGCCCCAAGTTCAAATATAGTGTGTTCTATAGCAAATTCTGGTATATTGGGGTTGAGGAATGGGTTGACCGATTGAAAATTGATTCCGTAGTCAAACTAGGAACCCTTATAGTTTCGCCATGTGCGTCCGTCCGTCCGTCCGCAGCCTAGCTCAGACAGTTTTAGTACTAGAAAGCTGTAATTTGGCATGAATATACATATTAGTCACGCCAACAAAGTGGTATAAAAAAATACAGCAAAAACTGCAAATACTAAAAATCTTAAAAACTATCTTCAATGAAAGCGCTTATAACGAATTTAAAAGAAAAACTATCATGACTAAGTAGGCTTGATTAATTCTTGAGATACACTAAAGGCGACTAAAGTGTTTAATCCTACTAAAATCACCTAAGACAGCACCAAATAACTTTAAATAGACAATTAATTAAACTTGTTCTTTTTTGAGATAGCTTTTTTAAAATATCTAACGGCTTCGGAACCGGAGCGTGGTCAGACATATAGACATATAGATTTTGGTACTTACAATTGTTGAGTCGATTTCAAACCTATCTTTGCTAAAGTCGTCCTCCAGTCCATCAATCACGTGATACAGCTTTGAAGTATAAAAACAAGAGCCGTTGTTGTACAAAGTAATATTTTGTGACACGCTGTCTTTTACCACAATATCGTTGAGATTTAACGATTTTGGTAAGACCTATAAAAACAGAAATGTCATTTTATTTTACTAATAATAACATTTATTCAATTTATTGAGCTGGAGATTTTACCCTTAAATCGGGATATTCAGAAAACCCGGTAACTTGAATGAATATTTCTTTTGGTTCACCAACAGGTCTGCAAAGAAAAACTTAAATAAGCTCTAAGCTTAATTAGTTGTAAGTATATCGCTAATCTATTTCGGAAACGTGTAAACACTACCTGTCGCCAATGAGAACGATGCACGAACAGGTGACGGTAGTCTCATAAACTTGGTTAGGTACCTTGGGAAAAAACCACCAGTGATAGCAGACTATCTCCTTTGGAGGAATCAATAGCGAGCCGCCACCGTCCCCACCGAGCCAAGACGCAGAGTTTAACAATCTGATGCTGGAAATGAGTATACTTACAATGTTTGTCCTGTTTTATATTAAATTCATGTTTAAAACAATCTAATAGACACATACTGCATGTTCATCCGAGTGAGATTATGCAGGTACGCTGTACAGTAGTTAGTGCATCCTGTTATTGTAGGAGGGAACTCGTAAACTGCGTCGGTCGCTGGATTGTATCCATGAGACATCACTTCCAGTAGACTGGTCTCAGCATTTCCAATTAAGCAAACCTGAGCCTGGAACAACGCATTACAGTTATTTCCACTGTATAATGTTCATTGTTACTTTTGTATCGGTCTGTTACCTTGTGTACTTTATTGACCATCAAGTTCCAATTCTCGTAGAAGTCTCCTAAGGTCTTCGGTTCTAGAGCCACAGTAATAATCTGCCATCCTCGACCTTGTACGATACCGCACATTGGCATAACGACAAAATTCCTGATATGAACAATTGAACATCTTACCCAACATCAAATAATAATAATTTAAACAATAAAATAATCGATTTCGAGAACTTTGAAAGTGGTCGTCTTTTTGTAAATGTTTATCGTATTTTTAATCCGCGACTGCTGGCCTCACCAGACAAATTCACGCTGCACGGTTCACGGTTCCATCATAAATTTATTAGTATAGCGAGATGTCCTGGACTCATAATAATAATATGCGTGTGTTCACTACAGCCATCTCATCAATACTTACGTTTCATCAGGAGCTTCAAACTTGAAATACATTGCAGACTCTAACTTATTAGACAGCATGAAATTGGCAAACGCAGTCCTACCTGGGACCGTTGGTGGCATTACTACCTAAAAGTATTAGCAAAGGTTTTTATTGGTTCAATGCGTTACAAGTTTTTAGAGTTGGTAATTCTGTAGCTCTGCCTACCCCACCGTGGGAATGAAGGCGTGAAGGCATGCATCTGTTACTCAAATAATCAAATTCCGTACTTCTGTAGGACAGTTCCATTCTGTGGCCCATTGTGTGCAGCTTGACCAAGTATTACCGACGCAGGGTATGCGGAACCAAGTGTGTTTGAGTTTGACTTCATCAGGGTTATCATCGTCGTAAGACTTTTGCTGGTAATCTCCGCATAGAAGGTATCCGAATACTTCCTCAGCCAATTTAGGCCTAAATACATAAACGGAATTATTTTACAAGCTAGCTAGTTTTGGCTAGTTCTAAAAATTAAGGAACTTTGGTGGAGCCTGATCTAAACCTACTTACGTATTTACGCGGGCTCAGCTAACAGATTAAGTGGGTCAAGTCGCACATAGAATAAAATAAATACGGTCAACAGCCCACGGGCTAAGTGGTCTGTGGGCTCATATGAGCGGGTCGGTTGCGAGCTAAAGTCCATTCATGCAACGGAACTGAAAACTTTTGTTCTTTATCCTTCATACGCGTAGTCATCATCAGAACCGATAGAGCCAAAGGCGATGGATAGATAGAACAATGAATTTAGTAGGCAAATGAACAGTCTATTTCGACTCTACATCGACTTAATCTTGTCCGAAATGGAAAAGCCAACTCACCGAAATCTGATGGTGAACAGCCTAGATTCATTTGGTGGTATTACTGAAACTACTGGATCTACTAGAAACACATTATCAGGATCTGAAACAATTAATAACCTTCCTGTAATGTTAGCGACGTCATTGGTCTGCTAGGGTGCATGCTCCTTTAATTCTTCTCAAGATTTTCCCATGTATTTAGGGAATGGAAACTACGTATTCTCAAACAGGCTCGGAAAGAACGGTTTTCCGATTAAAACACAAGGAACGAACGCTGCGTATAGTTGACCCACAATTTGGACGTGTATAAGGTTTCGCAAAAGGCTTAAAAGATCGAAGAGTAATCTTCAACTCAGTGTTACATCGTCCGAATCTGCATGCCAACATGTTACAACGGACCGCCATCGCCCTGCTTTCCCTCTCAATGTTCCTATCATCTTTCAAATCCTCGGTAATTACATGACCGAGGTATTTGAACACCTTTACCCTGGCAAGACTGAGACCATTTAGCAGCACAGGCGGCGCAGTCACCAGTCAGGGACTCAAAAGGTTGAAATACCATTAATATACTTTTATTAACATTATACAGGAGTCCGTTCAACTTCGCATACTATTCACACACTCCCAATAACTTTCTAAGTGCTGCGATAGATGGGGTGGGTAACACCATATCGTCCGCATAACTGATACTGTTGACGCTGCAACCATCTATAGAGCATCCGACCCCGTTGCTACTCAGCTCATCGATCAGCTGGTTCACGTACAGGTTGAAGAGCGAAGGTGACGTCAACTCTCCCTGTCTCACTCCGCAATCCAACCCGTACTCCTGAGAAAGCACGTTCAGCCATTTGACCCGGTTAGTTTGTTGGCCATACCAGTATTTGAATATATTAATCAGTTCACCAGGCACACCCGCGTCTTTTAGTTTAGACCAAAGTATATCATAACTAACCAGGTCAAACGCCTTAGAAAGGTCAAGAAAAGCAGCGTACACAGTTAATGTGGTGCGAATTCGAACAACGAACTCACCAAAGACAAGAGGCCCTTGCCAAGATGCATGACGCGTTTCTATTCGATTCGTTTTAAACCAATCGCGTCATTGGTAGATCACGTGACTTTTCGTATAACATCACCTACGAGTGGCTCGAATGGTTTAAAAACGAAAGGAATAGAAAAGCTAGTTAGCGTAATGCATCTTGACTAGGGCCTCAGCTGAGGCTGAGCTCAGTAGTAAACCGTGCGATCCTAGTCTGTGAGCCTTATTATATTAATATCAATATTAATATTAATTGTAATCTCTTTTTTTTTCTTTCGATTATACTATGTAAGCAAATGTGTGAACGCCTGAAAATGTAAGGACTTATAGTTCATTTATTTTAGCATGATACAGAAAGAAATAAAGGTGTTTTATTGGGCACGTTACACGCAACATAATAGTTATACAAAAACATTGCTCCGAAACGTCTTCTTTGACTGCTATTATTTCACAGTAAATATTAAATGAACGTTATAATCTATTGCAGTAGTACTTTAAGTCATATTCGTTAATATTTACATTGCGTTTTTTATTTTTGTTGATTAAATTTACTTCAATTAGAAACGTGGTCTATAAAAGACCTAAAGAAGCAGTGGTTACAAACCTGTGTTAACAAAATAACGAAACGTCTAAGCATATAACTCGACTAATTCAAATACTATCCTGTCACCTGTCAAATATAGCGAACCTAGTAAATTTTAAATTGATCATTAATAACGCCACAGTTTGCATTTTTTGACACATTGAACGTCACAACGCCCTTATGTGATATGTCCCATCTTATGTTATGTCATTTTCTCCCGAGTTCGAGAGCGTGAGCGTTGATATTGTTCCATAGTGGTTTTTGTTGTGAGTTGTTTGTTGTTCATTTCCTTGTTAAAGTTAGCAGCTGCTCGTTTAGTCTACATCTTTAATCTCTACTCTACTACCGCACTCTTTAGCGGAGAAACGATGACACTTCATCCAGAACAGTATGTCTTAAATTACGTAAATCAATTAAGTATAGCAGTTAGAAACCAATATATACATCGAGGGTTGCGTGGTCAAACCCGATAAATCGAAATAATTGATTATTGAAATTTGAATTGTTTTGATGTTTTCATTAGTGTTCTTTTTGACACAACAAGTTATATCGACTTATTGGGTTTGACCACGCAACCCTCGACATATTCAAATATTTTTATAGTAATATTTTTATATAATATCGAGACCCAATGTTTTGTCCAACACAAAAACATTAATGACACATGCACAGATACAATATATTGAGTGCATAGATTCTTATTAATTCTGCCAGCGAGTATTAGAGTTGACGACTACTGGTTCTTTTTCTTTTTTTTCTCATCCTAAAATAAATGAACTATAGTGAGACTTCATAATAATAGTGCAATTATTGAACACCTATGTACTGTACCTAAATTCTTCACAATAAATTGATTTAATTTGATTTGATTTGATCAGATATTCAGGGATAAGTTATACCTACTTTAAGCATCGTTCACACCAAACGTATTGTCCGCCGCCGACTGTTAGCGAGCGTTACGCAGTTTATCGCTTTTTCATACATATTTAACTTCTCGTCCCCACCGAACCGAAATCGAAAATACGCTATTACAACAAACAATACAGAAAATATTATTTAAGAGTGCTTGGTAATTCTGTAGCTCTGCCTACCCCCCTCTGGGAATGAATGCGTGAATTTATGTATGTATGTATGTAATACAGAAAATGAGCATGATCACAGTCAGCAGCGGACAGCGGTTGGTGTGAACAATGCCTTATGTTGAGTTTACCTGGCATCCACTGGATGTAGCCGTCTTCTTGCTCATGATTAGTAAGGCAGATGGTCTGTGATATGTTCTTAGTGTTATCGGTAACGCTTCCCTCGCCAAAATCCAGGTATCTATCGTAAACCGATGCAGAAGGTATGTAGCTTAAGCGTTTCAGACTGTTCTGCATTAAATGTGCAGAGCGATTTTTGCGTTTCCAATGCTTTTCAAAAACGTGTTCCCGGATGTTGTATAGTAAATTACCAGGCAAGACCACGGTTGCAATCACGTTAAGGAATTGGGGATCCTAGAAAATGCGTGGGAACTAAACGATAAATTATAATTGTTATTAAATTGTTATTTTTTGTTTCAAACTGTTACACTGTCAGATATTTTTTATCTAGTGATTGCAAAATAAACCTGATTAGTTACCTTACCTGATGTAAGAACAAACACGCAAGTTCCCCGGTATACATGCCCAACGCCGTGCCAGTGAACACAATCGTAGTCGGTATGGTTTCATATGCTCTTATTAGTCCACAGTTTCCGGTAGAGATCTGGTAGAAAAATTTCATTCGACTCCATACTTAACCATACACCTGTGCACCTTAATGTCGGGTTCCTATATTCAATCCGAGGATAGATAAGGCTTACCTCGGGTTAAAATTTGACATTTTCCCATACAAAATGTGTCAAATTTTAATCCGAAGTAAGCCTATCTGTCCGCGGATTGAATATAGGAACCGGACGTAAGTCGACGACACAAGGTCCACAGACTGATGGCATCTTAGTAAGTGGTGTATACTAGCTAGGTTTTTTAGTAAGAGTGCTTACTTGGAAATATCCTTGGCCCGATAACGGCAAGAGCCATTGGTAAGTTGTCTCCACGGCGGATTTGTTCACAATATTGATTACTGCCCTTCTCTTTTCATCTACATTCTTATAAATTGAGAATACAAGCTGTTTTTTACTTAGTGAAACATTTGGACCTGGAAAAATACAACCAAGCAATGTTCATGTACTTATAGTGTTCAGATGGAGTACGTGCTGGGCGCTTGACACCATGTTCGATCGTTTTGTAAAGTTACACCACTTGTTGGCGCCTCAGAATAACAGTAGGACTGACAGGCCAAGAGGAATGCAGCCAGGCCACACCAGGTCGACCAGCGGACTGTAAGGGATGATTTTTTGATTAATACTTTACTGACCTACTTAGGTAATCGTTAAAAATCATACGCAATTGTTAAACCTGAACCAAAATTGTCTCATTTTCGATTTGATTTTCTTATTTTAACCATTAGGTTCACTAAAGCACTGATCAAAAAATCGGCCCTCATCGGTTTGTGTTGCCTATAATTCAGGTACCCAAAATGTGTGTAAATTAAATAGTTGGACACTACACCTCTACGTTAAATAATTAAATTAGAAATCTCTGTCAACTTTTTCTTACCGAAACACTTTCCAGAGACAGTGATTCGATATGTGTTCCCGCCCGTGTCATCGACTATGTAGTACTCCGTGAATGTCTGGCCCGGTATGTTTGGCCGGAAGCTGATTCGCACTTCGACGCCGTCCCGCGGCTTCACAGGCGTCGAAGACACAGATAATTTGAATACGTGATCCACGGTGTTCAAAACGTAAATAAGCGAGACGCGGTAGACGAGGATTCTCTGTAACATAGTAAGTTCCTCGTGGATTCATATATGTACAGCAGGACTTACAAATTGCAGGTCAAACCAGCCACTGATCATCTTGTCAGCCCTAAATAAAATAAAAAACTCTTATACATTGTTCCTTGCCTAGCAACTATAACTATAAGAGGTATACAAAGGACCATTTCACTTTTTCTGAAACCATTATTGGTATAATGAACGGTACTGAGGCCCTAGAAAGGGATGGAGGTAACTTCGATTTTCGGAGTAGCGCCTCTATCCACATTCGATAAAATATGATAACGAAATGGTTCTAGACAATGCGGAATAGAGTGCCCTTTGTTTTATAGCGAAAAGTCGCTGAAGAGTATGAATTTGTTTTTGTGGAACATAACATCATCTCAATAAATAGGTCTGTAGGTAAGTAGGTAACTAATTGATCGCGTGCAGATTCAAATAATCTCGTGAAGGCCACTAATTTCGTGTGGCGTCGACCTTTCAGTATCTATGCACCTAGTTATATAAATATAGGAATCCTTAATATGCCAATAATAAAAACATCTTCAGTAAAATTCTGTAATCAGATTATTCGTAGGTAGAGACAGTGCCCGGCGGTAAATGTTGCACATTGGCAATTATCGCATTTCCGAAAACAAACGAATGCTAATTTCCATGTCCATCAATTATTAGATTTACCGTTTATCAGAATTTGAATTCAGAACTAAGTATTTTATTGTTATTTTGTTTTGATTCCCACGTGAGCTATAAAACTACTTCCTTTTTACAGATAGTCCAAGATATCATTTCAAATTAAAATTCGAAACATTTATTTGACAAAATCACACTACAACACAACAGAAATAGTAAAACACAAGTTTTTCTAAGAATCATCCCTAAAAAATGCCTTAATATGCCGTAATCTGGTACATTTACCTTACTTAAGCCTGCCTGTTTATAATATTTCGGCGAAAACACAAGCGATTAGGAAATATTCATGTTTTTTTTTAAGCTTCAATAAAAGCTGATTCATGTAAAACAGGTGAGTTTTTTTTTCAATAGCTATAAAAATAACCAAGTTATAAGCCAACAAAGATTTGTTTCCATCTCTTTCTAGCAAAATAGAATTTTACGTGGAGTTTATACGGTCGAACTGCACAATGATGTCACCGGTGCACTTCGGATCTCTCTGTCTAATTAGCAGTTTAAAATGCTTGTATCATCCGTATATCTTCTCCGATTTTAACTTCACTTTTGGTGATCTCTTTTACGTTATTTTTATATTGTTGAGAAATGTGATTAAAAAAATCCACGCATAGTCCCTATTGTGAGAACCAACAGTATGAACACCCATACATAACCCATAATATACCATATTAAAGGGATAAGTTCGCCTATGTACTTATTTACCTTTTTCTTCGTTGTGTTTTCTTTAGCTTTTATTATTTTTGTGTATTAAAGAGTACTTATCTACCTATGCATGCATTTCTATGTACCTATACATACAAAATTTACCTAGTAGGTACCTGTTCGAGTAATTTTCGATCTTGTGTGTGTGGTGTGTTTCCACAGCCGATCGCAGACGGCAACGGCAGGCTTCATACAGGATTGTATGTATTTCTATGAAAGCGGGCGGGCGGGCGTCACAACACATCTGCCGCTCGACCGGAACCGCACGCGTCGCTGACGTCATAGAAACCTCACTACTGGTTTCTATAAAATCGTTTCCATAACCGACCACTAACGGCAACGGCAGTCGTCGCTGACACCCGACCGCAGACCTAATAGTGACGGGAACGTCAAACGCCTGCTGCTGCCGTCTGCTGCTTGCGGCCGGGCGTAGAACCACGACCGCAGGCGGCATTGGCTTTGGGATAGCATCCGCTAAAGAAAGAAAGATAGATACGACCTCTTACAACTGATAATGATAGAAATGGTCGCTGGTAAAAGACATGAAGGCCGCCGGAAGAAATCATGGGTGAGGAATCTCCGGGAGTGGACTGGTGTCACGAGCGCTGTCCATCTGTTTCGCCTCGCGAGACATAGACAAAAGTTTTCGGAGCTGACTGCCAACCTTCGCTAGTCGGAGAGGCACATTAAGAAGAAGAAGTTACAACTACCTAGGTAGGCAGGTACTACGTAGGTACCTACTTGCAACCAAATTTGTAGACGCGATCGCTCTTTGTAACTAGCAAAAAAGTTAAAGCAAGAAAGCAACATGAATTTAGCAAAGCAAAACCAAGCTTTAGACTAGCCAGCTGCCTGTCGCAGCGCAGCCAGTAAATTTTTTAATAAACCAGTTCATAAATTTATGAACTGGTTTATTGTACAGTTGATATGGTAAAATGTGGTGGGTAATGCAGTTCCTACACTCGGATAATTAATCTCACAGAAAAATTGTAAACAAAGTTACGTCAATGTCAAAGTGACATTTCAGGGGATGTGAAGTATCGGGCTTATGAAAGTAATGAATAATAAAAATTTACGGTTTCGCTCAATCCTATGAATATGAATAAAATTTATGTAAATTCCTTGGTTGGTTAGATTAAAAATTATATTAACCATTAAATGATCGTACATAAACACTATAGCAAATTTTGTCGAAAAAAGGAATATTTATTTAGTCTTTCAAATTTGTAACTAGATAGATACTAATGTATGTATATCTACTTAGTTACTACTTATTATTACATTAAAAATACATACATACATACATACATACCTTCACGCCTTCATTCATTCCCAGAGTGGGGTAGGCAGAGCTACAGAATTACTAAAAATAAGTACTTAAAAATGTTAAAAAAGTGGTAAGTATAATAGAAAAGTCATAAATAAAATAAATTTGATGAAAAAATATTCATGCTTTTAAGGATTCAATCACTTTTCTAAAATAAAACAACATTATTTTTTGTTATTATTTATTTTAATCCGAATCCGTGACATCAGTCTCACTAGATTCATTGTCCGATGAACAACTTAACAATAATAATATAAAACGTAACAACAACAAAATAACAGAACAGAAGTAACAACAAAAAATAACTGGAAGCGAAAGGAAAGGAATACGGGAGCACTCAGTCTCAACTCTCAACAAGTCAAGCGAGTGAAGCAACCCACAGCTTAGACACCCGGGTGCATTCAGACAGTGTTACCAGTGCAATTTAAAATTTTGCATACGAAAACAGTATTTGATATATTAATTAATATAAAAAACGTTTTCACATTGAAATAAAGTTTGCTATTATTAAATTAAAATATTTCATCATGATTAAGATAAAGAATGTCTTTATAGAAAGTCAATATCTTGAAACTTTGGATGATATAAATATTCCGAACACTGTAAATGTTTTTCCCCAGCGGCAACCCCTTTGTTTACATTTTTTCTGTGAGATTAATTATCCGAGTTTAGTGTCCAATTTCTACGGAGACAGGACAATTAAAAAACGTCTAACTTATCTCCTGAACAGATTACCAGCCGATATTGTTCTCGAAACAAACAAACGTAGATTGAAAGCTAGGCATCTGCTGAAGTCATTGTAAATGCGATGGTCACCTTTGTATATCTATCTAATTATTAATTAAGTAGGTACTTTTTATTTAGTGATCAACAAGCTGGACCGAAGATTCCACAGTCAAACTGTGCAAACAGTTTTGTGGAACAATTTATAATGTATTAACTTTGTGTTTGTTATAAATTATAATAAATAAATAAATTTAAAAAAAAAACTTATTTGACCTTGTCATAGGTAAAAGCTGGGGTAAAAGCTTTAAATGAAATGGCTTCTATGGCTTATTTGTCTAGGAATATTAAAAGCTTACAATAGAAATTGAGGTTAATAATAAATTCTTGTAAACTTACATCTGTTTGGTTTTCAACCCAAACCGATTTTTG
Source organism: Acleris emargana (assembly GCA_927399475.2). Lineage (NCBI taxonomy): Eukaryota > Metazoa > Arthropoda > Insecta > Lepidoptera > Tortricidae > Acleris > Acleris emargana. Next base: position 16,731,240 of record OV656837.1, read on the forward strand.
CGCCACGGTGTCCACTGGTATAGATCCAAAATCTACCAATTTCACCTCAGACATACTGTCCTCCAAAGAATGCTGCATGATTGGTGTAGATTTCAAAAAGGAATTAAAAAATAAAATGTTATAAGTATTATATTCTTAGTTGAAACCAATAATAATAGACATTGAATATTTTAAGCAGCAATTTCTCGTTTTAAAAACACCGCCATTTTTTAAATAGCCCCGGCGTCATGACGTGCGTGACCGAGCTATTTGTGTGAATTGAATAAACTCGGCAATTTTACGAACTTGCACATATATACTAATGTGCTGGTAAACATCTTAGCCTATTTGTGCAAATTGTGGTTACAGAGTTATCAACAAGTTTTAAGAGTTGTTGGTACTTCTGTAGCTCTGCCTACCCCACTCTGGGAATGAAGGCGTGAAGGTATGTATGTATGTATGTACGTATGCGATTCGTGCGCGAACACAAAGCGATGCGAAATACAACAGACAGCTACGTTGCCTAGTAGAAGTGTGTTACGTGAACAATCGCGCGGTACGACGCGACGTGAGGATTGATTTTTAATTATTAGTATTTGCCAAATAACGCGGATCTTTTATTTTATGACATACCGAGTGAAGAAGATGCAACGGGAATGTTTTACAATAAACACCCCAGTATGGTGCTGTCAGAATTTGATAATATTGTAGTGGGCCTACTTTTAACATCGAAGTTCGAAGTTACATTAGTTCCATCCCTTTCTCTTATTTTAGTCTCGAATGACCAGTGAAAGAGACGGAGCTAAATTAACTTCGAACTTCAAGTTTTAAAGTAGGGCCTTTCTGGCCATTCTTTGAAAATCGAAATTCGACTCGATTTAGTCTCGAATGACGAGTGACAGAGATGGAACTACCGTAACTGCGAACTTCAATTTTCAAAGTAATAAGTTTTGAAGCTTGTTTTTACGTACCTACCTAGTAGGAATACGCGCATTGCGTGCTATTTTATTTGAGCTATTTCCATTGATTTGACGTTTACTAAAACCCGTCCCCCCTCCGGTTCACCCCCTGGCGCTTCGTACTTTTCATTGCGAGATTTGCGAGATTTCATTACTAGGAAAAAGATGTGTGTTTTGTGGAATGCAGTTTGTTACGAAAAGTGGGAGGAACCTCAAATATACTCAGTTTAGTTACGTTATCCGTGACAAAAGTTGTGTGTGAACTTATAAATACAAAGTTTATTTTCTGATCATTTGTAAACCTAAAACCAGTTCAGTGTTAAATGCTTCCTTCACGATTCCGACTTCCTGCTTGAGATGAGTTCAAATGTTTTCTACTGAGTACACTGATTATTGTAACCGCGTCGTAGTCATCGCTGCTGCAGCATGGATTCGGGCACGGACTGGCTGTGCGAGATCTTGCAAAATGTGCAGTTAGAGCAGTTTTATGTGCCCATTAGAGATCAGCTGCAGGTAAACAATGTTATTTGTATTATTATTGTTTCTTCAAATCTAGTAAATTTTTCCATGATTTTTTGTTTGGTTCCTCTTTTTGTATAGTACTTAAATCGGTTGCGAAAATTTTCAATGGCCTTTCGCAACCCCCTTTCGTGCGATGCATTCAAGGCTGAGAAACGTACTTCGTGTTTAGTTTATCAATGTATTGTTGACATGTTTTTTATAGATAACAAGATTGGCACACTTTGATTATGTACATGCCGATGATCTGGAGAGAATCGGCATCAGTAAGCCTGGAATACGTAGGCTGCTTGATGCTGTAAGAAAAAAGAAGTTGCAGCTATGGAACAGAAAGTTTTGGAATAAACTCTTTGGGACATCATCTAGTTCTCTGTCCAAAGAGAAAACTGATTTAGCAATAAGATCTTCCACACAGACTGAGTCAAGAACTACTTGCATTATTATAGAGAAGGATATTACGTAAGTTAATATCAAATAACAACTACTGCAATGTTCAGTTATTGTTGGGACAATCTTGCATTATCCCTGTGCCATTTCATATAACCTGGTACACCTGAGCTGATATGATTGAGGGTTTTTTTTTTAATGGATTTGAACCTTGTAAACAAAAAAATATTCTTTTTGTTAGTTATTGAACTTTTTTACTAAAAAATTAAAAATATACTAAGTTTCAGTCTCTTTGTGCTTGTGTTTTAAACCTCAAAAATAAAATAAAATAGAACATTAATGTACATGTCAAAAAAATATTGGCTGAATCCATCCATAGGAATATGAAGCGTTAATATGGTTTAATTTTGATCTTCACTTCACAATATGCTCATGTGTAAAGAGATAAACACGTATTAATTACGCTTGTTTGTCTGACAAATATTAAAAATAAATAAAAATATTTTTGATGCACTGAAATTCTCCACTCTGAAACAATGCAAGATTTTAACCCAAATTGATGCAAACCTTGTGGGATCATCCTTCATCAACTAAATTGTAGCACTATTATTTTTCCAATTAGACGTAATTTAGTTCAAGAAAGTTAAGACAAAATGTCCAATAATTTAAATGTTTATGTAATAATGGTTTAAAATGACTGGAACAAATTAGATTTCAGGTATTAGGAGGTTATTTAACTTCTCTACAAATATTAAGCCCTTTAAACCTTATTTACTTTATTCAGCAACTAAAAAATCATGCATGCTGTATTTAAAACTTGCAAGCTACTGCTGGCCCTCTGATATCTATATTAATTGCATCTCCTGTGAGATAGCATCCAAACTAGTTATTTGCACAGAACTTTGTTTAATAGTGAATTTTAAATTGCTATTATTTTAATGTTCAGTAAAATCTAATTGGAATCAGAATATGTTATGATTTGTGCTTTGTCTTTAAGTGCTCTTTATTATTATTCTTTGTGGTTACAGACTTTATCTATATATTTATAAGTTTTAAGAGTAGTTGGTTATGCTGTAGCTCTGCCTACCTAATCTGGGAATGAAGGCGTGATTTTATGTATCATGTACGTACAGTACCGGCCAATAATATATCACCTCTGGACTTACATCTCATAACAATTACCTGCAAATGTGACTTACCAAAATTGACAACTAATCAGGAACTAGTTAACCAATTGTATTGGTATTATTCAATCCATTAGCTGATTAAATAAGGTATCAAAATGGTTAAGTATTTAAGTATTTCCAAAACCATTGCGGACGTGTTCATACTAAATTTACAATACGAGATTTGTCGCGCAATGCATTTTGAACCTTAATTTTGAATATTTGTAGGTAATCATGTGAGATGTAAGTACAAAGATGATATATTATTTGATGGTACTGACTGTCTGTATGTTCTTTATTTAACCATTAGATACTTATGTAATTGTACTTATGTAAGTGCCTGTTACTAATCTGTGCCATGTTTCAGGTTGTTTAATGAATTAGGAAATGGATCTTTTGGTGTAGTTAGAAAAGGCGAGTGGAGAACAGACTCAGGGAAGACTGTAATGGTAGCTGTTAAAGTATTAAAAGCTGATGCATTTTCTCAACCCGGTGTTTATGATGACTTCCGGAGAGAAGTAGAGGCCATGCACAGCTTGAATCATCGCAATTTGATTAAGCTGCATGGTGTGGTGTTCCATCCCCTGATGATGGTGTGTGAATTGGCCCCTATGGGTGCTTTATTAGACTACATAAGAGCTCAAAATGGAAAAGTCTCATTGAATTTAATAAGCAAATGGTCTGAGCAAGTGGCAGCTGGAATGGCACATTTAGAGAAAAATAGATTTTTACACAGAGATCTAGCTTGTAGAAATATTCTACTAACAACCTTAGATTTGGTAAGTGTTTTTCATTTTATTTTAATGTATTCATGCAACTATTGAGTTAGGTTTTTTAACACATTTGGTGCTAACAACTAATAGTAGAACTCGTAGCATTGGCTGGTGGCGAATGTGTTATGACACAAGCTGTAAGAATCACTGCTTGCCTATAAAATTATTGATCGATAGATTTTCACTGTTCATGTTTGTAAACAATAGTCCACACAATAGGTAAAGAATCCACTTTTAACAACAATAGCCTTATCGTTGAAAATACCTTTAATAGACATAATCATTCATAGTTACAGGATTTTATTAAAAACACTTTATTTTATTTTATTAATTTTCTTCACATTTATTGGTCCTTGTATATTGACATCAGACAAGTGACCACTCTTTTTTGTATTCTTTGCTTATTAGTATTTACTTTTGACGTTCTAAATGCAATTTATATTGTACAGTCACCACACAGGATTGTTGAGCCACTTGCCACCTTTCATGATTTAGCCATGTAATGCAAATCGGGCATATCCTTGTGACGTTGTCGTGAACGACTGATGACATGTGTATATTCGTGTAACAGAAAGAGTAATCTTTGTCATTCGGGATTTCCATCAAATCAGCCGTCAAAAATAATCTGATAGAACATTATTTATTAAATTATTAGACTCGTAAACAACATTCCGATAAAATCATGGATTCCGAGATTTCGTATGACCAATCATGATTTTCCCGCTGATATCGCTACGTTATAACAATGTTACTGTTTCTAGACCCGAGGGCTTATTGTCTAACGCACTCGCTATCGCAATCGTTTTCATTATGAAAATCGAAGGCTTGGCTGCATACAAAATGAAAACAATTACTTCACTTTGAAGCCAGTTGCGATTGCGAGTGCGTTAGACAAATAGCCCTCTGTTATTGGTTGGCTTTTGGTGTAATCACTCTATTGTCAGGTAGGCAGGCTTTGTCTTCGGGTTAGCCAACAGTTAAATTGCATGAAAATATATAACATTAATCAATGTCATTTCTCGCCTGTTAAACACGATGACAAACATGGAATACTTTTCTGCGACTTTCCTTGTCTGGATATACGAGTATAACCGACTAAACCCGATTTGTACTACATGGCTAAAATACGTAGTTACAGTGGCAAGTGGCTCAATAATCCCGTGTTGTACTACTAGTTTTTGCCCGCGACAACTTCCGCGTAGATTTCGAATATCTTTATTCCCTCAGGAACTTATAATTTGTCCAGGATGAAAAGTAGCCTATGTGTTAAACCAGGGTATAATTAATCTCCATTCCAAATTTCATCTTATTCCGTCCAGCCGTTTCAGAGTGAAGAAGTAACAAACTAACACACACACTCAAACTTTCGCATATATAATACTAGCGACCCGCCCGCGGCTTCGCCCGCGTGGAATGTATTATACATATAAACCTTCCTTAAGAATCACTCTATCTATTAAAAAAAACCGCATCAAAATCCGTTGCGTAGTTTTAAAGATTTAAGCATACATAGGGACAGACAGCGCAAGCGACTTTGTTTTATACTATGTAGTGATTATAGTAGGATTATTACATTGATGAATAAATAAACTAAACTAAACATATGAAAAATAAATTAGTTGGGCGGGTATAATGTCCTAACGCAAGTTTCACCACCACCAACACCGCATGTACAGTCACGCACGAACCGGGTTTGTTGGGCCACTTGCCATTGTCCGTAATTTAGCCGTGTATTCAATAACCGATGTCAACGACTGGCTAACAGCTATTCGATTTGCATTACATAGCCAAATTAGAAACATGGTTAAGTGGCTCAAAAATCCCGGTTCGCGACTGTACCACGCTGCAGGTAATCCGCCAAAGATTTCCACACGACCGCGGTGCCGCGAGCACTGTCTCGACGCGAGGACGCGGTTCTCTGAGTAAAGACGGATTACCTACAAATGGCGTACAGCAAAGGAAAATGATTCCTTGACCTTGACTTGTTAAACAGATACTAATAGTTAAAAAAAATACTATTTGTGTCACATTTCCCATTATTGAATTTTAACCGTTAGTTTGGTGTCTAAATATCTAAAATAAATACTGTTTTAGGTAAAGATTGGTGATTTCGGGTTAATGCGAGCGCTGCCCGACGCCGACGACTGCTACGTGATGAGCGAGCGGCGGCGCGTGCCCTTCCCCTGGTGCGCGCCCGAGTCTCTGCGCTCGCGCCAGTTCTCGCACGCCTCTGACGTCTGGATGTTCGCCGTGGCGCTCTGGGAGATGTTCTCGTTCGGCGAGGAGCCTTGGATAGGTAAATCGCAGTATACATCAATATCGGCGGACAATCTCACATTAAGTGACCTTGTCCCAAACTTAGCTTTTGGCTTGAATTATGGCTTCAAGGCCACTATAAACATAGTTCTACAGAGGAATATGTATACATTTATACTTAGAAGACACCCAAGACTCAGAAACAAGTGCTCGTTGATGAGAATGGGCTCGGGACCGATAGCATCGCATGGAGAGTCACTAAAAACTGGGCTAACTGCACAACGTATGTGCAACGTCATCTCGAGTATATTCCTACGCCAGAGTCGCTGCGCTCGCGCCGTTTCTTAAACGCCTCCTAAAGTCAAAAGTCCTCAAAATTGCCGTCGCGGAATGTATCAGTGAAGTAATTTCATATGATAGCAGGAATAAAAACAATAACTTTCGGTTTGATAGATAGAACAATAAAAAAATAGGATCTTTCTAATCGAACAAATGTTGTTTACATTTACCGAATCACGTGATGTAAAACAGCGAATCGAAACTGTTTGTTTACTTAAATTTAAATACCTATTACCTAAGCAAACACTAACAGCAGTTATGCCACTGGCATGTTATAACTGCTGTTCGTGTTTGCTTAGTTAAAAATTGCTTACGGGCAGATTGACAGACGGACGGAACAGAACGTTGGAGCGCCATAAACGTCACAGCTCTTTAGAACCTCCCGGCACCCGACCCGCACCGCCTCGCCTCGAGGCGGTTAGTATTCTTCATATGCATTTGTATGGGCATGCACTCATTACATCAACTACGCTACGTAACGTTTTTAATACTAACCGCGATGCGAGGCGTAGCGGGTGCCGGGTGGTCGTAATGAACTGTGACCTTAAGGGTGCTTTTTTACGTTTTAAAACCGTCGTAAAATAACTTGTTTTAATTAACCGGTGTTACTACTCAACAATTGAGTAGGGCGTTGTTGCATCAAACATACGAGAGTGATAAAAAGTTTTTGTCACCAAGCAGTTGGCCCCTTAGCAATCTAATCTGCTAATTTTAATGTGAATAAAGGTTAAACTCTGTTACATATGTTAAGTTAAGAGTGATTAGGTATTTGATATGTCAGACCATACACGAGCAGGACCTAGCGGTCGTCAGGTCGACACGGTTGCTTTCGGGAGCGACTCACCACAAGGCCCGTCTCGTCCACTGCTGGATATATGGCTCTCTGGTTACACGCCATTACAATATTGGTGGCTATCTGTGGTCTTCATCATCAATTGCACTTCACCAAAAGAAACTTTTTGAATGCAAATGCTAGACTTGTTACTAAAAATACTAAAATCGCTATACGAGTATGTATGCCTATAATATTTGGGGAGTTCCCTCAATTCCTCACGGATCCCCTCATCAGATTCAAAATTGGTGACAATGGAATGACCTCAGAAGTGTATTCTATCAAATCAATAATTATTTTTTAAAATCTGTCCACAATTGATGTAGAAATCGGTGAACATACATAAAAATAAAACAAAAATACATACAGTGGAACATAGAACCTTCTCCTTTTTTGAAGTCGTTTAAAAAGTAATTTCAATGTTTTTTTTACTGACGTCATTGCAATGGTCACTAATTCATCATCTACAACTTGGAATAATATTAATCTTGGATTGTAGGCACCTAAATTATTTTTATTTTTATATCAAAACGGCACATTTTGCATCTTTTATAATTATAAAGCAAAGACTGGTGCCGTACTAGTCCTGACAGACCGGAGTCTATAAATACTAGGTAAACCATGAATTAGCACTACTGTGCCGACGGTCCTTTCCATTATTATTCGGATCGCGGTCGAATAATACGTCAGTTTAAGTGCTCCTACTCGTAACGCTCTCCATAAAACAACCCGCAGTGGGGAAAACGTGCGTAGGGTGCGGCATTGCAAAGTTATAGTCGGCCGTAAAAAGGTTCTACTTATAATTTTGTCGTATAGGACAAGGGAAGAAAGGACAGAGGGTCGGTCGCAATTATTATGCGGTTTTCAAGCTGGTTCACACTGTTACGGTTTATCCGTTTCGGTTTTCTGGGGTACGGGTTAGCCGTATACATTGAAAAATTAAAGTAAGAAATTGCCGCATGTTTTTCACGTTTGGTTTTTGTACATATTCGTGAGATAAGATATCTTTCGGTGGTTGTGGTTATTCTCCGTGCGGTTGCCAGGTTAGAATAATGCCACTCCATTTCTTCCTGTGGATGTCGAAAGAGGCGACTAAGGCAATATAGGCTTTTTTAATAATACAAATTAATAAATGACACTAATACGTTGGTAAAAATCTTAGCATTTTTATGTAAAATGTGGTTACTGATTTATCAGCAAAAAAACAAGTTGTAACTCTCTGCTCTGCCTACCCCTCTCACTTTCGGTTTCGGTTTAATGATATTTTTTGGCTGGCTCTGCTATTTTCAGCCAGTGTAGGGAATTGTATATTTTACTATCGTTGGCCTGTGTGATACTTTCTTACGACTATTATTTATTTATTATATAATTATAGTACTATATTACTGTGTTTCGCAGTTAATTAGTGGGAACTGTCGTAGTAGAGAGCCCCGCTTAGTTTATAGGCTATAAAAATATTTAGCATAATTTTATTGGAGGGTCAGGGAAATTCACCCGCTCTGCGTACACAGATACCACGCTAATACGAATATTTTAGAGACATTACTACAACTCCCTGTGGCCACATTTACGTGATATCCGTAGCAAGGGTATATGAATAGAAATCATTTATTCAACGCTCACGCAACATAAACTAATCAACTAATCTGATGACCAAAACCATATTGAATTCCGCTGTAGTTAATGTAGACCCATTGGTTTCTTAGTTTAATCCTGATAGGCAGATGATTACAATGCAAAAATATTTTCGTCTTGTCTTCCCGATCTCCCGTGGTGATCTTTGGTGAGATTTTAGTCTATACATTCCTCGAATGACTCCTTCGTTGCATAGTATAACACAAAGTCACTTTCCGCGTGTCTGTTTATTATTATGTATATTACCTAACTTCTCCTGAACGCCATACACATATATGGCAATGGATTTTGATGGAGTTTTTACCATTAGAAAGATAATTTTACGCGGAATTCCATTTCTTTCCGTGGAAGTCGTAAGAGGCGACTAAGGGAATAAAGGCTGGTAGTACTCACTCATACGCTGTTAAACACCTTAGCCTATTTGTGCAAAATGTGGTTACAGAATTATCACCAAGGTTTTAAAGTTGCAGGTAATTCTGTAGCTCTGCCTACCCCACTCTGGGATTACAGGCGTGAAGGTATGTATGTATGTAAGTTTTTATTTATAATAAATTGTGGTTTGTGTACGGGTGTTACAGAAAACTCACGCAAACCTAAACCAAGCGCGGGCCACCGGTCGGTTTTTATTAATGAAACCAGCACCATTAACCGTTTTATCATATTGTTAACATTTTGATAGCTCTTATTTAATTGATAGTAACGGCTGCCGAGTTAAATACAATACCAGGTCAAATACGGTGTGGTCTTTACCGCCTAGAATAGACGCTCTGACCTTTTCATTCTAACGACCAAGGCAACATGAACAATTAACCAATCATTATTTGCCGGTCACAACTTTGATCTATTGTCCTTCTTCAGGGTTGAATGGTTCCGAGATCCTACGGCTCATAATGCGCGAGGGTCAAAGGCTAACGGCACCGGGGGCCTGTCCTCCGGACGTCTACATGCTCATGATGCAGTGCTGGGACCTGAACCCCAAGGAACGACCCACCTTCGCCGGCATACTCAGATACATGGAGACCAATAAGTTTGAAACCGCCATCGCTGCACTTAGGTAAGCTGGTATTTTGTTTACAGGGTTGGGCAGATTAAGTGTCCTAGTTAAAGAGAGCCATAAAATTAAAACAAGACAGATTTTTTTTTAATTTATCACGTTTTTATTTTTAGCGTACTCTATACTTAAAAAAACTAATTCATAAGTTCAAATCGCTCGCCATCAGCTTTAATAACTTGACGCATTCTTCCATAGAATGCATTACACGCGGCACGCACTACCTCGTCTGGTATTTCATCCCATATCTTGACTAATCGATGCTTGAATGAGTTTAGATTCATGCCCTGTGTGCTCCCAATCTTGCTCAGCATGTAACCCATATCGAAAAGTCCAAAGCATTCAAATCCGGCGATGATACAGGCCATTCTTGCCAAGGTATAAAATCTGTCAAATTTGTTCTACACCAATCTTGAGTGCGTTTAGCTTTGTGAGATGGGGCACTATCTTGTTGGAAGCAGTAATAGTCGTTTCCATATAATTTTTGAGCATTTTCTAGCAAATGACCCTGTAACACGTTCTGGATGTAATAGTCTTGGTTAATTTTGACACCTCTATCAATAAACAGCAGCGGTATCTTGCCTCTAGGCGATGTCGCACCCCATCCCATGACAGCTGATGCACTCTGGAACCCGTTGTACGGCTAATTTGTCCACAGGAATATCCTTCAATGAAGCACCATAGACACGATCGTTTTGTTGGTTGTGACTGTCTTGTAACTGGAACATCTTTTCATCGGAAAAAATAATATCATCGCCGTCGTGCCAAGCTAGCAATTCCCTACATTTTTTCACTCTAGCTTTTTTCTGGGCATCTGTTAAGCCATGAATTTTTTGTTTTTTGTAGGCCTTTAGCCCAAGATCATATTTTAAAATACGACTCATTGTTCGACGAGATATTTTCATATCTTTAGCAAGTTTGCTTGCACTTCGAGCTGGATTTCGTCTAATACGCTCACGAATATTTTTAATGATGTTTTTGGCGCGTCCATTGTTGAAAACAATATAAAAACAAAATATATCAAGCTGACGTGTAGAAATCATAAAGAAGATTAAATTGTCAACAAAAAAAAAAACGAAGTGAATAAGAAGTTAAGTTATATTTAAGTAAAAAAGCCATACACAACTAGGACACTTAATCTGCCCAACCCTGTACACATCTAGATATCTAGGTATATTTAATTGTTTTGGAAAATTTCGTCTCTTATTTCATCATAACTTGCGTGATTCGTATTTATCTCGGAAACACTTCATTGTACAAAAGAAAAACCAGTACAATATTTTTTATATACTTATAATAAACATGTATGATATGGTTATGTAGGTATGATTAAATGGCGAGATCAGATACGAAGTGAGCCACAAGATTTAACCTGAGATGCCCATTTAGCACGTAAAGGTAAACGCCAAGTGAGACGGGAATCTCACTCAAGATATTTTTATATACGGCCCTAAAAGACAAACTGGCAACCCTGGACATAATAACATTTGTAGCTGTGTTACTTAGCACCTGGCTAGTTTATACTATCTCAAAAGGAATAGATACGATCACATTCTAAATACGATTTCATTTCTTTCTTGAGCTTGACTTGATTGAGACAGATGTAGTTTCTATATCATGCTGAAGCTATATGACTGCTATAACTCTATCCCTTCCGCTGCCTTTAATTTGGCAGGCTTAGCGACTTCATAAGGCATTCTCAAGTCGACTTATAAAGCAGAATACATGATAAAGCGTACGCATGTATTCAAATCGAGTATCGACTGTACGCAAATCACATCAGTGTTGGGCGTATCGCCATTATTACCGGCTTACAATACATCTCAGTGTCGTAACCACAGATTGATACTAGGAGTATGAGCTAAACGTTTGTTATTACGTCACAGCTACCGGAGACAGGACCAAATGACAATTGAAGCGGGTGACGCGATCGTGCTAATAGATAAAAGGCCGGAGCTGCACTGGTGGAAGGGACAAAACCAGAGGACATTGGAAGTAGGATTGTTCCAAAGGTAATATTACATTGATAGTAACTCGCAAAATGGTTTTAAATGAGTATTTATTAGGTAAAATACACTTTAATTATGGAGAGCACACAATGCCGCCAAAAGAAACTTCCAGAGAGAGTTTTTTATCTGTCAAACGCATTAGGGATACGTTCGGAAATTAGTAATATTCCCAATTGATATTTTTCCGTCTAACAATAGGTAGGTATCTACCTATATTTATTAAGTTAACACACTTATAATTAGCTTCACTTGTAACTAATAAACAAAATTGGAAAGTCGATTCCAACCTACTTCTAATTGCAATTCCGATGACAATACAATGATATGGTACCAGCGAGCGGATATGATGATCAAGACGAAAGGCCATAGGAAGTCCTCAATGGCTCGTAGTAGATCCGTCGAGCTTGGACTCATATGACTGGTCTTTGGCTGTGATTAAAAATGTTTTTTTAACTAAATGTTGATAACAGATACTAGTTAACCTGCGATTAAATCCAGGTAAAACTAGTTTAAAGTTAATCACATTAGAACTATCTTGCCGGAATAATAAGTATCATGTTTTCTAATTCAACACATACCTAATTGTAGACTGGTGTGCCAAACTTCACCCGTTTTAGCCGTTCATTAGTTTTTGAAAGACAAACAAACGTCATGACAAACTTTTACATTCTTATAGGTATAGGTAATTTATTGAAGGATTCTTTCACAATTGCCTAATTTAATTACGATTTCTATCTCATTTTCAGCACTATTTTGAAGCCAACTAAAACGAAACACGTGCAATCGAAGAAAAAAACGGAAACATCACCTGCGAGAAATGGTACGTTATAAACACGCAATACGATTGTTTGACACCGCATCCCCTCAAGTTTCGTCATTCAAACTATAAATATTTTGGTTTTATGTCTTGATTATGCTAACGTAGTAGGAAAAAACACGTGTTACCTTATAAATAAATCAGGTTGTGAGGCTTAGGAAAGTAACTACTCAGCTTTCACATATCTTACTTGTACTAATAACTAGCGGCCCGCCAGCGGCTTCGCCCCGCTGCAAATTTCTGACTTTCCCGGTGGATTTTTCAATTATTTTCTTTAATATAAACCTTTTCCTGACAATGACGAACACAACAAACAAGAAATCAGCCAAATCGGTTCAGCCGTGTCACGCGACTATTTGAACTCGCGCGACATGATTTGTTTTGTTTGTTTATTGATCTTTAATCGACCTTTAGTGACTTTGACGTTTTAGGTTGGTGCTGCAAGCGATGTTTTTTTCTATTAGTTTTGCATACTCGTACGGTCTGTTCGCGACTTTGGCGCCGTGATTTTGACAGGCTCGAACAGTTTTCGCCACTTAGGTTGGCAACCCTTGAGGGAGGCTGTCAGACGAGTGGCGTCGGTTTTCTATTTCTCGGAAGCGGCTACGTCGGACGGGAGGCCGTGAGAACCCATCAAGGTCCATCTCGACGAGCCGTGACTAATTTTGATTACGCTTACTGGCGTAAACCGGGGATGTCTCCCCGCATCGTTATTTAACGATATTCGGAGGATCCATCGGTAAGTATTCTATTTTTCGATGGAGGTTTTATCCAACGTCTGTGCCATGGACCTCGTTGCTTTACGATCTGTTCTATTTCAGTCGGGATGCTACTGTGAGCCTTGGGATGGTAGCTCCAGCGGATAACCGGCGATGGACCTTATTTTATTAAATGGGTGGTACGTATTTTCATACCTTTTTAGTGAGATGCTCTCACGCCGCCACGTTGTCTAATGGGACAACCTGTCGCTTTTTAAGCACGGTTTTTGACTTCTTCTTTTGTTTTGTTTTCAGCGCTATCGCACCCATTTAACTTCTCGTTTAAACCTTTTAGTAGTTCATTTAACTACCTATTTAACCTACCATTTAAGCTATCCATTTAACTACCCATTTAGGGACCATTTAAGAACTCATTTTTTAGGGATTTAACTTTCATTTAATCCATTTAAGTCTCCATTTAATGGCCATTTAAGCCATTCATTTAATGACCATTTAATGGCTATTTAACTCCCCCTTTAACTTCATTCTTTTGCATTCAATGCCCACTTAATTACCATTTTATATGGATTTTCTTTTTTGTGCATTCCATGCCAGAACTTAACTTCTCTATCGGTATTTAACCATATCACCAATTAGGGAATTAGGACATAACGCCTTAGTGCAAGCCTATTTAATTTTAAGGAAACGCTTGAACGTAGAGATGTATGATTTCACGCCCATGAGCCTTTTCCCTTATTCTTTTACTTAGCTTCTAACCCACCATGTGGTTATAACCTACTCTCTTTAGGCTATTTAGTCTAACCATTGTATATGGATTCTTTTTTGTGCATTTAAAGCCACATTTTTCTCTTTGTTTAGGGAACTTTATGCCTTTGTGCAACCTTATTTATTTTATGAAAATGCTCGAACGTAAAGAAGTATGATTTCACGCCCATGAGCATTTTCCTTTCTTTTATCTGAGACCCCGGTCTACTTTTCTACTCCTCTCATTACTTAGTTTTGGTAACTTCTTTGTCAGGACCCTTCCGGTCTCAAACTTATTTAATTTCCCCCCTACGTTGTCCTACACCAATGGAGCTGGATCTGCGAAGCAGGAGTTCTGCAACCTGGACGTGGTTGGCGTGAAACGGCCCCGTTCAACCTCGAGACTCTGGTGCAGTTGGTGGAGTTTAACGTATTGTTTTCACCGTTAACTTGTAAGTTATCTTTTCCTTTTCTATAAACATCTGACCAGGTGAACGACCAAGATTTAAATTTAAACTTAAATTCTAACTTATACATTAAGATCTGATTGCTTTGTAATCTATAGACCTAAGCTCTAGCTAGGATACCACCTAGGAATTTAGGTTATCAACATCTGTGTAACCGCCTGAACATAATTAGAAGGTAAATAAATAGTCTATAAACAATTCTGTGTTAATTATTTAACTCTTGACTATAACCACGCCCGCCTTGAGATTAAAAGATTCCAGTACTCTACCGTTTTCTTATATTTGCTATCCGTTTTCTTTTTGCCTAGCGCAGGACCCTGGCGCCCGATAGTTTTCTTTTCTTTATTTGTGCTAATTTGCATATTTTATTTTTGGGTTCTGGCTATTGGTACTTTTAATGGCGCTTGCCGCTAAATAAATACGACATGTGTCGCTTCCTTTTAACATTACAATTTGTCACTCTTTTAAACATTACAGCCGTTCCCAAGTTTTGCGCTTAGCAACACATTTAGCGATTCATTTTTATTATATAGATTTTGTGTAACTAGGAGATTTGTAAAAAGTAATTACATAATTATTTAACGCATATTTAATGGCTTTCACGTCAAATCTCTAGGTTGCCTTTATTTACAAGTTCTTTCTCTACGTGGTAACATTTAAAGGTTAAATCGATTGTTATGTATGTTGAGCACATACGACGCAATTATTATGGTAATGGCGCAGACGGCGACACGTAACATTTGGGCTAACGTTTGTCCATGTATTTGGTACGTTTCGCGCGTTCTGTAAACCGATGTTGGCCACGTTTAGCCCAACCGTTTTACTTTCGGTAATGAAAGTAAATTTAATTAGTCATGGTTGTAAGTTTATTATCATAATTCTTACTCATAGCCTGTTGTAATCAGATCCCGCAGAGCGACTTGCGTTTTCGTGTCACATGGCACTTTCTTGTTAGGGTTGGCGGTTATGATTAGAGTATGAATATTATATAAAATAAGTATCTATGTATTCAAATATTTTATTGTGCAAAAGAAAAATAGGTACATATATTTCAATAATATACCTTCAAGGTTTCCGGGCGCGCCTCTTCGATAGCAAAACGCTGAATTGTAAAACGAGCGATTTCCGTTTTTAACAAGGCACAAATTGGTACGTCACCTAGACATTTTACTCGTCAAGTGATGGTTAAATTGAGGAGTTCTCTATTAAATAATATTAACTTTGGCTGTATAAACTGGGCAAGAGCATGTCGGACCATGCTCAGTGTAGGGTTCCGAAGCCGTTTCTACAAACTTTGACCTCGCGACAAACAACTTTGCCGTTGGAAAACTGTTAGATATCCCGACATAAGACGCGGTCACTTTACCAACACCGCCAATAAGTTTTCGGTAGATATAAACATTTAAACCGTTTGTAACTCAATAACCACTGGAGTCTACTTAGTAGTGATAGTTTTCCTATTAAATTCATTATATTATGTGCTTTCATTGAAGATATTTTTCAGATTTTTAGTTAGTTTTGGCTGTAGGGAGGGGGGACACTTGACTCTAACAAAATTTAGCGCTTTAAAGCTTAATATTTCATAAACGGGTATCTTCATCGAATAATTGTTTGCACAAACCCGCAATGTTTTTGAAAGACCTATCCAACGACACCCCACACTAACGGGTAGACGAAAAAAAATACATCCCCACGTTACGCGTAGAAAAATATGTATTTTTATTCCAAATTACAGCTTTCTAGTACTAAGAGTCTCTGGCTAGGCTGCGGACGGACGGACGGACGGACGGACAGACGGACATGGCGAAACTATAAGGGTTCCTAGTTTAACTACGGAACCCTAAAAAGGATTACAAAGAACGAAAAAGATATTGATTGGATTTCAAAATAAAACCATCCATTAAGTTGACTGTTTATCAACGTGTAAAAGTGGTTTTTCCATCTAACGTAATTGGATCTCTGACACGGAACAATTGTCGTCATTGCAGAGATCGACGTCAATGGTAAGTCACAAGTTCTACGCGTTAGTACAGTAGTACCCAACTGATATGGCGCGTCGTGAATCTTCGTTCGCGCAGACACGATCAACGATTCCGATGATTTCCGAAGGACGATTAAAACCCACCATCAGACTTGTACGTAATAGTAATAAGGTGCAAATTAAATTGCATCAATTTTTTCCATTTCACTCACTGCTGACTGAATGACATGCGGGCGCGCGTCAACATGGCGTCACTTATAACCAATAATAGCACAGAATACAGACGTGAAGTGCTGATTGGTTCCCGCGCTTCGAAAATTCGTCATCTGCGCAGGTACATCGGTAAGCCATATCAGTTGGGTACTACTGTACACGTGGATCACAAATAATTTATGCTTATTGTTTGTTAGTGCATTATATATATTAGCATTGTAAATCGCTAAGTATGACTAAGTGGGGGTTTTATCACACACTATATCACATTCTATGACTAATTAGATTATGCGAACGCCTCGGTCGCACCTATGTCAACGTAACATGAAATTAGTGTTCATAGGGCGGGCTATTTACTATTAGATAGGAAACTGGTAAATACAGGGGTTTGCACTTGATAAACGATAACGATAGTTTAATCGTATTTTGTTTACCTTCGATATGACCTTTGTAAAAATACTAACACTATTTTGGTTTCGCTTCTTATAAAAACCCCGATACGAACACGAGAGCTGATATTTAATTGTGACTAATCGATTATCATATCATAAAACTTAGCTTCGAACAACCACCAGAAAAGCTTACATTAGGTATTTCATGTGTGAATAAAATAAAACATTACATCATTAAATAATAATTCCCAATTCATGTACCTGTGGACGATGACGCATTAATCTAATCGATTAAAGGGTCTTCAAATAACGTGCGCCCGCGGTGCGTTTGATACATTCAACGGAGATAAACACTACTCGAACCTATAGTTCAAAATAAAGTTCATTCATTCATTCCTATAGTTCAAGAATACAATTGATACTTTGTTTATGCCTTGTTGGACACTTTATTTCTAATAATAATCTATTCGCCGTTTTTTCTGCAACGTTTGTTGTGTTGAGTTAAACCTAGTTTTGCTTGTCCGTTAGGTACCTTTTTTATAAGTGCTCTTTCATTTCAATCAAGTTAAGAAAAACTACCAGAGGCATTTTGTGTGGTTGATCAAGATTCTTTCATCGAAGTGTGTATGATTAAAATCATTATCTTTGAAAAGGAAATGCCTTTTACCATCACTACCATTCGGAACACAGTTAACCGTTTTTGAATCTTCACCTTACAATAAGGCTCACTTGATTGGACATCCCACTATTTAGACATGAAAATACTTTTCGAAAAGGATAGATGGGTCATTGGGTCACACTCGAAAAAACAAACGTTATCTTTCCTGTGGTCAATAGTTTTTATCTGATAGGAGTAAAGTAGCAAGTAGACCTGACGCCGTTTATGCGTATATGGGTTCAACCTGAAAATTAGGCCTTAAAAACGTTCACTTCGGGTATGTCTACAGGAAGACGGTAACCTAAATCTGTGTCATCATCATCATCATTCTCCTGCCCTTATCCCAACTTATTTGGGGTCGGCGCAACATGTATTTTTCTTCCATACTTCTCTGTATTGCGATCATACGACGATGTGATCACTCCCCACGAGGCCTTCTAAGCAATGCTGGGGCCCTTGCGGGCAAACATGAATACGGGGCCCGGGTGCTCACTGTAACTGTGCCCGACAATAGTAAATTATTGCCTAGGCAGTGAAGCACGCAATTGCCGTTCCTGCCGAGGCATATATAGTGCTTTTCTCAAAAATGGCAAGATACAAATCGCATATATACAGAAACTTCACGTGAAATAACATCACTCTTTACCGCCTTTATGTTTATGACAAGGAGAAACGCAAGCTTTTTTAGAAAAAAAAACTCAAGCTATTCTATAGCTATAGAATGGGGGCCCTAGGCACGGGCTCCGTGTGCCCTTATGGTAAAGACGGCATCGCTTCCCCAGCGTCCACCCCCCCGTCCCCCGCCGGGCCGGAGTCCCCCGCGGCGCTGCGCCGGCGCCGCACGGTGGAAGCGGCGCAGGCGCGCAGCACGCGCGGCGGTAACGCGGGCTGCAAGCAGTTCAACTACAACAAGCTCACCAACGAGCGCACGCTGGCGCTGCAGCGGCGCGCGCGCGCGGCCTACTCGAGAAGTTTGAACCAGAAGGATTTTGCGGGGGGTAAGACAATTATTTTTCACTTGTCATGCTCTTAAAATGTTACTTTAGTCTCTGGACATCGGGATTAAAGCTCCTTATTCATCTTTAGGGATTAAAGTTTTTTTTAATTTTCTTTGGATACCCCTAAACAACCAATCACGGTGTTTCTGAATTGAAAATTCTCGCCATTTTCAGTGATTTTATATAGAACATTTTTAGAGCGAGGATATAACCTCAAAATTACAACAAATATAAAAAATACGATTTAATTTCGTGAAACACGGTTAATGATTCCGAATATGAATCTGTTTAATTGTATTAAGGATTAACTCATTTTTATTATGCATGGTTCAATAGTTTTTGTATAGTTTTCAAGTTTGAACCTGTTGACTAAATATGCAAGCATTTAAGGCGTCCTTTTACAAAAAAATAACTGCGGATCAATTTTGTAAGAAACTTTATTTTAATTAATATTGTATAGAACGTTGTTTTTTTTCCACGCGTTCAAAGTGAAAAGTAGAGCGTTTAACGCGAGACTATACAACCATAATAACACTCAAACTATAGCCACCCGCGCTCCGCTTGGGTGACTAAACATCTCGTGTCATTATGGCTTGTTTTAGTCCCTTGTTGAACAATCTACTATTACGGCTGTCTCTAACCTTTTGAACCCCTTACGTCATATTCAAACCGTGTCACTAGCACGCCCAACATATTTGCTTAGCTATGCAAATTACAACTTAATTCATTCGAAACAAAGACTTTTTGGAGGAGCGTTGTCGGCTGTGGCTGACGGTGGTATCAGTGGCGCGACTTTCAGCTGTCGGCTACACCCGACTGTGACGTTCAAATGGTTAAATGATACTGAGTGAAGTGCCTCTACTGAGACGTGTCAAAAAGTATAGTTTTCTATCATTTGACATTGACATTTAGTTTGTCAAAATAGAAAAAAAAACAGTTTGGAAAGTATTTCAGCGTAAAGATAAACATAATTTGCAAAAGTGCTAGACTATTCATTATTCGATCTTCATTTCTTGAGAAGGGCATCTCGCTCGAGATGAGTTCATTATTAATATAGTTACTTATTAGTATAATTCACAGCGTTTGTAGAGGCACGACTGTCCCTTTTACGATACTATACGATTATAATGTTAAGTAAGGTTTGTTACCACGCAATACGTACGTACCATTAAAACCATCTCTCGTCACATTTGGATCCATATCAGACATATCCACCTCGTTTTTTAAATATTGCAATAGGTAATAATTGGGTGAGTATAGTTTTTTGTCGTGGTGTATTTTATATTTTATTTCGATAGTAATTATTATATAGATCTGAGAATAAAAAGCCTTTTATTTTTATCTTCTATAGTTTTTCCGAAATCATTTTTGAAAACACTGAATTGACAATTCATAAATTTGAATGCCTGTTTCCCTCTTACGCCTTGGTCTCCAATTTAAAAAAAAGAAGTGAGAAAAAGTAATCGTTGACAGTTCTCGTTTGTCAAACCGTCCGTTACACTTACACCTGTATTGATTGTTTTGATTTCGTTTGCAAGTTTGTCTCGACTGTATTTTAACGACGGCTATTGCTTACACCTGGACTCTGGCTTTTCTACTTCTCTCCACGACCCTGGGACGGATTTTGGACACCACTCGATTCTTATCTCGACGATTTGCGGCACTTTAATAACGACTTTATTTTTGGGCTAAACAAACAAATTGGTTTGTTCAAACCTCTTGGACGATTTAGCGACTGTTGTAGCGATTAGATTGGAATTATATAATCGTGCATATAACCCGGACATAGCACGGTGCTTTGTACCTTTGTACAATAAATTCAGAGGAGACTAATCGAAACGAAATAAAAATAACCAATACACGTGTAGGTACTCGTAAGTGTAACGGATTGTTTGACAAATGAGAACTGTCAACGATTGCTTTTTCTTTTTTTTACTTGGAGACCAAGGCGTAAGAGGGAAACAGGCATAGAAAGTTATGAACTGTCACCTCAGTGTTTTAAAAATGATTTCGGAAAAACTATAGATGATAAAAATAAAAGGATTTCTATTCATAGATCTATATAATAATTCCTATCGAAATAAAATATAAAATACACCACGTCAAAAAATTATACTCACCCAATTGTAGATATAGCCAATTTGTCATATAGTAGCGCTGTTTGTACGTTTTGGAAATATTTATTTTTCAACTTTTTAATTAATGTTATAGTAAAAGAAGATCTTCTCATCGATTTGGATATGCCGCCGTCGACAAGAATTAGCGCTCCACCGCAAAAGGCGTCGATCAAGAATGACGTATCCATCCTAGACGAACCAATCGATGTGCCACAATTAAGTAAGTATTTTATGAAACTGCCTGTGATGAATAAAATATGTGTCCATTCAAATCCAAAGGGATATTAGTTGTCCTGTTAGCCGTCAAAAGGCAGCAGTGTTCGTCACAAAGTGCTGAGTCACCGAGAGATGAATAGAAGCATTCCAGTTAAATCTTCGGTGTCCAATTTTTTCGTTGCATATTATATTATGATGTACACGCGCCTCAATGCCCATTTATCTTCAGTTGGGTTGTCGACTAAGTCCGCAAAAAAAGAACTGTCGTGATTAGGATATTTAACACATGCCAACCTTAACCTAAACTTTTCGTTTTCCAGATCAAGAAACCGACTGGAGCGAGCCCAACCCAGATAGTTTACCGAGCTACACGCAGCACGTGCAGAACTACTCAAACCTCTACGGAACCAAATCCCTCGATAATTTATTGGTGACCTCCCATACGTTGAGCCAGCCGGACCCCTTCGACACTTCCCAGTGCTGGCCCCGGCCCACCCGGCCTAACTACGACTTCCAGGGAGCGTTCATACCAACAAATCACAACGAATCTCAAATATACTCGAATAATTATGCACCCATTAGTGTAGTACCGTCTACTTCGTCAGATGGTTCACGTAACTTGTATAATAACGCAGCAGCTTCTGCTAGTGTACCTAGTAATACTAGTCACACAACTCTTCCTAATAATTCTAGGTACGGGACATCACAAAATAACTCGAATAATCCAAGGTATGCCGCCGGAAATTCTATTACCGCCGATTATGGAACCCTTCCAAATAATTTAGTTAGCACCAACGAGACTTATAATACCACCGCCGCATACGGAATGCTTTCAAATAATACTTTTTTGAATTCTGTATCGTTTGGAAGGAACGTGAAGGCCTCCAGCCAGTCAAACATTGCAGCATCGCTAGCGGGAATGTCGCTGGACGATAAAATTTCCGAATCACTAAATCTACGATCGAAGAACACAAATAGCGAAAATATTTATGCGAATAGCAGCTTTAATGATGCACCGTCAGGGTTCAATGACGCACAATCAGCGTTCAATGACGTACAATCAGCGTTCAATGACGTACCGTCAGCGTTCAACGACGTACCGCCAGGGTACAATGACGCGCCTTCGGCGTCGGCCACCGCGCTCAACGGGGCGCACGATGCTCTGTTCAACGACATAGCTCTCTACGAGAACTTCGAAGGGCACCCGGCCCAGCAGCAATTCATCCTCGAAACCAAGGACTTCTACTCGAAGCTGTCCACGCCCAACGTCGCGAGAAACGACTACGAGAAAAACATATACGTGCCCAAATACGAGGCCGAGAGCGAGAAGCTGCGCAACTTCAGTGAATCTCACGAGAATTCCAAGAATTACTCGGCAATAAAGTATCAGTACGAGAATGCGGGGGGCGGGGCTTCGACGTCGCGGGGGGGAGCGACGTACGAGCCGGCGAGCGACGCGGCGAGCAACATCTACAGCGAGATAGGAGAGAGCGAGAGCGAGTACGGCGCGGGCCGCTACGCCGCGCCGCTGTACGACGAGGTGTTCGAGGCCGCGCCGCGCCCGCACCGGCCCGCGCCGCCCTGTCCCTTCCGGCGCAAGTAGCGGCCGGCGCGGCGGACACCGGCACACCTTTTAATAGAGATACATGTGTATTTTTACAATCCGCTTTTAAACAATTTTTATACACTAGGTGCCAAAACTAATATGATGTTATGTCAATTAATGATTTCTTCCACTAATTCAACGAGAAGTAGTATATTTAAGCAACGCATTGCGTGAAACGACCATGAACAAGATATTTATAGTTATATTTTTATAATGCTGAGGTAGAAGAGCGCGATTTCTTTTGTAAAAATAATTTCTTAAAACAAAATGAAAGTATACTTTTCGATCAACCGGCCCTCACTTTTTCCACTGCATTGATAATTCATAGAATTAAGTTAATTGCAAAACTATTTAAAAATTGAGGCTGTTTTTAACAAAAGGTTGATATTGTTAAATAATTCGGTGTTATAGTGTAAGTCTAAATTATTATTTGCGGTAATGCGTGCCATTCACAGAGCTCACCCGGAAACTGCGCTACCGTGAACACCCTTGAACTGGTTGTGTACGAGTACATACCATGATGTTCACTATTTTAAATATTTTTCTAACCATTTTTTATGCTGTTTCAAAATCAAAGTGGTTTAAATTCACACTTTTATTTATGCCAATTTAAGGGTTACTGATTAGGTATTTGTGCTAATTCACGAAAATGTTTACATTACGTCACACAAAATGCACAATCGACAAATTAGTTTGCCCAACATTTGTAATAAAATCTCATGATTTTTTAAATACGCCACGTTGACCTTGTAGTGACGATATACAAGTTGTCATCATTCAGATTAGATTTTTTTAAACCAAGTTTTAAAAACATTCGGTTCACTTTAGTAACGTTAGCACAGGATTACTTTACAAAACAGACGCGAAAAATAAAATTTCGTGCGTGTGAGTATCTTTCTGATACTAACATTTTAAAACGAAGCGAATATACCCACGTGCGTAAAGTCGGGGTCGATAGAAATGACAAAAGATGTAAACAAATCTGTACTGTTTGACAGATACCCTCAATATTTCTGCAAACGAGTTTTGATTTAAAAAACATATAGTTAATAATTATTTAAGCTTAAACAGAATGTAAAAGAAACAATCAAGCGTGTCCAAAAGTACGTGATTATGGTGTAATAATATTAAATAGGTCCGTTTGTTTTTGTTTACATCTTTTGTCATTTATATTGACCTCGACTTTAGGTCGTTCGTGCGCCGCAGTTAAATTCCGCCTTTAGACGAGATTTTTTCGCATTTTTTTCACTTATATATGCTTTTTGGGTTTGTGTAATGCACTTAATTAATAATCTCCTTAGAACTCAACTTTCTCTTAGATTGTTGACATAATTCCATCGTGCTATTTATTGTGCTAACAATGTATACGTCGATTCACAAGAGCTGCGATGAATGGAACAAGTGAATCTAATGACACGCTTGTCTGAGTGCCGTTCTTTTATACAAAGTTAAATTTAAAATCGAAGTTGTATTTATTTTACAGCTTCATTTACCCGATCGATTCGTGGCAGCTGTCGTGGAACGACCTACAACGGTCAATGATACATTACATGGTGCCTCACTACGTACCTGCTAGATTAGTCGCTAGAATAACGTTAAGATTTTACATCAGTCTGTATGTCACTATTGTCTTAATTTATTCAAATTGTCACGTGTGTTTGTGATACCTGTGTATGAGGAATTTAATTCTCTCTGTTTTAGATTATAGGTAGACACGAATTATGTTTTTTTACTTGCAACAAATTAGGCAGCTAAACTCGTGTCTTATATTAGTATTAGGTTAATTACTTTAAATTCTTAAAAATCTGTGTATCTTGTCGTCAATGTTATGTGATTTTATTAATCGTTTTTACATCTCATGATATTGCTTTGATTTTTAGTTAATCTAACCCAGGAAGTGAATGTTTGCTCTTGGCGTTGACTATTTTACCAAGTATAGATCGGCAAAGAGTTTGGAAAATGCGGGTGGTCTTAATATTACATTTTGGTAATACTATAAAATACGTTGCAGTTTAATGTGATAGTTGCTACTTTAAAATAGTGCTGTTCCACCGCCCACCATACTAAACTCTTTTGCCAAGCTTTACTCGTAGATAGGAAGCTCAAATGTATTGCATAATAAATGCAAATTGAAGGACTGGAAAATTACAATGTATTAGGGACTTAGTCAAAATATCACGGTTTTTTTTAGACTATCGGACTTAATGTGAGCCCAGTATTTTATGTTTGTCAAACTTGATGCCTGAGAGGTGTCAAAATACGTTTGAATGGTCCTATATTTTTTTGTTAATTTTAGTATTTTACTTTGCTTAGAAAGAGTAGAGAAGAATAGGATGAAACAGCTTGGTAAAAATACATCTGTTTATAATATAGGTAGTGCGAATTTCGTTTGTTTGGACAAAATACTTTTTTTATAGTCGTGTCTCATGTCTGGGTCGAGTATGAATCCATTTTAAGATTAAAACCAATGTCATGTCAAATAAAAAGTCGTTACCCGCATCCCAATAACACGTTAAAAATATCTCGATTGTACTAGTTAAAATTTAAAACAATACGTCCACTACGTCACACTTACTAGGAGAAACAGTTAAGCATATCACTTAGTTTAAAATATTGATATACAACTCTATAAGCGGGATAAGAGCGTGTGTCAACAACCGTCTAGATACCTGTTAGGCAAATTGCATTCTGCGTTTGCAAATGAAACGGCCATATTGTTATCCAACTGTGGCAGAAGGAGGGTTATGTATTTTTCCACAGTAGTTTAAAAACAGTGTAAAATTTGTGTTACGTGACAAAGTTATATTATAATGTTTTATCTACAGCCATGTCATAACTTCCCCTCACTATGTTTTGAAACTGTAAGAAAGTGGCCTATATTAAGAATATTGTATCTGATCTGTGGTTGTATTTTAATAACATTAAAGTATTGCATGTGATTAAAGTATCCGTTATCGATGTTTTTGCATCCTAATGGTCACATTAAAGTATCGGTCACCGAAAATATTAAGATACAGGGCAACCACAGATACAGGTGTCCCATATATTGTAGAAAACTTATGATATGCATGTAGATAAAGTAAAGTAATGTCTGCGACTTTACACATAATTAGGCGTTATGCGCAAGTCACATAAACTTATATTCTATTATATAATATTTATCTTGATTTCACCCTCGTAAGCCCTAAGGAAACAAAGTTCTAATAATTTTGCTATAAAATTTTCAATGTTGAATCAATAAAAAAAAAACGTACGTTATAAAAAAAATGCTTGAAGCCGTCAATGTCATTAGAGATGTCAAGTCATTTGTAACTTATAGGAAACTTAACCTTATCGTTGTGAAGTGTCAGGTCGACTTTGGACCTAAGGTGCATCCGGGCCTTGTGAGGTTACAAAATGTAATTTATTTGACCTTTTCAGAAAACTTGTATGTACCGTAACCTCTGGTTACTTTAACCCTAGGAGGTTACATTGCCCACCTTTAAAAGTATAACTATTTCAGTGGTAATAATCTTAAATTTAAAAATAATTTATAACTATGTAAGTAGCTTGGTTCTGATGTAACATTTAATGGAATAATTAAATTTTAACGATGGTTTTTAAGGTGGGCAATGTTACATCCCTAGGGCTAAAGTTACCCGAGGTTACGGTACCCGTTTTCCAAAGGGAGGTTTTGACAAAACGCACGTCAGTTTACGTCAGTCCTATACATCCTATGTTCATTCATATTTGCAGTCGTTAACTACCGGTGCAATTTATTACAGTGCAGCGAAGTTAACAATTAACCAGTTACTGTTCTATAGCCATTTGAATTTCTTGTTAACCTAAAACATTTTTACGGATTGTGAATAAATGTACAGTATGTTTACGTGTTTTAATAAATCGCATTGGCTACATAAACAGATGTTTATTATTTTTTGGTAAGCCGCTTAAAAATTACGTTTGCATTAGAGAGAGAGTTCATGCCAGGGTTGTGCGGATGCAATGTTTAGAGACACATCCGGATGTAGGTAAAAACTTTTTACCAAGCAGTAAAAATAAAATGGTTTTTTTTTAGTATGCGTTTGCACGTCGCGCGATTCTACATTGTTCATTCAGAAGCAGCTAGTTTTGTGCCCAGTCACGCTTCTGCGTTCATGGTTAAATACAAGTGGGAGTTAGTCCTCCAATCAACCCAGAACGAAGCTGTTTTTTTTGCAATCTCGAAAGACTTGGAGTAGAAATTGGGAATATTTTAATTTCTCGACGGAATAATGTAAAATTGCTGTGAGCATTAGTGGTTTTCGGGTTATATTTTGTCAAAATTGGATTAGCGGTTTAGCTGTGAAGGTATAACAAACACTGAATTTCCCTTTACATTTATTAAACTACCTAATAAATGTTACAAATGTATTGATTCGCTGATTAGACATGTTCATCCATTTCCTGGCTAAACACTTAGCTACACACAGCTTAGTTACACATTGATCCGGTTAATTCACTTCTCTATCGTTACCTGCACACTTTTGATTCCTTATTACTGATAAATAAAGTTCAAGGTGGCAACAATATTCGGCCTAACGCATTCGCAATCGTTTTCATTTTGAAAATCGAAGGCTTGTCTGCATACAAAATGAAAACAATTGTTCCGCTTTGCAGTCGATTGAAATTGAGATTGCGTTACACAATAGGCCAGCTTGTCAAAGACTTAGACGGTTTAAACGTGCCCCCAAAGCATCCTACGCACTTTAAGACAAAAGTTTTCTAAGAAAATTAAGGTTTTCTTGTCGGGCCTTTAGAGTCGAAAGGAATGCGAAACAGTACGATACGTATGTTTTTGCCACTAGAAATACAGGTTAAACTACTGGGCCAAACCATAGGTACATACTTACTTTTTTTGACTTGTTATCGTATTGTTTTTTACTCGGCCGCCATACTGCCCTCCTAAGGAGAAAAGGCGTATCTACTTTATGAATTGTATTGAAAATCCAACCTTATTATAACCCTTGAGAGTTTAATATGCTTCTGTGAATTAATTGCACATGCGCCTTTTCTCCGTAGGAGGGCAGCATAACTGCCTTGTACCTACGTTGACGTTGCCAACACGATGACGTCAAAAACAGTAGGTATGCTACCTATGGCTTTACCGTGTGGAATAGAGCCCCAGAGCTTCACTTAATCTGCCCAAAGTTACAATTCGCTGTGTGTTGGGAAGAAACGCATAAGCATAACGTCCGCAATGGGCCTAGACCTAAAAAAAAACAATCAAGTTTTTATTGAAAAATACTTATACTTATCAGAAAACTAATTTCGCCTATTTTGCGGGTATTTGCATTTTTTTCATAAGTACCTACGTAATAACTTGCGTCGTTGCGTTGTGCCGATCATGTGAACTTCGAATATGTTTGGTAACGCGTAGGCCTAGTTTTTATTTATTAAATAGTGCCTTTAAGTATTGCCGAAAACCCGGATCTCGACATAGTTTGTCAGATAATAAATAAAGGCGATTGATAAATACAATTCATTTCAAAGCCTAAGATCAGACATTTAACTAAATCAACTTTAATAAATTAAAGAAGAAACTTAATAAGAGTAGGTAGGTAGGTATTACACGAATCATTTATCTTATAAAAAATCGGTCAAGTTTGAAACATTCGGTATACCTACCTAAGGATGGGTTCCATAATGACGTATGACGTGAAATCTTAACTCGTCTGCTTATTTCTTCCCTCGAGGTCACTTACTCCAATGTGGAGTAGATACAAGTCCATGCTGATAAGCCCTATCAAATTTTATTTTTCGTTAGGTTCCGACGACCTTCCCTCCGTCCGAGGTTAATTTCGAGAGTGCCTACCATTGTCCGCTCGTCAAATCGACGGCGTTACGATTAATGAGAATGAGACTCCTACGACTGAAATCATTAAATCATATCTCGGAATAGTTTCATTAATATTTCATTTCTTAGTGTAGGTACTTTTAAAAGGCTCTTTGGTAAGATTGTCCTACATTTATTTGTACAGTATCGACTACAAATAAATTTATCCACTTTAGGATATTATTAAAGTGAAAAGTGGATCAATCTGTTTAATGTCAAGTACCTACATATTTTATAGGATATGCTTTATCGGGAATTGCGTGGCGGCGTAGCATTTCAGGTTCTACGAAGTTACAACGCCTACGCTTAACATTAAAGTTAAAAAACCTACAGTTGTGACTGTTTTTAAATGTCAAGGATGAATAAAGTAGTAGTTAGGCCAATCATTGAACCGAGCCAAGGAGCGTTATCGTAGCAGCGTCATTAGTATGCAGGAGCTGTGGGCGCGATAACTTGCCGCGGGGGCGTCGGTTCGCGCGCTGCAGTCGCTCAAACTACGATCTAACTCATCCCAAAACATTACAACGTAATAAACAAAGCAATTTGGTAATCTATCGCAACCATAATTTTCAGCCGCAACGCGGTCGCATATCGCGGCAACTTTATTAGTGTCCAAGTGAAGTACTTCGAGTATCTCGGCGCAGGCTGAGTGCTAATATCGCGTTATCTGATGATGATTGGTGTATAACATAGAATCGGAACGTGATGTGGGCGGGGAAGAGGCCGCGTGTGAATGGACGGTGGCTGGATCGATAGAGCGCTCTGCGCAGGTCCGCCTCGGCGGAGCACAGCTGGCGGCTCGCATCCTTCCTGGGCCGACGCTTGCAGGACCGCGTCCCAGTGCCAGTGTGAACCAAAGTGCTTCGGGGCCTCCAGAAATGTTCGCGAGCAGCCGGCGGCTCTAAACGGTGCGTACAAAACAACTCTTGTGGCTTGGTATTGTAAAGTGGCTCGCATCGGTTTTCAGCGTCGCATTCAGTCGCCATTAGCCATTAGCTCACCGCGAGACCTGTTACACCATCTCATAACTGATAATTATAATGCGGACGTGTTTGTTTATTGTCTAT
This sequence comes from Acleris emargana, assembly GCA_927399475.2. Taxonomy (NCBI): domain Eukaryota; kingdom Metazoa; phylum Arthropoda; class Insecta; order Lepidoptera; family Tortricidae; genus Acleris; species Acleris emargana. Next base: position 16,760,994 of record OV656837.1, read on the forward strand.
TAAACTGTTAGCAAGTGTTTAATTCGGGGCGCGACGAAGCATTTCAGGTTCAGAAGTGTTTTAAAATAGGTACCTCCTACGTATTTTGGTACATGTGCACAGAATGCTTTGCGTTTGTATGGAGACTTAATTTATCGATAGCTGAGCTATTTATAGACCTCGGCAGGGTGGGAATAATGAGTTTTCTTGCTTTACTTTAACCGGGGTTGGTAACAAAGGAGGATTGTTAGCTGTGTAGGCAGCGGGTTCGCCTGCGTGGGCCGCGAGGGTGGATGCCTACGTCAGTGAGCGCGGGCCCGGGCCCGACATACGTCACAAGCCGCGATCTTCACTCGATGGTCATTCTCTGAAAGATTTATGGAAATTACGATTGCATAGGAACCCTAGGAAGCTACAAAAGGAAATAAAATGCTCTTATTTTGTTAGAAACAAACTAAAAGTTCAAATGCGTATAATGTTTATTTATGTATATCCCGAAGCTTTATGCGGAGGTAGGTACCGGTAGTAGTTTTTCTTTTCTCGAATATTAAATCGATACCGTGCCACTGCTTTGATACTCGTATTACTGCTCTCCTAAATAAAAAGGACGTATGGGCAATTTGATAGTCAAAGCAAAATTAATCCCCTGTTAATTCTAATGTTATGAAATAAGGTCACTAATAAGTACCCGGATCTATGAGACACACGCTCTTTTTTCTAAGGAGGGTAGATTACTTCTCAAGAAATAGTTGACTTTGAAATGTGAATTTTGTTTCCTGGATAAAAATAAACTTTGATTTGCAGCTCGCTAACTTATGAAAGTACAAATTCTGTGTAAATTGGAAATTTTTAACACACCTCGCGGAGCTTAGATATTAAGTTCCTCACTTGAGTTCTGGAAATATAATACCTCTGTGCAAGATGAGATTTGAATCGTCTGCGCTGCAGTGACGGATGATCAGTGCTGAGCTCACACTATTGCGAGGTAAAATTTACCTTAATAAAGATGGAAATGGTATGGTTATAAATAATAGCCAGTAAAGCTAGAGTAGTTAATCTTACAACAAGAAAAAAGCGGCGTAAAATAGTGTCTTATTGTGTGTGGATAAGAGGCTGAGGGTGTCGACTCGTGATCGTAAGGTACCGCATGTATGTATGTATGTAAATACTTTCATGTAAAAATGGAAAAATAACAAACAACAAAATAGACAGAAACACAAAAGGCACAAAGGCGAACTTATCCTTTTAAGGGTATCTCTTCCATTGAACCTTTATTTATTTATTTAATCTTTATTGCACAAAAGAATATACATTAATATACAAAAGGCGAACTTAATACCGTAAGGCACTCTCTACCAGATAACCTTTGGGCAAAGCAGAGATTGTGGTGGCGGTGCAACATAGGGTCTAACGTATAAAACTTTTATGTAATAATATATACCTACACCTAGGTTACCTAACCTTTGAGCGATTCCTTTCTTTCTTTCATTGATTTATTAAACCGAGTTCAGTTATTCTGATTAAGGTAGGTACCTACATTACCCAATGCTTTTACGATGATAAAAACATCGATAGGAAACGGGCTCATTTAAATAGCTAAGGAAGGCGCGTGCCTGTTATTTATAGAAACACCTTTCAACAAACGTATCATTTTGGCAAAATTTTCGTTTTATCGAAACGAATTTCTCACTGTTTGAGTATTTTTTTCTGATAGTCACAAGTCTGACCTAACCCAACCTAACCTAACCTAACCTAACCTACACAATTACCCCCTTACTTATAAAAGTGGAATAAGCTTGGAATAGTTTATGCCATGCTTTGTCCTTATCTGTAATTGTGACATTTGCATCTGACAGAAAGTGACAAAGCATGGCATAAACTATTCCAAGCTTATTACACGTTTATAAGTAAGGGGGTTAATGTTTAAATAATCCTGAAAATATCACGGTTTCAGCAGAAACGGCGTTCGATTAAATGATAAATTCGATAAAATGATGAGTTAGGTATAGTCTTTATTATTTCTAGCGAGCCGATCTTCTACACAAAGGCCATTGTTTGTAAACAATACCATTGTCTTTCTTTGTGTCCGTAACACCAAGCCGATTACATAAAAAAAAGTTAGAACTACATTGAATGTACATTGAATTATCAACCCTACTCTCTTAGTCAGTAGGTTTAAAATGTAAAGTGTCAGGATACAGATATAAGTCTTTATTATTTGAACTGTGCTTATTCTTTACACAATACTATCATCTACACAAAACTTATATCTGTATCCTGACACTTTACATTTTAAACCTACTGACTAAGAGGGTAGGGTTGATAATTCAATGTACGTTCAATGTAGTTCTAACTTTTTTGTATGTAATCGGCTTGGTGTTACGGACACAAAGAAAGACAATGGTATTGTTTACAAACAATGGCCTTTGTGTAGAAGATCGGCTCGCTAGAAATAATAAAGACTATACCAAGGAAGACACCTACTTATTCACCGACAGCCTACGCAAAGAAAATTGCTTTATGGATTCATCGGACAGTAATCTAATATTTCCAGAATACTCGGATTGAATTTGATCCTTTCGGATAAAATATTCGAATAGGATATACGGATTATTATCCCTATCTATATCATATTTATCTGTTAGTGGCTCTATATGTACCTACGTATAGAGATTCTAACTATATGTACAGTCAAGGAAATTGATTCGTAGACCATTTTGGACTAATTGGACTATGTCAAAGAGACGTAATCAATTAAAACGTAAGAGACTTCTTATGATTTTATTTATAGTGTCACTTTGACATAGTTCAAAATGGTCTACGAATCAATTTCCTTGACTGTACGTACATACAGTCTGTAAGCATTTAGAAGGTAGTTCGGGTTAGTACGTCTCTCTCAATCGCTCTTAATAAGAGAGTATGAGAGTGAGTGAGAGATAAGTACAATCCCGAAGCACCTTCTAAGAGCTATCGCATTGTACCTATATCTAATATCACGAACGCCAACTTCTCGCGTTTTTTTTTTCTCAGGTTTCTTCCGATTAAATTAATTTTACATTTTATTTCGGCTTTGATTAAAACTTATCTTATACTTACCTGTCTCTCCCCTACTAACTAAGTTATTATAATCAAAGCGATGAGACGCGAGCAGTCGAGCCGGTGGTGTAACTTTGTATAAAAAATCGACTGATTTGGTCATTCCGGGACTTAGTGGAAATTCACTAGCAATCTTATAATTAGGTTAATAATATCTGGCATATTCCTATTCCTTTAGTATTAATGGCACAGCAATATAGTTGTTTTCTCTATTACCATACGATTAAAATAAGTTCACCATTCGGTTATTCAGAATCAGAATCAGAATTTCCGCAAAACCTCCTAATAGTTCTCAAATAACATAACCTTAATATTGAATTAGCAAAAATAGTTTGTGTTATTTTTTTATTACTTAATTCTGAAAATCCAACTCCTTATATGCCGACGTAATATCGTACGTTTACCTTACATAATACAGTAACTATTGATTAATAAAGAATTATTAAAAAATATATATTTTATAGGTATCCAATAAATAATGAATGTCTATATCGCTTCTTAGGTCTACTGGTCGCTCATTCCCAAAATACCATAATTGGCAAATACCAGATTACACTGTATAAATAAGCGCTACTGGTAAGTAATGTCATCATGGCAGGTGATATACATTGCGTTTACGATACTTTAAGTTGAGTGCTACCTAAAAGAAATCGCAGCAATGTATTTTGTTTCATTTTCGTCTCCGGGTTTATCTGATAATAGGTATATTAGCGAAAAGAAAATGAATATTCTTTAATGAAATGATAATTCCGCTCCTAGTGGCTACAAGTAGGTAAGCATTTATATTATATAATATTATATCAAACATTTTATTCTCTCGTGGCCTCTTTTTAGGTATACAGCGTTATTGAAGCCCGTGGGCATACCAGGTACCTGGCCTCGCGCGCTCAACGCCTGTTGATAAACTCGGAACTTAATATAAAATTCTCGAGAGCTCAAGAAAATACGCGAGTAAATACAATTTAATTAACTCTCAGAGGAAAATAACACCGCCGCATTTGAACTTTTTAGAACGCGTCAAAATATTACTTTATTAAATTGCTTAAATCTCGTTAAATTGGGATACAATACATACTTAACATCTTAGTTGATGTATCTAACGTCTTGTCAGGCTCGTATAAAATCAAGGCGCTTATGCACAACAATCACAATCTTTTTCATCATCATCATCACGTCAGCCGAAAGACGTCCACTGCTGGACATAGGCTTCCCCCAAGGCTCTCCACTCAGACCGGTCTTGTGGTTTTCGCATCCACCGCTTTCCCGCGATCCTTACAAGGTCGTCACTCCATCTTGTTGGAGGCCTACCCACAGCTCGTCTCCCGGTCCGCGGACGCCACTCAAGAACCTTCTGACCCCATCGGCCATCAGTCCTGCGTGCGATGTGCCCCGCCCACTGCCACTTCAGTTTAGCTATTCTTCGGGCTATGTCGGTAACCTTAGTTCTCGTGCGGATATCATCATTTCTGATTCTATCACGCAGAGAAACCCCGAGCATAGCCCTCTCCATAGCTCTCTGAGTGACCTTGAGCTTTCTTATGAGGCCCATTGTTAGCGCCCACGTCTCAGATCCGTAGGTCATCACTGGCAACACACACTGGTCAAAGACTTTTGACTTCAAACACAATCTTTTTAGAAGCGACCCTTTTTGGTTCCATGTAGTCAAATTTTGCAGCGCCTCTTCTAAACGGTTAAACCATATTGCCTTTAACATAATATCGTAAATAAGAGCTATCACAACATTGAGAATACGATAACATGTCAACAGCAATATTGTTTTACCGCGAAGAACGATCCTTACGCAACGAGGGCTGCGTGGGAAACTAATATTAATTACGAGGAATAATCTCTATATTACCGACGTAGTTTCCACTGGGCTGCGCCTGACACTTTACCTGCACACAAATAGATCTTGACAGAATCTTATTAAGAGGTGGCGCCTACGAGATTATTATGATAAAATTATTCTTGCATTAAGCGTAGCCAGTGATTACTGTCGTAGCTTCTACGCCGTAGCAGTTTAATAAGTCGGGAAGTATTTACTAAGTTGTTTCTAAAGAAGTATGTACCTAGTTAGTTTTAATAACGTTATTTCAACTTATCAGACTGTTACGTTGAAGTTTTAAATTGAGATATTCATAACTTTTTTGCGTTGCAAATTAAACTTCAGTTAACAAGGAAGTTTCTTGAGAAGGAATAAATTAAAAGGAAAATGCTTTTTTGTGAGATCAAAAACAAATGAACTTGAGTTCTTTGACCTGAAACATAATATCTTCAGTCACTTGAATGGTGTATCAGAAACCCATGACAAAATTTAAAAATGAAAATAAATCGATTTTCATACGGCAATTCAAATTTCATTGCTTGTCAGAGTTTGTCATTGTATGTAATTTTTACTCAATTATAGCGTTAGTCATCAATCATCATGGATCCTAACAGCCCTTGGCTCTCAAGATAAAAATATCATGAAAGATGTTTACCTTTAAAATTTGTGAGGAAGAAGATGTAAATCAAACAGAAATTTTGATTAAGTGTCGTGTTTATAAAACACTAGTAAATGAAGCCAAATAATATTGATACTTTAAGGTCCGTTGTGCATTTGCAGGAAAGTTACTTATTTTATTACCCTATTTGGCTTTTATGTCCGACACGTAAAAGTCTTATTAAGAACCCTTAATAATAAGGTGTCATTTAATTCCAGGATTACTCATTACCACCATACGGCGAATCGTAGCTGGGCCCTATTTCACGAAAGTTACTAGTCTAGTAATACCCGTCCATGGACTAATATTTTGTACAAGTTTACAATTGTGGGTTTCAACAAGCTACAATTGTAAGTTACTAGTTAGTTCTTTATAAAATTGTAAATACTAGGATTACTAGTGTACGTTTCTCGAATCTACAAATATACGGCTTTACTAGTTAGTAGTAACTAGTTAATATGTACAAGTCTTGGTAAATCACGTTTCATTACTTTTTTTACAAGACTTGTAGCTAGTAGCGGTGCACGGACTAAAAATACTAGTTACCGAATGGCTGTTTACGCTATTATCAAAGCTGAATTAGGTACCTAATTTTTTTATTCAAAGAATCAGTCAAGTGAGAGTCGAGCACACATTATTTTGGGGTGCCGGATCTAATTAGGTTAATTAATTATTGTTTAGTATCGTATTAATTATTAAGCGTGTAAAAACTTGTTGCGATTTTAATGGTAAACTAAACTGATTTCTTGGAAGAAATACTCGACGCCGACGGATAATAACGATTTCTTCATCTCTGCTGTCGGAATCAGTCCACCATTGCTTTAAAAACTTCACAATACACTTAAAATCGACAAGACACAACAATTTTCACAATAAAATCGATATTTTTGACAAGAGTACATTCAACTTGTAATTTTTACAAAGCTTCCGACCTTGGTAGGTTTAGGCTTGTAATTAACAAGTGTATTTATTATTTTTAACTTTCGTGAAACAAAAAGCAGTTTACCATGGTGATATTAGCCAGTATTTACTAGTTGGCGACTAGTAACTGGTAGATTAATATTGTAATTTGTGAAACGTAATCTTACAAGCTAGTGAAAAATAATAGTCCATAGAATAGTAATACTAGTCTGATAGCTTTTGAGAAACAGGATTCCACAAGTCTAATAAGAGGTAGTAGTGAAACAGGATTTACTAGAACTTGTAATTGTAACACTGGTGACTGGTAACAAGTAAATCCGTAGACTTGTAGATTCGTGAAATAGCGCCCTGTGCGGCACGGCCTTCACGTTCTTTTTTTGAGGACTGAAAAAAAATAAACTGTCTCAGAATACGACATTGATTTAGTTACGTTAAAGTTGCATAATAGTCGATTAGCTAACAATACCGCGAAGTAAACGATTGAACACGAATTAATAATTTTAATATTAATACAATACAAAGTTCAAAATTAACTACATCCAATTTTGACCTGTACGGTATTTTTGGCCAAGTGACAATACGTCATCGAGTTTTTGAAGAACGTTCCAATAAAAAATTAATAGACAGACAACAATTTAACTTTAATACTTTCAAATAGTAGGAAATGCTAGTCCAAAGTTGGCTCTAAGGGTAGTACAAAAGTTGCTTTGTCTCATCTTTACGCCATAGATAGTTAATTGCACAGACGTCTATTTTAATTTAATCATGAAAAATTAACTAATTCCTTAAGAAATTAAGACTTCTAACTTAAATGTATTCTGTGGTGGGCTTAGTCCACAGAATACATTTATAGAACTGGTGGAAAATCAAGTATCAAGACTTTGAAATCCTATTACCCCGGAGTTGCATGCCCTAAATTTGAATTTCCCTTTTTGTCATGACATCCTGGTAGACCTATACCTACTAAGCTGTACGCTAGGTCTGAGAGGGATAAAAAAGGCACTCTACGTCACGTCTCATAGTCGCATAACAAGGTATGTTGCCTTATTAAATTCCAATGCAGCAAGCACGCACTACTAACTGAAATGAATATTGAGTTAGCAAGTTATGAGACTTATCAGTACCCTTACCATGAGTTAAAATTACCGTACTCGCAAGCGAGTCGAATGTTTTGTCCCTCACAATATTGTTATGGAGTGCAAGGGACAGAGCATTCGACTCGCTTGAGAGTACGGTAATTGCAACTCATGGTAAGGTTTCAGTATACAAGAGGCACCGATTTACGTAGGTACTTAGACTTAGACTAGACCTACGTCATCAGGACAATATGAGTATGCAACTGTACAGAATCCAGAAGCACGAGTAATCCAATCTGTGTTCGATTGCTATTTACAGTGGTTCCCACTTGGGAACCAAACGAACGTATTGATTTTCCGAGTATTGGTCATCTCATCAATAATGAAAAGTGGTTTACTGAATCAAAATAACGTAGCATTGTACTCGTATTGGCAGAAGAGTAAGACTATATTGGTAATATTATAAATGCGAAGGTTTGTTGGTTTGTTTACAACGGCTATTGCAATGCAATCTATTCAAGATTTGGATAAAGTTTGAAATAGAGATAGCTTACTTGACTCATACATATCTAAGCTACTATTCATCTAGGAAAATTGGGAATAGCGGTAGAAGCTAGTTTTTTAATATAAACTTTGTAATTACATGTTTTCTATAAGTTAGGTTTTTTTTAACTATAAACGTCCATCCATACCTCCTGTCCATATTACACTAAATGTGAAAGCAACTTTGTCTGTCTTTGATGTAATTCGATACGGAGATAGCTTGAACACTAAGGAAGGACGTAGGGTACATTTATCCAGTAGCAATTAACGATTTCTACGCGATCGGAGTCGTGGGCAATTCATGATATTACCTACTATCAGGGACCGGAACCGCTTAGCGCGAAAGGGGTTTTTGATATGCTTTTTGATAGACTTGTTGTTACAAACCCCAAGGATGCGCTTAGCTTATCGTCGACTTAGCTCAAAGAAAGGGCAACTAAACGATACGGTTAATTCGACTAAGCGCTAAGCCTATTCCAATACCCTATTGTCTGTTACCTTATTCAAGCTTATTCGAACGGTTTCAAGCTGGTTTAACCTCTATGCGCAAGAGTTTAGACGTATTATTGAATTACCTAACAATTGATAGGGTGGCGGCAGGCAGTAGCCGCTTAAGCGAGACGGCTAGAGTTCGCCCGAATGCGCAAAAAAGAGAGAGGCGATCGATGGGGTAATCCCCAGTCAATGCTAAGCGCTTAAATATTAAACTACCGAAACCCTAATGAACCGGGTAACCTCTATGGATGCGGTTAACTACTTCAAAGGGGTTCGCCCTAACGTTAAGGTGACTCAATCATAGCTAAGCACATCGATAGGCTAACCGAATGATAGGTTAAGCCTATTGATAGGGTTAATCAAAAGAAGGGGTTTTCCGGTCCCTGCCTACTATAAATGCGAAAATACCTTTGTTTCTTTGTTTGTAACGCTTTCACAGTTTAAACGCTAAACCGAATCTAACGAAAGGCATTGAGATAGCCGGAGAAGAAAGAGCATAGATCATAAAATCCATAGAGGAAATAGGACATAAAATGGTAAAAGAACACCAAAAAATTTACACTCCCGAGGGAATAGCTTAGAATTTTTTATCTTACTTGTTTCGTTTGTTCTTACACGTCTGTCATTTCAGTTTAAATCTTGCTAGTAAATTTTGAATTACTTTCCGTTATCGTAATGAAATTATACCTAGAAGCTGACCAGCGGGCCTGGTATGGTTGCGCTTATCGCGCGATAAAATGTGGATAAAGCATCCGTCACTCTCGTACAGTCGCCAACAGATATATGGTAGCGGTCAAGGTACTCAAATATTTCGGAGCAGCATTCAATTTCAATATATTAATTACGCTAGATAAGGTCTATAATATCGGCCCATATAATTCGTCATAAATTTAGGAGCAGCGACTTTTCAATAAATTCGTAACATACAATTAGGTAAAGATATCGGAACTTACAGAAGTCATAAATATCGAAGCAGCCGGATGATCATAAAGATCGGAACATTTATGGAAAATATACCTTAAGTCTGTGTCACATAGTTCATATTTGAATTCGTTACTACACTCATAGACCAAATTAGCGGAACATGTCACAATAAACCACTCTGTTCTTAATTCAAATTGTTGACAACATAATATTAATCATGCGTGTCTGAAACCTTATTTTAATGGGTCCATCGTAAAGTATTTTGAACTATGTGACACAGACTTAAGGTATATTTTCCATAAATGTTCCGATCTTTATGATCATCCTGGCTGCTTCGATATTTATGACTTCTGTAAGTTCCGATATCTTTACCTAATTGTATGTTACGAATTTATTGAGAAGTCGCTGCTCCTAAATTTATGACGAATTATATGGGCCGATATTATAGACCTTATCTAGCGTAATTAATATATTGAAATTTAATGCTGCTCCGAAATATTTGAGTACCTTGACCGCTACCATATATCTGATGGCGACTGTACGTGACGTCAGTATGTAAGTGTCAGAAAGTGACGGATGTTTTATCCAAATTTTGTCACGCGATTGACTCAGCCATATAAGGCCCCCAGGGCCTGTATTATGGTCGCTTTTATCACGGTTGATAACGCATCCGTCACTTTCAAACTTAGGTGCATACGTACTGGTCAAAAAGTGAAAGATATTTTTTCCACTTTGATAAACACGACAATAATAGGCTGATGATGGGGTCGGAAGGTAGCAACAGTGTCTCCGCTGTAATCAAAGTAGACCCAATCGAGATCCGTTAGTTTGCTCTCTACAAGTATATTTTTTTGACAGAAACTTATTATGTTTTTTTGTGCGCAGATGTGATGAGCCGCTTGCGACCGGCCCTATGGGCGCTGGCGCTGCTGTGCACGCTGGCGCCCTCGCACGCCGATGGAAACATAGGTAACTAACCAAGTGTGAGAGGGACAAACGGGTTTGGTGGCAGTAGGACCGTGTGCAGGGTCCCTCCGGTGCGCTACCACCGTATCCTTTAACCTACCGCAAAGCAGTATTGTTCGCATAAGTCAGTTAATTACTAGCATAGAGGCATTATTTCTTAGTCCTCAGGTTGGCAACGCATTTGTATTCTTAGGATTGCAGTCTTGAGATCGAAGTCTTGAGAATTTGATGCAAATGTTTTTTTATCTTAAGTATGACTCAGCATCAGGTGGTCTGTGTGCTCGTATACCTTTTCCATGCCATAAAAAAATGTATTACAAAAGATACGATTTTGATAAAAACTATCAGATCGATCGATGACAATATAGGTAGATAGTAATAAAATACGAAAAGCTAGAACTTACAAAAAAACGTTCGTGGGTCTAGTATGGCTGTCTACATATATTGCGTGTCTAATGTGGACAAAGCATCCGTCACTCTCGTACTTTACGTGTTAGAAGGTGACGGAAGCCTTATCCAAACTTTGTCACGCGATGAAAGCAGCCATGTAAGGGCCCCCTGGAAGTGTTTTCGGAATATATTAAAGCTGATTGCGTTTGTCGAATAGGTATAGTCCCAAAATACTTTAGTGTTACGAGACGGCTTATAAATAAAAACGACCCACGTCTACAGAATGTCAAACACAGTACAACCGAAAATCAATATCGGTCCTGACAGACCTCGTTAAATATCTCAAGTAACATTCAGAAACCCAATATTTTCAAAGTTCTCTACGTTAGGTACTCATTAAGAAACCCTTCGCAAGCGCCTCAATCGATACGCGATAAAAATAACCGAGGTAAGAACTAAGACCGGCTTGAATAAACTTCGTCGCTATTTATTTTCTTGGTAGCAAACGCCCACACAGCTGACCAATGAAGATAAACAGAGAGAAAATGTCTCTTTCGGGCACATGAGATTCTTATGTAAAGTCTATATTTATCTCTTTCTACATTTTCTCACTTCTGTCTTTAATGGGCAGTTAAGTGTGCGGCTGTTTGTACCTAGTCTCTAATCTTGAAGTAATACGAGTATAGCTTGGCAAATTAGATTGAAAAAAATATGGATGCTGTTCGGAACTTGGCAACATTATCAAATTTCGAACCAATCGCTACTCTAAATTTATATTAAAACAAACGTTGTTGCATAAGTCATACATAACGTAACGTCCAACTCTATTTCGCCAAGCTTTCGCCAAGTAGTAATTAGTTTTTAATTGTTTGTCTGTGTTTGCAGGTTGCTTGTTCAGCTCAACCCTATGCATAGAGGGCGCGGAGTGGTGTTACGATGGTAGGGTCTCTTGCATTTAATTAATTAGATACTTATAGTGTTTTACGTAACGCAGCAAAACAGTGGCGAGGTTTCTCTGGGGCTACGTTACATAACAATGAATGGAATGGATATATTGGATATGTTTTATTACTTGGTACGCACGGATATATCGTACCGCCTGTCGCTAATGAGATGGCTTAAACGTGCATTGCTACAGAGTTGGTTGTTCGTAACTAGGTAACAACAACAAGGTTCAACATGTGAAAGATTGCTTCAAGTGAGCATATTAGGTTGATTGGTATCTCTGAGTTTTTAATGATGGTGTGGAGTCCATGTCCACCAAACATTATTTGAGATTTGTCTGGTTAACCTACCACGAAATGAGGCTTTTGTCGTGCATGTTTTCATACTTACAAGGATTATTGTTACTATTCGTTGAAGGGCAGATTCTTCAGTTGATAGGTTTTTAGCACCGCGTCCGTTTTTTATCGGGGAATATAGGGTCCAATACCTTGGCGCTTTTATTTTTCTCTATTGCTATGGATAGGAATGGGAGAGAGCTAAAATGCGTGATGATTAAAAAACCGACCGTGTGCTAGTTTTTTTAATTACAGAGGTTTACTCATGAGCCTCCTGCTCATGACTCATGAATCTAGCCATTTTGCAGGTTTCTAATTTCGTTGAATTATTAATTTCCCCGGAAGGTTAGTACGGTCAACAATTCCATCGTCGAGCTTCAGCCTGTATACAGGATTGAAAAACGAGCACCAAATGGACGACAACTACCTACCTTAATTATTGGAAACAGCAAGTTCTTCGCAAAGAAGCCTCTTGAAAACAAAAAATTCTGCATTATTGGTTTTTTGAAAACAATTCTCTTCCTTAAACGGGAATAGAGTTGGTCGAATATGACAAAACAAGAAAGTCGTGTTTTATGATACAGATCGAAAAGGTCATTGATAGTAATCAATGTAATCATTTATATTCCTAAACACATACACCTGTAAATTAAATAAAGACCGTAGAAACACCCTTCTTTATTATTTTGTCATATTCAACCAGTTAAACATCTTAGCCTAATTGTGCAAATTGTGGTTACAGAGTTATCAACAAGTTTTTAGAGTTGTTGGTTTTTCTGGAGCTCTGCCAACCCCACTCTGGGAATGAAGGTGTGAAGGTATGTATGTATGTATGTATATTCAACCAGTTCAATTCCTGGTTACGATAAATAATAGTACTTTGCGTAGATTTTTTTTACAATATTATTTACAATATTTAAGGTAGTTGCCATCCATGTGACATTCGTTTTTTCCACCCTGTTACTTATATAGGTAGAATCCTATTGGAAAAAAAACAAAGATTAATTTTGACGTTATTTCCTTCTAGTGAAGTGATGCTGTTTATATTACAGGGTTGCATAGTGGCTTAGCGGCTTATCAATAGCAGTTGTTGTCCGTACCACAAAAACAAAATGGCGTCAAAGAAAGTTGCGCTTGTTAATATTTAAAAAAATCCTGTCAGGTTTAAATTACCTCAACTTTAATTATGGTGTATTTTTTAGATTTCGCCTTCGGGAAGTGTATTCCGATTTACGAGAGCGAGGTGGACGAGGGAGCTCTTTTTCAGTGAGTTGCTTCCTTTTAATGTTTACTATTCTACCGTTTAATTTAATTTAGCTGTTAAATTATAACTTGGATAAAGGACATAATGCGACGAAAATACTTACCTGCTTCGCTAACATTTTTCAGAAACATTACTAAGGTTACAAAGAAATGACTGCATGAAAGAATGACTGATTGTTGAAAGACGGCATTTCTATTCAGCAGTGGTCTTCTTTCGGGAAGCGCTCTGGTAGACTGACGTGAAAATGTGCCCATACTTACTGAATGAACTATTTTTTACCTCTGTCCACGTGCCTGTTGTATCCACAGATACGACATGAGCTCCGAGCAGCTGCAGTGGTTTGAGTCGGAACTGCAGCGGCTGGCAACACGCGGCTACCGCTGGGAGCATGCGTATACGCAGTGTGCGCTGCAGGCCATGCTGTACACGCTGCGCCGCAACCTGTCAGTATCCAGTTCAATCCTCGTTAGCTTATGGGCCCCAATAGCTTACGCTTAATGGGTAACACTAACAGTCCGCCGATTTTGGACTGTCAGTCAGAAAAGAGACGTGTACAACTTTCTCATTTTAACATATAGCTCATGGTCTAATAAAACAAGGTCTTCTCTTCCGTAATGGACACTTTCACGTCATCAAAAAGTCGCCACTTAATTAATCACTACCCAAAAATATGGACAAATTTGATTTTAGATTAGTAGTATAATATTTTATTTCAAAAATCTAAGTCACGAGCATAATTTACATATTTGCTTTAATTAAATATTTTATTTTAATATTGTAAATGCATTTATGCATTAAAATAATTAACAGGGATTTTTTTGAAACAAAGGTTATATTAAAATGTGGAATTACAACCTAATACTACAGGCATCACCGGATTCACCAGATCAAACTCTGGCCGGTTACAAATCTGTCAATTTGATGTTTCTCGACATACTATTCGTACATATGGGAATATCATATTCCGCTCTCACTCGGTATCAATGCGCTAATGATGCGCCAATGATTTTCAAACTGTCGTGGTAAAAGTTGTAGATGGGCGTTTTCACTAAAAAGTGTACCCAATTAAGGACTGAAATTAAGGAACTTTAACTTTGTCAGTTTTGCGACGAAAGTTAGCCATACATTGTGATCGTCAATATATAGCTAATTTTCGTCACAAAACTGACAAAGTTAAAGTTCCTTAATTTCAGTCCTTAATTGGGTACACTTTTTAGTGAAAACGCCCAGATGTGTATTTTTTTGTAAAATGTAAAATGCTCAATTAAAATATATTTTGCTAAACACGCAGAGAGGAAGCGCTTTATTAAGTGCCACATGCACATTGCTTGTAGAACTTGTGCCCGTACCTATGTCAGAATGCAGCTACACGTATTTACGTTTTATTTATATCAAGAACAGTAAATAGTCAAAACGTAAATACCTATATAAGTACAGTCAGCGTCAAAAGTAACTGGTCATTTCAAGCTACTTTTGTACTTTATCGCATTAACACATTAGACAATCTTGTTTGACATTGCATATGTGACAGTAAAGCGACAAGGTATTTAAGTGATCAGTTTCTTTTGACGCTGACTGTACAATGATAGTCTTACTTTTATTTGGTTTTAATTATTGTACCTATTTTGGCGAACATAGATCGATGCATGCAAATTTTAATGTATGATGTGATTTTAAAGTTTGGAAATCTTCGGTTGCCACATAATTATGACGTAGTACGTGTCCACTCACGCGACCACTGCTTCTCGCAAGAGAATACCAGGCGAGGTATATTATTGTACCATGAGATTGCTCCTCTAGACCTGTCGGTCCGAATGTTAGTCTGGGGTGCCCATAAGACACTTTCCGATGTAATACGGGGTAAATTTTAAAACACATTATCCAAAGTAATTTTTAACTTTGATTATAAAGACAGGATGACATTTTAATACTTGATAAAAAATACATATTAGTCGTATCTTTTTAAATATACTTAGGTAAATAAGTCTAATTAAGAATAAAATTACTTCTAAGTATGATTTCGTATTTCTCTCACTTATACATCACATTCAATTTCAGTGATCCCGCCAAAATCAATCCAAAAATATGCGACCATTTTGTTGATCCAAAACTGAGTTCCAACGAACTAGAAACAGCCAGTGAAGACGTAAGAGATTTAAATTTCTTTAAAAATAAACATGCAACTACTTACACATTATTTTTATTTGCAAATTATATCTGTTAAACTATTATTCAAGGATGATCAAGAAGCTTACATTCGATTCACACCGAACTCCCAACTTGACTCTAATTATGCCAATGAGGTGTACAACCCCCCGATTAGTGACGAGGAAGCAGCTGAGCTTCTTCGGTCAAAAGGTATGCTATTAATTAATTCGATATCACTTGGAGGGAAGTGATTAATTTTATTGTTTTAGAAGATACAGGTATTTGAATTATGGTGGGCAGGTGAATGACTATTTGTAACCAGGTTATCAACTATAGGGGCGGGTTGGCGACAAATACGTACAAATAAAGGGATACTGTTAGCAAGTTAACTACAACGGGTGCAGTTAAGTAAATTGTTAAATAAAAACTTAATTAAACTGACAATTTTTGATATGAATTGATAACTCAATTATATGGATGACGCTTTGTAAAAAAAAGAGAGACCTATTGACAGGTGGTGGTGCAATTTTTTTTCAGAGTGACCCTAGTACATTTAAGCTGCAAACGCACTGAAGCGATAACGCGGTGTGCGCAATGCGAGGCTGTATTCTTGTAATTTTAATGTTAGGGTTCGCACGGTTCGGAACAAGGCAGTTTAAGTACTGGACCGCGCCGCTTTCTCCTTGCTGCGTTGGAAGCTGATGACCTATTTTTCTGTATAAAAATGTATCTTTATCAGGACCAACAATTACCAACGAAGATGAAGCTAACTCAGCCGAAGAAACCCCAAGTGATAAACTTCGCGACCTATTGCTAATGAGTGCAGATGAAGATTCACCAGTTATCTTGCCTTTCGAAGGGTTCAGAGAACGGATCAGAGCTGCGCAAAAAGCTAAAGCTACGGACCCGGAATCGTATGCTAGTGCTATTGTCGAAAAAATTAAAAAATCTCTACCGGTGTCGGAAATAATTAGTTCTGACAGCGATGGACCTTATGATGAGGACAGACTTGGAGCTCACTTCAGGAAGATAAAAACCAAAGCTCCGCCCTACACAGCCGAGTACATTACTGGAAACAATGACTCTCCGCTTGACGCCGAGGTGCGATCAAATGCCTTGGAAAAATACAAGCAAAGTTTCGCCGAAAAGAATTTTCCATTCGAGTATGAAAACCCGAGCAATGAGATTCCAGAACCAAGGATTTACTACGACGATTCAGAGGAGATGCCGTTTGATCTGGGTAGTGGAGAACTGGATCCTTACATTTTAAAAGGTATTGCTTTGTGTTTGTGTTCAAAGATACTATCTTGGAATATTATTTATGTTAACATTATCAAATTTGATCTAATAACACAGATGCGAATAAACCGGAGCCGGGAGTTAAGCATTCAAAGAATATGGAGTATTTAATGAATTACTGGCGTCAAATCATCGATTCTAAGCTTAAACCGAATGGAGATCTGTATGCCGAAGGAGGTCCTCTTAAGGTTGACGATCCTCGAGGTGAGTTTCGACTTGTGGCTATTTAAATACTTAATTTTATGTAAAACAAAAACGATTTGTTGCTTCATTGCTTTGTTTGCATTGTAGGTAAAGCAGCAACATTATTTCACTCCATCTTGTTGAAAGACTTCATCTTTCTGAGTTATGTATTTTAATTTGACCAATATTTCTGTATCATTTATGGCTATTCAATTCCACATGATCCCCCGCAGTCAAAGAAGCTCGGCCTTTAGCCTCGGTCGACTGGATTGAAGGTGTCTCAAATGCCGACGATGTTTCAGGTGAAAATTCCAAATTTTATCCTGAGGACTTCCAAGATTTGCTTAGTAATGAATGGGGATTTATGCGTAGGGAACGAGATGATGTTAAAAAGCCCGGGCCTCGCCTGGACGCGAAAGAGTTAAAGAATTTCTTGCAGAATAAGTCAGTGACAGGTTAGTGTCACAAGATGAGATAGCTGTGCTAGTTGGTCGCTGTTCCCGTAAATACACGAGGAAATGTTCCTTAAACATGCTTATGCTGTGGTTCAGCTAAACTTGAAGGACTTCCTTATACAATACGATAATACGCACTTCTTCGTCTTGTCTAGAACACCGCACTAAATGTTTCCCTACTTTTGCAGCACTCTGTTTTCTCTTTACACTCAAGGCATGAGGCTGTGGGATTCCCTGAAATATTCGTAATATGTGTAAACTAAATGTTGTGTTTTCCAAAAACTTATCATTTCATATCTATATCCTTGCGCTGGTTAACCCTTGGCTATTCCTCCTCCGTAATGTAGGAGTTCATCGGTGTGGTCATATTATTTCCTTCCCACAGTGAATGTTTTAGTTTTGCGTGCATTTTCATTATTGATGTTTCGTTTTATTTTATTATTTTGGCTTTTATGTAACACAATTTGCAAGGTAGCTCTGCAGCCGTAGCATTCAACGCAAGGTAATATGACGTGTTTTTATACAATGTTTTTTTTTATAATTTTAAAATGTTTGCACGGATTTAAGTATTGCCATTGGTGTCTCGTTCTTTGCAATGACGAGCGGCAAAAGTTGATAAATCTCTATGATTTTATTTTACAGGTCATGGCACCCCAAGTGCCCAAAAATTCACTGGAGCTCATGACCACAATGACTACGAACATGACCCATCCTACGCCTACGTTGTCTTCAAGAACAGGTATAATCTAAATAACATTGGACAATCAAGTTTCTGTGACATGTCTTTGTTAACGACTACGATACTTATTATAATTTTTCGACAGATTCTTGAAAGACTGGGATAGAGGCATATCGTTTATATCAAGAATTGAAGAGAAACTTGGTTTAGAGAAAAACACATTTACGAATCCAAGGTAATTTGCTTTGAGCGTTTTACTAGTACTATCGGATATAATGTTCGGGATAAGTACGGTCGGTCAAGAAAGTGGTCTGCCGGTTTTAACAAAAGTTTCTATGGTTTTATCATGACGTGCAAATTAACTTCAACCGTGGGTTGTTGCCCACATTTTTGGCCATCTGTAGCTAAAACCCTAAATATTATCTTTAATTTATTTCGTATTTGTAGGGTTGATACGGGTGAAGTTACTTTTAAAGTGGAGAAAAATAGAAAGGGCTATGATGCGGCTACTGTGGCTAGACGTATTGGTAAGACGTTACAGTTAACTATAAGCATGAGTTGAATCACGGTAACTACATAGCATACTAAATTATTTCAGCTGACATCAAAGACGAGTTACGACTGGAAACAGGTGCCCAAGTTGTAGCCACTGGAGTTGGAGACAGGGTACGGCCGTTTAAAACTTTATCTTTTGATTTTAGAACATGTGGAGCAAAAGTTACATTACAACCTCTTTATTTTTAGAGTAAGCGTCCTGTGATAGAACAGTTAGAGTCCTCCGATACCCAAATATTAGGTCTGGAGCTCCCTGTGCTTCTGGCGCTGATGGGTAGCGTATCAGTTCTCCTCGTCGGGGGAGTGATATTTGCTGTGCTGCTGAAACGCGACCTAAGCGGCAAGAGGAAGATGCAGGGCCTATCTTCAGCTGCTGAAATCGATGCGGAAGCTACGAGGGACTATCAGGTATAATAATAACTTTTTTTAAAACCTTTTAACTTTTTTTAAATCAAATGTAACACATTATACAGTGTGTAAAGTAAATGGACTAAGAGCAAACATTTAAACTAGACCTAACTTATGTCTCCACAAGTCATGTAAATGTGAAATTTCGTTAAGCTCAAATACAGGAGCGCACTTATTTTTAAACGTCCCATCGAGCAGCAATGTATAATGTAAACGAAGATTTAAAGCCAGTTAATTGCAGGTTAATAAGGCTATTTCTGATACATTGCGTGGTGAATTAATTTGTATGAAAAAAAAAACTTATTTTAACGATACCATGTTTTTGAGTTAATTTGGATTCATATAAACCGTCGTTAAAATCTTTGTTTGTATTCCATTTACACACTTTAGTAGTAAACTAGAAGTCCAGCTGAACACCAGATTAAACCGACATTAATTGCACCCAAATTTCACCATATTGGTTGGAGCTCAAGATACGATGTATGCACTTAAACATACGAGTTTTTTTTTTTTATTAAAATGCAGCATGGCTCTTTTCCACGTCAGTAATGATTAGCTGTGTAAGTTGGAATGACTAGTGTTCCAATAAATGATTCCAGGAGCTATGCCGCGCGCGCATGTCAGGCAAGTGGTCGGGGCAGCCGACCGCCGCGCCGAACCCCGACCCCCCGCAGCGCATCACGTCGCTGTCGCGCGAGACCGACGGCAACGCTCCATCCACGCGCTCTAGTACTTCCTCCTGGTTAGCCTTTTTTTCTTGTCTTCTCTAAGGGTCCTAAAGTGTTTCTATATGACATTCAGATCATAACATGTTCTACGAAGCTTTTTACAATATCTACTGCCCTCCCTATCTCCGATTTATAAGCTGAAGTAGCTTTAGTTATTGCCTGTTTTTGGGAGTACACGTAAGTTTACAATGAAAGTTGAAGAGGGGTATGAAGAGTTATAATAAACATTTAAAATTTTGGACAGGTATTGTCAATGGTATCGTTATTGCTTTATTACAGGAGCGAGGAACCGGCTTTGACCAACATGGATATATCTACCGGACACATGGTTCTGGTAAGTTCCTATAATTCAAAGGTACGAGTAATTTACGTGTAAATACCACTGATGAGCATAATAATGTTCGATCTCACTCAGGCTTATATGGAAGACCACCTGCGCAACAAGGACCGGCTGGAGCAAGAGTGGAGCGCCCTGTGCGCCTACGAGGCGGAGCCCTGCGCGACCAACGCCGCGATAAAGCCCGAGAACACCGGCAAGAATCGATACGCCGACGTGCTGCCCTATGACCACTCCCGCGTGACCCTCAACAAGCTCTCTAACCATCTGGCTTCGGATTACATCAACGCTTCGACCATAGTGAGTCATTAACGAGAAACGAATTCTATTATAAAGTCGAGGGCGACCTCTAGTCTATACATATAAAACTCTACCGTGACTGATGACTATCTGACGGACAACGCACAGACTGAACCGCTGGACATAGGGACTTTAAAATTTTGGAGCAATTGTTCAATTTTCGAAAATGATCCTCCAACAGGAAGAAGAGTATAAGAGTTGCTGAAAACTACTTCTACTAATGAGGGTATCCACTAATGATAGGTACCATATTACAGACAGACCACGACCCACGTAACCCCGCCTACATCGCCGCTGCGGGTCCGCTGGCTCAGACGGCGCCCGACTTCTGGCAGCTGGTGTGGGAGCAGGGCAGCGTGGTGATGGTCATGCTGACTCGGCTTACTGAGAACGGACAGCAGCTGTGCCACCGGTACTGGCCTGAGGAAGGCTCCGAGCTCTACCACATCTATGAGGTCAGTTCATTTAGTAGAAAACCGATAAAAAAACGATATTCCACATTATTTCTACCCCGTTGCAATTTATTTGTCTACGATTCGATTGATAACAATTAAAGGTAGTACCTAAAGGATATTATGTTGAATGGACGCCGTGATGGCATGCCTCATGAAATCATGAATGTCATTGGTTTGCTTTCACGAGATTGCAGACTGTTTTATAAATTGCATTAAAATGTAAACATCAGTGTCAACATTTCAAAAATAGCTTAATCCGCAAATACCTCAAAATATGGAAATGGGAAATGAGGTATGATCGTTTCCACTCCGATCCACTTGGTCGACCCACAAAACTTGACAAGTGTAAGGTGTAACTTCGTCATTTGTAATTTTTTTTTAAATTGCATAAGACAATTTTATCAATAAGTCTACATTCAAGAACAGGTGAACTTTTCCTGAAGTTTCTTCTTCACGTGCGGATTGAAATGGTTTCAGGTGCACCTGGTAAGCGAGCACATCTGGTGCGACGACTACCTGGTCCGCAGCTTCTACCTGAAGAACCAGCGCACCGGGGAGACCCGCACCGTCACCCAGTTCCACTTCCTGTCCTGGCCAGAGAACGGCGTCCCGGCATCTACTAAAGCGCTGCTTGAATTCAGGAGGTCTGTACGAATTTTGAAGAGATTTGATATGTTTGAATGCCTTTAGTAATGAGATATTATGTTTAAGCCTAATATATACTGAATAATATAACGTAACTGACGGACTGTACCATAAAAGAATTACTTATTTGATAAAAAACTGTGATAAATATAGTTGTAGTTAGGTATACCATAATAGTTATGCTTTTGGTGTATGACAAAATTTGCAAAATGTGGTAGGTAACAGAATTATCAACAAGTTATTAAAGTTGTAGGTAATTCTTTAGCTCTGCCTACCCCACTCTGGGATCATAAACGTGAAGTTATGTATGCATGTATGTAGATAAGAAACTTGCATAAAGTATTTTTATCCTGTATTCGCTCTTTTAGGTCGGAATTATTGTTATGTTCTCTTGAACTTATTATGTTCTCGTTTCTTGCAGGAAGGTGAACAAGTCATACAGGGGAAGATCTTGCCCAATCGTCGTTCACTGCAGGTATGCCCTATTCCATATATTACCTATACCGTAGCCTAGACTTGGACTTAATGTCTGCATTTCAAATTCGGATCGTATCCTTACAGTCACACAGACAACAACACATCAACATACCGTAACATTTAGATGATAAAATTGAATTGTATGAATCGATCGATTTTGTGTAATAGATATATAAAAAATATACGAATATGTATCAATGACAGATGAGATTTAATAAACATATTTATGATATTACACTTCGAAAACATTGTTTAATGTATTACGTAGCCTGTTTAGGTACCTATATGATAACTGATAAGAAGTGTTCATATTAAATTGTTGTTTCTTTTACTTCGAGCAAGTGACGTTATTATACGAGTCGCTTAACATCAAACTCGAATAAATCCATGCAAAAGGACAACGGAATTTGCGTTTTTTTCTTCAAAAACGTAAGTTTTAAATACGTTTACCAAATTTCAAGGAGATACCCGATTTTGAAGTGAAGAGACTCATAAGTAACATATGTACATGCGGTAATAGATTTTATTGCTCGAGGTACATTGATATAGTAACTTTTTGTGTTGAGCAGTACAGAGGTATTCTTATTAATTGTAGATACGATATGTTAATTTCCAATGATTAAGCTAGGTATAAAACAATCCTGATAACATTTGACAATCGTTTAATCAGTTTAATTAATTAGATTGTTTTTATATGAATCAAAACTTATTTTAACGATATAGTGATAAACATGTAAAAAAGTGAGAGATAATTTAAATACTGATAAAATTGAAAAGTTATATTCTATATGAATCTTTATCTTGCACCTAAGTGACAAAATTCTATTGCGTCAGGTTGGTCTTTTATCGACTCGAGTGCGATCGCACGACAATGGAAGATATTCACCTACCTACTAAAGTTTGGTGTGTTCGATAGATTTTTTCAGCATGTCATTAACAACGCATTGCGAGCATGGTTTATATTTAAATATTAGGCACCGTTGACCTAATCCTGTACAAGACAAGCTTTTTACATTACAAGACCATGTTTAATTTAAAAAAATACATCATTACGATTTTAAATCCCTTTACTTATTTTAATGGTTTTGAAATCGTGTTTTGTAAAAGGATGTTTTATGATGACGCGCAGAGCGGATCACTTCGTTTGCCCGAATTTCATTTGCCGTAATTGTATCACTTGCTATAATATTCATTGGCTATAAAGTTTTTTTTAAACCGTAAACCTTTTAGGTAATTATTACATGCCATCGTATAGAGCCCAATAGGTTAGGTTTGGTTTGTTTTATAACTGCCATAACTGGCAAATGAATATTATGGCAAGTGACACAATTATGGCAGTTCAAATTCGGGCAAACGATAGAGAACCCGCGCAGAGCCTAAGTAGTTTGTCGTGAGTCTAACTACGAAGCTATAGGTCCAGTAAAGGCAAACATGTATTTACTTATGTGAGTAACAAAAGTATGTACTGCTGCCTCTTGTTTTTTTCTACTTTTCTTTATAAAGCCGTATTAGTCCACCACTGGACAAAGTCCTCTCCCAATGGATGCCACTACTTCCTGTTTATTACTAATTATAATTAATTAATTATAATTATAATTGCAGCGACGGTGCGGGCCGCTCTGGAACCTACTGCTTGATCGACATGGTACTCAACCGGATGGCCAAGGGCGCGAAGGAGATCGACATCGCGGCCACGCTGGAGCACATCCGCGACCAGCGCGCGCGCACCGTCGCCACCAAGCAGCAGTTCGAGTTCGTGCTCATGGCCGTCGCTGAAGAGGTATTGTTTAGGGTTGCCTGGTCGAAGGGAGCATATTAATTAATACCTACGCTGTCCGTCCAGCCGTCATTACTTTAAAGAGCTGTATTTTTTGAACCGTCGAAAACAGCGGCTTGTCTTTTTAGTTAGAATATTTGTCATAACGGCGGATTTACAAAAAATAAAATAGTACAAACCCTGAAAATAAACAACAAATACAAAAAAATACAAAACATTTGTGAGTTGAAGTCGCGCTGATGCCAAATCTAATTCAAATTAGAATATAATAATTACCTACAGCGTGGCGGTACGGAATCCTCATTTTAACTTTTATATGAAACTATCAAAATACTTCATGAGGTACTAGCATTTTATTTAGTTAAATACCTAAGCAAATTAAGAATAGTAATCATTCTTCGTCAACAATGGAGAGAGGAGAACGGGTCGATTAAAATAATAATGTAATTGAAATAATTACGAATTCAGGCTCATCAAAACATGACTCGTACAGGGATAGCCGGACGTCTGGGCAAGAAAAATCAGCTACAGTTTCTTGTTAAGAGGAGCGAATAAAGCTATGTTACCTTTTGTGCCTCCGCAGGTACACGCGATCCTGAAGGCTCTCCCGGCACAACTGCAGCAGCTCCAGGAAAAGAAGGACAAAGACAAGGAGAAGGAGAACAAAGAAGGCACTGAGAAGGACAAACCCAACTAGACAACGCTCGCTACTCGTTACGTTTCGATCTTCGCATTCGTGTGTTTCTATTTCCAGGCTGAGAATTTCGCCGTTTCGTCTATTTATTACCGATCTATTAGTTTGTACTTAATACAAGATAGAAGTATCTACTTACCCGAGATTCTCCACCTTGATGACAATAACTGCTACCTTGATAGCCTGGCGATCTAAAATTAACTTTTTATCTACTTGTAGTAAAGCCAAATGGTTTTATTAGGCACATACATCTAAAAACTTAACAGCAAGACTAAATAACCCTCCTTCTGACGCAGTCGGGTAAAAACCCGGTCCCACTGTCGTTAAACGCTACGTTGCTTACCTAGTGTCGCCGTAAATCGTGGCATTTATTTTGTTACGGCTTTTTGTCTGTGAGATAAAGTATTTTCATAAATCTATGCATAATTTATTTGTCATTTTTAAATAACTGCAAATTACTTATGGACGAAGTGCATTTGTGTTTGCATTCTTAAGAAGTTACGCTACTTTTTTTAACAGGCCCGCGTTACAAAACACGAGGCGTTACTCCAACTATAGAGCTGTTTACACATTAGAACTATTTCCTAAGTATAGATCATATAACGTTATCATTATTTATTCGTTACCAATTTGTTGTAAAACATATTACGGTCAATTGTTGAGGTGTCTAAAATGTCCAGAATTAAGTTGCTTACTTTATTAAATCAAGGGCAAAGATGCCCAGGTTAAGGGTCTCCCCAGACCTATCGATGCCGAATCGGCTTGAGCCGGTAAGAAAAAGTTTTATGTCCATGCAATAAGAGCGAAAACGTCGTCGTTCCGTTCGCAACGCCGAGCCGAGACGAGCCGAGCGGAGCGACGTCCTTTTCGCTCTTATTGCGTTGACATAAATCTTTTTCCGTACGCGATTTGCCGAAACGGCGTCGACTGGTTTGGGGAGACCCTAAGACAACACGGACACAGACAATCTTTGTCGACCAATCGCACATTATGCAGTTCTAACAGTCTATTGCATATTTGATACGAAAGTTTGGATATCTTTAATCAAATGTTGATCTTTATCGTAAAAAAATATTATCTATTACTGTGCATAGGATGCATCATCTGTGAATTGATCTAGTCGGTATCTATGAGTAAATTTAATATTTTATCGTTATATTTGTCGCATTGTCTATGCTTTTTGACTAAGGGTGGTGCGGCCGGTCAAGATACATGTAAAGGGATAGCTAGAAATTCAATTAGAGAATCAAAAGTCTCGGAGATAGAGTTCCGATGCCTACTTTATTACGAGTAAGTACTTAAACGCTTAGAGAATGTACTTGACGGCAGCGTCACCCCATGGTCGCTTGTCGGTGGCTGCTATCGCATCGTTTCCGTTCACGTCTATGTTATGTACCTATTATACTATAATACTATACCTGAATCTGTTTAACATGGTAAAAATACATACCTTCGAGCAATTTTACGATTGCATAAAACTATAAGTGCGGGCATGTGATGTCCCCGGCCGAATCATATCCTGAATAAACGGAATACCTGATAATGTTTAATCTGATAAACGAAATTAAAGTTCATATTTACAGAAGTAGACGACACTATAGAAAAATACGTATCTATGTACGAGATTATGTACTTAAGATTATATTTATTGAAATGGAAAATGTAAAAAAAAATATTACCCACGAAATTGAAAAATGTAGTTTAGATTTAGGGGAAAATATATTAACCGTATTTCTGTATGAATTATATGTAGTTTTTATGTGGATGATTGAATATTGGATTTTGATTATTAAATTGTTTTAGGGTAATACACGACTTAGTGTCCTACTGCAAGCTACCCGCCCCGCGCCCCTCCCTCCTCAAGTCCATCCCAATGAATGATACAAAAAGGTTTTAGATTTGAATTACCAAAATAAATACGACTGAAGGAAGCGAGTTCCATTCAGAAGATTCTTTGTATTAAGAAACACGAAAACGAACCAACAAGATTTCAACAAAACAACCAGATCAGCCTCAGTTCATAACTGAAAATGGAAAAATGAGATTTGATTTGCGCTGAGGCGGTGCTGATATGTACAGTCAGCGTCAAAAGAAACTGATCACTTAAATACCTTGTCGCTTTACTGTCACATAAGCAATGTCAAACAAGATTGTCTAATTTGTTAATGCGATAAAGTACAAAAGTAGCTTGAAGTGATCAGTTACTTTTGACGCTGACTGTACCCTTACCATGAGTTACAATTACCGTACTCGTAAGTGAGTCAAATGCTCTGTCCCTCACAGTATTCTCATAGAGAGGGAGCGAGGGACAGCGCATTTGACTCGCTTCTGAGTACTGTATTTGGAACTTGGAACTCATGGCACGGATACCGGCGTTGTAATATGCGATGGATGACCTTAAAGCCGCTTCTTCCGCTTGGACGAACAACGATGAAAAATGTACGGTGCATATAGGTAAGGTTTTTCCATAGTTTTTGTAACATCTTTTGCGTCCATGATAATGATGTTTGACTTTTGTCGTGTCAATACTCACCCTGTCGCAGTTTAACTGTCCGCATTAAATTAAACGGTTACAGAGACTTTTTAGAGTCAATTAACTCGTTCCATTTTCAGACTTGTGCATCAATAAACGTCAATAAGGAACGACTTATACCCTTTCATATATATATTCAACCCTCTATACTAAACGCAGATAGATAGGCTTACCTACTTCGGATTAAAATTTGACACATTTTGTATGGGAAAATGTCAAATTTTAACCCGGAATAAGCCTAACCAGGGCCTCTATTTCACTCGGTAAAAACAATATCGTGTTTGAGCTTATCTTATTGTCACCGTTTTGATAGCTCTTATTTATTTATTAGACAGTAATGGCAGCTGACGTCATAACATTACCGTAACAAGGCCGGTATTCTAGGCGCTAAAAACCATATAGTCTTCTTCTTCTTCTTCTTCTTTCTTTGCCCCCGCGCACTATGGTCCCGCTCATAGGTCATAAGTCCAAATAATCAACAATAGCCGAGCTATGATTTGTACTTCTCTGATAACACATTAATTACCAGCCTACTTAAAACTATAAATAGTTTTGAAGTAATCAGTCGGGATCATTGTTTTTCAGACCTCCGAAGTGAACACACTTAAACCGCGTAATTAGTCTTATCAATAGATCATTAAAGTGAAAGTTGTTTGTTGACGGATTTCTAAAAACTTGTTGTGATAAACTCTATTGAATCATCATGGAAATTAATGACAAAGGTATGTGTTTTAATAATAATATTTTTACTAGCTATTTTTACTATACATTTTATATTTATTTGAGAGCTACGAGACACCTAATTTTATAAAAATATTTAAATTGTTTGTGTATTACCATTGAGTTTTATCAATGACGCCATTCTGTACCATTAATAATTTTGATTGTTTAAAAAGCGTATAAAAGTCTAGTTAGTGTGCCAATAGTCATCTTCTGCTAGATTTTGCTAGATGTTTTATTAATTCGTCCTCTACGTTGTTCGTAGAAGATGCTACGATATTTGTCAATTTCTAATGTATTTGGTTTTCTTTCTTACAGGTTCTTTTTTGCAAGTTCAGTTTACAAGAATGCACATATTTGAACTATGGCATCTTGCTAAAGGATCACAGATAGAAAAATATCGAATTATACTAGAGACAGTTTTGGAAATGGTGCCGGAAGCTGAAAACGTTGAAATCGAAGTTCTAAGTAAACGCGTTAATTGCATAATCCAAAGGATCGCAGATTACTGGAAAAAAGCAGCAAGGAATAAATATGAACTAGTCAGAAAACATGAAAAATGGTTAAATGTCCTTGAAACTATAGATATAGCAAAGAATGAGTCGGTATCTGCGAGAGAAAATCAGTTTACTGGTCAAGAAATGACATCAAATCTCGGTCGACCGAAGAAAGATTTTGAGTCTTGCAGTAAACGAACTCAGCGAAGGAGATTAGTGGACCTCTCAAAAATTGATAACTCGGCCGTCAATGCTTTGATAAATACTTCGTCAACCTCGAGTAGTGGGCCAAATGATAGTCATAAATGTGAAGTGAATCCAAGTGAGATCCTATCGCTGATCACAGAAGCAAAATTAACAAAACACCAATACCTTTTAATTAAAGAGTTCATTAATAGTAAACAATATCCAGTTTTGCCTTCGTATCATAAGGTTTTAGAAGCCAAGAAACAGTGTTACCCTGAAAAATTAACTATTACTGAAAAAAGTGCCGAAGTAGAGTTACAAAATTTGTTGGACCACACGGTTAAAAGAATACTGGATTCTCAAAATATACTGTTATCAAGTATCGATCCCGAGACCTTAGGTGATGTTATGTTAGTTGGTAAGTGGGGTTTTGACGGTAGTACCGGACACAGTGAGTATAAGCAGTGCTTTTCCGATGACCCAACTTTAGAAGATGGAAGTTTATTCGTGACATCATATGTGCCCTTGCGTCTCGTGTCCATAGTTGCAACAACAGGAGAAGAAACAATATTATGGAATAATCCTCGCCCATCATCAACTAGGTACTGTCGCCCTATTCGCTTCCAATTTGCAAAAGAGACAAAACAATTATCTAAGAACGAAGAAGATTATTTTAAAGAGAAAATTAATAATTTAGTACCATCGACGTGTATGTTGCCGGGCGGCGATGAATTACAAGTTCATCATCAATTGCAATTGACAATGGTAGACGGCAAAATTTGTAGTGCGTTAAGTGACACGGCATCTGCTAGCAGGTGTTATTTGTGCAAGGCTACACCCAAAGAGATGAATCAGATAGACATGTGTTTGACCAAAGAAATTGATACCGCTACGCTGGAGTTTGGATTATCTCCTCTCCATTCATGGATAAGATTTTTTGAATATTTTGTGCACGTGTCATATCGGCTCGAGGTAAAAAAATGGCAAGTTCGATTAAATGAAGAAAAGGAAAAAATGGCAGAGAGAAAGAAGACGATACAAAATGCTTTTAAAAATAAATTAGGTCTGATAGTGGACAAGCCGCGTAGCGGAGGAAGTGGCAACTCGAATGATGGGAATACAGCACGTAGGTTTTTTGCTAACTCTGCCATTTCTGCCGAAATAACAGGAATTAAGCAAGAGCTTATTGATAGGTGTGGTACAATTCTTAACTGTCTCAATTCCGGTTACAAAATTAATTCTGAGAGATTTAAATCGTTTGCTTTAGACACGGCTCGACAGCTTGTTGAGGAATATCCGTGGTACAATTTGCCAGCGTCCATTCACAAAGTTCTGATTCATGGGTCTGAAGTAATCGATCAGTTCGATCACATGATGGTATCCATAGGAGAACTATCAGAAGAAGCTGCCGAAGCTACAAATAAAAATATAAAAGCGTTTCGGCTCAACAATACTAGAAAAATGTCACGTGTTGCGACGAATACCGATCTTTTAAATCGACTTTTATTAAATTCTGACCCACTAGTTACGGGTCTTAGAAAGCTTCCTAGGAAAAAAAAAAGTGTTTTATCTAAATCTGTCATTAGTTTATTACATTAGGTATTGCTAAGCTCATTAAAGTTTCACTAATGAGTGTTAGATAGTTTAATTACAGTATTTTTAAGATAACAACTCTTTACGTGCGGTTCATTCTACTGCATGAATTGCACATAACAAAAAAACTTAGTAAATATGTTTGCGTTCAATATAAGTTTTTTTTTTTAATTAAATAGTATTAAGGTATTGTTTATTATATTTTTAAGTGAAAACATGTTACTTACTATTTATAAGTGTTAATTATACGGTATTGAAATATAGTGCATTTTGAAGCGTTTTTAATTGTTTTATTTTATTATTATTCAATAATATATACACATTAAATTAATTGTAAGTCCTTTATTTTATCAAATAAATTCATAATTAACAACAATATATGCATTTCTTCCCAATAATGTTGGAAGTTTTGGACAAATCGACTTATGACACTCTCTCCATACACGCTGAACCACAGTGCCGCGGCGACTTGAACAGCTACTACCGCGGGGATATGGCGTTTCCACGTCAAGTGATTTCGCCAGTGTCAAGTATATATAAGTATAAATCAATATAGCAATAAAACACAATCCAATCTTCTCTAGGAAGATTGGGGGCAACGTTGTACGGTGATTTGTAGGTCAGAGGTCAAGATAGTTTTAACATCTGCACCACTGCGAGACCACTTGAAACGAGAAGAAAGATTCCAGATACACGAAATAAGTCCAAGTCTTCAATCACTGTGCGACACAAAGGCATAAAAAGTACAAATCACTATCAGAAAAGAACTTTGAACACCTAATTACCCAAAAATTAAAGTCTAAAACAAATTACACGTCCGCCATCTTTTAACGTTGCAAATGGCCTTCCCATATAGTCTTTGATCTATTATCGTATTGTCACCGTTTTGATAGCTCTTATTTATTCGACAGTAATGGCGGCTCACGTCAAAACAATACCGTTACAGGTCTATTAAGATATGGTTTTTATTGCCGGGAATAGAGGCGATGCCTAACAATGTCTACGATATCGATTTTACCGCCTAGAATACCTACCCGGCCCTGTCCGCGGTTTGAATAGGTTTCGGCCGTTAATCGTCATTAACTGACCCCTGAGTGCGGCCGTAAGGGAGTTTATAATTTACAAGATATTGTCCCTGGTTGGAACTAGTATGTAGTGGCCTTATATCCCTTAGTAGTCTGTGGACTTTAGCAAACAGCACCAGGAAGTACGACCGCTTCCTGTTAAAACATTAATATCGTTTTTATTAATGTTAGTTAAGTACTTATTCCTGAACAAGCCACAAGTCGACGGCAGACCAATATAACTGGTACTCTATTCAACTCTGTAAAACCATATTGCCTTTGACGTGTTATGGACGTTATAAATGGTATTGTTTTTAACTCGATCGCCAGCGCCACTACTATCAAGTACAGGTCGCTTTGGATTGGGTGTACTATAAAGTAAATAAAAGCTATCAAAACGTAATATAAACCAAAATGATGAAGTGTCCATTTTGACCCAGATCAAGCAATTTAATTAAGAAAACGTTAATTTTCACACAAGCGCACAAACAGGCCACCTGACGGTAAGTGGGATCTGTGACCGACGGACATTTAAATTCTCATGACTACTATCTCAAAACTGTAATAATGAGACCGCAAATGCTTTGCCAACCCTGAGACCTAAGATGGAATGCCTCTATAGGTATGCTAGTAATTTCACCGATTGTCTTAATTCATTTCCGCTTGGTGGTAGGTATTATTAGCTGTATGGCAGTGACAGTCACGTTTTGTTAATTTCATGTGTACCTATTAATTACACGGACCGTGCACAAGGTCCCCCACTATTATTCGCTGTATGGCAGTGATAGTCAAGTCACGTTTTGAAATTACATTAAGCCCGCTAAGAGAGACGGACAGCGAAAGCTAACTAATACGGTTACGTGCTTGTCTACAATTGAAGTAGAATATTTATTTCATGAATTATCGGGTAATGGGCCAAGTAAATAAGTAGTAGATAGTAAAACCAGCATCGTCCCGATCGTGTATAAGAACCCTTAGGCTTGACAGTTCATAATTCTGTGGTCCTAGTGAAAAAGGGTATAAGTCTTCTGAAGGTCAAGTGAAAAATGGTTTAAGTCTAGTATACTCCGTTCATGTTATATACCCTTTTTTATTCCGAGTTAAGTCGACTTGTACCCTTTTTCACTAAGACCACAGAATTATTTGTACGGAGTGTGATTCTTTCAAAAGACGCTACGTCAACGGACTGGTGAATTGGATCGTCCAAGCGAAACTATGTCCTTCTTATTCTTTTATACATTTAAGCTATACCACGCGCTGACGTATAACCCGTGTACCAACTAAGTAGTGAACTAAGTAGGAAGTTAAGTGCAGTGTTTTAGCATTGTGCAGTAGGTACTCTAACATAAGAGAAGTGTGCCTATCGCTTATCAATTCTTTTATCAGTTTATCGTAAACAGATTCGACACGGTATCTACGTTACGTGCCTTGGAATACTAAATCCTAGAGCGCGGCCACACAATTGATTTGTTTTGTAAATTTTTCAGTCACTTTTTAAAGTTTTTATTAGGGAGGTATATCATCAAGAAGTTTTAAGACTTGTTGGTAATTCTTTAGCTCTGCCTACCCCACTCTGGGAATGAAGGCGTGAGTTTATGTATGTATGTATCATCTTAGTTTGGTAGTTATTTGTCATTTTACACTTTACTAAACAATTATGCAATGATGAATATTTTAGTAATTAAAAAGCCTTCCAGATCATTGTTAAACACTTGAAAACCTTGAAATTTTCGTTTTATTATTGTTTTTGACAATTTTTACCACCATTTGTGGTGGTGAGCAGCATCTAAGGTATAGTCAACTGCTACCCAACTTTTACAAAAAATGCTTTTCCGATGCAGTGACGTTAATTGTTGAAGAGTTCTCCTGGTACTTAACCATCAGATCTATTTCACCGTAATGCATTGTTACGAGCATAAATTGCTTAGCAACTGGCTACAATAAAAATTACCCGAATCGCTATATTTAGGTAGGGGAGATATTTAATTTACTTGCTTTTAACTATTAAAGTAACAATATATATATTTTTTTAAACCCATTTTTGTTCAAATGTGCCCCTGGGAAGGGGCACTTTTGATAACCCTAGGGGCAGTTTTGAAATACCATGATAACAAGAAAACAATGTAACTTAGAATATAATCAACATGTTATTTAAGACATACAGATCTTATATTATAATTGTGTATTGCCACTAACTTCGTACACTCACTATTGCTTAAATAAACTTTATAAAACTATTAACAGCCTGGGGCAGTCTTGAACAAGTGTAAGTAACTTATTATTTTAATATATGAGATCTAGTTACATATTGCAATTAAAATCTTAGTCTTTATATTATCTTTATAATCTTAACATATTATCTTAAAAACATACCATTTAAAATAGTCTCAGGAAGGCATTTAAAAAATATTACATTTGAACATTTTATTCATAACTGCCCCACAGATTTTTTTCAAATCTGCCCCAATACCATCCTTCAGAAACAAAATAATTTAGACGACCAAGAAACTTGTATTTAATTAACTTATATTGGTAATACAATTGCTATAATATACACAATACTATGAAATAGTCAGAACTCAAAAATGATACTTACGTTTTCAGTAATTCGCTTACAATAAAAAATAAAAATGTTTGGTTTTGTCTCCGTAAAGTAACCGACAAATTTTATTCTGTTTGACACTGACATTGACGTAAATTGGCAACTGACAGACGTGTAGTTCGGTGTTACCAGTATTAAAAATGTATTGGAGGATAGAAAAGACAATAATTGATGCGTTCATAGATCCAATAATTCAAAACTGCCTCTGTTCTAAACTGCCCCCCTCTCCCCTATGACTAAAATATTTGAAGAGTTCCCTCGATTTCTCCACGATCCCATCATCTGATCCTGACTTGATGACCATGGAAAGTGCGTATGTACCCTTTTAAATAATTTTTTTTTTTCCAAATCAGTTTTGCCGCCTACTAGTATAAAGCGGCATTTAAACTCGTGATTCAGCGTGCCACGCCCAGTTTAAACAGCCACGCTCGGCAAGGCTCGGCACGGCTCGGCAAAGTTCGTACGATCCATCACACTTGTCGGTTTTTTGACACGGATCAAGGCAAGCGCGCCATCTTCGGCTCGGCTTGGTGTAAAGTGTAAATACGCGCCGTCTAAACAGATGGTACAGAGCGCGCGACGGAGGAAGTCAACGGCGCGGTTCAACAGCTCGCGATGTTGTGCATACGAGCAGGCTTGCATTCAGATTTAGCCGAGCCTCATCTACACGGACGGCTCAAAAAAAATTAAAACTTGCCATTTTTCAATCGGCCATCTTCCCTCCTCGAAGTTTACCGGAATCCTAAATTGTACTTAATTTTAGAAGACAAAAATATTATATTGCATTGTCATCGGGTTGACATATTTTATGTGGTCCCAATTTCAGCCCATTCTGTTGCCGGGAAGTGGGTCAAATTTAACTTCCAAGATTTGACCCCTATATACATAGCAAGTTAAGCAAAAGCTTGTAATAAAATAGACAGCGATGATTGAAACATTAGAAACCTAATCAATAATGTTCGAGAATTTAATCATAATAGTAGTTGTGAACGCGTCCTAAGAAACTAATCGGTTATGAACGCATGGCTAACTCTTATCAATTTATCATTCGCAATGTTTGACACTTTACTTGTCAGTCTGACACCAACCGCAAGTACACGTAGGCGTGTTTGAGTTTTTCTGTGATAAATATTATAATAAAATCCCAATTGTGTGATATTATAAATAGCTTATTTACTCCTTAGTTCAAGTTATCTAATATATAACCAGTTAAATTATTCCAAGCAACATGGTTAACGGACGTGCTTTGCATTTCGTATTCAAAGTGGCCGACAGGACCCTTACCGCAAAATTCTACAGAGAGATTTTGGGAATGAAGGTATAGTATTAAATACACATCGTTTCGGTACACTCAATCTTGAGGTAGTTCTGAAATGAGTAGGTCACTTAAAATGCATTTTCCTTATTATTACGTCTCAAGGTCGCAGTAAACAACCAGGAACTTGAGAAGCGGCAATAATTGTGTGTGGTTAATTAATTTCATCACTACGTACATACATGGCAAAGACTATGTATGTTTTGTAGGTTTCGGATTTTGTTCCATGGTTGAGTAGAAAAATGTAGAAAACATTTTTAATTATAATTATGTTAGTTTTACATCTACTTATTTGTAATAAATAGTGTTTTTGAATTGTATGGGTCTGTATATACTAAACATAAATTTTATTTTTACCTTTGTAACATGTAAGTAACTAGTTCAATGAAGTAATTTATAAAGGAATACATTTTTAAAGTGCTAAGTCACTTGAATAATTAATTAAACTGACAGAGCTGCTGTATTTAATAGTGGTGGCATGTTATAGGTGCTGCGTCACGAGGAGTTCAGCGAGGGGTGCGAAGCTACTTGTAATGGGTAAGTTATTGCCATTTACTTGACTCTTTCACTTCCCCCATTTGGAACCTAATTTGATTGTGCCAGGAATACCAGTGAAGCTACACATTTTATGCATTTACTATTCCACCTGTTTGGTCTCTTTTAGCTATGGAGCCTGAAAACAAGCAAAGTCCATTTTTTTAATAATAAGAAAAGTACTTCATGAGTCCATAGCTTTTTTTCAACTTATTATTTCATTTTTCGGCAGAGCCCTTGCAAATGCCTCAAAGAACCCCAGGGCTTTGAAAAGCTTGTGCTATTCTATTCTATTTTATCAGAACTAAATATAGTTTTTACTGTTGGTGAACACTTTGCCGACTAACAGGACCGCCTCTGCAAGAGATCAACTCTACTTAAAAAGCTTTTTATTATTTTTAACTCTCGTTGCATAAATTCTTAAAGTGGGGGGTTAATAAATTATTTTATCCGTTTTCAATTATGTTTTGACCAAAGTGGAATTTTTCAAAATCTTAAATTTTGCTTTTCATTTCAAACTTTTTACACATTGATATAGTTTATTTAATATTTTCCGTAAATATTGTATTTGAATTTACGTACATTGTTCAATAAAGTGTTACACACGTTCGTGGACATATCGAGGTCCATTCAAATTTGACATCTTTAAACCTTGTGAAAATGACAGAGAAAAAAACCAGCCTATTTTACGATTAATTTTTTCTTACGTACCTATTGCACAATCTGTAAACTCAGATAAATATAGCTGGTGCAATGTTCATTTTATAGTCTGGCTTCTATTCTATTCTTATTCAATAGGTTTATATCTGAACTTGCTTGATAGATTTGAACGATTTATTTGGGGCAGGCTTGTAAAGCTCACTTTCCCGAAATGTACACTGGCCCAACTGGGGCACATTTTTTCGAAAGGTGCACTATTACAAAAAGAGCACTTTTCCAAAACGCACATTTTCCCAAAATGTAAACTTTCCGAGGCGCGCCGCGCTGCCCGGATTGTACAGGGCAGCGGTGGCGCGTAGCAGTTTCAACGCGTGCACGCGTCTGGCACGCTTTACTTTTTGATGTGCCGGGTGCCATTTGTTTTGTTGTTTTACAACTCGCGCGTGCACGCGTTCAAAGCGCGACGCTGATGCCACGCGTTTGGTGTGCTGGAGCCTTAAGTAATAATAATGTACTTATTGTAAGTAAATAATAAACTTTTTTCAAAGTATTTGAGTATTTTTTGCTTTTTAATTATTAGTGGCTCTGGTAACATACTGGCTGATTATTTTTTAAATTAGAGATTTATTATAGTAGAGATAAGGAAAGTGCACCTTCTGAGAAAATGGTTCTGAGAATGTGTTCTATCTGAGAAAATGCACTTTTTGAGAAAGGGTACCCATTGGGAAGTGCCCTTTTAGACATAAGTAGTGTACCTTCCAAAAAAGTGAGCCTTCTGAATAAGTGAACGTTTAGAGAAAGTATACATATAAGTACAGTCCGTGAGCTTAGAAAGACCCTTGGGTTTCGCGGGAAATCGGAAGGATTCGTTTAGTAGAAAATTACAATTTTCTTTTTGACTTAGTAGCAATCCATCACGCGAAGAGTGCACTCGTTGTGTTTTAATTGATTTATATAGAGGAGTAAAAACCACCACTTACATTTATTTAGTTTTTTTTTCGGAAATTTATTTCCATGGTGAGTCAACTTAAACAGGGTATTTCTGTAAATAGTACATACCGTCACGCCTTCATCCCAGAGTAGGGTAGGGAGAGCTACAGAATTACCTACAACTCTAACAACTTAAGATGCAAGCCCATCGCCTAACAATACTTCAAGCCTTTATTCCCTTAGTCGCCTCTTACGACTTCCACAGGATACATGGTGTGGCACTATTCTAAGCCGGCAACCACACAGCAATAAATTTGTCAAATGTCAACTCTGTCAAAATCGGACTAGTCGTTTTGGTTTCGCACAAGTAAATGTTTACTACAGCACCCCCTGGTGAGTTGTCACCGTAACACTTATCTAAAAAACCAGAACCCATCACTGAAAACCGCATCAAAATCGGACTAGTAGTTTTGAAGATAAATGGGAACATTGGTTTGCACAAACATCCTCTCACGCCAAACGCATACGAGTATACCGTCTCCGTACCGTCTTGGGTAATAAAATACAAATTTAGAGTTACTACACCACAATAAACATTAAAAAAATATTTTGCTTTGTCATTATATTATTATCATACAACGGATTGACGGGGGCAAAAATGTACCAGTGCTAGTGATTCATTAAATATCGACAAAGTTTATCGACAACTTTTGTCGTGACATATGGGTCTCACATTTCTTGCAAAAGTAAGTCGTACCTTTATCTTCTATATCTGAATGATCAGCTTATGAAGATAAACATTATTAACCGACTTAAAAAACAAAAACGTTCTCAATTCGTCGGAATGCTAAATAATATTGTTGTAGTGAATGAATTGGTCATTCAACGTAATTTCAATGGTTGTCAAAAGTGACTCGAGTACAGGGTCACTAATAGTTGAATAAAGTTGCGATAAGTATGAATAAAAGAGGTTTGCACATAATTAAAAGGTATTCAAACTTGGCCATTACTTATGATAATGATGGATGATTAAAAATGGTTTTTTATCGATGTCGATAAACTAAGTTGACATTTAATGACTCACTAGCACAACTACATTTTTCCTCCCGACAATCCGGTGTTTGATTATTATATAGATATTCAGGTAAATGACTCAGTCTCTAGGTCAATCATAATAATCATATTAGTCATCATAATGATGACTTGCAAAAATCGTATATGCTAGTGACTAATAACATGTTAGTTAGCAGTAGTTTCCAGCAGCACTTGTGTTGTCTATCCGGATCGCTACCACCATTTATCCTTTAACCCACCAAGCAACAGTGTTCGCATTTTTGTGTTCCATTGTGGGAATAACCGGTGAAATTATTAGTATAGATTCATTCTTTCTTATTTCTCATGATTGAGACCAGTCTTGGGATTGTAGTCTTGAGGATGCAAATTTCTATGGGTCGTACGTAGCCAAGTAGCGACCAAGTGCGAGACGAACTCGCGCATGAAGGTTTCCGTAGAAGCAATTTTATTAAACCTTAATCAACATATTAAAAATAAAGTACTTACTAGATCTCGGTTAAACCAAGTTTCGGTGGAAGTTTGCATCATATATTCTTTTAGTTTTATCATTCTCTTATTTTAGAAGTTACAGGGGGGGGGGGGGGGGGGACACACATATTACCACTTTGGAAGTGTCTCTCGCGCAAACTATTCAGCCTCAATATCATTTTTGACGACCTATCCATAGATACCCCACACGTATGGGTTCGATGAAAAAATATATTTGAGTTTCAGTTCTAAGTATGGGGTCCCCCAAAATTTATTGGTTTATGTTCTATTTTTGTGTGAAAATCTTAATGCGGTTCACAGAATACATCTACTTACCAAATTTCAACAGTTCTTATAGTTTTGGAAAAAATTGGCTGTGACATACGGACGGACAGCCAGACATGACGAATCCAAAAGGGTTAAGGGGAACCTTAAAAATGCAACAACTCACAATGATTAACATTCTAGTGAGTCAAACTAAATTAAAGTCTAAACACGTTTTTTGTTAATTTTCAGACCATACGCAAACAGATGGAGCAAAACCATGGTTGGGTACGGACCTGAAGACACACACTTTGTAGTTGAACTGACATACAACTATGGCATCACACATTACGAGACCGGCAATGACTTCATTGGTCTCACGGTGCAGTCCAGCGAGGCTTTGAAAAGAGCTGCGACAAACAACTGGCCAGTAAAACAGCAAAATGGAGAGAAATACATAGAAGCACCTGGTGGATACAAATTTTTCATTGTTGACAAGCCGGAACCTCTAGACAGAGGTAAGAAATGTGTTACGGTTGTTATTTTATTTCATGCGTGATATTCATAAGTACGCGTTGTATAAATACCGTGAAAATGTCATTAGGGACATGTTACAACTATATTGTTATGTATTCGTCATTGTCTTCTGTTTAACAGATACGAGAAAACTATTTTATGAATCCTAGTAGCATTATAAATGTCAAAGTTTGTGTGATAGTTTGTCACTCGTTCACGCTGCAACAGCGCGGGGTGGATTTGGATGAAATTTGAAAGTCATATACCTTATACCCTGGATTAACACATAGGCTACGTAACGATAATCAAAATCTACGCGGATGAAGTCGCCGGCAGAATCTAGTGATGGCTATAAAAAATGTCCTAGCGTAGTACGACCCAAAACAAATTAAATAACTTGATATCATTTGCTATTTAACAATAGCGTCTGATAACATCATCTCCGGTCCTTGACAAGTGATAGTAATCAAGTGTGCACGTGCGTCACGCCGTTAGAGAGTGATAGTTGATAGGTATACCGGTGCTAGGCTTGTGACTTCTTATCCTAGATAATCTTATATTTACATGAGTGCTGTCTGAGAATGAATTGTCCCTGAGCGAACAATGTTGCATCATGTATTATTTGCAGTCTGTCTTTTGGGAAGCGGACAGATATGTTTATATCTTTTCTCAAACATGCTCGGAAAAAACGGTTTTCCGATTGAAACACAAGGTCGGAAAGAGCTTCATTTTACTCCTAGGAGTAAAAAAACCATATGAAAAAACTTTCCGTCCATGTCCATATATTTCTTAAAAATGCTGTCAATTTGCATACAAAATCAAAAGGACCAAGACAAAAATTCCAAACAGCCAAGGTAACCGCTCGCTTTTTTAGCACAGTGCGTGTGTTTCTTTTTGAATTTGCATTCCAATGTCTATGGTTAGTATTTAAAAACAATTGACAGTCGGTAACATTCGTTCATTCTGCATTAATATAATTGTGAAACCGAATATTAATTAAATTACTAGCTTTTTAGAAATGTATTTGTATTATTTCCTCACATGTTTGAGAAAAGCATTATGTATGCCTCGGCGGAAACGAGGATTTCCTCACTCGTATTTTAGCAGGCCTCGCTGTTGCTCGGCCTGCTAACCACCTCGTCAGGAAAACCCTTACTTTCCGCGCCTAGGCAACAATGTACTATTACATAATATAAAACAAACTCGCCCCCGCCGTATGTATGAATGCTTAAGTTTTTCAAACTACGCAACGGATTTGAATGCAGTTTTCATCAATAGATAGAGTGATTCAAATGCCGGATGCACATTGGCGCCCTCATCACTAATATTGTGTTTTCTAATAAATTAAAGTATTTTCTTGAAATAGGACGGTGCTTTTTTGTAGTGCAAGTAAAAACACAAATTATAGAACATATCACATAGATTATTAACAATTGACCTTCTAGTTATCAACTTAACGGAAAAACAGTGGCCACCTTTTCCCGTTAAGCTGACTACTCAAAGGGTAACTGTTATTAAAGTATGTAACGTATCCCATAAGTTGCCGTTTTACTTGTACTACGGAAAAGCACCGTCAGATTGCAAGAAAGTTCTTTAGTTAGAAAACACAAAAATAGTCATGAGGGCGCCACTGGACGGTTGACGTTTGCTCGGTAATTCTATAATTAAATTTTGGTTTATGTACGGGTGTTACAGAAGATTCACATAATGCGAAGCGAAGCGAGGGCGGGTCGCTAGTAAATATTAACGTTCTCTTACGGCCCGGCTACGATTTTGCGCCACGGCGACTTCGGATGCTTCAGACATCATTATGTATTAGTTTGCTACTGCTCGCCGCGCTTCGCCGGCGCTGCCGTAGTCGCACAAGTCAGGGGCAAGCGTACATTAGTGTGTGAAGTTGTCCACGCCAATATTTCCATAAGACAAAGACTGCTAAGCTAACTAATTGTGATGAACAAGCATGTGTGCACAGTAATCTACATTGTAATAATTCTTTAATTGTACAAGGGCCTGTATTTCTCGGTTATTTCCACTTGTACACACTTTTCAAGACCTCTTGCATCGTATATACTTACTAGGGTTAAAAAATTGAATTTTCTATCTTATAGAAATTAGGCAAATTTTATGTACGTATCATAAATTCTGATTTATGTACGGGTGTTACACAAACCTCGCATATACCGAAGCGAAGCGAGGGCGGGTCGCTAGTCTACATTTTTTTTTTAAAGAAACCCAGTGCAATGCCCCGGACCTATATTGTTATAGTAAAAAAAATGTGTGGGTGTGTGTTTTTTTCGCGAACGCCATATTGGAATTTTATATACCATGTCACTTTATGAATTTAGGCTAATCAATTAACACCTCATAATATGTAAAAATCTGTCAAGCCGTTTAGGCTGCAGAGCGTGCCAAGCAATAGGCATACACATACATACGCTCGAAAAACATAACACTCCTTTGGGTAGTCGGGTAAAAAGATTTAAACATAAATGTTGCAAGATAGGTAGCGTAACGGTACGCTAAATTTAGTAGTCCTCGTGGATCAAAAGAACAATAAATAACAGACATGCGTCATATAATGATGTTGTTTAGTAAAGTTTTAAGTAAATAAACGTAATGCATCATGTTAATAATACAAATAATTACAATATAAATAGACTATGTATCACCGTTCACGTGCATGTTACGGCAGATGATAAGTGAATCTTTCGTTTGCCAAGTTAGTATTATTGGCGATATTGTTTGCAGCAGATCTCACTGATTAAACATTGTTATCAGAGAGGAAAAGTACATAGATTGACAGCCAAAAACAGACTTATTGCTAACTGGATAGCCTTACTTGCGTAATAAAACGAGGAATCTTTCGATCGGTACGTCTGTGAATTAGGAGAATTTTTCAAGAACGCAAAGCGTGTCAAAATTGAAATATCACCCATTTGTGTTTCTGTTAAAATTGTTGGCCGAGGTTTGTGTCCAGCACTTAAGACATAATATGAACTTACAAAATCTCACGATTCGCAGGCAGTAAAAGGAAGCGATATGTAACTTCTAATATAACCCGAATAACACTATGACAACTGCAAAAGTCGACACACACACTAATTGCAGTTAAAAGACAACTCAAAGTTCCTCGTTAAAAAAACCTTCAATTGCATGAGGCATGTAAAAGTTGCCTATCTTTGGCAAATAATCGTGAGTGAGTTAATAGCGTTTAAGGGTAGTTATCTCATCAAACATAAACAATAGTGGATCTATTGTATGTGACATTCAAGGAGCCTAAACATACTGGTATTGAATCTATCGAGAAGACACACTATAATAACCTAACCTTTTTTTCAGACCCTGTTGTAAAAGTATCCCTGGCCAGCTCGAACCTATCTAGATCGATCGCCTACTGGAATGGTCTATTGACGCTCAAGATTTTCGACAAGTGCTATTGCCAAAAATCTGGTGCTAAAAGAGTGGAGCTTGGCTTCTCTGACAAGCAAGCTAAACTGGAACTTGTAGAGATCGGTAATTATATACAAAGCTTTTCTGTACAACTCATTCACATTTTGTTTTTACTGTAACGCCTTTAGCTGTTGTGCTAAATAGGGTAAATCGCCTATTACTGGCCACTTAGCAATAATATGTGTAAAGCAAGAAATTTGCTGTCATTTTTTGCGATTAAACTAGAATACCTATAACGTCGAATTTTTATTCCCACAGAAAAAATGTAAACAAAGGTGTTGCCGTCAACGAAAAACATTTGCATCAAAAACATCAAAATATTTATACTTTCCACATTTAAAAGAAATCGACTTTCTATTAAAAAAAAACTATATATCGTAATCAAGATTGAAGTTGAGTTTACTCTTTGTTGTATTAATTTAAAACGAGAAAACTGTTTTTTTTTGAATAATTTATTTATTGCACCGGTCTGGTGTCATTGACTCGATACACCTGTGTCAACAAGTTGAGGGGCGCTTGATTGATGTGAGACTGCGAGACGTCACTCACTCGTGTCGCTTCACAATTCAATGCTCCCGTGTCGTAATCGGTTTCCAGTGGCTCAAATGTGCGATTTTAATTTCAATTATGTCTCGAATATAATTTTATATTATCATGATTCGAGCGAAAAGATAACTTAATATTATATTTCTTGCGGGTCCAAACTTTGAGATCCCGTAACTTTGTAAAAAATATATCTGTGGGAATAAAAATCCGACTTTAGGTAGATCCTGAATTATTACCCAAAGTACTGCCAAAGCATCTTAACTAACAGTGTCAGTAAACAAATTTGATGGCTAATAACTAAATGACACTTTTTAGATGTTTACTATGTATTTAAGTATAATATTTCTCTATATAAGTATTTATATCGTTGTCTAGTACCCATAATACAAGCCTAGAGCTTAAATTGGGACTAGGTCAATTGGTGTGACATTGTCCCCTGATATTTATTTATTATTATTATTATTTAGTTATTGACGATTTACTCTAACCTCACCTACGAGTACCAAGTTAAGATGAACAGAGACTTGATATAAAATTTATTGAGATTTATGGTTCTGTTCTAGATGTGTTTACATTACGATGTTTTTTATTCATAACATATTAAATAATCCGTTTGACGTTCCTTACCCTTTTTCGTTTTGAACGCCTTACGTGGAATACAAAATGTGTCACTTACACACCAATCATGTTTGCTATGCTACGCAAATTACACTTATTGATAAGAAAAAAAATAACCTTGAACTTGTGACGGCTGTAGCCACGACTCAGATGACGGCCA
Source organism: Acleris emargana (assembly GCA_927399475.2). Classification (NCBI taxonomy): domain Eukaryota; kingdom Metazoa; phylum Arthropoda; class Insecta; order Lepidoptera; family Tortricidae; genus Acleris; species Acleris emargana. Next base: position 16,805,281 of record OV656837.1, read on the forward strand.
GAGCCGTCTGTGGCGTTCAATAGGTTAAATAAATATGTTCTGAATGTTAATATATCTATAACATTACATGCGTCATTGTTGTGGGCTTACATGCCCCTTACAATTAGTGTAATTTGTAAATTGGTACTAACATTTAGGATTAATGAACTACCTACTAACAATATATGAGTGTAAATTTACTCGAAATAAATGATTCTATTCTACTCTATTCTATTCTATTACAGATAAACCGATCAACCGCGCGAAAGCCTACGGCCGCATCGCCTTCGCCTGCCCATTCGAGGAGCAACCGATCATCGACAGCAAGATCCAAGCAGCGAACGAGAAGATCCTGACCCCCCTCATCTCCCTGGACACCCCGGGCAAGGCCACCGTGCGCGTGATCATCCTGGCTGACCCCGACGGCCACGAGATCTGCTTCGTCGACGACGAGAGCTTCCGCCAGCTGTCTCAGGTCGACCCGACCAGTGACGCCGAGTTAGACAAGTTCATTAAGTCGGACAAGTCGCGTGCTCAAGACAGCCATGTAGCCCTGTAAATTGTATAACGGTACCATTTATGTATTATAAACATCAACATATTGATTTTTCTTGTATCTCATTTCATTTCACATAGCACCATTATGCGTTTAAAGTATTATGAGAAACAAATTTCTACTAAAATGTTGTGAAGACTATTCATATAATTAAAATTATTTATACATTTTCATAGTTATGATATGTACTTATTTTTAGTTGTAAAGGATTGTGAAGCTAAAAATGTCCATACAAAATGCGAAAACGTTTCTCTACCCGTAAACCTAGTCCAATTTTTACAATTTTTGCACATGTTGTAGATATCATGAAAAACTATGTCTGTACGTTTTCCTTTCCACGAAAATACTTCTTCGAATGGAACAAATTTAAAAAACAAAAAACAATAATTGTGTTCTTAATCCTCTTAAACTCTTTACTTTAAGTATAACCTGAAGCTTAGCTTGAATCATACTTAAAGACTGAAACAAACAATATCTGTAAAATACCCCCCATTAAAATGTTAAGTATAACGTTGCCTTTTGGTGTTTATTGCATTAAAGCTGACTCACATCCTACATTATTCTAGCATTCCACTCTATTTTGTATTATTTTATGTACTTTAGTGGAATAATAATTAAGAGTTAACATTTTTAAGGTTGATTACTAATCTCTTGTTTTACGCATATGTTTTATTATATTTATATGTTAACGTTAGAACATTTGCGTTGTATTATTTCACCTACCCTTATTACGCCTTAAAATAACTTATTTGTTATTCAACAATAGGCATTCGTTAAATCTTATCGTCACGACGTGGAAATTTTCCCACGAAAGATAGGTACATTTGTTTAAAAGTAGGTAAATGTGTTTTTTTATAATTTCCCCCAGTCATTTTAATTTTTGAGCCTCTTTCGAAGCCAATTGGAATAAAGATCAAAATAGTTTACCTCACACATTCGCTGCTGTCCCTTTGCCCAGAGGACCTATTGCCTAACGCACTCATCATTTTCATTTTGACAGTCCGAAGGCGGGTACGCATACAAAATGAAAACAATTGATCCACTTTAAAGCCGATTGCGTGAGTGCTTTAAAGTGAGTGCGTTAGGCAATAGCGACGCAGGTCTGGGGGCTGAACCAAGGTGTATAACGCTAACGTTTGATAATTTTAGAAAACTGACAAAATGTATGGAGTTGACATTACGAGAAAGATCGTCAGCATACGTCAATCATATAACTATGTACTTTTGCTTTTATCCGTTTTCGAAAATCATCACGAATCATAATTCGTTAACGTTCGTTTCGCCAAAAAGTTTTCTATGCTACGCAGATTACACCTTATTGATACGGAAAGAAAGTCTCTTTGAATCTTGGACTTGTGGACAGCTGTGTGTGTGTCGTGGAGTCAGTGGCACGACTTTTAGTTGACGGCCAGAGCCGTAGTCTGTGAGGTTCAGAACGTTCATTGTCGTGCTAGTTATTTTATAATATTACGATCAGCCTTGTAAGGATCAGCACACTTTAGTGCTTTGTCTCTGTAACGTCATGATTGCGCTGCTGCACTATCTGTCTTAGGGTCTCCCCAAACTAGTCGACGCCGTTTCGGCAAATCGCGTACGGAAAAAGCTTTATGTCAACGCAATAAGAGCGAATAAGACGTCAATCGGCTCGGCCGACGCGAAACGACGTCTTTCGACGAGAAAACGGCGTTTTGCCGTAAAGCTGTTCGCAACTGTACGACGCTGTTAGCAGTCTACCGCACACGTTCGCATTCATAAATCTCTGAGAAGGTACCGGCGTTCGGTGCCGGCAAGAGTTGAACAGCTCCGATCACGGCCGAGTACCTACGATAAGTACCGGTCAGAGCTGGCGGAAGCCGTTCAGCGTCTTCGACGGCCGAACATAGCCGGCGACGGCCGAACAGAGCCGATGACGGCCGAAGTAGCTACTGATGCATTTATATTTGCATTGTATTTAATTATATGAAGGAAAATAATCTAACACTTATGTCAGATTCCCAACTCACGTTGTTACTAACAACCAGTCTCCAAAAATGATATTTACGATCACCCGCTGTTGCCTACATCTGTTCATCTGACTCAACGGCTGTACGCGTGCTGTCTGACGTCTCGACGGCAGTACGGAGCACGCGAGAGTCGACCGTCGCTTTACAACTGTTGCGATAACAAATCGCAGGCGATCGGGCGTCTCTACGGCCGCAAGGAGGATGAGACTGCTGAACGCGGGTGTCCAACCGCGGAGACGGCCAATCGGCTAAATGCGAATAGTGTAGTGTAAAACACTCGGCGAAAGCCGACTCCGCGTCGACTGGTTTGGGGAGACCCTTATAGACCGGAAGATATGGCGACCCTTCAGGGGTCTAATTACGTAATGACGAAAAGGAAAATTATGGTTATAGCGCTGGTACCGGCGGCCCAATCGCGTGGGCGTTAATCGGACGTGTCGGATAAATTACGAAAGTCGAACGAAAAAAATATATGACCGATAATTTACCAGCATATTATAGGTACTCATTCCATCTCTCTATCCTCAAAATATGTTACTGCATTCTATCTATCTAGGTCCAAAATCTCCTAGGTAACTGATAAAAGGTGTGCCAACTTCTAACAGATCCAAGCAAGCTGTAATAGCCGTTATAACCAAACCTCGGCACTGGACCTCGTTGCAGAGAAGTAACCCGTGCCAAAACTGAGCGACGCAACCCTGAGTATACGGGTTGACTTCACATTGGTAATGCAAAACACTTGATTGTGGCTTGGTTAATGACGAACGGTGTATTACATTAACTCACTTGTTTAAATTAGCCTTCTATAAGTATCATTAATTTTCTAATAAAACTAATAACTAGTCCTAAAAAATACTAAAAAATACCAACCTGTCACTCGATTAAAAAAAGGAAAAAAAAAACACTTAGAAAAGGAAAACATTAAATTAGCAACATGAGACTTTAGATAGGGGTTAAGTTTGGGGAAGACGTAAACATTGTTTTTATATCACCAATTTGAAGTCACCCGGTACAGTGTTCGCATTGTTGTGTTCCAGTTTGGGGATAAGACAGCCGGTGAAATGACTAGCATAGAGGCATTCCATCTTAGTCTTCAGGGTTGGCAGTGCATTTGCAGTCTTGTGAATGCGAATGTCTAGGTATGGGTCACAGTTTCCACTTACTATCAGGTGGCATGTGTGCTCGATTGATTTCGTATGTCATAAAAAAAAAGAAAAAAAAAACCCTTTGAGTAGTTGTCTACTCGCCCGGTCTGAACGCGGATAATAGCTGATGGTATCGACCAAATGGCCGGCAGGTCGCGAAACTACCGGATCGCGTGCGAGCCGAGCTTCCGCCGAACGATTCGTGACACATTTTCCTCAATTTATCGATTCTGTTTTGGATAACCCGGTGCAGATATATGTTTTATAATCATTGGGTAGGGATAAGTGGGTAATTCCCATTTTCTCATAGTAGGTAGATATTTAAGTTTATTTTATATAAATGTAGGTATGTATAAACAAAAATTTATAAGAATTTGTGTATTTACAAATATTAACATTAAAAATAAATAAATTGAATTTGAATTGCTCGTCGAAGTTCTATGTTCTATAGAATAAATTAACATCGCCTCCGTTCCGTTGTTCACGAATTAGCAGAGTTTTTAAGTCAGTTCGCGCTTTTAGCGTTCCATATCAAATAGACTAGATGACTTCGTGGTCAGTTTGTCTCTCCGTCTGCCCCTCCGTCCGTCCGTCTGTCCGGCTGTCGTTTTTTTTAAAAACAGCTTAAGTTGTCAAACAAAGCTTTGTTTAAGGAGATATGTCCTGTATGATAGTGCTTCTAAAGCATGAAGACAGCGAGCAGCAGCAGAACATTATTGGAGTTCTATTATTCCATACAAACACGACGTAAGCGCGGAACCCGCGGTTCTCGAGTCCGACCCGCACTTGAGAGATATTCGATTCGAACTTCGATTTTCAAAGTACAAGCCTTAGCTTGGTTTGGGACTAGGTCAATTTGAGATCATCCCCTAAAATTATTATTTAATCTGCCGTAAACATGACTGTTGAATACAACCCATAGAATTTGAACTCAAGTATTTACATTTCTGTTAGCGACCTAATTGTTTCTGCAGTTTAGATGATGTCAATAATCGTCTATACCTACATACCTATGTCGTCGTTGCGAGATCGAGTGGAAAATTTCTGCTTTACCTAGCTAGCATATTAACTCTAGGCAGGTAGGTACTCATAAACGCAGTCTCCCGTTTTCCGGCTTGTAAGACATATTTACGCAATTTTAGTCACCATGACGCATTGTTGATTTGCACTGTAATGTCAGAATAGTATTGTCGTTGCTAGGGATGTTACGAATGTCATATTTTTCACAATCGTGAATGCGAATGCGACTGTTAAGGTATTAGGTGCCTATATAGGTACATACAGGGTTTAACAGTAGGAGTGGATGAAACTAAGCAGGTCGATAGAGGACGTCAAGCCCTATCGATTTAACTCCCATAATAAATGTTCAGCGATTTTCCACTGTTCCAAAGTTATTAAAGTTTCGTATTTTTTTACTAGCACCCTATGTTACCACCTATTTTTGGTAATTTAATCTAAACAATTGAATTTACTTACAGCTTTGATTTTTGTTTTGTAGGTGGTGGAATAGTTGATCTTGCAACTATTCCACTACGAGAAGAACCGTGCAAGAAACGTTCCATTTTTTTGAAAAGTTTTACGTGTTCTTGTATTTTTTCCGTAAACTTAACTTTAACTCGAACTTTCGAGGATGATAGTGGACATAATTTTCATAACATTTTTTCTGGAAAATACTCTAAAAACTGCGCTTATTAATGATAAATCTTCATAAAATGTATTGTATTTGGTTAGCAGGAAAATGTAAAAATCAAAGTTATGTGTCACAAGAGCGACATTAACGAAACCCCTTAACTTAAAACTTATGATTGCAACTAACTCAAAGTGTATTAATTGGTCAAAATAACATCAGTTACGATAATCTCTGTTAATTTAGGTAAGTCGTAATTAAAAGGTTTAACATAACTTCACATTTTTTTGTTTGTAAAGTTTGTCTTATAATTTATAATTTTACTTGGATTGAGTTTCTGTTATAAGAATGAGTTAAAATTAGGTTATTAGATACTTGTAAACTCCGTAACAAGGGAGAACAATGGTGTCTAAGAACTGATCTGATGATCGACTTTGAAAATGGTCATAGGATTGCTACTGTACCTACTTAGGTACAGTTACGTACGTTAGCGTAGAGTCAAAAGTTTGATCTTGTTAAATAAGTCTTGATAAACAGGTTACTTTGAGCAAGTCAAAGAGAAAGTTAAGGTCGGGTCGTATCAAGATGTCAAGAACCTAGCAACCAATAGAGAGGAATGGCGGACACTCCACCGACAAGAGCATCTTAGCTCTTAAGTTATGAAGAAGAAACAGGTTTAGACTGCAGGAAAAAAAATATGGGTATTAGGTCTGTTAACTTAAGAGGACATGTTAAAAGTTTAATGTAGTTCACCATTACATGCGTTTCTATAAATTAAAAAAAATGTTGTTCTGTTGATTTTGCCTGCTGTCTATGCCTTTTAAAAACAGTTCCTAGCAATTCAAGTATAAAAATGAAGACAGGTTAGTAATCACCTAGATTTTTCGGGGCCTCATATTCATGACAAGATAAGGTTCCCAATTTAAGAAAAAAAAAAAAAAGATTCAATTTTATTAAAATGATGCGAATCATTCGCAGTTATAAGCGAATGTTCGCAAAATCCCCCGTCGTTTCGCCCTGGCGAATCTGGCGATCGCCAATTACTGGACGGTAACGGTTTCGCTCGCGAGTTTTATTGCCGCGGCATTATTGCAAGAGTTCCTCGCGCTTCACTGACCCGCATTTGTTGTTCTAGCAGTTTTGTTGACATTAGCAATATTTTAAGCCCGTAAGTATAAACAAAAATATTAAATCATGCAGTCGCTTTTTGCAAAGCTTGCTTTTTATTGGACGAGATTGAGGAGACTGCCGTTTGGCCGAAAAATGTTTGCCAAATGTATCGTGTCCCAACCAAACATTTGCCAACCCATTTTTTTTCCTGTAACTGGAAATATTTATTTATTTAAAAGATGGGTAATTGACTATCCCTTTTCCGGTTTATGTTTACGAGAGGAAAAATACAGGTGGCCATCTTGACGAAGTCAGTCGTCCTACGAATTTCAAACTGAAAAGGTAACTCTGTAATTGCAATATTCATAATTAAAACAAGTGTGTTGAAGTACTGAGTTTATTCATTTAATTACTGATTACCTAAATGCTTTTAAACGATACCTACATTTGGCAAATATATTTCACCGAAACAAAGGTAACCCCCGAGATACCTATGATTATGTCCTGACGATAAGGTAACATGGCCACTTAAACCCCGTTGGCATTTCTTCAGAGCTAATAATATACTCGTACAGTCACCAGCAATATATCATCCAACATTGGGCTCAAAAATATCTGACACGTCTTTTTTACAGGAGGTTACCGGGACCAGTTACCGGGTTAGAATAGTGCCACTCCATATCTTGCCGTGGATGTCGTAAGAGGTGACTAAGGGAACAAAGGCTAGTATACCGTTAGGCGATGGGCTTGCAACCTGTCACTAATATACTGGTAAAATGTGGTTACAGAATTATCAACAAATTTTTAGAGTTGTTGGTAATTCTGAAGCTCTGCCTACCCCACTCTGGGAATGAAGGCGTGAGTTTATGCATGTATGTATAAGAGCATGTTGGATAATATGTTATTGCTCGTGACTCCAACACGTACTCGTATATTGAAAATCAGTCTTAATTTAGGTCTTCTGTTAAGCCAAATTTCAGTTAGATATAAAGAAAATTTAAATTAAGAGTATTATCTCGAAGAGTAGTATCTAAAGGAGATATAAAGCAAAACAAAGTTGCCTTAAAAATGCAAATTTTGACGAAAACATTACCGCATAACGCGTGAATTGTAGTTTGACTTGACCGGCATTTAAAAATAAACTCCTCATGCAAATTACTATTCTGCTGACATTACAATGTAGATCTCATGTTACGATTTACAACTTACGTGTTCAATTAGCTACATAAACACTCAATGCACAATAGTACATTATACACTTTTTGCTGTTGCGTTATAATGATTTTACAAGGCATTATTAAGCCATTACATGTTTTATTAGATTGCAAAAACCATAACAATAAAAACTTTCGTCATCAAAATGAAACTCACATTTTATTAAATGGCATTAGCAAGTGAAATTTAAATTAATATCGGCCAAGAAATACGGATGAATACACAAGCATTTTAAACTGCTAATTAGACAGAGATTAGACAGAGATTGTTATTAGAGAGATATAGGCACTGTAACGTCTGTAACGTTATATAACTGGTCGGCCATATAAACTCCAAGTTGAATTCTGTTTTGCTAAAAAGAGATAGGAACGAATCTCTATTTGCTTATAAAACTAGTATTTATCTAGCTTTCTCAGTCAGCTTTAGCCATCGTAAGCGTAACCATCGATAAGCTAATTGAGAAAACAAGATAATATAAAATTATCCGACAAAATACAATATCGATGATTACACACTTCATCTGTAGTCACTGTTGTAAAATAATATGTGGTTGTAATATACACTGAGACTTCACCATTTGGTTAGGGAACATCACAATAAGTACAAAAAGTGCTACTATTATAAAAGATCTTACTTATTTTTTTTCATGTTTTTTTTTACCTCAATCTCCATAGGAAGAAGTTGGCTACTTTATTGAAGCTGAGCCCTCCACTCTCCCTCAGTTTTAATTAGGATTGAGTTAAAATTAGATTCTAGCGGGTACGTATTATAATACCGAATTTCAAAAGACATGAACGGAAGGCCGAACATTAAAATGTCGAATGATCTTATTTCACCAATAGTATAAAATTCCGAAAGTTTATTTGACCGAAAGCCCGAAATCTCGAAGACTATAATCCCGAAACGTTAATATACCTACCCTGAAATACCTACCGATCTGCTCCTACGCTGTGGGAAGTACAACCCCTCCGCCCTTGCGTAAGAAAGCTCAGCACCTTCGCTCGCCTTCGCAGCTTCAGCTTTTTGGTCCAGAGTTCCAGACCAGCGTCAGCCGCTACGGCCGGCTCCCTTGTTGCCTGCGCTTTCTTACGGCTGGCAAGGGTTGGCCTCCATCTACGCCTCCGGCTTTTTATGTACACTCTAGGGGTAGGGAGAACACGACCACGTTGACAGAGTCGTATCTATGCCTTTTAGGGTATACTAGGATATATTAATCTTCAGTCAAAAGTACTTTCGGGATTGTAAACATTCGGTCATTTGAAAATACAATACATATTTCAAGTTTCAGTATATCGGGTACGTATCGACATTTTGTACTTTCGTTATTTTGATTTTCTTCGGAACCCTACACTGATCTGATCATGGTCCGACATGCTCCTGCCCGTTTTTTTAGCATATTGTTATGGATATCGTATGAAAAACATCTTTTAATCACTTTTTGCAAGGTGACTGATTCAGGCTGGGCATTTCTGAAGCTAAATTTAAAAATATATTTGAGTCGCATAATATCTTTCTCGAAGAAGTATGTTTGGGTTCAAACGGAAATGAAAGTGGCACAATCAAACCAAATCGGACGCACAAATAACCTGCAACGATAACAACGCTGCGTCCTTGGCGGTGCTATTTCGTCGGTGAAACTGCAAAATCGCGTAAGTAACATTTTAAATAAGGAGCAAAATGCACCTTTTTCATAATATGGTAAGGTTTATTTTGCTTTATCATAAATTTGTAAGATACGCGGATTTGCAGTATCACCGACGATTTATACATACCTGCCGTGCACGAGGATAATACTAAACCGCTTTTAAACTTTTGTACAGTCGGCCCAGAAAGTCCTTTACCACTTTTGGACCTTAACGTGATACAAATAGAGTCGAAAAGTAAAACAACCTTTGGGTTTGCGCATGCGAGTCTTATAATCGGCTTTACCCGAACCGAACCCGACTTTTTATACCTCTTGCACTTGTATGTCCTATCTTTAACTAACTTAGAACCTCGTTATTCTTTCAAAGTCGGTTAATAATGGGGTTCCTAATGCATAATATCAGCATAATGCCATTATTATTATTTATTTATTTAATGACAACCGGTCGCAATATCGAGCAACCATTCCTGCCAATGTCAAGTTTATATATTATACCTATTTACATATCAAAAGAAAATCATAAGGCAACGTTGCACGGTGATCCTCTAGCCTCCGTGAAGCGATGTAGGTAGAACTTTACGAAGACCAGATGGGATTTTCTTGGAACAATCCTTCCAAATGTGATTCGTGTTTAAACTTGAATTCTTTATGATACTACACATTTGAATGTTAATTTACTGCATATTAATACATCTTTCCAACCATTACAATAAAATATGCAAAAAAATGGAAACAATTAAGAAAGCGACACCATCTTGTCATTGAAAACTCCTAGGGAATCCCCCAATGCCATCAGCTCAATGATTAGTGACTTCAAGTTTCCGCAAGATAAAACTCAGTTCAGACATTTGTTTACGCATTTCTTGCTAGCGACTCTGTCCGCGTTGAAGTCGTTTATCGCTATTTCTTTAGGAATTACCCTTCCTTTGCTTCGCCGTAGTCGGGTAAAAACAAAGGACCCTAAGTCCTTTCCTTCAATTTCAATCTTCAATTATTTTTAGTCCTTTAATGGAGTAACCCGGGACTCAACTACTCAAGCTATCTCCATACCAAATTTCAACAAAATCTTTTTAGTCGTGAAAACGTAAAAAACTGTCAAACAGAGTTAAGTAGGTACATTTACATATACAGGGTGTATTGCAAGTCGTGTGCCAAATGAATAGGGTGGGTAGCTAAGGTCACTTGCAACACGTTTTGGGCCAATTAACGCTCATCCTACCCACGGTGTTTTTGGTATTTTTTTTTTGAACAAATAAAAAAATATTAGCCAACAAAGTGTGAAGGACAGAAAATAAAAAATCGTCACGGTCAACTTTACGGCACAATAAAAAAAAATATAGAACCTCCTCAGATCTTCCAACATCATAAAAACTTCTCCAGTTCCTGACAATTCTTACGGTATACCACATGTCTAGAATCACGTTCAGTTTTTCGTCAAAATATGGTTTCAATCTAAAATGGTGGTTTTATTCAGTCAGTAGATCCAGCCAGTTAAATGGGCTAAATGCACAATACAAAACGCAATATGGTTAAAAATCATCTTTATTTTAATAATTACTTCAAATTTGGTTCAAATTGTCTTCCTCCACAATTGATACATTCGCGACACCTTTTTCGTATTTCTACAGTTGTTGTACGAAGTGTCTTTGACTTTTACGTCTGGGGAAGGGGGAAGGGGAAGGAGATGGAACTAACGCAACTTCGAACGTCGATTTTTGGAGTAGGAAAGGAAGGATCGACGGGAAGCCAATTTACACCCTGCTGCCTACGGCCCTTTACTTATTATTTATCTATAAGAATGAGACGCCATTTTTTAACCGCTTGGTGAACGGTTAAATAATATTCGAAATAGTAATCAGATTTAAGTTCCTATAGAAATTATATTTTAATAATACTTACTTATTAATATTCTACATAATATGTTGCTATATCAACCGACTGGGGATAAAATGCACGGTCTCGTACTAGTTTGTATTATTAAGTTCCCCTTGTTATGGAAGACTAGACCTTTGAAGGTTATAATATAATGTTAATCGTATTTAAGAAATACAGTCTTGTCTTATTTAAAGAGCACCTTTTATGATAATCAAAAAAGTTCGGTCCTATTTCCAGATTTACGCACCGTTTCGATAAAAAAGTGTCCTCTGAAATATATTTCTCAATGTTGCAAATATACTTTCGCAATTATGGTCTACTCGTAAGATCCAAATAGGAGACGACCTTCACCTGCTGTTTATTCGATAAAAAGTTTGTCTATTAAACCAGTAATTGCAATTTCTAAAAAAAGCTCTGAAACTTATCTGAAAATTTTCAGCCTACCTATTCGCCATGTAGTTATTAGGTAGGTACTTAACATATTAAATATGATATAAAATACTTTTTATCAGCAGGTGAAGGTCGTCTCCTATTCGGATCCTCTACTATTAGGTACTGTAGCTACCAACCTTTAAAGGGACTCCTAAGAGCTTATAAGTCACTCGGACAACACATGGTTAACTGTCACTAAAATGTTGGGTTCCCTTACACGTTGATAAAACCTACGATACGTATCAAACTCCTTGAAATCAATTAAGCTCTCCATAAACTAAATCCTTATCGTCCAAAGCCAATGTAAATCAATGCTCCGTTAATCCAGTTCCAATCATATCGGGGGCTGCGTTTATTACACGGCAGAAACGATTGCCGTGGCATCGCCGCAGTCGATAATACAGTAGCGACCAAAAGTATTTTGACAAATGAAAATCTTTAAATATGTTGATGAATTGAGTAAACATTTAATTATTACTTTACAATTCTATGTTACATATCTGCCGCATGCCTGATGACCTTTGGGCAAAAATAACAACAAATTGGATACCGCAAGATCGGACACGACGACGTGGCAGACCCCGGCGCAGATGGCGAGATGAGCTTGATGCCTTTCAGCACGATTGGCGGGAGATTGCCCATAACCGAATTACTTGGAAGGGTGAGAAGGAGGCCTTTGCCCAGCAGTGGGACATTCCGGGCTAATAATAATAAAATAATAAATTCTATGTTGTGAGCCTTTACCTGTTACGTTTCTACTTAGATTAATAAAACTAAACAATTACCTTAACAGTAAAACTAAAAATATACACTTCAAGTAGCTCAAAAATATTTTGACATTTTTATAAAATAAATTTGCCGAGCATGTAAGATGCCTAAATGAAACATGTCATTAATATTTAGTTGCATAACCTTTGGCCTTTCTAACAGCAGTACATCGAGCCGGCATAGAGTCTACTAACTTCTGTATACGTTCATACGGTATTTTCGTCCATTCTGACTGAAGTGCTTGAAAAAAAGCTTCTTTGTTGGAGTAATTTCTGCACCTTACTCTACGATCCAACTCTTCCCATAGATGCTCAACAGGATTAAGATCAGCACTTTGACTTGGCCACTCAAATACCTTGATATTTTTACGTTTTAAGACATCCTGGATATGCTTGGATTTATGTTTAGGGTCGTTATCGTGCTGAAAAATCCAGCGAGGTGGCATATTTTCTTTAGCATAGGGTATCATGTGTGTATTGAGTATATTTCCATACACAAATCGATCCATTATCCCATCAATTCGCACGAGAGGCCCGAGTCCGTGGCGAGAAAAACATCCCCAAACCATTACATTACCGCCACCATGCTTGACTGTGGGTACTTGGTATCGCACATCGTGTCTTTTATTATGAGGGCGACGCACATACTTAATACCATCCGACGACATCAAATTAAACTTGCTCTCGTCACTCCATAAAATTTTTGACCAATCAACACTTGTCCAAGACTTGTTACGAATTGCGAACGCTAATCTGGACGCCTTATTCTTTGCTGATATATGTGGTTTTTTAGATGGGCGGCGGCCATACATGTAATCCGTGCTCTATTAGTCGCAGTTCAACATTGGAAACATGGATATTTATGTTATACTTTTCTTTTAGTTCATCTTTAATCGTCACAGCACTTTTCCGTGGGTCTTCTGCGGACAGCTTTTTTATTACTCGATCAGCCGTAGAAGTCGTTTTTCGAGGACGACCACATCTAGGTTTATTATTGACGCTCTTTCGAGCCTTGAACAGTTTATTCCACACACTAATCAGTTGCCGTGATACATTAAAAGTTCGCGAAACCTCAGCTTGTCTCTTTCCTTTCTTGAGTGCAGCTGCAACGGCTTGTTTTAAATCGTTCGAATATTCTTTATGTTTTGGCATATTGTGAGAAGTCTCCTGCAATATTTATTTCTAAAATGCTTGTATTTTGCAGCCCTATTATCAGTAGAATTGAAATGGAATGAATGTCAAAATATTTTTGAACCAGTAATTTGATGTTTTTTGTGGCCAGGTTTATATTTTCATTAAATTAAACTAAACTTTTTACATGTTTCTAGGAGGTTTTAAGCCATTAATTGCCTTACCATAATTTAATTTGAAATAACTAATATGCCGCATAAAATATCAAAGCTTTTGCTGTTGTCAAAATACTTTTGGTCGCTACTGTAGATCCCCGACCTGTCATAAATTTCATTGCAATCGAGGATCTGGCCGATCAGTTCGCGAGTGACTGGGTTGTCGGCGGCGCGGGGCAACGCCAGCGCGGCGGGATTATGCGATCGAAATGAATCCGCGGGTCATGACACCCTGTTAGTTTCTGGTGAATGTTATTTGCAAGCTGAGATTATGTCAGGGTGCAGGCAAACTGTCTTGTAGATTTTGAACTTATAAAACTACTTTGCAAGCTTATGACAAATACAAAAGTTTTCTTGTTATATTTAAATAGGTTTTATTCATCTATTTTCAGTGTTTGCAGTTCCATTACCACGTTTTTATTAGCGAGCCAAATATTAACCGTAAGTTGATGATTAGAGTGCGAGTATTTTCGATAACGCGGTTGGTATCCCGGCTAGGGCGGGCGCGGGGAGCCCGCGGAGGCTGGGGCGCGTGCGCGGGCCCGGGCGGCGCGGCCGCGCGGCGCGGCCGGCAGTGCGCGAGCCGCCGTCGCTGCCGCGCGCTCGGCGACGCGCCCCTAGCGCCGACCGCGCCCGACACACGGCACACGACTCCCAGCCTCTCCTCGCTCGCTAGGTAACGTATCCCGCGGCCCCTCAGTCGCCCTCGGCCCCGCGAGTGCCCCGCGCTTCGTTCTCTTTCATGATAGGTAATGTTATCGGTATCACGCGCGAAAACAGTTTCAGTCGTGGTCAATCTAGCTACGTCACGCGCCTGACTTCGATTTGTCAGAACTCTTCCGAACGGGCTCCCAGTGTCATTAACGGCCGTGTGCTGCGCATCCAGCTGCTCCGATGCCTTGTCGGTTAGTTTCCAGACCTTTATCGCACCTAATTATCCTTTGTTAGAGCTATGCTGTGTTAGATTATGTTGATGCGTTGAAAACCATCTGGCCCGTGGTTCTGTGAGGGAGCTGTTACATAACAAGGCTCTTTGACTTGGCTTCTCACCTGATCTTGCTTTCCTGCCGAATCCAAATCTCTCGTGCATGCATTTAGACGCTACTTTAAAGATATACTTATCGCTAGGCTAGGCTAGAGCGTAAGTTTGGTACACATAGACACAGCTTAAAAATAACATTTACCTATATCGCATTTTAGTTGCTTAGAAATCTAAAACATTTGTCGATTATTTTGCTACTAAAATTTGAAAACGAAATCACTATTCTTTCGCGCTCCGTTGATCGTTTATCGCTTTTATTTTGGAAAACAAAAAACACAGTAATGTTATCGTCTACATAATTATATGATTTGCCTACACATGTTTTGGTTTTATGGTATGCACAGAAATGGTATGCAGAGAAATGGGGATGAGTAGATCTATAGTGTGTAGTATCCTCGCGCATTACAATAGGCTAATGTTTACTTGAGTTTAGAACTTGTGTTTTACAAATGATCCTTAGCTCACTGTGTATTTTTTGTCAAATTTACAAATCTAAATCTTACGTAGAATCGTGCTTAAGTGCTTAGATTAGCGCTCATGTCTCGGATCGTAGACGAGAGATTGGAGACACGCAGAGGTCGCGGAGATCGGTGTTAATTGGCCCATAACGACCGCCGACGAGACAAAATGTGTTCTCACCAAGCTGTCCATGGGAAAAGACGTCTCCTTCAGACGACGGCTGTCGCTTTTCGGGATCGGGGGGTCACCCCCGCGGGGAGAGGTAGGTGTTCAAGATAATAAGTCTTCGTCTGTGTCTCGAAAACCACCATCTCTCCTTAAAGCTTTATAGAGTGGTCTTTGCATATCTATTTTAATTACGTACGACATCTTAATGAAGTAAGGTTTTTTTAAAGGGAAAGTTAAAAATAGAACACTCATTAAATATATTTATTTTGTTTCCATATCTTAATAACTACATTCAATTATTTTTAAAATCCCTTTTCAGTACGTACGTAAATACCTCTGTCCGGAGACTGCATATTTTTGTGCTGCAATTACTCGCAAGAACTCAAGATTTAAAAGTTTACACAAAAGAACAAATACCTATTGTGATCCGTTGTTTGCAAAGTGTCGCCGTTTTAAAACTCTTAAGTGAGTCCCCCTGGGAAGCCGCATTGAACCAAGTTCGCCGCTAAGCCGCCTAGCCGCCGAGAACAAGCGAGTGCGAGGGGCATTGTTTCGTGGCCCGTTTGTTTCCGAACAGATATTAATCGCGTAATTAATCAAAGGTACCTATTCACGTTTCCCTTTGTCCCAAGCACGTGCCCGCTGCGTAAACAAATGTGTTTATATTCAATCACTCTCATAACAGGACTAGGCAATACGGAACATGGAATTCTAAACACATTACGGTTAGTCAGTCTCTTTCACGCAACCGTATTGTAACTAGGACGCGAAAGGAACAGCACTTGTGTTTTAAATTTAATTTTTCAAAGTATGACCAGTTTCCTCAACAGCTTCACAACGCCGACCACTTACAGCGTGTTTTTGCCACTCAACGATAAATAACGCGTTGGTTTATGAGCCAATAGTGGTTAATAGAGATTGTAAACACACTTTACGCTCGTAGAGGCTTCCGGTGTTGTTTTGCGAAGACTTTTGCTAGTAATAGGTACAGCTGCATTGGCAGTTGGCAATAACAAATTCAATCGAGATTTGAATCAAACTGAGAGTCCAAGCGGTACAAGTATAATATAAGTAAACTTTTTATTGAGGAACCGTTGCTTTATACAACAAAGGTATATGTCTAATGTACTAACTATAAATAATCCCTGGAATGACTCTGTACACAACTGACGACAAATTTACACGTATACACTAATCATCACACAAAACTACCTTACATTATTTTCTTCAAACATCGTGTGTCGCATCGTACATTGCTTCACAGTGTATCTAAATATTAGCAAAAACGCGCTAACTGTCATATATTTCGACCTCATCAACGTTTCAAAATCATGACTGTGGGTGGGTGGCACTTAGGTGACGACCGCGCATGAATTTAAATAATCTAGTAATGTAACCTTAAAACGAAGAATGGTAACTGTTTAAGCCATACTGTAATTATAGACGGAACGGTCCTTTGCTAGCCCTTATAAGTGTCAGCAATGCATTACATTACGATGTCTTGCCTTTGTGCCTTGCCTGCCTTTGCCAATGCCTTTCAACTCGTACCTATAGTAGTTGGTCGCAAGTAACTTTAATTGATCTCTTATTGATCGACAGGAATTTATTTAATGATGTTTATGATTATCAACACCCACAAACCGTTAAAAGAAGCAATCTTCAAGCTTAACAACGTCTACTAAATTTATTCCAACGGATTACTAAAACATCCACATTTCCAGCACATGAGATTCCGCAGCAAATTACTGGTCTATTCCTAAAATAAATAGCCATTCCAATTTTTAAACGCGAATGAATTGCCTTCTCTATTTTACCGATACTGTTCGTATGCATTCTTGCGTGTATCTGTTGGCTGTATTGAATATTACAGAATTTGGGCAGCGTATGGAGTAGGTAGGTACTATAGGGGCCACGAGAAGGCCGTTCCAAATATATCTGGGTTCACCGACATACGGTGGGTGCGTCAATTTGTAATATTTAATGCCAGAACACCTATTCAGACAGTCAATTATTAACTAGCGCCAATTACCATTCGCCTTTAAATGTGGTAAAAGTGGTTAATGATGTTTTTGGGATCAATCAGAACAACAACGGTCAATGGAGAAGTTCAAATACTTTTCCTATTTGATCTTCTCGACTGGGTAGGTATGGATCTCAAGTGTGTGCGAGAATTAAAAAGATTGATCAAGATAATGATAAACTTTTACGATGTTTAATTTACCTTACGCGGAGAAACAACGGCATTAAGATATACTAATATAAACCCGCATATTATGGAAATGATTTGAAGGATGACCTTAAAGGGCAACATTTTCCCGTTTAAATTCAGGTCAGAATAATATTACCTAGTGATGTTGCGGTGCGTCATGCGTCGCCCTCCTGTTTATCTCACTTATCTAAAGGTGTTTAAGCCTCCCAAAATTCCCCCGTGAGTCGAAAATTTACGACTTGAGAAGAGATTTTAGCGTTATCTGCTTTATCAGACGATATTACGAGGTGCTCGGAGCCTGTCGTTTCTAAACAATAGCAATTTATAAATCGCAACGCGCGCCGGCCGCCGGCGCCGTCCGCTGCCCGTCAAATGAATCTCTTTTGGATGGGGCGTCCGAAATCACTTGCGCTCGGCTCGCGCCGTTAGAATAACTAGTGCACGCACATGTTTTGTGTAGAGTTGTTAATCCCGCGGACCCAACGCAGTCGTAACGTAACACATGATTTACCTATTTAATATTCGAGGTAAGCGATTTCATTATTCTATCGACAACTCCAGTCTATCTCGGGGTTATAATTTTATACTTACTCCAAAAACAGTTTGTTTTAAACTATCAGTCGAAAAACCACCACCGTCACCAAAAAACGTGAAACTATTTTAACATCATGTCAAACTTTTCAGATAACACGCAAATCCAATGACATCAGTAGATGAATTCGTGAATTCATCAACATGGCTTATCAAGGTATCATAGACTGTTTCTATTTATACGTGAACGTTTTATTTCCTGCGTATGCGATAATGATAAACCTGCAACGTACCGGATTGTACGCTATGATTTGCTAAGTATTACTTACGAGTATGTGGTTATGCGCGAAGATAGCTATTCTGTGCCTAGTTTAATGGGCAGGTTTGGATCGACTACACGAATTTCCTTTCATTGTTATTGCAGACTTCTCTGTGTGTAGATTATTAGCATATTGAGCATACTTAAATAAATCTGTTTACACAGGATAGGTTCACTTTTGTCATGTTAATGTCCATCGTAGGTTCAAAACTAAGATTCGTTTACAGCTAGGAGATGGCTGATGTTTTGAAAGTTTGTTAAAAAAACAAAGAACGTTACGCACGTGTAGGTATATCATAATTCATAGACCAAGTGAGTATTACGGGTATGATTGCACTGATACCTAAGTAGTTAAATCCTTGTAAAGTTCTTGTGTATCTTCATAGTGTCTGTGTATTGATTTGGAGAATAAACTGACTCTAATAGCTACAATATTATAAAGTTACCTATTTGGGTCGCTGTCACTTAGTCTATTGTAAGCCTTGCAACTAAGGTACTCCCTAAAGGTCAACGTATCGTTTCCAGTCAATGGACACTGTAGACGACGATCACAACAACGTGAGTTACACACGTTCTTTCAATCCATTATACACCTGCACCTCGCGCTATTATTAACCTGTCATTATTACGCATAGGTCACTGCTCCAGCGGTGTTGTTCTCTTCAAAGAGGGCTTCTTGTCGATCGGTCGAGCTTTATACCTACTATGGATGGTTAAGCTACCTAATTGAGAATTCACGCCCTAAAATTATTTTGTTCGCTTTGACGGGACAATTAAACTTCCCGGTTAATAGTTCGTCCGTCGAGTTAAAAAGTGAGTTCTTAAGAGAATAACATGGCACAAGTGAGGCGATTCTCGGTTGCGATCGAGACGAATTCCTATTCGAGGTTCCATAGAATTGACGCTGTCATTCCATGCAGATTGACGATATAGTCATCTCGAACGACACGAGAATTGACATCCAGGTACGAAGTACGCTAGGGTACAGTCACAGGCAATATATGATCCAACATTGGACTCAAAAATATCTCACACGCTCTTATGCTTCCAGTATTAAGGACGTTTCAGATATTTTTGAGTCATCATTATGTCAGCCGAAAGACGTCCACTGCTGAACATAGACCTTAGAGCCTTGGGGGTCCAAGGCTCTCCACTCAGACCGGTCTTGTGCTTTTCGCATCCACCGCGTTCCCGCGATCCTTACAAGGTCGTCACTCCATCTTGTTGGAGGCCTAACTACAGCTCGTCTCGTCAGTTCGTCTATTTTTGAGTACAATATTAGATCATATATTATTGCTGGTGACAGTACGTACATAGTCACATTAAATCCAATGCCACTAAATTACGAAAGATATTCAAATAGTGATATTAGAGCGGTTAAAAAGATTTAACTTTTGTATGAATTCCTTTTTTGCATAGTGTCACTATTGGATACGTGCGATTCATAATTAAACGTACATATTTATAGATATTTCGAGGCGTTCGTTCACACCAAGAAAAGTTTCAGTTTTCCTATGAATTATTGATCATTCTACCAGACCGTGGCATCAGCTTGTCTATCATATTTTTTATATATTTGTACGAATTTGAAATGAAAATGAACGTCAGCGAAAGAGTAGGTACCTAAATGAAATATTTTTGTTTTTTATTTAATAAGATAAGATAAGATAAGATGTATTTATTTGTAATAATTATACATAGTCAGTTTTACATTAGCATATAAACTAGCACTCAGGATGAATTTAATTGCATTATGTCATTTTAATAAGAATACATAAAACTATAGCAGTCATATAGCTTCAGCATGATAGAGAAACTACATCTGTCTCAATCAAGTCAAGCTCAAGGAAGAAATGAAATCGTATTTAGAATGTGATCGTATCTATTGGTGCCGTGTGGTTGCCGGGTTAGAATTGTGCCACTCCATGTCTTCCCGTGGATGTCGTAAGAGGCGACTACGGGAATATAGGCTTGTAGTACTGTTAGGCGATGGGCTTGCAACCTGTCACTAATATGCTGGTAAACATCTTAGCCTATTTGTGCAAATTGTGGTTACTGAATTATCAACAACTTTTTAAGTTGTAATTCTGTAGCTCTGCCTAGCCCACTCCGGCATTACAGGCGTGAAGGTATGTATGTGTACATAAAACTAGTACCTATTCAAGTGCACAGTACCCCCCTGCTGCTAGATTATAAAATGAAACACTAGATGCAGAAAAGACTTTGTACCGTGGAGTTTTTAGATTTGAACCTTGCAAAAACAGTGGATTTTTTCTTGATTCATGTGTTTAAACTTAGCTCTCTAAATAATATAATAACGAACGAATAACACTTTCCAAGACCGCAACAAGGTAAGAAAAAAAGCGTTTTTGTGAATAAAATTTAAGGCAAAAAGTTAACAGTATAACTTTAGTTGCTGTATGTTAAGAATTGGTGGAACCTATATATTTTTGCTGAATTAAACTAATTTGTCCATGGAAATTTAAAATAAGTAAACATATTTTTTTGAATTGTACTTCAAGCTAAAATATTAATAGTGACTGTTTTATATAAAATATACTACTCAAAACAAAATAGGGGCCACGGTATATTCCGCATACAAAAGAACTGTTTTTGGAGAAGGATTATTATAACAAATTTTAACCTGTAATTTTTGAATTTAGTATCATTCGAAAGCTGCAATGTTCAACTTACAAGCTAGGTTTTTAATTTTTTTGTCAATTGTTTTGTTTTTATCGTGCGTGTTTATTTTTAATAATAATAGCTGAATTGAATTAAAATGCATATAGCATTTATTTTGTCCTGTTGCAAATAATAACATTGAGAAAAAAAAGGCCGGCAAATGTTTAATTTCCTAACCTACTGGTAAAACTTTATCTCTTGCCCAAAAACTCCTTACAAACATGCCTGTTAATTTTTCTTTCTACCATGTTAAATTGATATGTACGTAATTTATTTTAAAAATCTATGCGCGGGGGTGAACTTTTCGCCGGACACAATTAAATACTCTCTCCTGTCTATACACAACATTGGACATTCACACACACAGATTTAATTTAAAAAAGCGGTTTTTAATTCGTGCAAGGTTGGCGTTATTTTTGGTTCAATTTCCCCGGGCTATTAGTTTTAGTTAAATAACATATTGATTTATTTTTTGTCTAATTGTAAAACAGAGCTACAATTGCTACAAAGTCATACATTTTTAAAATAGTTTATTTATGGTCATATTATCTTACCTTATGTAATTGTAATTACATGTATGTAATAATAGTTTCCATTTATTAAGGGCTCATTTAATTTATTTTAAGTAGTTTTAAGATCGAGGGCTTAATTTTAGACGACCACGGTTTGATCATCGATAAGGACAATAATTTTGTTTATGAGCACGAATATAAAAGTAAAGATAAAGATAAAAGATAAAGGATAAAGACATTTATTCAGTATGTAGGCCGCACGGGCACTTTTACACCTCAAGAATCTGGCAGCGCTTCACAAAAGGGGATCACTACTGAGAGGAAACGCCGCAAGAAACTCAGCAGTCAGATTTTTTTTAAATATATTTAATATTACAATGGCACTATTTAGTATAGCATTATATATAGCGCTATAAATATAAAAATAAAAAATATATCAAATAACCTGCGTAGTTACCCCAGGAAAACACACCAAAATATTATGAGAGAGATAAAGGGAGAAAAGGAAAAAAAAACATCTCTTTATGTGTATATAAGACGTTACAAGACGACCATATAAGATTGATATATCAACGGTGTCCCCTAGACAAGATAAAGCTTTTGCATTTGAAAAAATATACATTGACTAAGTTTCGGGTTTAGGCGAAACATTTTTGTCTATTAGATAGTCCTCGATCCTTACGCTTTAGACATTAACGACTTTTTCAAGTAATTAGTAGTAGTAGTAGTTATTATTAGTAGTGCTGGAAAGGGTAACTTTAAAACTACGTCAGGTAATTTATAATAGAAATGAATGCATTGACCAAAAGTATTTACTTATCTGTGTATTGTGTACCTATACCAGATATCAGATAAATGTGCAATCGGCAAAATGGAACCCTGACCTTCCACGGAACTGTGTCACAATAACATTAAGTTGGAAAGAATTTACGTTTTTTTAATACCATCACTGTGACTATTCCGGTGGGTCGGTGTTCCATTATTTCATTATCTACATATCATTTGTGTCTAGTATCCATAGGTTTGTTAAAAACTTGCGAAAACAACGGATTGACGTAAACTGAGGATTTTTGGCATCATCGGCCGGTAATGTCAACTCCGTATCGTATACATTTTGTTAGTTTTCGAAAATAACTAACGTTACCAAGCATTCAGATCTATTATGTAGATGATCTTCTAATACATTAGTATAACGCAGATTTGTCGTTTGCGTGCAAGTAATTAACCGCTTTATTGTTCGAATATTACACCAATAACGTAGAATCATTTCCTTAGCTATTTTTATCTAACCACTTTTTTGTTAGTTATCGATTCTGCAATTATTATGAAGTTAGTCAGCCGAGGAAAATAAAAACCACCAGTAAAAAGGCGAGCTGGCCACCGCCAGCCTATGTGCACAGTAAACACTTTTTGTCGAGCTCGCTAAGTTGATTTTCATTCTTGCGGATCATTAATCGATCGATTTGTTTGAACTCAACTTTAATACACTTAAGTGGTAGCAATCGTAAGGTATTGCATGTTCAATTATGGAAATATAAGAGAATTTTAGTCCCGTGTGGTTGCCGGGTTAGAATAGTGCCACTCCATGTCTTCCCGTGGATGTCGTAAGAGGCGACTAGGGGAATAAAGGCTTGCAGTACTGTTAGGCGATGAGCTTGCAACCTGTCACTAATACACCAGTAAACATCTTAGCCTAATTGTGCAAAATGTGGTTACAGAATTATCAAAAAAAAATTAGAGTTGGTACCCCACTCTGGGAATGAAGGCGTGAGTTCATGTATATAAGAAAATTTTATTTTAGTTACAGATTTTTTTACGTACAGTGAAATTAATTTCTTGGCCATTATGGGCCTCAAAGTGAGGTTACCGAATCAACCAAATCTTATGATTTTTTAGGATGTGATTTACTGTGTCAGTTTGGGGTAGTTTCATAGTGACCTAAACTGCATTTGTTTAATAGTAAAATTGCGTCTTCAATTTATATTCTAAGATGTTTTACCTAATTGTTGTCCAAAACTGGTGGTAAAACTAGTGGTTAAGTTTAATTGGAATAGACATCGTATCATCGTAGTCGATTTCACAGACCATTTAATTCTGCGTGTGTGTCAAATTAAGTTTCTAGCTGAACTAAAATATTGTACTGGTGCAGACACTGCAGAACTCAATCCTGCCAATAAATATTATATGTATATATACATGTTTCTATGACTGTAAGGTCACGAAACTATTTTAAATAAATTAGATTGCAACTTTTGCATCCGCTTCATTTTTAGTCTGTAATATGTCTTGTAACTATTACCTCAATTCTTCTTTCAGTACCTACCTTGTTTTTAGTAGCGACCGTAAGGAAAGCAAATTAACTTTTCCTCCTATTTGCCTATGTGTATTAATTTACGAAGTAAGTAAAACAGGAAAATGGGGGTCATACCTTACCCATACTCGTGGCGGAGAAGTCCATTGTAAGATGTAAGTCATGGTCATGACCCCAGTAAACTTGCTCGTGGCATCAACGCAGTTGAGGTTTACCATAATAAGGATCCACCATATTTACAATGTATTCAATAACGATAAGGGCAAGCTGTGGGGTCTATCTATTTATGCAAATTTGAAACGTATTCGTTCATAAATCTAGCTAGTAGGTACAGTATGCAGTTCCTTTAAATTCTCTTGGTTCATTTACGACTGAAATGTGGCGGGAAGTTTAAATGCTTTTGAATAAACCTATCAATCATTCTCCATGACGATCGTCGCAAATACTTGATAAGCTTTATTTTACTATTTGTGACCACAGACTGATCAGTCACAAATACCTCTTACGGCCAAACCCTATATTCAATCCGCGGACAGATAGGCTTACTTCGGATTAAAATTTGACACATTTTGTATGGGCAAAGCAAATGTCAAATTTTAACCCGAGGTAAGCCTTATCTATCCTCGGTTTGACTATAGGGTTCGGCCGTTATTCTAATTTCAAAAATACTATTATAGTTTTGTGCGCCTGATTATGTTTGCCAGATCTCAATAGAACAAAGGAAGGTGCTTTTTAGGGTTCCGTAGTCAAACTAGGAACCCTTAAAGTTTCGCCATGTAGATTCGTCCGTCCGCAGCCTAACTCAGAGTCTCTTAGTACTAGAAAGCTGTAATTTGGCATAACTATACATTTTAGGCACGCCAAGAAAGTGGTAAAATAAAACCTTTAATTTTTATTTTTAATGTACCTCACCTATACGTAACAAAGGGATGTATTTTTTCTTCTCGTCCACCCCATACCGTTACCTACAATAAATGTATTTCTATTTTCAAATCGTGAAGGAGGGAAGTAAGGCGCCGCGCCAGCCGATCCCCTTCGCAAATGACCCTTTTCGAATAATAATCCGAATGCCCTTTGTGTTAATCTCCCTATTTTATACCCCAACGGAAATAAGCAAGTTTTTTGCTTATTGAGCTTGTAATTTTTATTTTATAGTGACACTTTTAGACACTATTCAAAAGTAACTTCTTTTTACATAGATAGAAAAAACCGGGCCAGAGCATGTCTGACCATGCTCAGTGTAGGGTTCCGAAGCCGTTACTTCACAAAAACTATTTAAAAAAAAACCAGTATGAACTAATTCTCTATTTAAAGTTATTTTGAGCTGTCTTAGGTGATGTTAGTAGGTATAAACACTAGTCGCCTGTATCTCAGGAACCAATCAAGTCGTAATAGTTTTTCTTTTAAATTCCTTATAAGCTCTTCCATTTAAGATATTTTTCAGAGAGATAGGGGGGGGGGACAAATGACTCTTAAAAAAATTTGCGCTTTAAAGCTTAATATTTCATAAACGGGTTATTGCCCGTGTGAGTGTATATTTGACATTGTTAACGGATGGGTTTTTTATATTGCTATTAATCGACATGTTTCCGTGATATAGGAAACTGCGCAAAAACATTGGGAACTCATAATGAAAGGAAAAGTGCGTAAAATCATGTCGAATAGTGTAAATAATCGTGCATGATGTCACGTCAATCATGTTTTATTGATATTATGTCCCTTCTTGGTAAGGCGAGAACAAACACAGTGATATAGAAATCAATAGATTACAATGTGGTTACAATGTTGTCTGAATAATATAGATACGCCCTTAGGTCATTCTTGGTAGGTCCACTTGACAGCGGGCGTAACATAACTGACACAAGGATAATTTATACGTTAGTGCGGTGCTTTCTATATCTACCTATAAGTGTCATAACCATAAAGGTCGCACTTTTGGTACCGATGACGTCAAAATGACGAAATTTTACACACAGGGTGCTCTGCTTTCATTTAGCAGATGTTTATAGGTATTAACTGGTAAAAAAAATGTATACTAAAAAGCGTTAAAATTATTAGTTAAATACAGCTTAATCGCAATCAAAATACTGATCGCGCCAGCAGCATATTTTTTACCATTTATGCCAAAAATGACAAATTGAGTCAATTTACTTTTATGAATGTCAATGCCAGAATAGTATTTATGACTATTTAATAAGAAAATATTAAATAAATATCAGGGGACAATCTCACACCACCACCTTGACGTAGTCCCAAACTAAGCTCTAGGATTGTACGGAGGGTTAAGGTGCGACCCCACAGCTGCGTAAAATACGGTGTCGTTGCGTAAACAAAAGATCACATAGTAACAACATGGCGCCGTTTTTGACGCACAGTAATATACGCAACGTTAAGCAGCGGTTCTATTGCACCTTTAGTGCCCATAAGTACCTAGAGACAACGGTGTAAATACTTAAATACATTGAAAACATCCAAGACTCAGACTAGGTTAGCGCGTCGTCATAACTTAATCATAATCATAATTTAATCATTTTGATTTTTATTACAACATAAAATCTTTTTTAATGATAATGTTACTCGATGATTTTTGCTACCGCCCTTCTAAATATCAGTGTCGATGGACTCAAGAAGTTTAATAAGGGTTTATGCAAAACTTGTTCGGCGATACTCTAGCCAAATTAAATTACATCCTTTCGATACTAGTCTTTCATTTATAATCACCTGTATGCAATTTGACGTCATAAGCACCAATGCACTGAGAGCTATCTTAAACTACCTAGTGTCAGTCATGTGAGGTCAGCTGAATGTGCTGTCTCCGGTTGAATGGTGACTTATTGGCACTTTGTTAAGTGCCCAGTTGACCAAAGTAGCTCATGAAAGTGGTGTTGGCAGGTGTCAGGGGCGCAGCGCGGGCGCGGGCATGCGGCCCCGGCGGCAGACGCCCATGGAGGTCGGCTAGCGGCGCGCGCGCTGCCCCCGCGCCCGCTCTTCCCGCCCCGACCCTTCGACGCCATGGAACTTGCTGACGTGCCACGACACCGACCCCTCGCGTTTGATAAGGTTAGTACACGATTAAACTGCTTACGCTTAAAAAGTCCAGCTCATTTTAAAACGCGATTTAATTCGCAATTTCCAAAAGAAAATTACCTACCAGATAACTTAACTTTAGGTATATCAGATTCTCGAAACACCAGATTCAAATTGGTATTGTGTAAAAGTAATAACTAATACTTTAATTTGAATGTTTTTATGTTGCGATTACATTATATTGAACATCTGTTATTTTAGAATTTCGGGGATTTTGACAATGAGTGAATAAATTACTTCTTTGTGCGTTTATTTTTACCAGACGTTTATTTTTATGAAACGGTGATATTTTAATTATTATTTACATCCCTGTGTGTGTTATCTTATCAGGTTATCACATTGTTTGTATCGTTAAAAGATTTAAAAAATGCGTTAGTTCCAAAATTAAGTTTATTTTTTATTTTTACCCTAGCCGTTCTTTTGTGGGATTTTGTCATTCTATCCAGAGAACTTACGGCCGCACTCAGTTCCTTAGCGACGATTTTTCTTACACAAATTTAAAAAGAAACGAGTTAATTATCTAGAAAAGAGTACGGCGGCTGTTAGTAATTGCCTATTTAAGTGGGACGTGTAGTTGTTGAGTCTACAACTGACTGACTGAATACACAAATCAAGACATGTTGTCGAATGGGTTAAGTCATGCTTCCCTATTCTCCCCTAATAACAAAAAATCTTTACAAGTCGTAATCATCATCATCATGTCAGCCGAAAGACGTCCACTGCTGGACATAGGCCTCCCCCAAGGCTCTCCACTCAGACCGGTCTTGTGCATTTCGCGTCCACCGCGTTCCCGCGATCCTTACAAGTCGTAATAAACGTAAATAATTATAATTTATCGTGACGTCTATGGCATAATTCAGTTTAACACATTTACATAATTGTTTAAACAGTAAATATTTATGAAAGTTTTTTTTATTAAGAATGATCGAGGATTGCAACGATTTTAATTAAATTACCTACCCTTTTTAATTATACCCCACTCGACGGGGGAAAAGTATATTCATCCCCAAATTGCATATACTTATCATTACTTTTATTTTGAATATCATAAAACATATCTTTGTAGCGGTTTATAACTTTAATCTAAATAGCCTCTCAGTAAAATTGACTGTGACGTACGGACGGACGATAATGCCTACAAGGCGATATAAATAAGGGTATTTGACTACGGAAACTATAAAACTGATGTGGGTGCTAAAAATTCCTTTATTTCTATGACTTGTTTCAAGATTTTTACTTTTCTCATGTCTTTGTTTAAATACCTTTTAAATAACCACCCCAGCTTAATCCTTAGCACTTTAATATCTATTTGGCTCCCACTTTACAGCGTACATTATGCATCACATCGATTCTAGAGGCGATGCCTTGCTCTACCTATTTATTTTTAACACGAAGCTTAAAGTGGCGGCTGTGGCTTTTCTGAAAATCGATAGGGTTCGCCTCACCCGGCCTCAGACTGGTCGCTTCTTTCCCTATTCATAAGCTAACCCTTCGCACGTCATGCATATGAAAATGTGAAATCATTTCACCGTTGCCATGAGGTTCTCCAACAGCAAATAATTGGTGTATACCTTTCCGCGTTGGTAAAATAGCGTAACTACACGAAGCATAGTTTTGATTCGGTCAATTGTGATAAAGATTCGATAAAGCTTGTGGCCTTGTCTTACCTAATCTCTGTTGACAATTCCCGCAAGCTATCGCCTTGACTGAGCCGCGATCACGGCTCACGGGCCTCACGGCATCGCGCGCAACGCTCTTAGAATACAATACTCAATTACTCACCCCTATAGTCGCCTCGATAACTACAGTCCGTTAATAACAATCCAGGGTATTTTACCCGGGAATGCTTTAGCGATAAGTAGCGAAAGCGATGCCATTATTGTCCCCGCCGCCGTGATATTTTTGATTTACAACCTAACCGCCCGGTCTCCTTAACGAAGCCTCTCGCGCCACGCTGCAACCGTTTCTTACCCCAGGGAAAACTACGCACAATAGAGCCTCGAATCACAAACAGGGTAACACATTCTGATTCCAAGAATGCCGTTGTTCTCATTGTCATAACATCACGATCGCATTTACTGTAAATTAAGCGCAAATATTCAACAATGAAAACCATTTTTCTCAGGGGCGGAATATCTCTCGTGAATTTTGCACGCAGTAATAAGCGAGAGCCTACTTATAAGAAAACCTTCGGGGGTCTTAGGATCATGCCAGATAACGAACAGGGAGACAAAAAGCGAAATGGGACGGCCATATTTTGTTGACGTCAGATGATGACTTCGCAACGGAATCTAGTCGTAGCGAACACTCAAATGAGAATTTCCTCAACTGACATTTTAATTTTAGCGTATTTTGTAGCAGGCGTTGCGGGCTTTTAGTCCGAGGTACCGTTTTATTCATAGAACGGGGGTCGGCGTGGAAGTAAAAAGGCTGCGTAAGTCCGCAACTCCCGCTTCCGCCGCCATTTAGGCGTCCTCATCCCCGATTGGCTCAATACATTTAACCTCAAAACTCGGGGCTTGGCTCGTTCACTCAATGCAGCCACCAGCTATTGAATTCGGTGGGCTATTGAACGGCAATACGTATAAATAGGGCTTTCTAGTCCGCAGTTTAACGACTTGGCCTCACTGAAGTGATTAATGGTCGGAGTTTCAGCAAATGGTTTATGAAATGGATTCGACCAACAACAACTAGATCGTTCGATCGCCTTTATTGCTTTTTGAATGTTTTACTCGGACAAAGCGAAATTGCAGTTTTGAAGGTGGGGAAAAACTTTATTAATTCCAGTATTCTATTAGAATTATTTACTTTAACTTAACACGATCTTGTAAAGTTCGGTGAAATTCACGTATTTGGTCGAAAGTAAACAAATAAGTAGGTGTAATGGTCGGATAGTCGGCAAGCATCCATGCGTCGAGGTCCGGACCGCGGGACGGGATGTGACCCGAGCGGCGCGGATCGATCGCGCCTGTGACGTCACCGCCTTAGCCTTCGCGCTCTCGTCTCCGGAGACGAATCAGCGACCACTACAACGCTCACACAACAGTTTAAGACTATTACACAGCTAAGCTATCATACCTTTATGATAACTATCGGACACCTTCGTTTAATAATAAAAATTGTTAAACTAGTCAACTTAAAACGGGTGTAAACATGCCTATACCCTGATTTTTAATTGCGTAGAATTCTGACGTTTCTTGGTCTTGCCAGACTACAAAATATTCCTTGAACGTGTGGTGCAAAAAAGTCAAAAAAAAAATCTTTAGAATATTACTTATATGATTTACATATTAGAATTTAAAATGAAATATTAAAAAGTTAATTAATACAAAGTAATTTTATTTTAAAATCGCACAATCCATACATAATATTTTGTTAAACAAATTTCAGAGCAAAAAGATAATAGTTGTTGGTATCATTCAGATCATTGTCATGTATTACAAACCTTTGGAGTTAAATTATATTATTATATTTAATCATTTTTGTTTTGTGTTTTTATTTTGGCAGTATGCCTGAAGAAGATTCTGAGGATACTGAATAAAATAAAGTGTTTTCATAAGTCATGTTTTATTTATTTGCTCCAGTAACTAATAACACTGTGACTTGTAAAGATTTCAACTTATTTAGAAGTCCCAAATTTTTTTTGGCGTATTGTCTTAAATCTTAACAATATAATTTTGCATAGTTACTTCTCAAAGTTTTTAGTATTCTTATCTTAGACACGTAGGCTAATGATTTGTTTGGTTCACTAATGTTTTACCAAAATATAACCATTTGACAAACTATATCGTTTTACAAACTTTCATTTCGCGAACAGGTACTTCCCGCCGTTTTATATTTTTTTGTGGTCAATAGTCCAACTTAACCTAACTTATTTAATAGCCTATGCAACTAATGTAATATGTAACGGTTTAAGCACAAATACATTTTTGCGAAATGAAAGTTTGTAAAATGATATAGTTTGTCAAATGATGATTTGGTCATAAGTCGGGATACCGATTTGTTTACTCTACCTTATGTATGTGGAATAGCAACAAATTTAAATGAAGGCCAAAAACGTCAACATCAAAAAAAATGTTTGTTACTCCTGAAACGTCAGAATTTGATAGCTGTCAGATGGCTGTCAGAATTCTACGCAATTAAAAATCAGGGTTTAGTTGTTCTTTACAGCACGACACCATTATGTCATTTACGCATTAAGAATACCAATAGAAACAAAAATATAAGATATACCTAAATATTATGAAATTATTTAATCGACCTCTGTGCGCTTAGATTTCAACATAAACTTAAATAGAACTTGCTACAGGAAAATTCAATAGAAAACCGAAGTACTGACTATACACCTTAATATGAATCTTAACGATCCATATCCAGCGAAGGCGAGACGCTATTACTCCAAGCCATTAGAGCAGATTGCATCTTCGTCATGGTTCGGTTTGATCGAGTTTAGCTGCATCGGCTTTGTACTGAAGGGCTCTCGATGGAGGGCGCTCCGGCGCGCGCGGCCCGCAGCCCCTCACGGCTTCAGCTCAAGTGCACGTTGACCTAAAAGGACACGGATGACGTCACTACGCTCAAAAGCAATCGCCTTTACTAGTTTCTGGTTTATTTTTAACCTGAGGAGCTTAGAAGAGGTTTCTTTAACGCGGAATATTATGCTGGTGTCTCACTAGAATTCCACATAAAGTAGAGGCAAACTACCTCGTATTCGTCAATTCATATTATTCGGGACGTTTAAACTTCCCGCTAATATGATATTCTTATCTTAACCACTACAAAAGGAACTAATTATTTTCCTGCTGTTCTATAATAGTTGATCCTTGTTTTCACATTCACTGCCTCGATTTTCTGATGTTATTTTGCCCCTGTTTTCGCCTTGAAATTAGATATGGAAATGTTGTCGTGTAACTAATAACAAGAACTAATACATATTCATAAATATTGTTCAATATGAATATCTATCTGCGTTATTAAATGAAACGTGTGCGAATTTGATCGTTTTTATTTTTAAAAAACGGAGTTTAGATAGGTAGGTACTTTGTGCGAAGTGTAACCCAATTTTCTCTAAATCAGTTCGTTCCGTGTCAAATCGGCGATGTAAACCATTCGTGTTGTTACGACCATAATGCGTATCTTCTCGAGCACGCATGTGCGTGTGCGCGTGTCAGCATCTAATAATGTGGCAAATGATGGCACGATATTCGCGCCTGCGTGTTAATTTGATTTAAATTTATAATATAACCCGTGCCCTAAAAATAGGGTTTTGATACCTATTAGAAAGTCTAACTTATTCATTGTTTCGTTCAAACTAGGGCTTGCAAATATTCGAGAATTTTCAGTATTCGAATATTCGAATTTTTTTCTGGTATTATTCGAATTATTCGAATATTATTCGAATAGTTAAAAACTGTTGTAATAATCAAGTTTTTTATTGCCAATGTCTTATTTAGATTCTAATTTATCTGTATACAAACGAAATCTAGTTAAAAATTAAAGAACAATTTGTTTAATTTGGTGTAAGGCACTAAACTATCACATTCACAGTCTTACAAAAACTTGGAAAATAGTTGGTGGTTAACAACAAAATCAGTCTTATAAATCGAGGTCTTACTCAGACGGACAATAATATTTTTTATTAGGTCCTTACCTATGAAATTGGCGTTTTATATGGAGAATTTTATGAAAACGGTGGTTTTCATACATTTAATTTTGCGGATTATTTAGTAACGTCAAATGCAAACCAAGCAAAATTCTGTCAGGAATATTGGACACTTCTAAGCTATATTATACATATCTTAGTTACTTAAAAATAGTTCAATTCATAAAACTCTGCGTAATTGAAACACTTGAACCTGCAGCACTTAAAAAGAGTTAAGTTCACACTTTAATTTTAAACATTAAGTAAGAAATTGAACCATATTATTTGTATCTAAAACCTTTGTTGCATAGTGTATTAATGAAATTTAAAAATATTTTGGAAGTTAAAATTGAAATAAATAAATTCCGTACGAAATAAAACACGTAAAAAAAACGCCAATTTCATAGGTAAGGACCCAATATAATACAATCAAACAATCAAATCAAAAACAATCAATACTCTTTTTTAAAGTTACTAGAAAAAATTAATTTAAAAAAAAGCCGCCAACCAGCGCCGTCGTCGCACTGATTCCCGCCCGAGTTCCCGATCGCTTCCGAGCTGTGACGAATCATGTCGGGTCGGGCGGACCGCGGAAACATCGCGAGACTTGCGCGCGAACTTTGAAAGTTGTATTTTGAATGCATCAAATTCTGAGTTTGGCATACCGGAAATTGGTCGAATATTCGAATATCGCAAGTTTTATATTCGAATATTCGAACCAGTTTATTATTCGAATAATTCGAATATTCGAATATTCGAATGCAAGGCCTAGTTCAAACCTTTTGCCAACTCATTCAATTCTGGAGAATATAGGATTTGAGTGCTTTACATGGCAATGACAGTCCGAAATCAAGGATATAGTGATGGTAAGAAAGAATAACGTTGACTTGACTTCAATTTTTTAAGAACCTTTTTGTTCAAAATCTCCTTCAATAGTACATCATGTCTAGATATCTACCTTATTACTCTTCTGATTAAATGCTCCATCTGTTCAAAATGTTACGTGACAAATAAAGCTCTAAAGCTGATCCGTTTGGCCTTAAACTCGTATGCACGTAATCCAAGCCAAGGCATGCCCATACAATATGTATGACACGTGTGTGAGCGCTCACTGAGATTAAGTGCCGGGATGTACAGTTTGATAGTTATCTGTTTGTTTAGGTACCTATGTAGATATATGTGCTTTTATTTTTAACACCACAATAAAAACATAGCAATATCTATTAAACTTTCAGACTCAATCTAAGTATGGTATTTTATTCACTAAGCTAATGCCAAATATTATATGACCTCGCCTGGCATTAAAAATAACGGCATCGTTAGTAAAACTCCTGTCAAATATAATATTTAATGCAAAAAAGGAAAGTGCTGATAACCATATTCATGGGGTTAGAGCGTCGATTAAAACTATGTATAGTCAACAACTTTAATGTTTAAGCATCTATAGGTGCCCAGCACCCATTGTGACAGAGTCAAGTATACCTAAATAAATAAATTACGTAAAAATTAACGATTGTGTTTCTACGACAGGGTTCTATAGGTGCTCAATTAAGTTGTTGACCGTACCTACCTGTAATAGAATTTGCAACATTCATTAATTTTCCATCATTGGCGGCTCGCAAAAACGCGGGGAAATATAACAATAAATACATAAAAATCCCGCCATAATATATAATTCTGACCCCTGCCTACAGCGGGCAGTTTGTTGTTGTTTCAGTAATTTCGAGTAGTTCGTATTTTTGGCTCATGGCTATAATGTCAGATGAGTGCTCCGTGCACAAGATCACCGCGTGCCTAAATTTTCATGATTACCTGCTTACAATCATCAGTGAGATTCAAAAATCAATCAGGGGCCATAACTGCAGAAATGTAATGGAATAGGGAGTATTCATGACTTTTTTCACAGCTTCAATAAAAGCTAAATTCATATAAAAAACAGTTAAAAAATATATTTTTATTAACTATAAAAATAACCAAGATATAAGCCAACAAAGATTTGTTATCATCTCTTCTTAACAAAACATAATTTAAGATGTAGTTTATATGGCCGACCCTTTTACATAACGTAACAATGCATATCGGATCTCTCTGTCTAACCGCTGTCTAATTAGCAGTTTGAAATGCTTGTATTTCTTTGATGATTTTAATTTCACTTTTGGTGATCTCTTTTACGGTATTTTCACATTTTGTTGGGAAATGTAATTTAAAAGATCCATACATATTCCCTATTGACGTAAGCACCCGGCTGCTTACGTCAATCCTTATACATTTTCGATAACGATGACGTTCGCGGAAAGCATCTTGTCTGGGGCCACTGGTCTAACCGATTTTCATCAAAAGTGCCCAAGAACCACCCTAGTTGAATTAGCTTTCTATTGATAAAAACTAAATCAAAATCGGTTTATTCGATAGACTTGAAGATGCGGCGCGTTGCGCTACTCGTGTTGCATCTATTAGAACGCTTCCGCTTTTACATGGAACAACCTAATACATCGCCATATGTTTGAATTTCCTGCGGAACGCCACCGCTCAATGCTTCGCGTCTCCACAAAGCACTTGTCCAAACGCCGCCGCGCCGGCGAGCAAGCGATTAACCATCGACTATTTTCTCGCTCAAGAAACGAACAAAAGATATAGATCCCGTGACAATAAAAGAGACATATGATATTAGTTGATGATCACTGGCTGTTCACACTACTGGCGAGAACTCTCTATCCACTAGTTTGTCGAACAATAGGTACTCGTGTAGATCTCGTGTCAATAAAACAGATACATACACTATAAATAGTCGATCGCTGGCTTTAATGACTTCTCGCTCATCGTGAGCGGTGGGACAAGTGGCTTAAAGAATTCTAACATCGTATCTACAGCCATATGAGCCGATTCACCTTAAAGATTCGACTTCGAAGCCAGGCACGTGTCACCATTGATACGAATACCTACCGTGTAACGTAAGCTCACTCACAAGGAAACCTTATTTGTTTTCAGATGGAAAGTTTGATAAAAGAAATGCAAGACCCAACGACAGGAGTTCCAGTGCGATGTCAAAAACTCTTTCTCGGCTATGTTCCTTCTTCCTTTATGGGTAAGATTATAGTTATCTCTGTCGTTAGTTAGTAAGATAACGTTATCTTTTGTGTGTTAAATCGTTTAAAATGTACCTTTGTCTTTAATTTAGTTGCTTTTTGTGTTTCTTGGTTGGGTCCCGTACCTCAAAACAAAAGGAGCCCTCATACGATCACCTCGTTGTTCATCTGTTTGTCTATACCTTTTTGTAATGACGCGTGAAGGTAACAAAATTAAATGAATACCAAATTCTTAAGTCTACTATACTAATAAAAAATATGGCCATTCATGCCATGCTGCGTAATTTGACTCCAACAAATAAATCAAAACCTACTAGGTATTTGACGTCGACTTAGAAGGGTTCAATTTCGCGAGAAGCAAACACACAGGAGAAGTCAAGGAAAGAAATCGTTACTACATAAGTATTTAGTTATATGACACAAAAAAGTAGGTAACCCTCGATGTACGAGTCAAATTCGCGCATGTCCGGTTTTTGAGGTAATGAATACATTAAACTTTATATTGCACATAAACAATTACAACACATATTGGCATGAACTCGGAATTATTGAGTAGTAAATCATAAACTTAGCATTTTAATTAAATGCGCTTATTTTCGACACAGTCTTATTATGCGATGTAAGTAGGTACATAATTGATGATATCGTTCATTTTACTTGCAAAAAAAATAGCGGTGTAGTAGCCGGCTGAGTATCACTTTGTGTAGGTTTATCAGGGGGGTTATTATGACAGAGCTATGCCGTTATTTTTACGGTGAGCGTAAAAGACAGAGCTATCGCAGTTATATAGCCCTGCCCTTTTCTCTCAGCGTAAACTGAACTGCATAGTTACGTCATACCTGATAACAACCCAGACGTGTTGTGGGGTTGCCGCAAACCCTCATATTGAAGTCTTGGCAGTTCGGTCGCCATACGTTGCATTATATGCCTGCCTATGTCTGATTATAAAATCAATAACCAGCTCATATTTAATGTCTGCTACAGGCCATTCACTCCTGGCAATTCTTGCTCTATACTTGTTCAATCGATGGGCTTTAACTACCTAGGTATCAAGCCACGGGTTGTAGAAATTTAAAACCTGCATTTGGAATTGTTTATATTCTTGGCCATTTATATTGACGACGGCTTTTGGTTAGTGTGGGCTGATTGGATGGTTGAATTATTAATTAAATCCCGGGTCTTGTGATGAATTATTTTAAGAAGCAGCCTACACATAAGCTCAGCTTTTCTTGAGAATACGCCACTTTAAGGTTAATTGGTTTCCGATTGTCCTATCCCTAGGAAAAAAATAACTACCGTGATTTGAAATTTTTAAAAGTGTGTATTTTTGACATTAGTATAATAACGGGCATATTCCCACAAGATTTAGAGGTGTGCGCCTCCGATCAGAAAGTGGTCGGCGGGGCGTGCGCCGGTTTAAAGTCGGCGTGACTTTTTCTATTATTAAATTTCAAAAAACGTACTTTTCTTAGCTTATAATTAATAAGTTAAAAACAATCAACTGATTCAATAAGTTTTAATACAGTAAAACTTT
The DNA here is from genome assembly GCA_927399475.2 of Acleris emargana. Lineage (NCBI taxonomy): Eukaryota > Metazoa > Arthropoda > Insecta > Lepidoptera > Tortricidae > Acleris > Acleris emargana. The sequence continues at coordinate 16,842,562 of OV656837.1, forward strand.
ATTACTTATCACATAAAATGAAAGGTAAATGTTTTTTGACAATTTGTATTAGTCACACGAAATTTAATCAGCTATTTATCGTGAATAAAAATTGATTGTAGGTAGCTTACCTAACCTAAAATAAATTGATTTTATTAGTGACGAGTAAATTAAACGCATTGATTTAAATCATATTAACTATAATATGAATTAGTTATATCGTAATTTTTTTAAATATGTAAGAGTATTCTCCTGATATTAACCACATTAAATAATATTTTTTGATAAAATAAGAGGCAAACGAAAAAAATACACATGCTTTTAAATATTTAGGCTATAACTTATAAAAAGTAGCTACTTATAACCAACTTAAATGAGTTTATATATATTTTTATAGAAATATTAGCTTTATTCGGACGGTATTATTAGATTTTACCCCATGGTTGCACGCCGATCGAAATATCGGCGGCGCGGCGGCGCGGTGTGGCAAAATACTCGGCGGCGGCGGCGGCGGCGGCGGCGGCGCGGCGGCGCGCTGGCGCGGCGCACACCTCTATTTCCAATAACAACGTGCATAATATAATACCGACTGAAAAATATTTGTTATTTAAGGATGATACATTTTTTTTAATTGTGTTAAGTATAGGTATTAGTAAATTCATTGTACCAGTCGTACACAAAATTACACTCAAAAAAAAAAACTAGACTAGATACCCAATGTTAATATTCAATTCAATTTATAAATTGAACGGCAAATCGTCGGTGAAACTGCAAAACCGCGTAAGTAACATTTAAAATAAGGAGCAAAAAGCACATTTTTAATAAGACAGTAATGTTTATTTTGCTCTATCATAAATTTGTTAGTTACGCGGTTTTGCAGTATAACCGACGGAATGCAGTGCAAATAACGTTAATTTGTTACTTATTCACTGAAATAAAATATATGTATTGACAGACACATGGTACAACTCAAGAGGGGTTGTCGGTCCGTGGCCTAAATAATAAAATAATTTAAGTAATAATTTAAGTTTAAGTATTAACTATTTAGTTGCCTAACTAATATAATAATTTAGTACCTACTATGTAAATAACATTGTTTAAAACGTGTGACTAACATTTTTCATATTTTTTTAGGTACTAAATATAACCCTCCTACTAACAAAGATCATACGTTTACGGGTACGTCCATTTTATTATATTACGATATATCATTATTATGTTACTTACTAACACGGAGTAATTTTAGTCGTTTATTAGTTAAGTACTTAATTTTAAATGAAACGTTAAATAACATTAACACTACACTACATTACACACATCATTATTATTATTGGACATTAAGTATTTTACCGGAGGACACCATTAGTGGTAGTGTGAGGGGTACTACTTTTTAACTCTCGTTAACCAATTTACCGGGGACTATGTTGGTGTGGGTCAGAGAGGTTACCCACTTTGTCAGTCACCTACAATCTAATTTAATTACAATAAGACTTAGATTGATATATTATATATATATATATATATATATATATATATATATATATATATATATATATATATATATATATATATTATATGTACACTTATTTACGTGTTAACCTAGGTTAAAGACTAAGTACCAATTTCACCATACGTTGTTAAGTGTTGATCGACATTAATGTTCATAGGTTACTTAGTTAGCCCTCCTAGATCTATATTGCTGTGGCCTGTGCCCTTGCAGGGTGTCACATGTATACCTACCTTCCTGTATTTCCACCTGTGTATTTGTAATGTGATACGCAATAAACAATTTGAATTTGAATTTGAATTTGATACAAGATTGACTCATACCCAAAATTTAAATTTATTTAAAATACCAGATTCTTAATAAAAAAATAGGGTAAGTATTTTTTATTATCTAAACCCAATATTTCTAATCTAGTTTTTTGAGAACCTGGTAAAAAGAGCAGTTTGATATTTTGAAATACTGGTATTTCGGGAATGAGCGGATTAACTTAACTAATACACAGCTCAACACACGTACAGATAATTGTTAATCTATATACGAGACTAACTAAAACGCGCATCAATACCTAGTTATGAAATGTGTCAAACGGCACAGGTACCTAAGAGTATCGTATTCAATATGATATCCAATGTCCAATCTAGACAACGGCAACAAAGGAAAAAATATCAATTTGTCGATATTCGTTAAAGATCGCTGTATGTGTTATCTTAGAAGAAAGAGGAAAGAGAGAGAGAGAGAGAGAGATATCAAAGAATATGTGTTGCGCTCGAATATGTCAATGTTTACGGTGCGCCAGTGTGCGCCAGCGTACTGGAAACAAACAAAAGCTTGCTTCAGTAGATTTTCTCTAGAGCTTGAATTGAATTGCATTGAAATTATAATATTAAAAACCAACTAGATACTCGGCCGCCATTACCATCAAGTAAATACGAGCTATCGAAACCTTGACGATACGATTACATGTCAATAGCAATATAGTTTTACTGAGTTGAATACAGCCCCAGGGCGGCCTAGTCAAGATGCATAACGACATCAGTGATTTTAGACAAGATTTATGATCACGTAAGCTGCGGGCCTAGTATGGCGGCGTCTATATCGTGTGTCAAATGTGGATAAAGCATACGTCAGTTCCGTCACTCTCGTACTTATTTACGTGTCAGAAAGTGACGGATGCCTTATCCACACTTTGTCACGCGATAAACGCAGCCATATTAGGCCTCCTGTTGACAGATCTCGTCGATCACCATGTCGACTCCATACATTTCCGAGTCGACAGAAAATAAAAACGTTTGCATCTTGGCTATGTCAACTGGATGTGGCTTATCACTAGCTATTGCCCGCGACTTCGTCTTCGTAGATTTTGATTATAGTTATGCCCTCGGGAATTTTAAAATTGTAGGGGGTAAAAAGTAGCCTAATGTGTTACTCCAGGATATAAGCTATCTCCATTTCAAATTTCATCCAATTCCGTCCAGCCGTTGCAGCATGTGAAGGAGTAACAAACTAACACACACACACACACACACACAAACTTTCACATTAATAATATTAGTAGGTTTTTTTTTTTTTTTTTTTTTTATATCATAGGAAGGCAAACGAGCACACAGGCCACCTGATGGTAAGTGGAAACTGTGACCCATAGACATTCGCATTCACAAGACCGCAATCCTAAGACTGCAAATGCGTTGCCAACCCTGAGGCCGAAGATGGAATGCCTCTATGCTAGTCATTTCACCGGCTGTCTTATCCCCAAACCGGAACACAACAATGCGAACACTGCTGCTTGGCGGTAGGTTAATGGATAAGATGGTGGTACCAACCCGGACGGACCCTGCACAAGGTCCTCCCACCTCCAAAATCTTCAAAATCTCCAAAATCTTTCGATGGATCCAGTAAATAAGTACTAATAAATACAGTGGACTAAAGTCAAACTCATGTAAAATGTTTATATTTCAGGTTACGATCTTGTAGAATGGATAGTGGACCGGTTTGGTTTAGAAATTTCTAACAACGGTGAGTACCTACTGCTGACTATACCAACATCAAGCAAGGCTTATCAGCAATGAAGCCAAGTTCATGTAATCGCTTTATTTTTAAAATGTGTAAATTCCCATCGCTGAAAATATCCAGTAGGGCCTCATTCCGCTTCGTCTCACTCTATCCATATCGTTAAAGCTAAATAATTCTTAAACAAAAGTGGAATACACCAATTCAGAAAATTCAACTTAAAACGTAAATTCCTTTTTGTTCTCCATGCTTCTTGTTCTATAATGAATTAAAAAAGTTGAAGATACGTAACTAATTCACATATCCAATATCTATAACAGTATAAATATTGAGAGTGTATAGTCGGCCTTATAAGCAGCTGCAGATTGGTGCAGCAGTTCAATCAGAAGGACCATACTCGCACCTCGGACGTTATCACCGGAGCTCTGGGGCCATAAAAAACCCTTTTTCGCATATCTCGCTCTTGGGAGGTTAGCAGATCTCTCGCTCGCATTTTTCGCAACCGGTGCACGGTGTAGTATTGCTTATAATGTTCATCCTTGTTCACTAATTAGTTAATGGCCCCAGAGGTCAGATGACAACGTCCAAGGTATATTGTGCTGCTACCTACTGTCAGCAAAAACATAAATCTAGTTTAAGTCCTAAGCTAACGTTAGTTTTCAATATTTTATCCGTGTAAATGGATCATACTGTCAAATACGTTACATTTTATGTTATATTATTAAGGACTTGTTGTTAATCTTACTGTTTCGTTGTTTCCAGTTGAAGCAGTAAATATAGCTAACCAACTCTGCCAGTACGGTTACGTGTTTCCTGTCAGCGATTCTAAAAGCCTTTCGTTCAGGGAGGACTCTACTCTATATAGATTTCAAGTAAGTACCTCTATATAAATCATAGCCATGTTCAAGAAAATATGAAAGCATCTCAAATCAAATCAAATATATTTATTGCATGGTCATGAGTTATACAGGTCAGAGAGGCGTACAATATTTAAGCTTAATGCTAAATATTAATTAATTAATTCAAGTCTCAAAATAATGCGCACACGACTCTATCGTCGAAATATTAAAATCGCGAATACATACATACTACATCGTATTTGTGAAAACTTTACCACCTACTTTTTGACCCCATGAACAATTCCCACAATGACACAATGTTAAAGTAGGTAAATAATTAAAACCAAGATTGAAGGGCAGCAATAGGTACCAAGCATTTCTTGACCATTATAACATTTCGCTTTTACGACAAAGGTTACCTTGTGTGTGCTCTTAAGTAGGTCGTAATGCCTTTAAACTGTCCGGACTAGTCTTGACTCTTAATGTCGACATCAATAATAATCAAGGGACCTAACATACATCTTAGGGATAATTTATCATAGTGCGTCTCTCTCTGACTTGTATCACAGAGATACTAAGAAATTAGATGGGCAAAGTTAATCGCTAGTTGCGCTTTTAAGTTACCAAGCCTATCATTTATCAAATAATGATCGTCATTCATCAGCCTCTGGCGTCAGTTTATTTACGGAATTAAGCCTCTACTATTGCACGCCACTCAGCTGTTCTCCTCCAGTCACTGCCAGCAACCCTCAAACCGAGTGGACTAAATGAAGTTGCTTCATCTTCCCAGAGCCCGTACTACTGGCCATGGCAGCCTCCCCGGGTGGGGGGCTCCACGCCCATCGTGGGCCCCGAGAACGTGGAGTATGCCATCTACCTGGTGAAGCGGAGCCTGCGCAACAAGCAGCGCCATGGGTTAGATGACCATGAGCTCGAGGCGCTCGCCAACCTCAAGAAGAACCTCGCCGCCAAGTGGGACTTCATTGCCATGCAGGCAGAGGAACAGGTCAGGATTTTCGCCAGGGCTAGAAATGAATGTTTCCCAAACTACGCCAAAGAACTATGTCAAAATAAATGGCTGAATACACGGTTGAATAGCTGTGACGAGTGAATCTAGAAGTCAAATCTTAATTTTTTGTACTAGTACTTATCAACAAAAGTTAAACGTACGTCTACAGCGTTTACTTATCAGTTATCACCTAACCAAAATACTATGTTCAATCAGAATCAGAAAATCACGTTTTCCTTATAATTATACAAGATTACACTGTTGATTCTTAGTGCAGGTAGGTGATTTTAGTCTGCCAAACCGCTAGAAATAACCCTCAAAATTGTAGGTGCGTCTTGCCAAAGAGCGCAAGAAAGGCGACAAGATAGTGAGCGACAGCCAGGAGCGTGCGTACTGGCGCGTGGCGCGGCCGCAGCCCGGGATGCCGTGCCCGCAGGAGCCCTGCCCGGTGCCGGTACGCACGCGCGTGCCGCGGCCCAAGAAGAGGACCATTCAGCAGATCACGAGGGAGGTCAGTCTACTATTAGCCAATGTACTAGCTGGTTCAAATACCATTGGTACGAGATCAGTTATGAGAGGTACGCGGGGTGTGTATGTGGCAAGAGGGTATGACTACTAAATATGGATCTATCATTAGTTACTGGACAATGAATTTCTTCGATATATCTTAATATTGTATTGTTTAACGTAGAATAGACTAGATTTTTGGAGACGCTAATTATACAATGGAAACGATAAATTTATGAGGTCACCTTCAGATGCATAGAGAACCTGGAAATGTGATCCTGAATATTTGTTGCTAAAGATGGGATTAAGAAACTCTATAGAAAAAGGTCGATTATCCATAATGAACCGAATAAAATTGACTAAGGGCCGAGTTCGCCAATAGAAGTTTAAAATATAACGGTTGTTTAAACCTTAAACGATCGATTAACGATATTTTGGTGTTCACCACGTGTTAACCATTGATGAAGTGCCGTAACCGTAACCGACTGTTTTACTTAAACGAAGAAATATACTTAGTTTAACCATCGGTTAACTGCTTCTGAAAGTGAAATTGTACTGGATGCTATGCATCACTATTAGGTTAAACACAATAAAATGGAAGAAACTTTAAACTATGTATTTGAAGAAAATAACGTTCTAGATGATTTTGAAGATATTGATCGACTTTTACGCCCACCTCGTATATTCCAAATACGGCTCAATTATTTCGAGGAATATGACGAGAAAGTATTTTGTACAAGATTTCGTTTACACACAATTTTTGCATTGATTTTAATTCTAACCATACGACACAGTGCGTAAATTGTAAACAAAGATAGAAAAGGACTTCAGGTGAGAGTATGGTGTCTCTCTCAATCGCAAAACGAGTCCAACCGATTTGTCTCGAACCCGAGGGCCTTTGACCCTATGTCAGTTCAAACAAATATTATTGACAACAGAAAAGGACGCTGAACAACAAAGCCATCCACATTAAGGATAAGGCGTTGACATAACAAGCATTTAAATTTCGTAGTATAATAATGTTACCCTACCATTTTAAGCATACCGTTTGGGTAAAAGTAGGTAAATATATTGCCATCTTAACAAAGTATTAAAACCTTCGGTCATTTAAGACTCATTCATTCAAAAACTCTCGGTTAGTTACCGGTTCATATGAAACGATTGGTGATCACCAAAAAAAACGCGGTTTGTTTAAACACTTGCTAAATGTTAAAGGAGCGATTAAGAAATCAATGATTATGTTGTAGTTGGTTAACTCGGCCCTAATCCGCGTAAATAATTATCACATCAGAGTTGACAGATCGTACCACAATACAATTCGGGCTCGCTGTAGCTAGCAGCTCAATCTTAGCCCTTTACACCCGAGCTGATACGATTGTGAGGGTTTCTTTCTAATTGAATTTGAATCCTGTAAAATAAAAATAAAAGTGATACGAATGTGAGGTTTTTTTTTCAAATTAAATATGAACCGTGTAAAAAAAAAATTACCTCCTGTTTTTTTTTTTTTTTTTTAATTGATATACTTACTTTAAAAAAACATCGTCTGAATCACTCGGGTGTAAAGGGTTAAACAAAAGTATTCCGACGAAAAGTTCAGGTTCCAATAGATAATGCTTCGTTTCACAATCTATACACTGTACCTATGTATTCACCCTAGAAGTAAATTATGTTTATAGCACTTTCAAATTACCAAGTAGTAAAAGTGTAGAAGGTAGTTATTTAGAAAGTAAACCTTTAGTTCTTCTCTGTCTTCCCAGCATCACCTATTAATCTATCTCTCTGATTTCTCCTTCTAGATCGAACATCTAAAAACGAGCCTGGACCGTACGCGAGTGAAGACGTCTATTGCCCTCGAGGCCCTTTTGGCTTACTCGGAGACCTTCGCTCCCTACGATCCCTGGCTCACCCCGCCGCAGCCCTCCAACCCTTGGATTAGCGACGACACCCTTTTTTGGCAAATCAACAGCCCCATGTGAGTGTGCTGAGTGAAAACATCTTGAGGCTATGGATAGGTGTAACTAAAGCACTTAAAACCCAACGTTGCAAGATTTTGAAATACTTAATCTCTCTGAAAAATCTTTAACTTTTACCACTGAGTAAGAATTGATTACACCATTTGTACATACTTTACTTTCTTATAAGAGTATGTGTGGAAAGACAATCAATCTGGTTAATTATTTTATATATTATTAATAAGTTTACAAAGTGAATGTTTCAAAAGATTTGAAATTCTTTGCTTTATAAATTCAAATCAAAACGATTGTCTTGCCCCACAGTATTTTTTTCGTAATGTTCCGAAGTAGATATTTATCTAATAGGTATTAGTAACTTGTTGAATATCCTCCTGCCCTACACTTTCTCCAACGCATACATACGAGTATGTTGATATGTAAATCACTTTCAAGTAGGAAGTGTCAGATTGTAAATAAAAACATAGGAATTCGATGATTCAATGTTAAGTCGAACATTGAACGTTCGGTTCGTCCTCATACGATTTATTTTTTGCTTGATAGCACTCAATTTCTCAAAAATCAGCAGGCATGCGTATTTTACTAACCTGAATTTGACATGACAATAATTAATTACTACCTACCTACCCACTCAAAATGTAAGGGCATTATTATTATTTAATCTGCCTGCAATGAAATTCTACGAGAAATTCCAACGGAGTTTACCAACTACAACATAATCATTGATTACTTAATCGCTCCGTTAATATTTAACGAGTGTTTAAGCAAACCGCGTTTTTTTGGTGCCTAACCTAATTTAACGAGTGTTTAAGTTAAACAGTCGGTTACGGCACTTAATCATTGGTTAACGCGTGGTGAACACCAACATATCGTTAATCGAACGTTTAAGGTTTAAACGACCGTTTAAATTTAAAACATCTCTTGGAGAACTCGGCTCGTGAATGAACGATTGATTTCTGTGACTGACTGTTTTCAAGCAGGGAACATACACAGAACCACACAGCGACGGGACTGTAAAATATAAAGTTATTATTTCGACTCTTTCCCAATTTTAGTCGCGGTGACGTAATAGAGATGGAGCAGCCGCCAAACGTGTTACTAGAACTGAATCAGTCCCAGTATCTACCCATCTGCGTCGAAACGTTTCGTAACGGCTACCTTACATGGTCTGATGGGGTAAACTAAACTAACCTAACTTTCTTGCTTAGAGTGGAGGTGCCAAGTGAAAAGCGAGTGCAGCGGTGGGCGATCAGCATCGAGGAACTCGTGCTGGACCCAACAGGGCTCCAGGAATTCACCAGTTTCCTGCGGAAAGAGTACTCGCACGAGAACATCCGATTCTGGACCGCAGTCATGGACCTACGGAGGAGCAGCACCAAACAGATCCCGAAAAAACTTGAAGCTATTTATGAGTAAGTGTTTGTGTAGATAACTCCTGGATCTATCGACGATTTTAGACTTTCATACATTTAATATGCTTGCGGCAATGACGCCATTGCCATCGACGTGTCGGAGGGGTTATGTATGTATCCTGAATGAGAGTAAAAAAAATCATTGGCGATTAACACCGAAAATGGAGCCATTGCTCTATTGCCATTCTCTCGATGGCGCCTCGCTTAAAGTTGACTTCAAAAGAGCGTTCTCATGACTTTGCTGTGAAGGTAGTTCAGTTTACCGTACGTATGTGATGAACAAAACTATAAGTTTCTAGGCTCCCTTTATTAATAAAATAATTTGTGCACAACGATACAAAACTTAACCTCGCGTCAAGTTAAAAACAGTCTGGATTACTACAAGATTACAGAATAAAGTCCCTCATTAGGTATCATATCTTTCCAGTGAGTTTTTAAAGCCCGGAGCGCCCTGTGAGATCAACATTGACGGCGCGACGGCGGAGAAGGTGGCCGAGGGCCGTAAGTCCGGCTCTCGGTACGCCTTCGACCACGCCGCCGAACACATCTACTCGCTGCTGCTCAAGAAGGACTGCTACCCGCGCTTCATACGCTCCGACCACTTCCAGAGACTGCTGGCTGAGGGAAAGAACGTGCATCAGAAGAAAAAGTATGATTATTAGGCTGTTTTAATTTAAAGCTAAACTCTTGACAAAGAAGCAAGAAAGTTTTAAGCGTGTATCTGTACATCTTTACTTTTATTTTTACTTGTGGGAGGACCTTGTGCAGGGTCCGTCCGGGTTGGTACCACCATCTTATCCATTAACCTACCGCCAAGCAGCAGTGTTCGCATTGTTGTGTTCCGGTTTGGGGATAAGACAGCCGGTGAAATGACTAGCATAGAGGCATGCCATCTTAGTCCTCAGGGTTGGCAGTGCATTTGCAGTCTTGTGAATGCGAATGTCTATGGGTCACAGTTTCCACTTACCATCAGGTGGCTTGTGTGGTCAATAAAATCAATAAAACATCTGTAAGTGGCATATTGTGGCATCGTAGCTCTTAAATAGATGGACCGATAAGGGCATATTTTTTTTTAATGAAGGCTGGTTTAATTGGGATGGTTCTTAGCTAGATTTTATGACAATTGATTGGGATGTTTAGAAGATATCAGCCACCGAGAAAAAAGGTCACCATTTTAGCGGGGAGTTTTATCTGGTCTGCAAACGAGGCTAAACGAGCACATAGGCCACCTTATGGTAAGTGAGCTCTGAGGCATCATGAGGATTACAATCACAAGGCTAGCTAACTCTGAGGACAGCCTACACTTTTCATTGCACTAGTGGTCATGACACCATATCGTAACAAAACAATTCGATCATTGCTGCTTGGCTAGTGCGTGCGTATAGTGGTAACGATCCCCTGGATGCTACACAAGATCTTACCACCTCTAAAACCAACCCGTGGATGATTTATGTTCGGACGTATTGATTTTATCGATTTTGTATGAACTAACTGGGTAATGATGGTTATACCCACTGTTTAAAAGTCCAGGTTTATTATACAGATGTCTTTACAAATTTTCAGATTCTTCAACTTCGGCGGTCAGGTGAAGAAGAAGCCGGGCTCGACGAGCGGCAGCGGCGGGCTGCAGCGGCGGCGCGGCTCGGACCGCTCGCTGTCGGGCTCGGCGCACGAGCTGGCCGTGTGCGCCGCCGCGCCGCGCGCGCCCGAGCCGCCGCCGCACTCGCACTCGCAGTCCAACCTCGCCGACATCGCGCCCTACATCAGGTACGATCAAAAAGCATATCCACACACACCTCGTCTTCCATTGATCAATTCATGCATCCCTCCTACAAAATAGTTCGGACGATTCAGATCGCGCCCGTCTCCTCGTTGCCTCAGCAGGCGAATCGGGTCACTGGCTCCACGCGCTTCCGTCCCGAAACATAGGCACAGTCGCGGATCCAAGCTGCTTGCGCCTAGCAATAAGGTTGCGGCTTGGCGCTAGCATCTGTGAATCTCATACTTGCGCCTGCGGCGAGGAGGTCAGTGTGCTGGGACGACATGGCCTTTCATGGTTTAGAAGCGCCAGCCTTTTGTACCGCCACGGCACAGTTAATGATCTGATTCGTCATACACATGTCACCGCCTCTGTAACAGCTGAACTTGAACCCGCAGGTACGAGTATGGGTAGGTATAAGGGGACAACGGCAACCGAACGAATTGTTATATTATAATTCTGCCTAACTTTTTTTATTTTTAGTTTATACAATCGGGTGGCCTAATAATAATCATGCATACTTACATATGATCCATGCATTCGTAAACATTATAATTTATAATGGAATCATTGCTTCAGGGATCATATGGACGACGACACCGCGGACGTGCTTCCGTGGGAGAGCACGTCGCGCGACACGTCAGGCCCACGGCGGCGCCAGGACTCCGCCGCCGACTCCGGGTCGTCCTCGTCCGACGTCAGCACCGCCGTTGTGTTGGCACCCCACGAGCGCGCGCGCCGCTTGCCGCAGCAGAGCACGCTGGACGGCGGCCTGAAGGGCGCGCCGCCTCCGCTGCGCCGCCTGTCGGCTGTGGAGCCGCGCCACCTCGCGCCGCTCGCCTCGCCGCCGCACTCGTCGCGCGCGCCGCGCCCCGCTCCCGCTCCCGCTCCCGCTCCCGCTCCCGCGCCCGCGCCCGCTCCCGCGCCGGTGCCCGCGCCGCACCCCACGCCCACCATCAGCGTCAGCTCCGCGCCCGACGAACCCGAGTCGGGCTCCGCGTCGCCCGAGGAGCCGCGCTCGCTCGCGCACTCAGATGAGCCCTCTTCGGTGTTCGCGTCAGCAGACGCCACGCCGACCGAGCCCCGAGCGTTCGACCAGGCTGTGCATGCGGAACCGAAACGGGAGCCGGGGCCCGCGCTCGACGATAACGCGCCATGCAACGAGAGCCCCTTAAAAAATTTGGCACGAAAAACGCTAACAAGGGAACCGTCAACGATTATAGAAACCAGTCCGGCCTCAAGTAGACATTCGAGTAGCGAAATCTGCGATCCTCCAGAGAACGTTCCAGAGAAAGAGGGTGCGACGGAGCCGACGTCCGTCGCGTCGGCGACGATAGGCAGCGCACCACCGTCGCCAGCAGCGGTACGGGCCGCCCCGGTGGCGGTCGCCGCGCCGGTCGGGGCCAGCGGCTCGGCTGAGGCCGTGACGCCCTCGTGTAGCGCCGCGACGGTCTCCGCACAAGGCGGGCCTACTGATAGCTCTGAGGCGGTGTATGTGACTAGCTCAGTAGTGATTAGTGCGCCGCCTTTGCAGCTCGACTCGGGGGTGCCGACCGTCGCCCTCGCGACTAGTTTCGGCCCACCCGCGGCGCCGGTTGGGTCGACCGCGAGTTCGGCGCCGGAGCCTGCGCCCGCGGAGCCCCTCGCGCAGGCCCCGGCACCGGCGGTGGCGCCGCTAGCTGTGGGCGAGGACATCGGAGTGGATGACGACCACGTTGAGAAAGTGCCTTCGGCGCCCCTGCAGAGGGTCTCGGGCAGTCCCGAGGCGGTGTCCGTCTCGGGTGCGACGAATAAAATTGCTCATAAAGACGAAGTGTCGTCGGTTTCTGAATCTAATATTGTTAAGCGGCATAATAAGAGCGACCTCGGCGATCGTGAACAGCGGAACGACGTTTGTCCCTGGGAGGACGAGTAAGTAGCGCCGCCGCCCCGTAGCCCGCACGCTGTCCGCTGCTAGTAAATTGTCTTGTCCGTCACTAAACGATTGATTCTGCATGACAATAAGAAAAAAAACATTCCTAAACAAACACGCTTAACTCCTAGAATATTAAGTGCATTACGCAATTGCCTAATAGATAAATTAATCGTTTTTTTTTATAATGGGTTGCATTATTTTTTTATGTGTGTATATAAATTGAGTACCTGCGTACCTACTTATTTGTGGTAATTATATGATTATTGAATAATGCCATTTTGTTGTTTCTTTATCCTCATTGTGTACTGTGTAGTAGAAAGTTTGCACGTTTTGTTTTAAATGCCTGTGTCCCTGCTCGTCCACGCCGCCGTAGTTTAGCCGTACAGAAAATCAAAATGGTAAATTGAAGCCGTATTTATTTTCAAAATGATTTTATAAAAAATGCGTAAGAAAACACTGCACTCTTACTTCTTATCTGTTACCTTCAAAATATAGTAAATGTATTTTTTGACAAGTACCTATCGTAATCAACATCAATCATTTCAACGATAGTACAGTAGTGACTGCCGATGACCATTCTCGGTATCAGTGATCGACTACGTCAACTGTCGCAGGCGCACGCCCGGCGCTGCGCCGCAGTCCGCGGCTTGCAACACGCCGCGCAACACGTTGCACGAGCGTGTGCTCGCAGCGCAGCCCGGCTTGATACTAAACGATACTTCTTCTTTTTCAGGAACTCCTGTGAGAGTGATGCTCCATTTGTTAAAACTTATGCAACGCTCGGTTACTTATAGCTTTTAATTTACGTAGGCAAATATCAACAATATTTTATTGAAGATACTTATAGAAAAAAAGTTTTTTTTAACTTAGTCCTTTAACTCGATAACAGATAAAATAGAATATTATGTAATTATATGCATATTTTAAAGTAAATGATCGTTAATTATTAGAAAACGCATTGTTTTATTATGCACCCGTCAACAAACAATAAAAAACAATAAAATAGGTACTAGCGATTGTAACGAAACTTTATTTATTAGGAACAAACACGACAGCCAAATTAATAACTAGGTAAAAAATGTAACTTAATCAATACTTAATACTGTCAAGTAACGTCTCGTTCTCCAAACTGCATATACCTAGTACAATCACATTTGGGATGCTTTTATGGTGTTCAATTCAGTAAAGCCTTCACATCAATGATCGAAAACAATGAAGTACAAACATACCTCAGTGCCACTATTCTACTTCATTTATACCCCTATTGCAATCGTTTTGTTTGTGACATGACTGGCTTTACTGTCAAGTTAATAACTACTATCATAAAGTTAACAACACGATAGCAGAAGTGGTAAACACATTGTAGGACAGAGGCCCAGATTAGTGCCTTTGAAGCACGATACATTAAAAAAAATCGGATACTCCATCACTTTCACTATGCTATTTTGAATTAGGTATGCTTTCGAAAAAACATTGTTGAACGATCACCTGCTCTTGATCAGACGTATGAACACCTTTATCAAACGGATGGACCAGTGTAAACACGAGGCAGGTAATTCGTATCAGTTGGTTTCTGATGTAACCAGCGTATCAGACGACACGAGACTGGTGAAAATGAGGCTTTATACACAAATGAAAATGCATCCCTAATGCGATTTAGCTGTTACTCTAACTTAAAATAATTAATTTTAGAAGGTTTCACGGCAAATTCCGTCAGCTCCCATGGAAAAGCCCTCTGGGCAGTTGTAGGGCGCTTGGATGAGGTTCCTCGAGGCTATGTTGGGCACAGGAGTCTCCGCCGGAGCCTCTTCCACAGAGTTGGTGTCGCCAGCCCCCGAGCTCGCCTGAACCTCTGCTGCCTTCGCCTTCTCGTCTGCGACCTCTTCGGGGAACACAATGCGATCGCTATCGGCCATTATTCTGAAAGAAAATATATCTGATTACGTACAGTCATCTTAAAAACCTGGTCGTGAAATAACATGGTAAACTATGGATGCTTAATAACCTCTAAAAAAGCCGGCCATCTCACGTGATCCCACTGCGTTTTGTCCCACCAACAATTGAAGGAACCCCGCCCTTCGGGCAACTGTAGATACCTAACAAACCTAACCTACCTACTTCTGGTATTACAATTAATATTGGATGGTCAAACCTGGGTGCAACTTTTAGTGCGGTGGGACAAAGTAGTGGGTCAACGGGCAATGTGTGGGTGTGTACATAGGCTTTGGTTCGAGTTGGTAAACTAGTGTTTTGTAGGAGGTAAGTTTTGCGGTTATTCGCAAATTTAATACAAATCACTATTTTAAGTCTATGTATTCATTGAGACTATTGTCTCTGTTGTTGCATTTTTTAGAAGCTATCTTTTAATTTGGTCAATAATTGTAGTGAATCGACCAGGAAATAACAACGCTCTAGATCCGTCAATAAGATGACGAGTTTAGTTACTTTGCTGGGAGTCCGTTGGCTCTATCGAATGACTTAGTAAAAACTGTTATGTCACGACTAATGAAGGCCAAAACGCAGGTACCGCGCTATTACCTAAAGCGGTCGTTTGCCCCGAGTTTGCGCCGATCCAACTTCCATAATACCAAAGAAATCCGAAATATACTTTTTGTATTGAATTGATTAACGGAGGTGAAATACATATTTTATTTATGTACCGGGAACCCTTGAAATGGGTGACTAACTGACTACCATATGGATAAAATATACAATATGGTAACATAAACGCAAAACCTACCAGAAACTGAAACTAATCAATATATAACCATATCAGCCTTAATTAACTTTGATAAAAACAATGAAATTTATAAAATGGTAGGTTATTCCATTTTTTCTCAACTATACCTATAGATCACAGACCTAAAAAAAATACGGACATAACATCGTCTTATCATTTCATTAGAGAAGCACACAAAATGGCCGTCCGTTTACGAGTGAGCTTACTATAGGGTCGAAGACTTATCTAACAGATAAAAATGCTTGGCCAACACCTAAATAATTGAATAATAACTTAGTCATAAAAAATATGTAAATATTGTACAATTGTCTAGGGGACACGGTTTCTGTAGGAGAATGTATCGAAACTTTTATGCAGGTTGTCTTGCACCGTCACAGGTAAGTATAACTTGTATACTTTCTATTTTTTATTCTTTTTATTACTGTTGCTTAGTTTTGTGACAATTCTGAGTTTTGACACATTTTCCTGCTCAACCGCGCATGAATGTATTTATTTTTTGTTTTATGTGAGATTCATTGTTTTATATAATGCTAGGTTAAGGTTATTATTATATAAGCAATATTAAAAAAACGACTGACTGTTGAGTTTCTTGCGGCGTTTCTTCTCAGCAGTGGTCTCTTGTGAAGCGCTGGTAGATTTTTGACGTGTAAAAGTGCCCGTGCGGCCTACTTACTAAATAAACACCTTTTATCTTTCTTTTTTTTTATCATGCTTTGAAGGTTGCCTATAAATCATCAATTTGCCTATTTTAGGGCCCTTCTTGCCACTTCAACTTTTAGCAGCGATACAGACGCGCATTTGACAGCCGCGGATTGTATCTCAACTAAACGTAGACAATTTGTGACTGTATCAATGATGCATCGAGACTCAATCGCGATCGTATCGCTGCAAAAATTTCTTACAATTAAATCATGTCATCATTTATGTACTAGGTACCTACTTCAGAATTGGTTTCGATTGCGTCATACAACCGGTTTAATTTACTTAATTGAAATTGGGTTAAAAATAATGAGACTAAGAGATAAGAAAATTATATATCAAATTTAATTTTAATTTAAACGTTGCACGACAGAATAATATTAATAATGTTGATATATCAAACTACATTTTTATGGACATAGTGATTAAAAATACATTTTACGAATAAAGCTATAATTATATTGTCATCGGAATTACTTACATAAGTAAGTAAGTATGCAGAATTTCAAGAGAATCTGACAAATTAGAAGTAATTAACTTAAAACAGAGATCCAAGATTTAAATACATGACTTAGTTAAAATTGTGTATACACACCGGTCAAAATGAAGTCTGACTCGTATAAGCAGGGTTCCGTACTATTACAGTATAGTCTTTATTATTTCTACTGAGCCGATCTTCTACACAAAGGCCATTGTTTGTAAACAATACCATTGTCTTTCTTTGTGTCCGTAACACCAAGCCGATTACATAAAAAAAAGTTAGAACTACATTGAATGTACATTGAATTATCAACCCTACTCTCTTAGTCAGTAGGTTTAAAATGTAAAGTGTCAGGATACAGATATAAGTCTTTATTATTTGAACTGTGCTTATTCTTTACACAATACTATCATCTACACAAAACTTATATCTGTATCCTGACACTTTACATTTTAAACCTACTGACTAAGAGGGTAGGGTTGATAATTCAATGTACATTCAATGTAGTTCTAACTTTTTTGTATGTAATCGGCTTGGTGTTACGGACACAAAGAAAGACAATGGTATTGTTTACAAACAATGGCCTTTGTGTAGAAGATCAGCTCAGTTCAAATAGTAAAGACTATACCACTAACAGCGTTACAGATTTCCTCTTATTTAGGGAAAAAAATCTGTGAAAAAACTGGCAACACTGATTGTAATTTTTATTTGAATTTGCATCAAAGTACATAAAAACATATTAATTACAAAATAACAAGAATAATCATAACGTACACGTGATAAGTGATACTGTGTCGTTTATTATATTTACTATTGTAGTTTTTACAACAATAAGTCAGCATTTTATTCGACGTAAAATTAAATGTCACTCGTGTTGTGGCTCAACGCGTAATGGCGGCGGGTTGGCGTACCTAGTGAATCTGTGAGACGGTAGATCGTGTATGACGGAAAGAAATGGCGGACCTTGCATGCTTCACACCTTTTTAGTGCAATGTTACGTCCGTATTTTTTTAGGTCCGTGCTATAGCTACGAGAACATTTAACTACCTAACCCTAAAATATGTCCAAGTCAGAGACCCTGCACAAAAAAGATCCTGACCAGATTAGCATTCCGATGGCTCTGAAACAGGTTTGCCAGCCGTGGCAAAGGCCAGTTTGCATTGCTTTTCTTTTGCTCGTCCATTGTGAATTAGGTACAATCCAGTATCCGACGTATAAATTACGCCTTAAAGTAAGACGCATGTACAATAATCATCGCTGATAAACCAAGCTTGATAATGCCACGACGGTCAATGGTTTAGGGTCCTTTTTTTGTTTTATAGAACTCATTAGTAAGTAATTTTTGGGTACCGTAACCTCGGGTAACTTTAGCCCTAGGGGGTAACATTGCCCACCCTAAAAACCATCGTTAAAATTTAATTATTCCATTAAATGTTAGATCAGAACCAAGCTACTTACATAGTTCTAAAATTATTTTAATAATTTAAGATGATTACCATTGAAATAGTTATACTTTTAAGGGTGGGCAATGTAACCTCGTAGGGTTAAAGTAACCCGAGGTTACGGTACCTAAATTACAATTTACACAACCTTATCCCTGCGAATTCAGTTTTATGAATAAAAGCAACCACGTATAAAAGGGATTAGGTGCCTATCCACCTTTGACATTTAGTTTAGTTGACTCAACGATAAGTTGGTGCATTTATGTGATATAACCCATTAGAGGACAGCGATTTACAATGTCCACTAGCGCATCATAACTGGTAATCTTTGTTTGATAACTAAGTATGTATGTATGATTAGGTATATGACCTATTTTGTAAAGAACTACCTATTTATTGCTTCCTTAATACCGTTAATATCTATAATTTACACTCGTGTACCGGGCGATGTAACACGGAGAATGTCCCAAATCGTCGGTCATTGCAAAACCGCGTAACTAACAAATTTATGATAGAGCAAAATAAACCTTACTGTCTCATTAAAAAGGTGCATTTTGCTCCTTCTTTCAAATGTTACTTACGCGGTTTTGCAGTTTCACCGACGAAATATCAAAAATGCAACATTAATTTTAATTTGATTCCCTGTTAGAATACACCAAGAAACATTTTTTATGATACCACAATGACCATATTCTGGATTATTATCAGAATTTATTATCTTGGCTATCTTTGGAGGAGTAGTGTTTAAATATGGCTCATAAATTGATCGTTGCAAAATATATCCCTTCTCGAGCAACATTGTTACTCCCAGTTAATTTCTAATTATTAATAAATTGTATCCCATAATTTAATGTAGTACTTACGTTTAGCAATTAATTTGTTTCACTCGTAGTTGATAGTCCTTGGTCCTATGACACAACCAGTCTGCTCGCTGTTGTCGGATGAATGATGACCGACGCCGGCGCTCAAGTTATATATCCGACATCGGACCTTATCTCCTTATAGGTAGGTTCTAATAAAGCAAATATGTGACGTCGCATGACTCACAGATACTAAGTATCCTTTAGCAAATATGTTATTTGAGGTAACATTCAAAGAAAAAGGGTTGACATTATTGATAGTTATATCTATATATATGTGTCATCATCTTTTTTTTAATTTGTGACTAGTTAGGTATCTCGAGTATTTAATGAATGCAACTGCAACTGTCATATTCAGGCCGATTAAAGATATAGATAGCGGAATTGCAAAATCAATGTACCTACATCGTGGATTGAATTAAATCAGTATTTATTTATCTTAGGATAATAAAAATGCCCCTTCATTTACTTGGTTCTATAAGACTGAAAAGATCAAACCGCAGGTTACATACCAAATGTACCTAATTCAGGAAAGGTGTTGATGAGTATAAGGAAAATGACGCCGAACAGTAGCTAATAGGTTGCAGTCGCATCGTATTTTGTTTTGTCCCTATTTCTAGTGGAGGGAAAGATACCTACCTGGTGGAATGACTAATAGGTGTATGAAGCCATTCCATCCCACTCAGAGTTAACTGTGATAACAAGGAAATGTTAAATTGTATGAGTTTGATAAATTATATTTAGTTTCAAAATCTTCTACGAATACCAATCATAGGGATTTCAATCCACGCAACCAGTGGAGCCGCAGCCTGAAGCATCTACATAGGTATATAACGGGCGGAGCTTCCCTTGAAAACCATTTCAAAACACTATAACCACCTATCATAACCATTAGTTTATCTTTAAATAAATACATACTCGTACAATTACTATTATATGTTCATTTCTAACATAAAGATCGAATGATGACTATAGGACGTGGAATGCGTAATAATGTCATTTGCAACATCGCGAAAAAAAAACCAAATGCTTTTGAGCATTGGACCTACGTAATCACTAGTACTTGTGTCCTACAGTTCATTTCCAGTTGATAACAGAAAAGTACTATTTCCAATTGAAACGCATTATGAAAACAGTAAAGGTTTGGCTTATTATTATGGCTTTGCAAATTTTTTATCAAAAGTAGTCCTCACAAGTGCTCTGATGCTAAAAAAGTTTGATAACGGCTGCACTATACAAATACCGGCTTCGGATTTATCGATCGTCTATAGGAATTGCGATAGCGAATCTACGCCTTCATGCCGCCGAGTCAACAAAGACGGTCACGCACCGCACCCGAGCGCCAAGGGCACGCGTTGAAAGTACTATAAGAACTTATAAGACGTATTGTGCGTCCGGGCCGACAGAGAAAACCTATGACGTACTTAGTTTTTAAGATCCGTTAAGAAATAACCTGTCAGGTTTGCATGCTTGTCCCATGTATTTTTTTTGTTACCACACCTTGTTTGCATATTATTATATGCCAGTCGTAGCTTCGAAATTGAAATACCTAACCGATGTGATACAATATACCTAATAGAGTCAATTATTTACAGTGTTTTGCTTTTTTACAGTACATTATTGCCAAGGTCGGGAAAGTAGGGAAATGTCTGATGAGGTGTTTGGCGGGCCGAGCCTCGCGTATATAACGTTTTTCCAAACATTGCAAGGAAATGATACAAATATGTACCTACCTAATTATAAGTATTTGTAAAAAGCTTTCCATAAATTCAGAGAGAATAAAGTATTAAAAAAGTTTCACCCACATGCTAACTATTAATTAATTAAGTATTTTACTTTCTACTATTAGGAGATATCGCACCTCCTCTAAAAAACTGTCATAACACAAAAAAACGGATTTTGAGAAAATTGCATTTAAAGTTTTTTTTTTCCTTCTTCTTTTAATTGTGAATGTTTATTAATAGTTTATACTATTTTTGTCTTTCACACTACTGTACAATGTACTTAGCTATAATGGTAGTTAAATAAAAAAATTGTTGTCATACATTATCATTTTTATTTTTTTTATTATCTGAAAAAAGTCATATTTTATGACAGTTTTTCACATTCTGAAACGGAGATATATAGATAATAATACCTATAAATAATGTAGTTACAAATTATTATCATCACAATTCAACACACTGTTGTAATTTTTTTACAATATTGTTTTCTTAAATAATTATTAAATCCTTAAGGAGTATAAATAAGTCCAAAGAGACTTGTGGTGGGTAGGTACAATAAAGGAAATGGCCTATGAAACTTTATTTACAGCATAACTTTAAAATCACTTTAGAACACAATCTTTGAATTTGAGATCAATGGACATTAACACTCTTAATTATCTCAACTTACAATAACAATATTAGAAAAATCTCAAATAGCTTAATACTTATCATTTAAATTGTAAGGCACAATCAAAATCACAATATTACATAGCAAAATCAGTCTTAATTTGTAGATAAGTTTACACCTACTTAGAAATGTAACTATAGCCACGTTTATAAACCATAATAATCACAATTATCGACTTATCAAATAAATCCTTTAGGATTAAAACAATTTCAATGGAAAAGGAACATAAATTGAACAACAAAATTTGTAAAACACCTTAGAAACATTCAAAATAGTAACTTAAATAGGAACATTAATGAGCCCTTTAACTTTAACTTAAAACGAATACAACACCTTTAACTTAAACTTAAAACGAATACAACACCATTGTTGTGTCTCAATTCTCATAAAATATGTAAGTATTATAAAAAATAACTAAAAATGAGGAACAATTCAGTCTTCTTCGACCTACTTAATTAAAGTAAGGAACTATTAAAATCACAATTTGTCAATATAGTTAAGTGTAATCAGTCATTAATTAAATAAGTACTGGATAGATAACTTTAATAGAATTTTAGAACTTAAGTATTAAGTATCACATTGAATGAATAATTAGGGAGGTACCTACCTATTATTATTTAGACAAAAAATAAATTATAAATTTTCAAAAAATGAAGCATAAAAATTTGGTATGTGATGTTTCTTGATAAGACTTAAAAGATCTTTTTTTTTATTATCTTTTATTTTTGGCCTTGACCTGTATGCTTTTTTAATTGTTACATTTTGGATATTGCTTTTTCGTATCACGGTTTTTTCCATAAAATCTTCATCACTGTAGGAATACTTTATGTAGGCTTTAGTGTGATCGGTTTGTACCACTTTATAAACTTTTATTTCAGTTGTTTTTATGAGTTTGGCTGTGAATCCGATTTCCGTAGATAAAGTTTTCAATGAATAAAAATCTGAAAAACCCATTTCATTTACAACGTATGGTTTACCTTTTTTCTTAGCAGTTCGTATTATCTGTGCATATTGGCTTGGGACATAAATAGCTCCAGATTTGAGATTTTTCTTTATGGCTTTTTCAATTGTGGAATGGACTGAATCGCCTTCATTTTGAGTGTGACCAGTGATAAGGTATTTGTGTGTTATAGATTTAATTGTCGGGTGTTTTTTCAATGCAAACATGTACATACTAAAAATGAATTGATTCTTTTGCTGCCCGCAGCAATTATCTGAATAAAATACAAATTCAATTTCAGGTCCACTATGCACAGACATTACTTTATCAATAAATGCAAGGACACACGAGCCTATTTCATCAGCTCCGCGGCCAGCTTCTCCCTCATGCCACAAGTAACACTCAGTGTGATCAGATCCAAGTTCACTTATAGTAAAGTTTAAGTTATTTAGTTTAGATTTGTAGTAGAACACAGAAACATCACCTTTTGGACATTGCAGAACAGCCTGAAGATCGTAAACGGCCACAATATAGTCAGGGCTTACCTTCTTCTTGTCATGTTCTTTTTCTTCACGGGAAAGTTTCTTCTCTTTCAAGTGTTCTAGATAGTTTTCACGTAGTGCTCCTTTACCTGATTCGTCGGCGTTTTCATAACTTACGCATAATTCACACCTATCCTTTTTGGGGATAAAGAAGCCAATATTAAACTCTTCATTGAAAATTTTTGTGTACATTTCATAGTGTGCCACTGGTTTTCCTTCTTCAGTACACATTTTCTTGTAGTCAGAGTGTAGATCAGCCAAACATTTGCCCCCTTCGATATATTCTCTACTTGAGTTCTGTCTAATATAATGGCTTTCAATACGCGGAATAGAATTAATGTGATCCCTAACTGATTGTTTAATAGATTCATCAACCTTGCGGTGATTACCATGTTTTCCTCTTTTATCTAACTCTATAAAGCCTTGATCTCTCTTTGAAAATACTGTTCTGATAACCCGATCGTTTACATACAACGTAGCCATAAAAAAGTTTTTACATACTCGTATATCGACGTCCTTAATGTTGAAATAGTACGCATTATTGTAGTTACGTGGCTTTTCTTTTCCAGTGAAACGAACTTTCGGTATAATAGCTTTAGTACAATTATTAATGAAACCCCGTTGAAGATTAATGTCTGCGAGATCCCAAAACTTTGTAAATATTTTTTTTCTTTCTTCTTCACTTATGTTTTGCCTGCATTGTATTTTGCATTTATCTCCGCAAGGTGGTCTTAATGCTCTTTCCCGCACGTATTTCTGTGTTTTTGATCTAGATACGTAAGCTTTTCCTGCGTTTCTTAATTTTTTTGCTTTGTTACTAAGCCATTCATCCTTTCTTGCTAAGCGTTTCTTCCCTCGATTCAACAAATTATTATCTTCTGCAGTCAATGAATTATTTGGTTGATCATCAACATGTTCTGGATCTTGATTTAAATTCTCAGTTATGTTTGTTTCTTCCGGATTCGTACTACGACTCGAAGAGCTGGATGAACTCGATGATGAACTTGAAGTCGAATCAGATGATGATGATGACGTGCTCGAATCCCTCGATCTATAGTTTGGATCCTTTACCGAGTCATCATCGTCTTCTGAAAATACTGCCATAGTTGGCTCGTCAAAAGATTTGAAGCTGCAATGAGGTGCATTATCCATAACACTGACTGTAGCTGCATCATCCATCGCTGTAGTACTCGTAGGAGTTCCATTATATTCTTGTACAGATTGGAGATCTACTGTTCAAACATTATTATTTAAGTATTTTACAAAATATTTAGGTTTATATAAGTATGTATTAGTTGTTAGTAGTTAAAGTAACAGTTAGTAAGTTAAAGTTATTATACGAAATACTGCATAATCTAACTACGTATGAAACTGAATAATAATATATTTTTGTACTCACCGGCATCAATATTATGTAGCGAAATAGGTTTATCATTGCAATGTGTTATATTTTCTACTACACTGACTTCAGCTGTATTAATAATTTCTGAAGAAGAGATGATGACGTCACTATTTTCTTGAGGTACAGGTAGTTGATCTGTTAATAAAAATGTAACTAAGTAACAACCTGTTAAATTACTGAGTTACAAAAATAGTGGAAAATGATCGAAGCTAATAACAGTTAAGTTAGTGAACAAGAACCGCAATATAAGTGGGGAGGTTTGTCAATTAACACCTAAGTATACTTACAAGAATCGGTATTTTCAATGTTTTCATTGTTAGTTACAAGTTGTAGGAGCTTCCTAGCTCTACTGTCTCTGAATTTATCACACATTATGGGATCCTGAAATAAAAATATTAAATTATTAAAATACAACACTATGTGGTAAAACAAAATAATGAGCAAAATATTTGGTACAATAGAGTCGCAAGTTATGATATAACAATGAAACATTAGAATCACGAAATATTGAAATGTAGAAAAGAGTCATATTATACTTACGACACACAGCGCATGAATGACTAATGTAGAAAAGTGTCATAATATATGATATGGCTGTATACTGCAATAGGCACAAACAAAAGTAGTGTTTTACACTGTAAAAAATTGACCTAACCTGTGTTATGACTCTTATTTACATTCAGTATCAGCAAAACACAAACAAATCGTTGTATAAAAAAGTCGTATTCTATCTTAAGACCGTTTTGTACAAATAAAGTATGTGATACAGTGTGTGAACTTACCTGCAATAATGTCGCATAACAGCTTATGACGGTTTTCACCCGCACCGACGCGCGTGCGCCTGCGGCAAACACTGTTAGGGCACTGTTGTAGATTGGCAGCGTGTCAATGTCGCTCCGGATTAAACAGACACTAGCTCCCTCTAACCGTGATTTTTTGAGTTAAGAATATGGCGTTTTTGTAGATAATAAAGAAAACAGAGCGGATTTTTTTTGTATCATTGGTTAAAATTTGCACTTTTTTGTGTTATGACAGTTTTTTAGAGGAGGTGCGATATGTTAATTTCGAGCTCTCTCCAGGCGGTTATGACTGGAGACCGAAGTCAGTTGGGATGAAGTTGGAAGTGGTATATAGATCTACTGACTGGGGAAGTTTCGTTAGCACGATATAGCGCGTTGTCGAGTTGGCTGTTACAACGAGGTAGATGGGTATCCCGGCGACAGATGGATAGTATACAACTGGATGGGCGTAATATTTTGACCACATTCACGGGCGCGCCACGCCATTATACTGTTCGCTTCGTTACGTTCTAGGTGGTCGTGTGTGTTGTTTCGATTGTGATGAAGACGACTTTAATCTTTCGCTGCAGTTTGTATTTAAAACAGCAAAAGCCGAAGAGAAAACGGTCAAAAGACTGGCTGAAAAAGAGATCTACGTACACACATACAAATTTATTGAAAGAACTGACTGTTCCAACGTTAATTTTGACATTCACGATCGTTCCATTCGGATGGCGCGTTGGCGCGTTACGCTGGATATCCATCCTTTTGGAAATCCAACGGGTTGCGGTTGCGGCAAGTATTTTTAAACCTACAGTTTTGAAATTTACGTATTGATTTTGGCGGGGCGCTGCTCCAGCCGGCTCTTGGGAGCTGTCTTGAAACTTGTGAATGTCTAGTTTTAGGTTTACGAAGTGACTTCAAGCCGCGAGGAGTCACCACTTATCCGCAAACAACTTCCTTGAAGTATGTATTTATCTAAGGACTTATGTTTATCGTTGTTTAGTACCTACAGTCGACGACAAAGATATCATCTTACACCTCCTAAGGTAACAGAAACATATAATACGCATTACCCACGCTGTAACGAGGTCGTTCAATTAAAGTCGTTCTGGCATTTTCGATCTGGCTATTTTTATTCTAAATTCAAAATTTGAGTTCATTTAAATTCTACAATCGCCTGCGCACGATGACAGTCAGTCGCTCACGAACTCCCAAGCGTTTAACAAGTTTCTAACGTAATAACATTTTAAAATCAAATCAAACAATTACAACAGTAAATTGAGAAATATAATTAAAAAGGATAACCCTTCATCGAATACCTACTGCTTATGGGACTAATTCTGTGCCTCCTGTGACAAGTGATACAACTCGAGTTATAGGAGTTTTCGTTTTCTGTCATGAAACACCTTAAAAAAAAATAACGCATCGTTTGCTCCAACTCCCGTGTTCCTAGGCCTTCTAGTTTCCAAGATACTTTCGTGTAAAATGATACAATTGACCCTTTTTTCCTGATTTTCAGTGTTTAATGCTATTTCTCTAGTTAAAGCACGTCAAAAAACCATAAGAATATTTTTTTCTTTTGCCAGATGATATATCTAAAAATGTATCATAAATCACGGTTCTTATACCTTTAAAATTTTCTGTGTCTTTTGATATAACTTGAGTTATATCATTTATCACCAGAGTTTTGCGTATTTCGAAAGTTACAACTTGAGTTAGATCAAAAATTAAACCTGTTTTTGCTTCTTTTGGTTTGTGTTAATTGATACAACTCGATTTATATCAAATGTTTTCAAATATTTCCTAATCTTTGCAAATGTATAAGTCAGTTGTATCAAAAATGTGAGAATATTACGACCATTTAGAACTTGTAAAGTTTGGTGCATAGTGATACAATTACTATAAAATAATAAAATAAATATCAGGGGAGAATCTCACACCAATTGGCCTAGTCCCAAACTAAGCTCTAGGCTTGTACTTTGATTATAGTATTTATATCGTTGTCTAGTACAACGATATAAATACAAAAATAGAAAAATATAAACATATTGTACATATTTTTATATTAATTGTATTGTTCTGGTTTATCTGTTGTACAATAAAGTACATACAAATCTTAAAAATATATCTAAACAAATTTATTGATACTTACCATAGAACCGTGTCATAATACAGTGTAATATTTAAATCGTCAGGTCTACTAATATTACCTTGTGACTGAGTTTTTAAAGGTTGAGAATAAAATGGTTTATCTCTAATAGTTACGCAAAAGAGACCAATAATAAAAATTCGGTATCGAGATACAGCCGTTTTTAGGTAAAAAATATATTTATTACATCCTAGTATGTTTTCTTATAAAAACCCTAATTGTTAGAACTTAGTATAATGCAGTGTATTAAGCACATTTTAAACAAATTAACTGGAGTATTCGTAGGTTTTAAAAAAAACAATGTATTTGGATGTTTTATATAGAACTAATAATAATATTTGCTATCCTCCTTTCGATCGTAATTTTACGAAAGTGACCATTTCTTTAGCCAATTTATACCGATTACAATATTCAATTCTTACATTCATACATACATACATAACTTCACGTCTGTCTCCCAATGGGGTAGGCAAAGACTACGGAACGCCAGGTGCACCGATCTAAACATACAACTTCCGCTTCCTCTACATTCATCAATCTCTTCATGCACGTACGTCAGTTTCGGGTGCTTTTTATTTGGCCCTTATTCAGAACATCGCGAATCTGATCACCGTACGTCCGTGTAGGACGTCCCCTACCGACATATCCGCTCACTCTTGCTTGCCATATATCTTTCGTAACCCTTCTTTCATCCATCCTTTCTAAATTACCAAACCATCTTAGCATACCCTTTTCGATTTTAGTCACTACATCTTCTTTCAATCCACATCGTTCTCGGATCTCGCTATTTCTTTCTCTATCTATCATCCTAACACCACACATACTTCTTAGAGCTCTAATTTCAACTGCATTACTCCGGCTTGCGTTCTTCTTCTGCCATACCCAAGATTCACTACCATACATTAATTGAATTCTAGTATTTTTATAAAAAGTGCTATATGCTATTACCTTAGTTGTCTCATGCTAATTACAAATACTAGATTGTAGTATTTATATAGAAAGATATGCTGATTGTTATAAGTAAAACACTCATTTAAATAAATTTTATTTTATCGAAGGTTATAAGAACATCACTTTGCAAAAACTACCAAACATGAGGTAGAACGAAAAACAAAAATTTCTGAAAGCAACTATCTGCCTGGTCGTTTTAGGCAGATTACATAAATGTGCTCACTTGATAAGTACATTCGTTTATTGTATAATCCGACTAATTGACGATTGGCTGTGTTCTGCAGATTAAAAGTATCATCTTTTAACGGACAAAATAGACTAAATCAAGTACTTTGGCTGCGTTCGACATTATTTATAGAACGCACATTTCGTTATTGGCGGTTTTATACATAATTGTATAAGTTAGTGAATTGACGTGCTAAAATAGGTCGCTTTCAACATAACATAGTTTAAAAAATCTAGTTTACGATGGCATAGCTAACTCATGTTCCGAAAAAATGAGTCTGGTCTCTTTCTTCATAGCTATGGTCACCCTGTCATCGAGGGTGGGAGCACACGCTCGCTGTGGCCTGAACCGACGCGTAAGCATGATTTCTATTGTAGGTAACTTAATGTTAATATCCTTTTATAGCTGCGATACAATATTATGATCTACATGTGTATGGAACTAGTTATTTGTGTAAAATATTATGACAGAAGATAAAAACGGTAAAAATCTCGCGACGGAAAGAAATAGTTATTTACCAACCTTTTGTGAAGTGGCAGGTTACTAAATGCTACCGTTCTGTGGTGACTTAAATTATTGTATCAAATTCAGTAAGATGAAATTCAGGTGGACCATGCGCTATGTCACTTAACTATCTATTCGTACTTTCTACTTCGATTGACGGCGAGCTTAATTTAACTTTTTTCATATCCTACCTACCTGAGATTTAGTTATCATTATTTTCATGTTTTGTAGGTGATTAGATTATGCTGATGATTGAGAATTGTTATTTGTTTTTTTGTGTAGGTGCCTATTTAGTTTTTGTTTTAGATGGCAATATGCACTGGTTAATTTACCTCCTGTATTGTTGCAACATCGTAATTTTGTTTTGAAATGAAGGAGTATAAGTTAATTTGTTTGCTCAGTGATTTAATTTCATGTTTAGTTCCTTTATTCCTTATATTTAAAAAACAAAATTATCATAATTGCAATCGTTTATAATCATGATCAATTACTTGTATTATTTGACACATGTTTTTTCGTTACCAGACCTAAGAATAACTCGATATGTAACATTAGTCACGGTTTAAATTACGATTATTTTTTGTGACTAATGATGCAACTCACTAAAATCTTTCATATTATGTCCGTTCGTCTTCAGAAAGATTACTTATTCAATTCCCTACAACTTTTGTATAAAGGTTAGACCTCTAACTCAAGAAATAAAAGAAAAATTAAGCTTTAAAAAAAAGAGTTGTATCAGTCATCACCAGAGCTCCTTGATTACACTTTTTTGTGTTAAATAATACAATTCGAGTTGTATCATCATACACGAGTTAAATAGATTAATCTGAAATGTAAAATGATACATTTCGGACGTTTCTTCAAATATCTTAAAATCTATAACTAGTATCATTATTTTTGTCAAACCAGTTAATAAAGTGATATTACATGTTATAAAAATCGAAAGCAATGTTCAAAAAAACGTATTCGTTTAAGAGCAGTATTTTTTTTAAACTTGTTTTTGCTCTCCTGTAAAATCGTGTTTTTCGAGTTGTATCACTTGTCACAGGAGGCACAGAATTGTAAGTAAAGTATCTTTATATCTAGACCATTCCCTTCATCTGGTCCTAATGTTATATTTATATATATTCTAAGTTTCTCCTTCTGTATTGTTCTCAGGTGCATTATTTTATTATATTAAATATATAGATATTAAATCAATAGTAGACTTGTTAATAAATAATCCTGCCCTGGACTTCTGGTGTTCTTTATCTCTATACTTCCTGATCCTGATCCTGTTCCGGTCTTCCCGTGACAACGTTAAAAAATATTATATGGAATATATGAGGCATTGATGTCTCTACTTAGGCGATGGGCTTGCTACCTGTCACTAATATACACTGTTAAACATCTTAGCCTAAATGTGCAAATTGTGGTTACAGAGTTATCAACAAGTTTTTGGAGTTGTTGGTAATTCTGTAGCTCTGCCTACCCCACTCTGGGAATGAAGGCGTGAAGGTATGTATGTATGATGTCTCTACTTATTTATATTTACAACACTAAGGATACAATATGTCCACGCTTTAAAACAAATGTAAGTCCCCATAGCCCCAAACTAAGCCAAGTTCTTAGTTTGGAGCTAGGTCAATTTCTGTTTTCTTGCCTTCTTTGTGCTTAGTATATCTTGTAATATATAAAATTCTCGTGTCACGGTGTTTGTAATTAAACTCCTCCGAAATGGCTCGAACAATTTTCGTGAAATTTTGTGTGCATATCGGTTAGGTTTGTGAATCGGAAAACATCTATTTTTCATCCCCCTAAATGGGTGGTCCACCCCTAAATTTTACATACATGGCAAAACAACGTTTGCCGGGTCAGCCAGTAATATACAATCTAATATAATCAGGCTTAACGAATTTATATATCGCAAAAAATGTAATAGAACTTTGTTCAAAGAATTCTTGGTATCAGTGTTCAACTAGGTACGTCAACTATCACAGATCACAGGCAACAGTTCTCGGCTTGAATCACGCCGCGCAACACGCACCTCGAACCGCATTGCGCGAGTAGTTGCTCGCTCGCTCGCTCAGTACTAAACCAAACAAAACAAGTACTCGTGTTGCGTTACCAGCTTTCCAGCGTCGTCGATTCATAGCTCTTCTAGTCTCCTAGGAATAATTCCAAGGGCTTTACCCACAAACTATGAGACCTCGGGCAAAGAATGCTTAGTTAACTGCTTGTCCGGGTCACAACATTTATTTAAATCCAAAATTGCAACGGTGCTGGGACTACATAGCATGTAAATTGAATGTCAATTCCCTGCTTAGCCAGAGCTGCACGGCATATTGTGCAAGAATTTTAGTAGTAGGCTCAAAGGAGGCTAGATACTGGCTTCAAGCACATCCCTCGCTAAGCACTGGTACTTTCCTCTGCCTCTAGGTCTCGGTCTGCGCTCCACATCGAGGCCGCGGAAGTGAAGTCAATCGGATAGTACTCGTACCTACATCACGGATTTTCTTGCCAGTTAAGTGCTGGCCGCTTCTCAAGACGCGCTGCACGAAATAACATGTCATCACATCTGTCTATCTCTTGCCTCAATCAACGTGCCAGTCCAATTAGAGCCGACTAGCATCTTCAGCAATTATGGCAAAATAGTGGTATCGGCCCAGAATATAATTTTATTCTATTCGTCCGTGGGGTACTGGCGCCCTAAGCCTATTTAAGAAAATGTCAAAGAGACTCATTGACTTCACTGGCTGGAGACCGAAAAGCTGGCAGTATCCTCGCTCAACGAATTAGTTTTGCCATTCAACGAGGAAATGTTGCCTGCATCTTTGGTACGAGTACAATATCGCAGGGGCCATTCTTACATTTAATGTGTTTACATTTTAGATTCAGTTTCAGTTTTCAGTTATTCTTTTATACATCATGTATAAACAAGAAATTTAATATTACCCTCACTTGAAAATAAGTAATCTTAGAAGGGTTCACGGCAATTTCCGTCAGCGCCCATGGTGGAACCGTGAGAGCAGTTGTAGGGTGCTTGGATAACGTTCTTCAAGGATATGATAGGCGTAGGAGTCTCCGCGGAAACCTCGTCCACATAGTTGGTGTCGCCAGCCCCCGAGTTTCCCTGAGCCTCTGCTACCTTGGCCTTCTCGTCTGCTTGCTCGTCGGGGAAAATAATACGATCATTATCTGCCATTACTCTGATCCTGGCCCTCTCGTCTGCTACCTCGTCGGGGAAAATTATACGATCATTATCTGCCATTAGTCTGATCCTGGCCCTCTCGTCTGCTACCTCATCGGGGAAAATAATACGATCATTATCTGCCATTAGTCTGATCCTGGCCCTCTCGCCTGCTACCTCGTCGGGGAAAATAATACGATCATTATCTGCCATTAGTCTGATCCTGGCCCTCTCGTCTGCTACCTCGTCGGGGA